>OY987230.1:3643837-4843837 GCA_963920705.1 Odiellus spinosus
TTTTCAAACCATGTTTTTCAAATCATGTTTTTCAAATCATGTTTTTCAAACCATGTTTTTCAAACCATGTTTTTCAAATCATGTTTTTCAAACCATGTTTTTCAAATCATGTTTTTCAAATCATGTTTTTCAAATCATGTTTTTCAAATCATGTTTTTCAAATCATGTTTTTCAAATCATGTTTTTCAAATCATGTTTTTCAAATCATGTTTTTCAAATCATGTTTTTCAAATCATGTTTTTCAAATCATGTTTTTCAAATCATGTTTTTCAAATCATGTTTTTCAAATCATGTTTTTCAAATCATGTTTTTCAAATCATGTTTTTCAAATCATGTTTTTCAAATCATGTTTTTCAAATCATGTTTTTCAAATCATGTTTTTCAAATCATGTTTTTCAAATCATGTTTTTCAAATCATGTTTTTCAAATCATGTTTTTCAAATCATGTTTTTCAAATCATGTTTTTCAAATCATGTTTTTCAAATCATGTTTTTCAAATCATGTTTTTCAAATCATGTTTTTCAAATCATGTTTTTCAAATCATGTTTTTCAAATCATGTTTTTCAAATCATGTTTTTCAAATCATGTTTTTCAAATCATGTTTTTCAAATCATGTTTTTCAAATCATGTTTTTCAAATCATGTTTTTCAAATCATGTTTTTCAAATCATGTTTTTCAAATCATGTTTTTCAAATCATGTTTTTCAAATCATGTTTTTCAAATCATGTTTTTCAAATCATGTTTTTCAAATCATGTTTTTCAAATCATGTTTTTCAAATCATGTTTTTCAAATCATGTTTTTCAAATCATGTTTTTCAAATCATGTTTTTCAAATCATGTTTTTCAAATCATGTTTTTCAAATCATGTTTTTCAAATCATGTTTTTCAAATCATGTTTTTCAAATCATGTTTTTCAAATCATGTTTTTCAAATCATGTTTTTCAAATCATGTTTTTCAAATCATGTTTTTCAAATCATGTTTTTCAAATCATGTTTTTCAAATCATGTTTTTCAAATCATGTTTTTCAAATCATGTTTTTCAAATCATGTTTTTCAAATCATGTTTTTCAAATCATGTTTTTCAAATCATGTTTTTCAAATCATGTTTTTCAAATCATGTTTTTCAAATCATGTTTTTCAAATCATGTTTTTCAAATCATGTTTTTCAAATCATGTTTTTCAAATCATGTTTTTCAAATCATGTTTTTCAAATCATGTTTTTCAAATCATGTTTTTCAAATCATGTTTTTCAAATCATGTTTTTCAAATCATGTTTTTCAAATCATGTTTTTCAAATCATGTTTTTCAAATCATGTTTTTCAAATCATGTTTTTCAAATCATGTTTTTCAAATCATGTTTTTCAAATCATGTTTTTCAAATCATGTTTTTCAAATCATGTTTTTCAAATCATGTTTTTCAAATCATGTTTTTCAAATCATGTTTTTCAAATCATGTTTTTCAAATCATGTTTTTCAAATCATGTTTTTCAAATCATGTTTTTCAAATCATGTTTTTCAAATCATGTTTTTCAAATCATGTTTTTCAAATCATGTTTTTCAAATCATGTTTTTCAAATCATGTTTTTCAAATCATGTTTTTCAAATCATGTTTTTCAAATCATGTTTTTCAAATCATGTTTTTCAAATCATGTTTTTCAAATCATGTTTTTCAAATCATGTTTTTCAAATCATGTTTTTCAAATCATGTTTTTCAAATCATGTTTTTCAAATCATGTTTTTCAAATCATGTTTTTCAAATCATGTTTTTCAAATCATGTTTTTCAAATCATGTTTTTCAAATCATGTTTTTCAAATCATGTTTTTCAAATCATGTTTTTCAAATCATGTTTTTCAAATCATGTTTTTCAAATCATGTTTTTCAAATCATGTTTTTCAAATCATGTTTTTCAAATCATGTTTTTCAAATCATGTTTTTCAAATCATGTTTTTCAAATCATGTTTTTCAAATCATGTTTTTCAAATCATGTTTTTCAAATCATGTTTTTCAAATCATGTTTTTCAAATCATGTTTTTCAAATCATGTTTTTCAAATCATGTTTTTCAAATCATGTTTTTCAAATCATGTTTTTCAAATCATGTTTTTCAAATCATGTTTTTCAAATCATGTTTTTCAAATCATGTTTTTCAAATCATGTTTTTCAAATCATGTTTTTCAAATCATGTTTTTCAAATCATGTTTTTCAAATCATGTTTTTCAAATCATGTTTTTCAAATCATGTTTTTCAAATCATGTTTTTCAAATCATGTTTTTCAAATCATGTTTTTCAAATCATGTTTTTCAAATCATGTTTTTCAAATCATGTTTTTCAAATCATGTTTTTCAAATCATGTTTTTCAAATCATGTTTTTCAAATCATGTTTTTCAAATCATGTTTTTCAAATCATGTTTTTCAAATCATGTTTTTCAAATCATGTTTTTCAAATCATGTTTTTCAAATCATGTTTTTCAAATCATGTTTTTCAAATCATGTTTTTCAAATCATGTTTTTCAAATCATGTTTTTCAAATCATGTTTTTCAAATCATGTTTTTCAAATCATGTTTTTCAAATCATGTTTTTCAAATCATGTTTTTCAAATCATGTTTTTCAAATCATGTTTTTCAAATCATGTTTTTCAAATCATGTTTTTCAAATCATGTTTTTCAAATCATGTTTTTCAAATCATGTTTTTCAAATCATGTTTTTCAAATCATGTTTTTCAAATCATGTTTTTCAAATCATGTTTTTCAAATCATGTTTTTCAAATCATGTTTTTCAAATCATGTTTTTCAAATCATGTTTTTCAAATCATGTTTTTCAAATCATGTTTTTCAAATCATGTTTTTCAAATCATGTTTTTCAAATCATGTTTTTCAAATCATGTTTTTCAAATCATGTTTTTCAAATCATGTTTTTCAAATCATGTTTTTCAAATCATGTTTTTCAAATCATGTTTTTCAAATCATGTTTTTCAAATCATGTTTTTCAAATCATGTTTTTCAAATCATGTTTTTCAAATCATGTTTTTCAAATCATGTTTTTCAAATCATGTTTTTCAAATCATGTTTTTCAAATCATGTTTTTCAAATCATGTTTTTCAAATCATGTTTTTCAAATCATGTTTTTCAAATCATGTTTTTCAAATCATGTTTTTCAAATCATGTTTTTCAAATCATGTTTTTCAAATCATGTTTTTCAAATCATGTTTTTCAAATCATGTTTTTCAAATCATGTTTTTCAAATCATGTTTTTCAAATCATGTTTTTCAAATCATGTTTTTCAAATCATGTTTTTCAAATCATGTTTTTCAAATCATGTTTTTCAAATCATGTTTTTCAAATCATGTTTTTCAAATCATGTTTTTCAAATCATGTTTTTCAAATCATGTTTTTCAAATCATGTTTTTCAAATCATGTTTTTCAAATCATGTTTTTCAAATCATGTTTTTCAAATCATGTTTTTCAAATCATGTTTTTCAAATCATGTTTTTCAAATCATGTTTTTCAAATCATGTTTTTCAAATCATGTTTTTCAAATCATGTTTTTCAAATCATGTTTTTCAAATCATGTTTTTCAAATCATGTTTTTCAAATCATGTTTTTCAAATCATGTTTTTCAAATCATGTTTTTCAAATCATGTTTTTCAAATCATGTTTTTCAAATCATGTTTTTCAAATCATGTTTTTCAAATCATGTTTTTCAAATCATGTTTTTCAAATCATGTTTTTCAAATCATGTTTTTCAAATCATGTTTTTCAAATCATGTTTTTCAAATCATGTTTTTCAAATCATGTTTTTCAAATCATGTTTTTCAAATCATGTTTTTCAAATCATGTTTTTCAAATCATGTTTTTCAAATCATGTTTTTCAAATCATGTTTTTCAAATCATGTTTTTCAAATCATGTTTTTCAAATCATGTTTTTCAAATCATGTTTTTCAAATCATGTTTTTCAAATCATGTTTTTCAAATCATGTTTTTCAAATCATGTTTTTCAAATCATGTTTTTCAAATCATGTTTTTCAAATCATGTTTTTCAAATCATGTTTTTCAAATCATGTTTTTCAAATCATGTTTTTCAAATCATGTTTTTCAAATCATGTTTTTCAAATCATGTTTTTCAAATCATGTTTTTCAAATCATGTTTTTCAAATCATGTTTTTCAAATCATGTTTTTCAAATCATGTTTTTCAAATCATGTTTTTCAAATCATGTTTTTCAAATCATGTTTTTCAAATCATGTTTTTCAAATCATGTTTTTCAAATCATGTTTTTCAAATCATGTTTTTCAAATCATGTTTTTCAAATCATGTTTTTCAAATCATGTTTTTCAAATCATGTTTTTCAAATCATGTTTTTCAAATCATGTTTTTCAAATCATGTTTTTCAAATCATGTTTTTCAAATCATGTTTTTCAAATCATGTTTTTCAAATCATGTTTTTCAAATCATGTTTTTCAAATCATGTTTTTCAAATCATGTTTTTCAAATCATGTTTTTCAAATCATGTTTTTCAAATCATGTTTTTCAAATCATGTTTTTCAAATCATGTTTTTCAAATCATGTTTTTCAAATCATGTTTTTCAAATCATGTTTTTCAAATCATGTTTTTCAAATCATGTTTTTCAAATCATGTTTTTCAAATCATGTTTTTCAAATCATGTTTTTCAAATCATGTTTTTCAAATCATGTTTTTCAAATCATGTTTTTCAAATCATGTTTTTCAAATCATGTTTTTCAAATCATGTTTTTCAAATCATGTTTTTCAAATCATGTTTTTCAAATCATGTTTTTCAAATCATGTTTTTCAAATCATGTTTTTCAAATCATGTTTTTCAAATCATGTTTTTCAAATCATGTTTTTCAAATCATGTTTTTCAAATCATGTTTTTCAAATCATGTTTTTCAAATCATGTTTTTCAAATCATGTTTTTCAAATCATGTTTTTCAAATCATGTTTTTCAAATCATGTTTTTCAAATCATGTTTTTCAAATCATGTTTTTCAAATCATGTTTTTCAAATCATGTTTTTCAAATCATGTTTTTCAAATCATGTTTTTCAAATCATGTTTTTCAAATCATGTTTTTCAAATCATGTTTTTCAAATCATGTTTTTCAAATCATGTTTTTCAAATCATGTTTTTCAAATCATGTTTTTCAAATCATGTTTTTCAAATCATGTTTTTCAAATCATGTTTTTCAAATCATGTTTTTCAAATCATGTTTTTCAAATCATGTTTTTCAAATCATGTTTTTCAAATCATGTTTTTCAAATCATGTTTTTCAAATCATGTTTTTCAAATCATGTTTTTCAAATCATGTTTTTCAAATCATGTTTTTCAAATCATGTTTTTCAAATCATGTTTTTCAAATCATGTTTTTCAAATCATGTTTTTCAAATCATGTTTTTCAAATCATGTTTTTCAAATCATGTTTTTCAAATCATGTTTTTCAAATCATGTTTTTCAAATCATGTTTTTCAAATCATGTTTTTCAAATCATGTTTTTCAAATCATGTTTTTCAAATCATGTTTTTCAAATCATGTTTTTCAAATCATGTTTTTCAAATCATGTTTTTCAAATCATGTTTTTCAAATCATGTTTTTCAAATCATGTTTTTCAAATCATGTTTTTCAAATCATGTTTTTCAAATCATGTTTTTCAAATCATGTTTTTCAAATCATGTTTTTCAAATCATGTTTTTCAAATCATGTTTTTCAAATCATGTTTTTCAAATCATGTTTTTCAAATCATGTTTTTCAAATCATGTTTTTCAAATCATGTTTTTCAAATCATGTTTTTCAAATCATGTTTTTCAAATCATGTTTTTCAAATCATGTTTTTCAAATCATGTTTTTCAAATCATGTTTTTCAAATCATGTTTTTCAAATCATGTTTTTCAAATCATGTTTTTCAAATCATGTTTTTCAAATCATGTTTTTCAAATCATGTTTTTCAAATCATGTTTTTCAAATCATGTTTTTCAAATCATGTTTTTCAAATCATGTTTTTCAAATCATGTTTTTCAAATCATGTTTTTCAAATCATGTTTTTCAAATCATGTTTTTCAAATCATGTTTTTCAAATCATGTTTTTCAAATCATGTTTTTCAAATCATGTTTTTCAAATCATGTTTTTCAAATCATGTTTTTCAAATCATGTTTTTCAAATCATGTTTTTCAAATCATGTTTTTCAAATCATGTTTTTCAAATCATGTTTTTCAAATCATGTTTTTCAAATCATGTTTTTCAAATCATGTTTTTCAAATCATGTTTTTCAAATCATGTTTTTCAAATCATGTTTTTCAAATCATGTTTTTCAAATCATGTTTTTCAAATCATGTTTTTCAAATCATGTTTTTCAAATCATGTTTTTCAAATCATGTTTTTCAAATCATGTTTTTCAAATCATGTTTTTCAAATCATGTTTTTCAAATCATGTTTTTCAAATCATGTTTTTCAAATCATGTTTTTCAAATCATGTTTTTCAAATCATGTTTTTCAAATCATGTTTTTCAAATCATGTTTTTCAAATCATGTTTTTCAAATCATGTTTTTCAAATCATGTTTTTCAAATCATGTTTTTCAAATCATGTTTTTCAAATCATGTTTTTCAAATCATGTTTTTCAAATCATGTTTTTCAAATCATGTTTTTCAAATCATGTTTTTCAAATCATGTTTTTCAAATCATGTTTTTCAAATCATGTTTTTCAAATCATGTTTTTCAAATCATGTTTTTCAAATCATGTTTTTCAAATCATGTTTTTCAAATCATGTTTTTCAAATCATGTTTTTCAAATCATGTTTTTCAAATCATGTTTTTCAAATCATGTTTTTCAAATCATGTTTTTCAAATCATGTTTTTCAAATCATGTTTTTCAAATCATGTTTTTCAAATCATGTTTTTCAAATCATGTTTTTCAAATCATGTTTTTCAAATCATGTTTTTCAAATCATGTTTTTCAAATCATGTTTTTCAAATCATGTTTTTCAAATCATGTTTTTCAAATCATGTTTTTCAAATCATGTTTTTCAAATCATGTTTTTCAAATCATGTTTTTCAAATCATGTTTTTCAAATCATGTTTTTCAAATCATGTTTTTCAAATCATGTTTTTCAAATCATGTTTTTCAAATCATGTTTTTCAAATCATGTTTTTCAAATCATGTTTTTCAAATCATGTTTTTCAAATCATGTTTTTCAAATCATGTTTTTCAAATCATGTTTTTCAAATCATGTTTTTCAAATCATGTTTTTCAAATCATGTTTTTCAAATCATGTTTTTCAAATCATGTTTTTCAAATCATGTTTTTCAAATCATGTTTTTCAAATCATGTTTTTCAAATCATGTTTTTCAAATCATGTTTTTCAAATCATGTTTTTCAAATCATGTTTTTCAAATCATGTTTTTCAAATCATGTTTTTCAAATCATGTTTTTCAAATCATGTTTTTCAAATCATGTTTTTCAAATCATGTTTTTCAAATCATGTTTTTCAAATCATGTTTTTCAAATCATGTTTTTCAAATCATGTTTTTCAAATCATGTTTTTCAAATCATGTTTTTCAAATCATGTTTTTCAAATCATGTTTTTCAAATCATGTTTTTCAAATCATGTTTTTCAAATCATGTTTTTCAAATCATGTTTTTCAAATCATGTTTTTCAAATCATGTTTTTCAAATCATGTTTTTCAAATCATGTTTTTCAAATCATGTTTTTCAAATCATGTTTTTCAAATCATGTTTTTCAAATCATGTTTTTCAAATCATGTTTTTCAAATCATGTTTTTCAAATCATGTTTTTCAAATCATGTTTTTCAAATCATGTTTTTCAAATCATGTTTTTCAAATCATGTTTTTCAAATCATGTTTTTCAAATCATGTTTTTCAAATCATGTTTTTCAAATCATGTTTTTCAAATCATGTTTTTCAAATCATGTTTTTCAAATCATGTTTTTCAAATCATGTTTTTCAAATCATGTTTTTCAAATCATGTTTTTCAAATCATGTTTTTCAAATCATGTTTTTCAAATCATGTTTTTCAAATCATGTTTTTCAAATCATGTTTTTCAAATCATGTTTTTCAAATCATGTTTTTCAAATCATGTTTTTCAAATCATGTTTTTCAAATCATGTTTTTCAAATCATGTTTTTCAAATCATGTTTTTCAAATCATGTTTTTCAAATCATGTTTTTCAAATCATGTTTTTCAAATCATGTTTTTCAAATCATGTTTTTCAAATCATGTTTTTCAAATCATGTTTTTCAAATCATGTTTTTCAAATCATGTTTTTCAAATCATGTTTTTCAAATCATGTTTTTCAAATCATGTTTTTCAAATCATGTTTTTCAAATCATGTTTTTCAAATCATGTTTTTCAAATCATGTTTTTCAAATCATGTTTTTCAAATCATGTTTTTCAAATCATGTTTTTCAAATCATGTTTTTCAAATCATGTTTTTCAAATCATGTTTTTCAAATCATGTTTTTCAAATCATGTTTTTCAAATCATGTTTTTCAAATCATGTTTTTCAAATCATGTTTTTCAAATCATAAGCTACCTTTTATCTCGTTCTCGACGACCCTTTATTAACAACGACTTGTTTTCTGTATTGTATATCTATGAAGATATAAGGAGTTTTTCGCTAAAGTTTAACCAATTACCCGTGGTAACGAGGATGAGCGTCCAACTCTCGATCGCAAAGCTATGAAGCTTCGAGCGCGACGCGGTTTTTTCCGAAATTCGGGAGACCACTTGGTGGAAAATCGATATCTTAAAAAAAATAGATATTTTAAATTTGTCTGGGACATCACGTCGTGACGTCTGGTGGATAAGAAACGAATGTTTTTTCGATACGATGACGTTTTTCGTCATTTCTGGGACACCGACTTCAGACTTCAGACTTCAGACTTCTGACTTCAGACTTCAGACTACCAGCACGACTCAAAACACTAGCTAGAACCTATACAAGTATAGGGTCTAGCTAAAAAACGCTCACTGTCATATATTTTCGCCAGTTTGTGTTTCAAGGAATCTCCATTCAAATTTTTCAAAGAGCGTTTATGCATGCATAACACGCCTAGCATCATTCCTCTCAGCCTCTTTTACAATGTTGGGGTCTAGCTATTCTATGGGATTGACCACCTTGTTATTTTTATAGCAGTAAACATTTTCTATATGAACATATAAAGAACTAGATCTAGGAAGTAGGTATAAGGAAATACATTTTTAGAGCTACAAGATTTTAATATAAAATATTTCGCCCCATACAGGATATTTTTTTATTGATTATTGCATGTATAACAGGGGAAAGGTTTTACTTCCACAATAGAGGGGGAAATCTAAATATTTTGTAGGGAGCAATCTAAATGTTTTGGAGGGGGCAAGTTCGACATTGCAGGGGGCAATGCCCCCTGTGCCCCTTAGTTGTTACGCCCCAGAATATTTCCACCAAACAATATACATATAAATATTATACCACTATTTCTTGAGCTCTCCTCTATTCAAATGAATTACGAATTATTCGCCGCTAACCATAATTAAATTAATTAAAAGGTGACGAAGCCACTGGTAATATATACGTGTGTACGCGCGTTCCGGGAGCCACACACCGCCGAACGCGCCTATATACAATGAAAATTAGTTTAAAATATTATATTAAATCTAAGCCCAATTTATGGGACCTGAAATCCTAGAAAAAACCGCGTTGCATAGTTTGCAGCAAATATGTTTTGTATGCAAAATTAAAATCCTTCCCGAAACCCTTGAATTAACTTGAAAATGAGTTTCCAAAAATTATATTTAATATAAGCCCATTTTATAGGACCTGAAAACCTAGAAAAACCAGGGTTTCATAGAGTTTGCAGAAAATGTTTTTTTGTATGCAAAATTCAAATCCTTCCTGAAACCGTTGAAATAAATTGAAAGTGAGTTTAAAATAATAATATGAAATCTAGGCCCATTTTATGAAACCTGAAAACCCAGAAAAAACCGGGTTTCATAGAGAGCAAATATGTTTTGTATGCAAAATTCAAATCCTTCCTGAAACCGTTGAAATAACTTTTGAAAATGAGTTTAAAAATTAATATTAAATATAAGCCCATTTTATAGGACCTGAAATCGTAGAAACACCTGGGTTTCATGGAGTTTGCAGCTACTATATTTTTTTGTATGCAAAATTCAAATCCTTCCCGAAACCGTTCCAATAACTTGAAAATAAGTTTAAAAAATTATCTTAAATCTTTACACATTTTATGGGATCTGAAAACATAGAAAAACCAGGGTTTCATAGAGTTTGTAGCAAATGTTTTTTGTATGCAAAATTCAAATCCTTCCCGAAACCGTTGAAATAACTTGATAATAAGTTTAAAAAAACTTATCTTAAATCTTTGCACATTTTATGGGACCTGAAAACCTAGAAAAACCAGGGTTAAATAGAGTTTGCAGCAAATACGTTTTGTATGCAAAATTCAAATCCTTCCCGAAACCGTTGAAATAACATGATAATAAGTATAAAAAAACTTATCTTAAATCTTTGCACATTTTATAGGACCTGAAACCCTAGAACAACCAGGGTTAAATAGAGTTTGCAGCAAATATGTTTTGTATGCAAAATTCAAATCCTTCCCGAAACCGTTGAAATAACTTGAAATTGAGTTTAAGAATTAATGTTAAATATAAGCCCACTTTATAGGACCTGAAATCGTAGAAACACCAGGGTTTCATAGAGTTTGCAGCAAATATGTTGTAACCGTTTCCTTTATTTAGGATTCCCTTTTAATGGGATGGGCAATGATTACAGCGATTTAACCCAGTAATTTGTTCTCCCCTTTCCATCCCTTAAATAGGCTCCTTAGTATAATTTTAATTTTTGACAATTACCTGGCTGTAGTCTTCCGAAGATGAGGTAGATGAAGAGTCGACTACATTAAAACGACGAGGCATATTCTTAGTCAATTTACTTTATTGACGAGTTATATAAAAAAAAAATGAGTTTGATTCCAGAGTTGTTTTATCCTTCTCTTTTAAGTTTTAAGAACCTTCCGCTTTCTTCAACGACAACGGGTGACTAACAACTAACTAAAACCAGAAACGTTTTTAATAAACCGTTTTTACACCATGAAGTAGCAGTCTCGTCATTAATTTAATAATTTAATAACTAACTAAAAGCTTTTCCTTCTTGGAGATTTTTCAAACTTATTTCTTCTTCTGGAGAGGAGGAGGGAGTATCGCTAGCTCAAGGGCTGAAACCTTATTGGTTGTTTTAATTTCAGGGTTCTAATTTCGGGTTAATAGTAGGGGTTACCAGTGCGGGACATATTTATTGCATGGGGTGTGAATGTCTTAGTTGTTTCTCGAGGGGTGTATGTAAAGGGGTATTTTCGATGGGCTAATTTAATTGAATTTTCAATTTTTCTGCCCTGCTGCATCCTCCCCCCCCCCCCCAAATTTTTTACCTCCCCGAGTGAACTAGTTCACGGGGAGGTATTACGTTCGTCGTGTCAGTCTGTGTGTCTGTGTGTGTGTTTGTGGCTTCCGGTGTACACAATTTCCGGTGTAACCGGATATCACGTGACCTTAATAATCGGATCAAAAGTCTAGTGACGTAATCATGCCTTCTTATCGTTCAATTCCGTTCAACGGGAATTCCTATAATCTGGCTGCCAAATTGAGCTTCAGGTGTCGTGCAATATTATGCAACCGGACGTCTCCCATTGCATATTATCACCTTCCACCATCCACATCATGGTCGAACCTCGATGCCGGACAGTTGAAGGCGATTATAGCCAATGGGACGTCTCCCACTGTTATAATCACCTCCGACCATCCACACACCAAGGTCCAACCTCCAGTTTCCGATCTCAGCGGGCCATACTAGCGAGGCGTCCCTCACTAATATGGTCCACGTCAACCATCCACTCTCCAAACATCGCCCCCCGAGGGTAAATTGACCGACACGTGAACACTCAATGCCAGAACCTTTGAGCTTTGATAAGGTGGGGTGTTCAACATATCTTACCACAATCGGATACTATATAATGGCATTCGATTCGCTTTTATAGTCTCTTTGGAAGCGTAAAGTGTAAAGTTGCCTTATGCTGGGATATCTTTAGGTGAATTGAAACGTAATATTAATTTAAAATGTAATTAAAAATATTACAATTGTTTCACTTAATCTAATTTATAATTTAGTTGAAAATTAAATTTAAAATTGGAGGTAGTTTAGAAGATATTTAAGAAATAGTCCAAAATTTAAAGAAAAATGAGCTTTATGATACCAGCTAGAGTTGGCAGCACGCGCTAAGCTATTTTCCATATACCATTTAGTTCAAAAAGCATAGGTATAACGGTACTCTAGGCTTAGGCTTGCTGCAAACTCAGGGTGGATTGAATATCTAATACAAGTTTTATACAAATGTCTATACTCTTGTATATAATTTTGATAGATTGATTTAATTTTTTACCTCCCCGACTGAACTTTAGTTCAGGGGGAGGTGTTACACTGGTCGTGTCTGTGTGTCTGTCTGTCTGTGTGTCTGTCTGTCTGTGTGTCTGTGTGTGTAAGCGGATATCCTGTGTAAACGGAAGTCACGTGACCTAGCTCGTGGAGCCAAAAGTCTAGAGACGTAAACATACCAGCTTATCGTTCAATTCCGGGGAATTACCTCCTTTAAGCGTGGCTGCCACATTGAGTTTCAAGTGTCGTGCAAAGGCATACAACAGGACGTCTCCCATTGCACATCATCGCATTCCACCATCCACTTTACGGTCGAACCTTGATGCTGAACAGCCGAAGGCGATTATAAGCAATGGGACGTCTCCCACTGTCATAATCACCTCCGACCATCCCCGCTCCAAGGTCCAACCTCCAGTTTCCGATCTCGGCGTTCCATACTAGCGAGGCGTCCCCCACTAGTACAGTTCACATCAACCTTCCACTGACTCCAAACATCGCCCCACCAATGGGTAAATTGCGTCGCCAAGCGCCTAGAGATCAAGAATCAGCAAGATATTGAAAGGGGGGGGGGTTTTCCCCCTAACTTCATGGCCATCACGCACGGTTACTTCGATTAATATAGCCCTTCGAAAGGTTTATATAGTATCTTTTTGGAACGTATGAAAATTAGCCTCATGGGGTGATTTTGTTTGATATTGTTTAGGGAAATGAAACGCAATATTAATTTATATTATAATTAAAAATATTAAAATGGTTCATCTTAATCTAATTAATTAGAAAGTCGAAAAATTAATTTAAAATTCGAGATAGTTTAGAAGTTATTTGAGAATTTATGCAAAAATTTAAAGAAATTTGACCGATTAATGGCAGTTTTAGTTGGCAGCATGCGCCTAAGCTATTTTCCATATATATCATTTACTCGAAAAAGCAAAGGTATAACGGGCAGTATAGGCTTATCTCTGGTGCAAACTTGGGGTGGATTGAAGAACTTAAATAAAGGTGCGTTTACACGGGTATGGAAGATTGAAACAACATAATTTAGATAAGAGATAAGACAATAATAACTTCGATTATACTCGGTGAATTTTTAACCAGTTCAAGGGGAATTGGTGTATAAGATTTGAAGCTGAGGCGGATTTATGCATAATGTTAAACCACTTAAGAAAAATGATAGTCGTGAAAACTCTCCTCGAACAGAAGTAGAGTAGGTTTCCAGTGTATTTGTGACACGTGTAAAATCGAGTTCGCCAGCACGCGAGTATGTGTAGAGCACTAAATTTGAAGTCGGAAACCTCTTTACGCATGGAAAATATCTATGTGATTTTTTTTGATATTCTTGGGAGAATCACCTTCATGTATGGGGAAATATCGTAATCTTCTGGCAAACTTGCAAACAGTGGCGTATTTGGTTTTAATTACTGGCCCGGATTTTCAAATTAATTTTTTTATAATTTTCGCGCGTTTCGCAAATGTATTTCGTGCGAAATTGTGTACATGCGCAGAGCGAACCAGGTTAACGCGGATACACACAGACCTGTTTTTACGCGTTTCACGCTCGTGAACTCATTAGTACCATTAGCACGCGCGAGCGAGGTGCAAACCACTCTAGAAAAATTTTGTACACCTGATTCCAGATTCATTTGATTGTCAGTGATTCCGAATCAATTCGCGTGATTCCGAATTGATTCGTGATTCGCGTGATTCCGAATCGATTCTCGTGATTCCGAATCGATTCGCGTGATTCCGAATCGATTCGCGTGATTCCGTATCGATTCGCGTGATTCCGTATCGATTCTCGTGATTCCGAATCGATTCGCGTGATTCCGAATCGATTCGCGTGATTCCGTATCGATTCTCCTGATTCCGAATCGATTCGCGTGATTCCGAATCGATTCGCGTGATTCCGTATCGATTCTCCTGATTCCGAATCGATTCGCGTGATTCCATTTAGTTTGTACACCTGATTCCAAGAGTGGTTTGCCCATTGCCCCTCGCGCGTGACCGTTAAAAGCGTGAAAATAGGTCTGTGTGAATCCGGCTTTAGTCATGCCACAATTAACAATTGACGAACTTTCTTAAACCGGATTGACATTGAAGCTGAGGCGGATTTATGCATAATGTTAAACCACTTAAGAAAAATGATAGTCGTGAAAACTCTCCTCGAACAGAAGTAGAGTAGGTTTCCAGTGTATTTGTGACACGTGTAAAATCGAGTTCGCCAGCACGCGAGTATGTGTAGAGCACTAAATTTGAAGTCGGAAACCTCTTTACGCATGGAAAATATCTATGTGATTTTTTTTGATATTCTTGGGAGAATCACCTTCATGTATGGGGAAATATCGTAATCTTCTGGCAAACTTGCAAACAGTGGCGTATTTGGTTTTAATTACTGGCCCGGATTTTCAAATTAATTTTTTTATAATTTTCGCGCGTTTCGCAAATGTATTTCGTGCGAAATTGTGTACATGCGCAGAGCGAACCAGGTTAACGCGGATACACACAGACCTGTTTTTACGCGTTTCACGCTCGTGAACTCATTAGTACCATTAGCACGCGCGAGCGAGGTGCAAACCACTCTAGAAAAATTTTGTACACCTGATTCCAGATTCATTTGATTGTCAGTGATTCCGAATCAATTCGCGTGATTCCGAATTGATTCGTGATTCGCGTGATTCCGAATCGATTCTCGTGATTCCGAATCGATTCGCGTGATTCCGAATCGATTCGCGTGATTCCGTATCGATTCGCGTGATTCCGTATCGATTCTCGTGATTCCGAATCGATTCGCGTGATTCCGAATCGATTCGCGTGATTCCGTATCGATTCTCCTGATTCCGAATCGATTCGCGTGATTCCGAATCGATTCGCGTGATTCCGTATCGATTCTCCTGATTCCGAATCGATTCGCGTGATTCCATTTAGTTTGTACACCTGATTCCAAGAGTGGTTTGCCCATTGCCCCTCGCGCGTGACCGTTAAAAGCGTGAAAATAGGTCTGTGTGAATCCGGCTTTAGTCATGCCACAATTAACAATTGACGAACTTTCTTAAACCGGATTGACATTGAAATTTCTCGTGTTTTAATAGTCATGTATGATATGGTTGACCCAAGAGTGAAATGTAGACAGAGTGAGGAAAAGAATCACGTGATTGGATCTCGTGATGACTGCTAGTTTTAGTTTCACACTTTTTCATACATGAATTTAATGTTAATCCCAATTAAGTATAATAGAACCAGGCTTTTAATGCCTACTGTCGTGTATTTCCGGTAACATTTTAGCTAGTGTGGAGTCACGTAAAATGACGTTTGTTTCACAACTTGGTATATTTTTACTCAGGCCTGCCCTGTCAGAAAAAAAAAATATAAAAATTTTATGGTAGGGCCAAAAGAGAAACATCTATTCTTTACTCACAGCATTATCACCAAAAAACGTGTTTTTAGACGTAGGCTTATAAGGTATCTGTAGGTCGTGTAGCACCAAAAAGCGAAATTGTACGTCACAGTTCGTAGTTTAGCGTGTTATGCGGAAAGCTTATTCGTTAATTGTTTATTGAATATGTTTATTTACGGTTATATGACGATACCGAGGTCATAACTTGATTTTGATCAAATATTTTGCCTAATGACGTTACTTGGTCTACAAATACTCTAGTTTTCTTAACGCCGATATGATTTTACTGAGGGACCTTGACCTTGCTTATCTAAATTTTAATTTATTGAACGTAAAATCGTTTCATTTCTTTTGAAATCTTCGACGAATTTTGTTCTCTAGAGATTTGACTCGTTGAAATTTTAAATTAAGTTTCATTCGTTTGAATACAATTTATTGGTAAGGAAGTAATTTTGAATTTGAATCATTTATTTGATGCGTTTATTATTTGTTTGGACATTTTTGGTATATTTTCATTGACCTGAACTCTAATTTTTATTACTGAGTTGTGACTGAAATATTAGTTTGGAAATCAAAAGGTTTTTTTTTTTTTCTGACTCATTTTTCTCTGTAGTAATTTTTTGTTTTCGTAAAAGAGTTATTAATGCCTACTGTCGTTTATTTTCGGTGATGTTTTAGCTAGTGTGTAGTCACGTAAAATAACGTTTGTTTCACAACTTGCGTTGTATACTGAAGCCATGTATAGGTTCAATTTGATATAACATTTTGCCTTTTCACGTTACTTGGTCTACAAATACTCTACAACCGTCAAAATTCTGATATGGTTTTAAAAGAAGAACCTTGACCTTGTGTATTTAATCTCATATCGAGATTAAATGTTTTTCGCATCTAATTTTAATTGGTTTATCAATATGTTATTTGTATAGATATTTTTTTTAAGATTTTATATTTTTTAGATTAAAATAAATTTATTATTCCAGAAGATTTTGTAGAATCTAGTTCTCAGGATTACCGGTGTTGAAAATTTATTTTGCTAATGTTATCTTGATGTCTGTGTTTTCTGCCCGCTATTTGGTAGTGGTAAGATTAATATTTTTAATTTTAATTAATTGACTTATTTGGCGTTTATTTGATAATTTGCTTTACTTAAATTGTTCGTGTAAGGGCTATTTTACATATTACCAAAGATTGCTAATTTCAGTTGTCTTAATTCTGATTTTTTTGTTTTAATACTGAATTATGGACTGGATTATTTATCTTGAAATCTATGTGGTTATATCTTATTTATTTTCCTTTTTTTCTCTAGTTAGGTTTGGTTTTAAGTAGAGAATTATTTAGGGTTGTGTTGGTATACTGAAGAAATGCATATAGGTTCAATGTGATATAATATTTTGCCTATTTCGCTGTTTCTTCTACTCATCCAATACTCTACATTTCTTTTCATCTTTTATTTTAGGTAGGGTTAGGTTAGGTTAGATTACCTTAACGTCGGGGTCGGGGAGGTTATATTTTGGTTTCCCAACTTGTTAGCTTAGCCACCGTTGTTAAAATTGTAGGTGTTTCTTTTATCATGGGTTTGAATTTTTTAATTAGTTTATCGTTTCTCGGCGCATATATAAGCGAGAAATACTGATTCGGCCGTCATTTAATTGCGTATCTATAGACCGAGTATCACCAAAACCGAAATTTTACGCCATAAGCCTTGTTTTAGCCTCACACGCGGAAAGATAATGTGTTTATTGTTTATTGAATAGGTTTGCTTAGGATTGTGTCAACTATTCCGAAGTCATGCATATAAAGTTTTGCTTATTGGCGTTACTTGGTTTACAAATACTCTAGTACCGTATTTCCCATATGGTTTTATCAGAGGAACCTTGACCTTTTTTTCTTTTTAATTGATTTTAATTCTTGAAAGACTTGCTTAATCCATAATTTATTTACTTCTTGATCAAGCTAGTTTACATAAAAATTCCCTCTATGAAATTTTGGATTCTTCGAATTCAACTTATTCTCGGTAACAAATTAATTTTTCCTTTCAATTATTTAATTGATGTATTTAATGTTTAATTGAGATATTCTTATTATATCTGTACCAAATATTTACTGAAGATTGCTATTTTCAATCGCTTGAATTCTAATTTTGTTTCGATTTATTATTGAGTTTAGAATTGGAATAATTGTTGAAAAACAATGGTTATTTCCGATTCATTATTTTTTTTTTCTAAAGTTATAAATTTCTATATTCGTAAAATATTATTTTACGCTTTACCGATTGAATTCTGATATATTTTTTGATACTCAGTGTACGAGTTTAATGTTTACTTTGAAGATCAAAGTAGTTACTCCCTATTTTGTTTTTGTATTCGTTAGTAATTTATTTTACTTTGTGTTAAGAGTTATTTAACACTTTCTTGAGATTGTAGTTTTGAATTCATTCAACTTCGATTTGGATTTTTATTATCGCGTTTGGGTATTATTTACTTTAAAAATTAATCATAAAAAATGGGAGACGAAGATATTAGCAAAGAGGAATTAAGAAAGCGTAAAGCTAGAGAGAGAATGAGAGAACGCAGAGCTGATCCAGAATATCTCTAACTCAGAACCGAGGGCCAACAATAGTGCAGGTTCGCTAGCGAAAACAAATTCGCACAAAGACGCAGAATATACAGAAGTAGAACGTGCTAGAAAAAGGCTAGCCATGGCTGATAAACGCCAAGAGGTAGGATATACAGAAGCAGAACGGGCTAGAAGTCAGTTGGCAATGGCTGATAAACGCCAAGATGTAGGATATAGTGAAGCCGAACGTGCTAGAAATCAGTCGGCGATGGCTTTTAGACGCCAAGAGGTAGAATATACTGAAGCCGAACGTGCTAGAAATCAGTCGGCGATGGCTTTTAGACGCCAAGAGGTAGAATATACTGAAGCCGAACGTACTAGAAACCAGTCGGCGATGGCTTTTAGACGCCAAGAGGTAGAATATACTGAAGCCGAACGTGCTAGAAACCAGTCGGCGATGGCTTTTAGACGCCAAGAGGTAGAATATACTGAAGCCGAACGTGCTAGATATCAGTCGGCGAAGGCTTTTAGACGCCAAGAGGTAGAATATACTGAAGCCGAACGTGCTGGAAATCAGTCGGCGAAGGCTTTTAGACGCCAAGAGGTAGAATATGCTGAAGCCGAACGTGCTAGAAATCAGGTTCGGTTAGTGCTCGGGGAGGTACCATTTTGGGTTTTCCCAACTTGTTTTTTTTTTATAATTGTTCTTATAAATATTAAAAGAGAGGAGGTACAAAATAAGTCTTCAAATTTAGATTGGGGTGGTTACATTTTAACGTTTTTGGAAAAATTTAACCAATAATCTTATTCGCATAACGAAAAAGTTCCTCCTGAAGGAGGATCTTGATGATCTCTCTGAGGTTTCTTTTGATCGTGTCGTCGATTTAATTCTCCGGCTCGAATTCTTTGCTGGTAACGTTTTGGACACCATTTTGCAATGTGGCTGTTTTTGGAACCACAGAAGAGACAAGGGAAATCCTTTCTTGGGGGTCGAACTACCGGCCAACCTTCATCATTTACTGGGTACCATCTGGCTTCTTCTTGCCTGGATATACCAGGCCAAGTGAGAGGAAACAGGTATCGTCCTAAAGGAGCAGATTCTTGAAGAGGTGGTGGGTGATTTTTCGTTACTTCTGAAAGAGTGATCCTTCGGTAATAAGGTATTGGAAGAGATCCGTAGGCTTCTTTAGGTAAATTTGCGAATTGACTTTCATCGGTAATGTTTGAGAATTGACGTGGACGGTACTCTATCTTTCGTTGATCTTTATTGCTTGAAGTACTTTGGATGATGATAACGTTCTCGTTGTTATTTTTTTCGATCGGTTTACTTTGAACAGGTTGTTTAGAGGATAAATCCTCGTGAAGGTCTTTATTCTCAACGTCGTCGACTGGGCCTAATACTACTCTTCTCGTTTTCATCTTCTCGGAAGTTTCTTGAGAATCATGTTCATTTGATAAAACTGTATACAAAACTTCTAATCTTTGCGTGAGTAAACGATAATCACTAGATTGGATAGCGATTAAATCTTTAGCCTCTGGGTTTTGAGGAGAGGGATGTTGAATCGGAGATGGAGAAATGTAGTGACTTGTGGATGGCGGACTCATACGATTTACTTCTTGTTCCTGCCTTTGAGAACGTTCGGCCGTTCGGTTTTGCCTTACTTCTTGTTCAAGAGAAAAAATTTCTGTTCTTTTTGATTGAGCATCTTCAATGTTAGGTTTCGATTTATAGAAAGTACCCTTGGGGATCGCTCCGGTATTTTTCAGAGGATCTGACTGTGGTTCTTCTGTTTGAAGAGTAACATCTGGAAATGATGTTTCTTGGAGCGAAGATTCGGGGCGAGAAACTTCGAGACTTGAATTCTCTTGAAGCGGAGTTTCTTGACTTCTTCGATGGATTTTTCATTTTCTTGGTTGTTCTTAGGGTTCTCTTCAAAATCGGTTGGAGAAAGTGGTAGAGGTTTTGAAGTAGCGCCATTGTTTCGAGACGACAATAATATGCGTCCTCGTCCGCTAGAAGGAAACCATCTTGGAGGTTGTCCTGGATTTTTGAAGTACAATTCATCATCCTAGAAGAAAAATTTAGGTCTTAGGGACTCCTAAAAAGGAAACCATGAAACATTTAACAAGCTGTAGGGGCAATATGTCTCTCGCGGGCTGTCGTAATTTTTTCCCAAGGAGAGCAAGCTATGTGTCGGCGTTTAAAATCGAAATTCTCAACTGAAACGTTGTTTATATTGTTTATTTTTAAGTAATTTGCAACTTCGTTTGGAGCGCTATTGGAGGATAATAATATACATCCATAATCGGTTTCCCTGGATGAGTTGTGTGTCTATAACACACCTCTCGACTCCATCCTTTTCTAAAGGGTAATTCTAAACGTGATTCCCTATCCGGTAGTAACTCAGGATCTCTTGTTTCCAAATGTTCTTCGCTCGATACATGACCGATCATGCTAGAAGTCGGCATACTCTCTCGTATAGTTCTTAAGAAAGGAATTTCTTTTCTTCGGCGTTTTGTTTCTAAGATTTCTCGTCCTCTTTGTATAGCGGTTTCTAATTCCGTTGGAGATGATGAAATTTCTCGTTCGCGTTTTTTCGTTTTTGATCGCATGTCATCTCCTAATTTTTCTTTATCCGGATCTTGAATCGATTCCTTTAAAGGTATTCTACTTAGAGATTGTTGCATTCGATTATTTTCCTGTCGTAGGTCTTCACTTGTTGAAGAACCTGTATATAGGATAGGATATTCTTAATCCCATTTTCGTCCTGATGAAATCGAACTAGGGCTAAGATCATGGGTTTTTCGTAATGGATCCTTGATTTCCTTAGTTGTTGACGTTGTTGGTTTATCTGTGCCAGTTAGTGGTAAAGGTATTTCCTTTGCTAAAGCTATTCCTGTTGGAGGAATGTCTTCAATTTGTTTTGGTCTAGTTTCTTCTCGTTTTTTCAATTTTGCTATTCGCTCGTCTCCTGTTTCATCCATCATCACTACCGGTGGCTGAGTCAAAACTCTCTTGACGTTGTCCTTGAAATGCGTTTGGGCTTCTTTGCTGGGGAATCCTTTGAGGCGTTTTCTGTTCCTTCCTAATAACAGGAGAGGGTATTTCTTCTTCTGATGACGAATAAGATATGTAACGACGTGGTCTTTTCTTTCGTAAATGTCGACGAACACGTTCGCTCGACTCAATTGTAGGAGCTTTTCTCCTCTCTTGAGGTTTTGTTCTTTCCAATCGTAATTCTCGAGGTAGTGATCCCGAGGATCTTTTTTCTTCGTCTCTATCAGATATTCGAGGAGATTCTACTTCATTCTCCCTTTGTTCGGGTTCTTCAATAGGAAGAATTTCCGATTCCGGAGCAGCAGGAAAGGGCTGTTCCACTTCTTCGATTTGAATATCTTTTGCATGATATAGTTTTAATTGTGCTATATTTATTGGTCCAATATTTCTTCCAGATATAGCGTCTTCCAAAACATATACCAAAGGATTTCGTTTTTCGATTATCCTATAAGGACCTGACCATTTCGGACATAATTTAGCCATTCTTCCTATATTTCCTCTGGATAATGGATGAGTCATTTTCCAGACTAACATTCCTGGTTCAAATTCTAAATCGGCTCTTCGTTTGTCATAATACTTCTTTTGTTTCGCTTGTGCTAATCTTGAGAAGTCTTTTGCTAATTCCCATTGTTCTCGTAGATCTCTTAAGGTGTCAGATCGATCTTCCAACTCCTCTACAGGCATTCCAATATCCAAGTCCCATGGAAGCCTGGGTTCTCGTCCCATATTCAAGTAAAATGGAGAACGTCTTGTGGTGTCGTGAGGAGTGGAATTTATAGCAAAAGCTAACGAATTCAGGGTTTCGTCCCAAGTGCGATGGTCATTTCCGACATAAATAGATATCGTTTCTCCTAGAACTCGATTTACTCGTTCGGTTAAATCCGATTGCGGATGATATGGAGTGGTATATATAGGAGTTATTCGAAATAATTTGCAAGTATCCTTCCATAGAGTGGAGATAAATTGGGTTCCTCGATCACTAACAATTTGCTTGGGTGCACCCCATCTACAAATGACCTTCTTTAGAGCTCTTGCACAGGCTTCAGCAGTCATAGCAACTAGAGGTACCAGTTCGACGAATTTGGTCATATAATCAACAAATACTATCAAGTATCGATATCCCTTTCGACTGATTGGGAATGGACCCATTATGTCTACACCAATTTTGTCCCATGGAGCCGTTGGTTCAGTCGATTTCATTAATCCTGGAGTACGGGTATTTCGTATCTTGTATTGTTGACACAATAGACATTCTTTGATGTATTTCGCGACATCAGCTCGTAAAGTGGGCCACCAAAATCTGGCTTCGACTTTTGCGATAGTTTTGTCTCTTCCACGGTGACCAGCGAGAGGGTGATCATGTAGTAAGCGTAGTGTCTCTGGTCGGAGTCTTGTCGGAAGATATATTCGTTCAGGATGCCTGCCAGTTTCTTTTCTGTATACGAGATTATTTCGTCGTATGTACATTCTATCTTCGGGGGCATTTTCTCTTGATAATCGTTCGATAATTTCTTCCATGCTTGGATCTTCTCGCTGTGCAGTAATGATTTCATTTCTATTGAAGACGTGGAAATTCGCATGTGGGAATGGTGGTAAGACATTCTTTCGCTGATTTTCTCTATTTTCTTCGATGTCTGAGATTCGAAGAGACTCTTCAGAGGTGGATAATCCGTGAAGTGGCATTACTAATAGTTCAAGTGGGGCTCTAGACAAAGCGTCTGCTACGACATTTTCAACTCTTTTCTTGTGTAGGATTTTAAAATCGAATGTCTGTAGGTACATAGCCCATTTCACCAATCTTGAATGTGGTTCCTTTAGGGTGAATAGCCACTGTAAAGCCTTGTGGTTCGTAATTACGGTAAACGGAAGTGTTTCCAAATATGGTCTAAAATATCCAACTGCCCAATAGATCGCTAGACATTCTCGTTCTGTGTTGCTATAGTTGGATTCAGCTTTGGATAATCTTCGACTAGCATATGCTTTAGGTACTTCAACGTTTTCTTGTATTTGAGATAACATCGCTCCTAACCCTGTACCAGAAGCGTCGGTTGTTAAAATACAAGGTATATCCGCTTTATACGGAGCTAACGATGGAGCTGAGGCAATAGCATCTTTTATCTGTTGGAAGGCTTTATCTTGATCTTCTCCCCAACGAAATGGT
Organism: Odiellus spinosus; assembly: GCA_963920705.1. Taxonomy (NCBI): domain Eukaryota; kingdom Metazoa; phylum Arthropoda; class Arachnida; order Opiliones; family Phalangiidae; genus Odiellus; species Odiellus spinosus. Next base: position 3,667,460 of record OY987230.1, read on the forward strand.
ACATTTTTCTTCTTTAATTGGTTGATAGGAGCTACTATTTCTGAGAAATTTGGAATAAACCGATGATGCCAACCGGCCATACCCAAGAATCGTTGCACTTGTCTTAGGGTTTTTGGCCTTGGAAATTCTTGAATGGCTTTTATCTTCGATGGGTCGATAAATATCCCATTTTCATTGATGATATGTCCTAGGACAATGGCTTCGGGCTTGGTAAAACGACATTTCTTTAGTTGGAGAGTTAATCCGGCATTCTTTAGGCGATTCATTACGTATTCCAAAGCGTTTAAGTGCTCTTCCCATGTTTCGGACGCAATGAGGATATCATCAAGATAGACGACGATGGAAAAAGGTTCGCTATCTCTGAAGATTTCATCCATTAGTCGTTGGAACGTACTCGGAGCGTTACAAAGACCAAAGGCTAATACGTGGAACTCGTATTTACCGGCGTGGGTAATGAAGGCAGTCTTTGGTTTTGCTTCAGGAGCCAATTCGACTTGCCAATATCCGCTTTTAAGATCCAGAGCTGTAACATATTTTGGTTTTCCCATTTTGTTTAGGGTTTCTTCTATACGAGGAATCGGGTACGGATCTTTTATTGTGACTGAGTTTACTTCTCGGAGGTCAACACAAAACCTTGTTTTGGTTTTTCCGGTTCCGGATCCATCATCTTGTTCAATGATGACTATAGGAGAAGCCCATGGGGAGGTAGATGGTCGAATGATGCCGTCCTTTAACATTTCAGAAATATGTTCTTCGATAAGCCGTTTCTTGGCATCGCTGACTCTATAAGCTCTCTTATTTATCGGTTTCGCATCTCCTGTGTGGATTTCGTGTACTACTAGACTTGTATGTCCTAATTTGTCACTGAAGAGATCCGGAAAGTTAAGCAAGAGATCCTTTAATTCCTTTTTCTGTTGTTCTGGTAGATTGGTCGCTTCGACAGCTTCTGTTACATTCTTCACCATAATTGGGGATGGGGGTCCTTTATCCTTGGACCATCCAATGAACTTTAAAGTTTCTCCTTGGATCGAGCAGGTTAAATTTTTAAAATCAATTCTTATTCCCCAATCTTCTAAGAAATCTTGACCAAGAATGGCATCGCATAATAGAGACGGTACTATATGGAATTCATGGGTGAACATCCGGTTCCTTTGATTTTCGAAAACTATTTCAAAATCCAAGAGAATGGATCCTTTGGTGAAAGTATATCTTCCATCACCCATGACAATGCATTCGGATATCTTCTCATAAGGGATATATGACTCGCCTCTATGTTGTCTTATTTTCATCCATTGGTCAGCGCTAATCATGGAGACTTCCGCTCCATTGTCTATCCTTGTGTTTAGTTTTCCATGTTCGAAAATTGTTGTAATAATATGAGGTTTCCTTCTTTGCAAGCCCCGTCTTCGTCGTATTGCTGATAATTGATAGGTTTGGTGCCTTGAAACAGTACGACGGACTTTTTGTTGGGCTATTGATTTGGCGCGGGAGGGCGTTGGCCAGTTGTTGGCCTCTCGCTCCGATGTTTTCCGGACGAGTCGTTCTTGGTACTCTGACTGATGGACAGTCTCTCGAGAGATGACCTCTTCCGTTGCAGGTGAAACAAGTAAGATTTGGTTGTAAAACTGTAGGTCTCGTCGGATATGATTGTCCTTGTGGTCGAGTAGTTGAAGGAGTAATTATTCTTGCTGACCTTGATTGATTTCTTTGAGATCCTTGAGGATTTGACCGTCCTGTTGTTCTTGTCGTCGGGAATACTTGAGTTTGTCTTGTCCTTTGTTCTACTACTGGAGATGTTTGAGGAACTTGTTGTGGATGAATCATATATCCTGTTTGATATTGAGGTACTTGTTCAAAAGGACCAGGAGTGGTAGGTCGAACTTGTTGAAATGTATTCGATAATACAGCCGTAGGTTGTTGTTGTTGATAGTTTAACCATGATGCTCCAGGTGTTGGTAGTTGTGGATTTCCAGTAGGAGTATATATCTGTGCTGGTAATCCTGCATGAGGAGAACTTGATTGAAGAAGTTCCGTAACGGGATATTGAGTTCGAGGGAGATCTTTTGATAAATACATCGTTGGAATTGGACTTGGTATCGTTGGAGTAGTTATATTCGGTATTGCTGGAGGAGGTTGGATCGTCGCCGTTGAATATTGAAGAGTCGTTGGATATTGTTGATACGGAAACTGTTGAACTGATGGTTGAGGGACATGAGCAATCATTTGACCTTGAGATGTCCACTGAGCTGGATATGTTCCGTGTTGAGGTATCGTTGTTCCATAAGTAAGAGTTCTCGTTAATCCAAGACTTTCTTCTAACTTGAGACAATGATCATGGAGATCTCCGACGGTAGCGGCGCTCATGAAAGTTAGAAAGCCTCTAAATTCGGGACAATGTTTCTCCTTATCATGTCTTGCAATTCTTCATCCGGAATCGGCGGTGTTAAACTCTGGTTTACTCTTGCATAATGGCTGAAGAATTCTTCTATAGTTTCATTTGGACCTTGAAATCTCAAATTTAGTTCAGCTTTAGCTAACGCTTCTTTTTGTTCAGCTCGATATTGACGTTTTATTCTCCCTTCAAATTCACTCCATCCCATTGGTTGCGGTAATCCTCTATACCAAGTTTGAGCTTGAGCCTTTAACACCATAGGCAGGAGTCCCATCTTTTGATTTTCTGTTGGTTCGTTGAACTTTGCGAATTCATCCAAATCTCGTAAGAATTCGGAAACCTTTTCTTGGTGCGTTCCATAGAAAACGAGTCGGGCAGGTGGTTCCTTTAAGCTTCGGCCTTTATTCTCCTTCATGACTTTAGTCATTGTCCTCAGCATGGACGTCGATCGAGGGGATAAAGGAGGAGATGATAGACCTTGACCTTGTCCTGGTGTTCCTTGTATAGGAGATATTCCTGGGATTCCTGTTAGTTGTGGAGCTGAAGGAAATTGTGAAGGAGGACCCTGTTGATAATGAGCTTGAGTTGGGAACCATCCCGGTTAAGGCTGAGCTGAATATACTTGTTGTTGAGGGAATGGCACTTGCGGTGGATACCATCCTTGATAAGCTTGTGCAGGAGTAGATGTTGTTGGTGGTCCTTGGTAAAAAGTACTCGATGCTTGAGGATTAAATCCAAGAGGATACGTAGGTTGCGTTGTTGTTGGCTGATACTGAGGTTGTGTGACGCTTGGAGTTTGGTATTGAGCTTGAGGTGGAAGTTGACCTTGAGGTTGGCCAAGTGTTATACTTGTAGAAGGTATCTGTCCGTAACTTCCAGTGGGATTTGTTGTTTGTGTTACTGATGATTGTTGAAATACTTGAGGGCCCGAAATTCCAAATGCGCCTTGAGTCGTCGTAGGAAGAAGTGATATACCGGATGGATGAACTGAAGGCGTTGTCATAGTTCTAGTGGACATAGTAGTTGTGGTTGTTGTAGTCAATATCGCTTGTAGCTAGCCAATAGGGTTGGCATGCCTAGAGGCACTAGGTATAGACATACCTAAACCCAATTGGGTGTTCCCTACTGTGCTACCAAAAGGTAATCCCTTCATGGGAGTTGGTAAAATTGGAGAACCTATACTCCCTGTAGGGCTTTTTAAACTTGGAAAGGATTTAACCCGTATTAAACGTCTATAGGTTTTCGGTGGAGAACTCAGAGCTGATATATTTGCTACAGAGCTTTGTGGACTTGTTTTCCCAGCTCCAATTAATGGTAGACTTACTACCGGTGCATGCGGGGATAGCGGAGGACTTATTAAAGGTGTATGAGGGGATGTAGGTGGTGTAGAGGTAGTTGGTACAATTGTAGTAGGTGGTGAAGACGTCGCCATAATATAATTTCCCCTATCTAATTGTAACCTTGATGGGCGTATAATATTTTGTATATTGTAAGTAGTTATAGGGGGAGATGTCTCTACCAATTGTTCTTCAGAGTCATTTGGCTGTAGTCTCTCCCAATTAATACTAATTTCAGACCCAGATGTCAAAGAAGGAGTTCTATCCTGTGGGGTGGTAAAAGCTAAATTCCTATTTGGTGACGTCAGCGTTAGGCCAACTATGTATTTCTTTATTAAATAAAAGTGTTTGAATAACCTGCTATTAATAGGAAAATATTTCTCAAAATTGTGTGTTTAATTCATCTAAGTATTGTTAAAAAGGTTTTATAATTATAAATATCAAAATCAAAATTAATAGATCAAAATGATAAATGCGTGGAAAATTTCCATTAACTAAAATAAGGAAGCCTTCGAAAAAATAGGCGAGATAACGCCTATCACCACCCCCACCAAAAAAAAAAACGGGCCAAAAAGGGCGAACGCCGACGAAAAGGAAAACGAAGCCGAGGTCGGGGAGGCCAAGATGGCGGACGGGGTAGGCGAAAACAAGAAAAGGCGAAAAATGGCTAAGGGAAAGGGGGAAGGTCACGGCACCAATTCTGTAACCGTTTTCTTTATTTAGGATTCCCTCTTAATGGGATGGGAAATGATTACAGCGATTTAACCCAGTAATTTGTTCTCCCCTTTCCATCCCTTAAATAGGCTCCTTAGTATAATCAAGAAGGATCAGATAAGGAGAGGAAAAGTGGGGCTGCGTTGAGTTAGAGAGAGAAGAGCCAACCTCCCACTTGGGTGGAAAGGGGGATAGGAAATTCTCGAGGTAAACTGTTGTCACGTGGTCGCTAGCTAGCGCGTCTCATAAAGGATCCGTTTTACCCACGTGACAACAATTTACCACGAAGCAACTCTAGCCCCGTCTGTCCCCCGTTCTCCCAGAGTGGGAGTTTAGGCCGACGCAGTAGGAGCCGCGCCGTTCCCACTTTTCCTCTCCTTATCTGATCCTTCTTGGTATAATTTTAATTTTTGACAATTACCTGGCTGTCGTCTTCCGAAGATGAGGTAGATGAAGAGTCGACTACATTAAAACGACGAGGCATATTCTTAGTCAATTTACTTTATTGACGAGTTATATAAAAAAAAATGAGTTTGATTCCAGAGTTGTTTTATCCTTCTCTTTTAAGTTTTAAGAACTTTTTTTTTTTTTTTTTTTTTTTTTTTTTTCGGCGTGTAACGTAACGTCTTTACGCCCGGACAGCGGCCGCGATTGCGAACCAGGTGTGGCGCCAAGGCGTAAGGCCTTGAGCAACTCAGTTATGGTAAGTAACTACGCAGGGATGAGGACTGGGAATTGCCCACGCGACGGAAGGAGATGGGAATGGGGAAGAGGAAGGACCATTCCGTCGCGGACCATTCGCAACACTCCCTATGGGCAAGGGACCTGCGATTCGACCATGACCTTACCACTGAGACGCCAGTTTACAGGAGTGCGCCACCACTCCCGGCGTTTTAAGAACCTTCCCCTTTCTTCAACGGGTGACTAACAACTAACTAAAAGCTTTTCCTTCTTGGAGATTTTTCAAACTTTTTTCTTCTTCTGGGGAGGAGGAGGGAGTATCGCTAGTTCAAGGGCTGAAACCTTATTGGTTGTTTTAATTTCAGGGTTCTAATTTCGGGTTAATAGTAGGGGTTACCAGTGCGGGACATATTTATTGCATGGGGTGTAAATGTCTTAGTTGTTTCTCGAGGGGTATATGTAAAGGGGTATTTTCGATGGGCTAATTTAATTGAATTTTGATTTTTCTGCCCTGCTGCAATGTTTTGCATGCAAAATTCAAATCCTTCCTGAAACCGTTGAAATAACTTAGACCTATTAGTTATCTTTTTAAACTCGTATGCATAAATTTGGTTTGCTCTTTTGTATGCAAATTGGTAGCAGGGATGCAAACTTCAAATTCTTCCTGAAACCGTTGAAATAACTTAGACCTCTTAGTTAGCTTTTCAAACTTGTACGCTTAAATTTGGTTTGCTCTTTTGTATGCAAACTAGTAGCAGGGATGCAAACTTTTGAGCGTAGTGTTTCGTATGCATAAATTTAGTTTGTTCTTTTGTATGCAAATTAGTAGCAGGGATGCAAACTTTTGAAAATGGTGCTTTGTATGCAAAAAGCGGGTTTGCTGCAAACTGTATGCAAAATAGTAGCTAGGAGGATGAAGGGGGACCTCTGGAGAAGAAAGCAAGCGTTGCATGAACGGCATACTGATATGTGCGTGACATATCTATAGACTGCCACCTAACGGAAAAATTTAGAAACTATATTACTATTTTCGTACAGGTTTTTAAACTTTATGAAAAGTTAAATTCTTCTGGCAGCTAAAATCGCTACGACGAATATCGAAATAGCAATATATCCTCATTTTAATTTGAAATACTATATAGCAGACTAATTTCATTTTATATTTCGAGCTTCTTACGCCTATCATATGATGGCGCTACCTACTATGTCCGTCGATTTTGGCTCGACCGAGTCAGCCGTAGATGAATCGCCCAGCTCGTGTTGGGGGAATACAATTTTCTGTTCCAGACAGTGGTGGGAATTTCGCGTTTTCTTCCCAAAGACAAACTTCCACTTCCTTGACACAGACGGCGACACCGCCGACTCACGCTTCCTCTTCTCAGAATAAGAAGAAAAAAATTCTCTCTCTTCCCTCCCCCAAAATAAAACTGAAGGGAAAGAAATGAGAAGGAGAAAAAGTGGGCTTCTCTAGGAGGGCTCTGGGCCTTTCCCTCTCTTCTTTGAAAAGAAGGAACTTGGCTCAGAAGGAGAGTTTACCTTCTTTAATATTTTCCTTCCTTAGCAAAAAGGAGAGGTTGCTAAAGAAGGGGGTAGTAGTTCTTTTTCAAGAAGGGGGGTTCTGCTTGACTACTACCTAACTTCTTTTTGAAGATGGAGAAAATAATGATTTTATTACCCTTCTCTTTCGATAGTGAGAATAGCCGTTAATTGAATTAAATTTAAATATTTAGCTCAGAAAGTATTTGGATAACTTCTAACAAGATCAAAATTATACAAATTAATAGATTTACTAAAAATATTTAAATATAACATTATTATAGTTTCAGTGTTTGCCATCAAGTGGCCAGATCGTTTAATATTTAGTAAAAATGTTATTTGAATTAAATTTAATTAAATATTTAGGATAGATAATATTAGTTTTAGTTAGGTTAATACGTTAATTACGATTATTTTTTAGTTAGGTTAATTACGATTCTTTAGTTAGGTTAATTACGATTCTTCTTTAGTTAGGTTAATTACGATTCTTCTTTAGTTAGGTTAATTACGATTCTTTTTTAGTTAGGTTAATTACGTTAATTACGATTCTTTTTGTAGTTAGGTTAATTACGTTAATAACGATTCTTTTTGTAGTTAGGTTAATTACGTTAATTACGATTCTTATGTAGTTAGGTTAATTACATTAATTACGATTCTTTTTGTAGTTAGGTTATTCACGAATATTTTTAGTTAGGTTAATACTAAGCCTAAACTAATACTCGTTTCTATTTACTATCGAGAGATAAAGAAGGTGCACTATGTTACTTCTTTCCATTCTCTAGAAACCACCCTGCCTTCTGGGGCAGTGCTCTTTCACCCACCCCCCAAAATATTTCTCTCCTTGGCTCTCTCCAATCAGGAGAAAAGAAGGAAATCTTCCTTCTTGGGCAAGTCTCCTTCTTTTTTTGGGAAGGAGAATTTTCTTCAAGTATATTTATATAAATATAAATTCCAAATATAATAATGATTTAAGATAGTGTACGCTCAATAACTCGTTTTAAGTTCAAGATTCCCGCCAAAATTCCCTAGCCCCGGCCGTTCAGGGGAGGTGCAATAATTCAGCCAAGAATTCAATAATTTTTGAACGTGGATACCATAATTTTCAATTTCCGATCTGGCAACGCTGCAGAGGCACGAGTATTATATTCCTAGATAGTAGTACCCCTCAATGGGTGTGATTATAAAATCGGCAATATGTCTTCTCCTTATAAAAAATTTAAACCAAATCCATTGGATTTGGATAGGAAAGGTATGTAGATTTCAATCTTGTGTTCTTGATCTTTAGTGATATATTCGCATTTAGCATTCTAAAACTTTAAGTATATTCAATTATTTTATCTAGGCCTAGCAAATGGAAGTTGCTCAGAATCATCTAGCACCACAATTCCTTGCGCCAAAAATGGTCCAAAATTTTCATACGATAAACAAGATTTCGATTCGAACTGCGAAGAAGAATCAAAGTTATTCCAGAAAATTAAAACAGAAGTTTCGGGCGATGAAGTGAGTGACTGGGATTGGTTTGACGCTGAAAAATATGAAAATTTAGAAGCCAAATTAACGCAATCTCCCATTACGAATGTTAACCAACGCTGTAAAATCATTGAAAATATTTTTTACGCTGAAATGAATGATTCGGATGAAGTAACTTTAAGCCAATTTCTTGACGATTCTAAAATATTAGACGATGTAGAAGACAAATTAACCCAATCTACTGAGTCAGATGGTGATGTAATTGGCGAGTCTGATGAGGAAAAGTTTACGCAATTTCTTGACACGTCTAAAATACTAGACGATGCTGAATTAATGGAAACTCCTGTTAAGAAAGAAAGCTTAGATCCTAAGTCTGATGACGATATTTTTGATGATATAATTGGAGAGTCTGATGAAGAAATGTTCACTCAATGTTTTGACAATTTCGAAGTGAATAAAAATACTTGTACAGAACCGAAAGATTTTGCTGCCTTACCTTACGAAATATTGGAAATTATATTCAATTATCTTCCGTTACCAACGTTATTAACTAAAGTTACGTTAGTTTGTCAACGTTGGAATAAACTAATTTGCGACGAACGTTTCTTAATGTGGAAAAAGAAGTATCATAAATTAAAATCGTATCCTAAAACTGACGGAGTTCTTACGCTCGAAGAAACTAAAGGATATTACAGCGAACGCGTTACCACTAGCGATCAATTGGCGCTCGATATCATCAAGGAGGTTAAATTGTTCGGGAAAGTGAACGATAGAATTAACAACTTCCAAATGTTTTTGTGTTTGAAACCTCATAGAAAGTTCGAAGGAGCTTTACATATTGTGGAGACGCTATTTCCTGAAGTTACTTCTAAAGAAGTATTTGTCAATTTTTTACGTAGAATTAGTTATTTTTAACTTTAAAATGGTCCAATTTCAGGAGCATAACCCGTACTGCGTAATCGCAGCTGTAATATTTCTCGCCGAATCATTTGACGATATTGAACTCATATTTCAACTTGTAACACTCTCAAAATCTTCGTGTAATATAAATAACTTGTTAGAATGTTTGTATTACGTTGCTACGGGTCTTTATTATGGCGTTTTAATCTATAACATGGGTCACGGGTAAATAACAGTCTCTACTAACGGACGGACTCATTGAAAATCTCAGAATTTTAAAAATATTGGTTTTTGCCTTTTTAGTTTGCATTATAAACTTTTCTACGCACTTTATCACTACGAAGATAGTAGAACTTGTACGTTAAGCCTTGGTCAGGAGCCATTAAATAATAGTTTGAGAAATCTCAGGTAATTTTGATAAACAGTCAGTGATAGAATTATTAATAATAATTTTAAGAATAATTAAATTTGCGTTAACCTCTTAAGAGAGAGAAAACATCGATTAACCAATCAACAAAATCGAATCATCGAGCATCGATTGGGAGCCAATGACATTGTAAAAATCATGGCGTTTGCGGGAACTGGTAAAACCTCAACCCTCGTAGAATACGCTAGAAATTATCCCAATATGACCTTCCTGAACATCATGTTTAACAAGTAAGTCACGCAATACACCATTTAGCTCTTCCGCTGTACGCATGCCCCCGCTCAAAACGTCTACTAGTGGTGAAAATAAACCTTCGCTCGGTGAGGCACGCGTGTGAAGAAAGATCAATACTCTTTGCCATAAATTTAACTAGCTAGTAGTTATTACTCCATGTTGGAGCACTAAGATACAGCACCATAGGTACCCTATGATACATTATTTAAATAAAATTCCAGTTTATAACAGGTTAAATCATATTTATTAAAAGGTTAAGTTAATTCAAAACGAGAGACGACATACTTTCATCGCCGACTAACATCAGAGTGAGGTAGAAAAGTAATCTTGAGGGGACTTGCTAAAAATAAAAAACATCTAATAGTCACGTGATATGTGGGCTATCCTTTTATTTTTTAGGTTATCTTATCTAATAATGTTAAAGCCTATTTTCGCCTTTTTTTCTTAACACCCTATAGTAGTTATCGTCTGCTACTGAAATGAAAACGTTTCTCACTTCTGCTCCCGCCTTTGACTAGTCAACACGTTAACTTAATCAAATCCTTATGTTATAATTTATTAGAGTTTTAATAAACTAACTTAGTCGTAAATCTTTCCCAAATCGCCCAGTGGCTCCCACGGCACCGATTTAGATTTCGTTTAAACTTTAACCACTTGAAATATAGACCTTTTGAGTGGGAAAGCCGGGTTTTTAGCTCAAAAAATTTAGTATTTTGAAAGATACAATTTTTTGAAAACACCTTGTAGAGAGTCGACTAGTTTTAACTCCAAAATTGTGTCGACTTTGAGCTAAGATATCCAAAGACGGGTTAAAGTGACACACTCCCAATTTTTTCTCTAGTTTATATTAGTGGTAAAGACCACTAATTAATTAATAGTGGTTAATCGGACTTCTGTTTTATTCGCGATAATAACACAACATGTAGTAGCAGAGCGTGGTTCAATATTTTATACGGAACTCTGGAAATGGATCAACTTCCAGTGTGAAGTGAAGGCTTAGAATGACAATGCTTATGCATACTACAGCCAGTGGAATAATGTCAACGTGAGTTAGAGATTTAAAGCGTTTTTGGAATTCAAGATGGCGGAATGGGGAGCAGTAGTTATGATGGGACAGATTCCCAAACTAAAATCATGGAAATACGGCATGCAAATGGTCCTTCAACAGAGAAGAGTTTTGGATATAGTAATGGGCACAGAGCTTCCTCCAGACAGCACTGCTTCAGCAGAAGTGAAAAGACTTTATAAACTAAGGGAAAATAATGCCTATTGTATTATAGCTCTTGGAGTGAACGAAGATTTAAGAAGTATTATAGAAGAGGAGTCTACATCCGAATTTATTTGGAACGCCCTAGCAGACACATTTGAGCCAAAATCCCGAGCAAGAATATTTATGTTATTGAATGAGTTCTATCAAAAGGGGATAGAAAGAAAAAAGGGCGCCTCTCCCTAAACTACAAGCCTTTAGCTGCAGAGATCCTGAAATAAGGAGAACAAAATACCCCCATAGACCCTAAAATAAAATCGTTTGAATTTTCCAACGACATTTACTCTTGCCCAAGAGCTTGCTGGGTAGAGGCAATATATGGCCGATCCCGATTGGCTGAGTTGGTCACGTGAATGCGCCGCCGCAGATCATTGAATTTTATCTTAGCGCCTATAGAGAGAAAACCACCTTGAACTGTCACCACGCTCTATACCTCCAAGGGAAAAAATCACGGAGATAACGCGACCTAGGTGGACACAAGTCACGGTGGATTATTTTTGAGCTACTAAAGCTAGCCACTAGGTTTTACCCGTGACGTTTAAATATTAAATTGTTTATTTCAACGTATTTAATAACGAAAAATTAGAGAATATTTATTGCGGTTAACTAGAAATTTTAATACATCAATTACTTAATTTTCCCAAGCCAAATTTATTTTTAAGAATGACCGAAAAAAAAAGTCATTAAGAGATTTTTATCACGATAGATGGCTATAGTAGCAATTTTAAATTTTTACGCCCCTTTCCATACCCCCTTCTTAAAGGAATGGTTCACCCATAAAGTTTTTTTGCCTCTAAGGGTCAATAGCACTCTTGGCAACAGAAATTTATAACTCAAAATTAATTTTTAATAATAATAATAATTTTATAGTTAAAAATAAATTTAGTATTGACGTGGCCCTTTTGCCCCTAATTCTAAACTTCTCTGTCGTGCTTGGCCAGGCTAGCAATCTGATAGGCCAATAGAAATAACTTATAAACCAATGAAATGAGACTCCGAGGGGAGAGAGTCTGAGACAGTAAAGTCTAGAATCCTTCGTTTTTTAATCGGTGTTGTTTTAAAGAAAGTTCAAAATGCCAAGTTGTATTATAAAAGAATGCAAAAATTTTAGTTCTCGGTTTGGACTAAGTTTTTATACGGTTCCTGATCATTTAAAGTACCCCGAACTCGCGTCAAAATGGCTAAAATATGCTAAAGAAACAGTGAAAGCCGCGTATTATACTAAGCCTTTGCCTACGAAGAAGTTGGATTGCAGAGTTTGTCAGGTGCAATTTTCTTTCATCTGGTCTATGTCAATTAAATTTTCGATACCGTCATTATTATTCCGCTCTTCCTGTAGTCTATCTCTAATTAAAAGTTCTTCTTCCGTGTACACTGGTTCAACTTCAAACGGATCTATTCGCGGCATGACGATACTCTCCGAGAGTCCGAATCGCCGACGGAGTTAGGCCTAGGCTACAGCTTACCGCGGTTAGATGCTCCTTCAGTCGGCGTCCCGTTCGTTAGACTGGCGAGCACTGCCGTTATAACCTGTCGTCGATTTAACGTTCAAGCGCGTAGTAGTCAACTTTACCATTGAGTAAAAGCTGAGCCAAGTTACTTTGGCCAATCAGATTATTGCCGAAATAAAAACCTTGAAGTGACGTATCGAATGCGCTCTTGCTTTACAGGAAAGCTTCATACGGGCGCCTATGTGCCCTCAATGTAATTTGTTTTAATTGTTTATTTAAAAATATACTTAATTTTAAATTTTTTTAACACTTGAAAAATTGGTTTTGAGTTTAACTAAAGGGTTTGCAGCAAAAATATTTTGACACCGCACCATTCCTTTAAATATTGCTTGCCTGGGGGCGTGGATTTTCAGCCCATTTTATTTATTTTAGGGTCTATTCCCCCCCTATATTTTGGCCAATCAAGATGACTCTAACCTCACTACAATATGTTTTTTTTTTTTTTTTTTTCCTTGTAGCGAACCTATCGGCCAGAAAGGTTAATATCGTCTGCTAGTTTAAAGAGAATGATTTTGCGTAGGCTTAGTTAAACATGGAAGTCCCGTCCTCGCGGATGTGATTAGGAATTGTCATAGTTGTTTGATTGATCAATCTAGTCTAAGGAAAAATATATTAAATCATATGGAGGCTAAAGTTACTTTGAAAAACTTAATTATTATTACGAATGGCCAGTATAATATACTTTAGAAAACATGAAGATGATGCGCCTAGCTTTTTGCATTCGTGGTCCAAGTGGATTTACCATTATGATATTTATTTTTGGGACAAAAATGTTACAATTATAGTTAATGTTATTAAGATTATTATATTTATTTAAAACTAGATTATTAAAATATATTCACTAGAGAAACTACTTCTTGACGCTGTACTTCTTGGTTGGCATTAGCACTATTTTTCGGCCTCTTCGCTCATATTTTAGTGCTACGGCACAAAAATATCTTACGGCAATAAGGGGGGCTGGGAAATATTCCGGCTTCAGAGGGGAGATCAGTAGTTCTCCATATTATAGGTTCTAGACTCAAAGTCCAGTAGCGCCCTTTTTACTTTCTATCCCCTTTTGGTTCTATGCTATGAAGTATATTGACAGAGAAAGTATGCCACTATTCATAGGCAGGGTTCACCATGTGAAGAGACAACTAGAAGATGCGGGAAAAGCTATAGCTGATCAAGATATAGCCTATAAACTTATTGGCACTTTACCCTCGTCATATGAATCACTTACATCACTGATGTATCATTTCAAGGATGATGATTTTAAACTAGAGCCTATCAAATGGTTACTTATAGCAGAGTATGGTAGACATATACATCGGGAACAGGCAGGTGAACAGAACTCGGATGCATTTTTAGTCAGAACTCAGAAACCTGATATTAAAGTGAAGGCAAGGCTGCACGAATCCCAACCTAAAACCTTTCAGGGGAAATGTTTCACATGTAATCGTTTTGGCCATCATTCAATCATCGAGAAATCACCCGCAGAAGGAGTCGTAAGGCAAGCAAATAATTTTAGACCATTTTCGTCCCGCCTAACGAGCCGCGCGCCCTCCAGCGTGTGTCTCTGGTGTCCTAAATCTGCCACAATATGGCTGCGTCAAAGAGTCAACAAAAAGAGGCCAAGTCCCAACCGCTGTTTATTAACCATTTCTCAAACTTTATAAAATTTTTTTTGGATTAGGAAACCTACTGTAAGTTATTCTTTTCACTTCTCGCCACGAAAATAAAAGTAAAAATTCTGCCCAGTAGTTCACGGGAGAGCTGAGAGACGCGACGTCATATGCCGATAAACGCCGCTACCTAGGGAAAAAACTCGGCGCGCTGACGTCGAAACACGCTCACGCCTCTGCCGGGTTTTGTATTCGCGGCGTCTAAGTCTAACCCGACGTACATATGGTAGCTGACATCTTGTCCTACGCTCGTTATACGGGATCGTTTGGAAAAAAAAAAAAAAAACATTAGAGACTTTTGCTTGCCTTACGACTCCTTCTGGGAGTGATTTCTCGATGGTTCAATTGATTGTAGACAGAAGAAGCAATCAAATTCAAGTGGGGGCAAATTTAAGAAAGATTTAAGGAAATCAGAACCAGGTGTGCTCTTTGCATTGGCCCATTGTACAGATACAATTACGAAGGATTGGATTATAGATTCAGCAGCTACCTGTCACTTTTGTAACGAACGAAGTTGGTTCCATACATTTACCCCATTTGAAGCTCAAGTAACAGTAGGAGAAGGTAAATCAAGAGTCGAAGGTCGTGGTGATATCTGGTTAGAAATAAATGGGAAACCAAATAACAGATGTCATTTACGGGATGTAATCTACACTCCAAGAATGGGAAGAAGTTTAATCTCAGTAAGGATTATTGATCAATTGGGCTATAAATCAGTTATACATAATGGTCAACTTACGGCATATTATTCCCAAGGACCAGTCTTCTTTGTGGCTCCATTAGTAAAAGATAATTTTTACACGTTGGACGCTAAAGTATTGCCCAATGGGCCTGAGGTGAACAAGGAAGATAAGTCTAAAGATGGAGTGTATCAAGTCTCAACGGTCAATTGTTCCTTTGGCATTGGGTCATATTAATGAACATGACCTTAAATATATGGCGTCTCATGGAATGATACAAGGTTTGAAACCACTAAAGGGAGAATTAGAAAACTGTATATCCTGCCAGCTGGCGAAAAGTACAAAACAATTGCATCCACGTCTAGATGATAATAGGAGTAAAGACGTCCTCGATCTTATCCATTCCGAAGTGTGGGGGACCGGCTCCTACAAAATCTCTTGGAGGGGCACGTTATTTTATGTCCTTCATGGATGATATCGTTATTTAAAAGTTTATCTGATGGCTAACAAGGGTGAAGCCCTCAAGTGGTTCAATATTTACAAGGTTCTAGTTGAGAAACGGGGATAAACAGATTAAAGCCATAAGAACAGACAACGGTCTGGAATACTCCTCGAATGAATTATACGTTTTTGTCAAGAAGAAGGAATAAAGCATGAGCACACCAATACTTATTCGCCACAGATGAATGGGGTGGCCGAGAGAATAAATAGAACTTTACTAAATATGATGCGCACGTTATTGGAAGACACCAAATTACCAGCGAACTTATGGGCAGATCTTATATCAACGGCAGTCTTCTTGAAGAATCATTGAAAACATTCAAATTAGGCGATAAAGTACCACTTGATACATTTGAAGAAAATTGGAAGTTTAGCGTTTGTTAATATTCCTAAGCAACAAAGAGCAAGCAAATTTCAGAACAGAGCAAAACTAGGAGTTCTAGTGGGTTATGCTTTAGCCACGAAGGGACAAAGAATTTGGTATTCTGATTCTAAGATAGTCAAGGAAACCATGCATGTACGGTTTGATGAGAAGAAACTTGGTCTGGACTATATTAAGCACGAGAAAAGTTCAGAGGATCCCATTCGTTTAATGTGGGTTACCGACACTGATGCAGAAGAAGGGTAATTCTCGCACAGATCAACCAAAAAAAATTGAAATTTTGAACCCCACCCCTGTCGAAAACCATCATATTTTGTTTCTAGGGTTTTTTGGGCCACAGAAGACGATTCCGAAAGTTTTTTAGCGATCTGGTAAGCCGCTTTTGAGATACAGCATTAGTCATTTTAGAGAAAATGACCACCACCCCTAAAACACTTAAATTTATCTCAGCTGCTATTTGTCGTAAATGATCGTGTAAGAGCTTATTTTAAAGACTTTTTAGAGCCAAAAAAGAATATTTCGTCAAATTATTCATCCGGATAATATTTGAAATATTATCAGTTTTCAAAATCTTTGACCTTTGATTTTGACCTTTCACTAAAATTAAAGGTCAAAAATTTGGTCATTTTCGAAATCCTCGCCTTCTAATGCATATGAATCACTTAAAATCCCAATGTAGTATTTTTTGTTTCCGAGATATCGATTTTTGAAATTTACCCCGCATTTTGAAAAAAAAAAAAAAAAAAAAAAATATGTGTACAGGGTGTTTCGAAAATGATGGTAGGGCCGAGCTACAGTGGGTTCTAAGGGTTATTTTAAAACAAAAAAATGCTCTGACGTTTTGTCGTACGTGGCGCCATTCCAGAGTTACGAAATGAATTATGCGTGGATGACCCCTTAACGTGCATTAATAAACGCATAATCAATGATAAAAAACGCATATCATTAAAATACGCATGCGCGCTTTTATAATACCAGCTTAATAATTTAGCGTATTTTATCATTGAGTATACGTTTATTAATGTACGTCAAGGGTTCATCCGCACATGATTCATTTCGTAACTCTTAAACGGCACCCCGTACGACAAAACGTCATAGAGCATTTTAGTTTTAAAATGACCAGAAGAACTCACTGTAGCTCGACCCTACCACCATTTTCGAAACACAATGTACATATATATTTTCAGCACTGTTTGTCTGAAGTGGTGTCGTCTGCTAATTGAAGTTAGGGAAGCCCGAGCAAAGACGCCTTTTGAAAATAGATGGTAATTGCTCTTGTTGGACTGCAAATAGTGTCTGTCATTTAAAAACTTTTACTCAGACAGTGGGGATAATCGCTAAAGTAACGTTAAGCTGCAGAACCTCTATACCAAAAAGCAGAATTAGGAACATGTGACACCACCACAACGAAGAACATATGAAAAGGTACTCTCAACGGCAAATCAAGTGTGTGAATCCTTTAAACATTCATGAATTAACTGAACGACGAAAATCGCTGAGATAAATTTATTTGGACTTGCACAAACGATTGAAAAAATTGGGTATTGAAGTTGTCGCAGGAGATAATCTATGTGCTATGTGTCAAATGCGGTCGAATGGCGGTTCAAATAAAACTTAAGAGCGATGCTTCAGCTCATATATTCCTAATTCTGCTTATTGGTATAGAGGATCTGCAGCTTAATACCCTTTTCATACGAGGCGTAACTAGCCGGTTTAATCAGATTTAACCATGGTTTATTCAAAATTAACCGAGGTTTATTGAACTGAAAAGGCTATGTAAACCTCGGTTAAATCTGATTAAACCACGGCTAATTACGCCTCGCCTGAAGAGAGCATAACGTTACTTTATCGTCTTCTGATAGTTTAGTCTGAGTAAAAAATTTAAATGACAGGGTCTATTTGCCGTCCAAAAAGAGCAATTACGAGTTCTTTTGGTCATTTTAAGACGTAAATGTTGTATGACGTTTTGCCGTACGGGGCGCCGTTTAAGAGTTACGAAATGAATCATGTGCGAATGAACCCTTGAGGTACATTAATAAAAGTATACTCAATGATAAAACACGCTTAATTATTTAGCTGGTATTATAAAAGCAAGCGTGCGTATTTTAATGATAAGCGTTTTTTATCATTGATTATGCGTTTATTAATGCACGTTAAGGGGTCATCCACGCATAATTCATTTCATAACTCTGGAATGGCGCCACGTACGACAAAACGTCAGAGCATTTTTTTGTTTTAAAATAACCCTTAGAACCCACTGTAGCTCGGCCCTACCATCATTTTCGAAACACCCTGTACATATGTTTTTTTTTTTTTTTTTTTCAAAATGCGGGGTAAATTTCAAAAATCGATATCTCGGAAACAAAAAATACTACATTGGGATTTTAAGTGATTGATATGCATTAGAAGGCGAGGATTTCGAAAATGACCCAATTTTTGACCTATAATTTTAGTGTAAGGTCAAAATCAAAGGTCAAAGATTTTGAAAACTGGTAATGTTTGAAATATTATCCGGATGAATAATTTGACGTAATATTCTTTTTTGGCTCTAAAATGTCTTTAAAATAATCTCTTACACGATCGTTTACGACAAATAGCAGCTGAGATAAATTTAAAAGTGTTTTAGGGGTGGTGGTCATTTTCTCTAAAATGACCAATGCTGTATCTCAAAAACGGCTTGCCCGATCGCTATAAAACTTTCGGAATCGTCTTCTGTGGCCCAAAACACCCTAAAAACAAAATATGATGGTTTTCGACAGGGGTGGGGTTCAAAGCGTTTTATTGAACTGTCCAAGAATGCCCCAGAAGTAATAACCACAGTCCCAGTAAAGTTAATGCAACCCAAGGTTCCAGAAGTGGAAAAGATTACAAACAAAGTATCACCTAATTTAGTGGGAAAAACACCACATAGCCATTCAATAGACCACTTCAACATGATTATCAAGATAACTCCGATGAAGAAATCGAAACAACAAAAGGCCCAAAAGAGATATTGGACGCTCCGCCAGAAGAGAAACCAGAGTTACCAGAAGGTAGTTCTAAAAAAGAAAGGGCCTAATAAAGGCAAACCACTCATATATTATTATGATCCTAATGGGGAGCGTTTAAGATCACAACCCGATCTCGAGAGATATCAAGAAAAATATCAGGTGAAACTCGATGCAAGAGTTTTTGATTTTACGAAGAAATCAGTCGCGTCATCACTATTATCTTCTATCACGGATGAAGTTTTTGAGGCCTATTGCATAGAAGTAACTATACCAAATCATATAATGAAGCGATTACGCCACAACAGAGGGTTCAATGGAAAGACTCAATGCAAGAAGAAGTCAATACATTAACTGAACGCCAAGTCACAGAAATAGTCGAAAAACCAGTTAATACAAAGATAATAGGCTGTTGATGGGTATATGCATTAAAGAAAGACAACGACGGTAATATCATTCGATATATAGCTCGATTGGTAGCCCAGGGATGCTCTCAAATTGCAGGTGTAAATTATGAAGAGACTTTTTCAACTGTGGTGAGTTTTAGCCTCGTAAGGTTTTTCATCGCAGTTTTCGTCATAACCTTGGGATGGATACGTCAGCATTTGGATGTTAAAAACACATACCTTTATGGTATACTTGATCACGAGGTATACATGAAACTAATTCCCGGTTTTGAAGGGGCAGATGTAACTCGAAGTTGCATAAAACTCAAGAAATCTTTATGGCTTGCCACAGAGTGGTCGACTATGGTACCTAGAGCTTGATAAAAGTTTCAAGGCACTTAGATTCGGTAAATTGGCCGGAATAAACTGTGTATATTACATACCGTTTAAAGCACTTATATTAGTGTATGTCGATGATTTAGTCGTTTTGGCTAAAGACTACAGTATAGCTGAGGACATTCACAGAATTATATCAACTCGCTACCAGTTGAAGAATTTGGGACCAGTTAGAAAGCTTCTGGGCGTGAAGTTTGAAACAAGGGCAGATGGTAGCATTAAACTCCATCAACAAACATATATTCAACAAATCAGCAACAAATTTAGTCTATTTGCGGAGGAGCCAGTGAGTATACCTATCAGTCCATCAGTGATTATACCGCGCAACGATTGTCCAGACACAGCTGAAGAAAAGCAGAAAATGGAGCAATATCCTTATAAATCTCTAATTGGATGTTTGATGTTCATCCCTCAAAGAACGGGGCCAGATATACTTTTTTCGGTTACTGCTTAATCTCAGTACAGTAGTAATCCAGGCTATAATCATTGGGTTAGACTATGTCAACTAGCGCGTTATGTCCTTACTACATCCTACTTTGGACTAATATATAAACAAAACCGAAATATAAACCTGACTATCTATAGTGACAGTGATTGGGGTTCCGATTAAGACTCGCGAAGATCACAGAGTGGCTACGCCGTATTCCTGGGTTCGTCACTGATATCATGGCGATCCATACGACAGAAATCAGTGTCTCTTATCTTCAATGGAAGCTGAGTACTATGCGATGTTGGAAGCTACGAAAGAACTACTATGGTTTTTCTTTTTACCTATTTTAGAAAAACTTACAAAATTTTTTGATAAATTTGAACAACCGAGAATGTTATGCGATAATCAATCTACTAAATTTTACGCTCGTAACAGTGTAGAGAATCAACGCTCTAAACATATAGGTATGAGATATCATTTTGTAAAAACTTAGAAAAACATTTATTTAATTTGTCGTATGTTGAATCGAAAAGAAATGTTGCAGATATATTAACTAAAATATTACATAAGAGTAGTTTTGCAAATAACGTAAAAAGTGTAAACTTAGATTGTTAAATATAAATAATTTTAATTTCGGTCAAAAAGGGGGAGTGCGAATAAAGATCATTACTCTTTGCCATAAATTTACTCCTAGTAGTTATTACTCCATGTTGGAGCAATAAGCTACAGCACCATAGGTACCCTATAGTAGTTATTTTCTGCTACTGAAAGGAAAACGTTTCTCACTTCTGCTCCCGCCTTTGACAAGTCAACACGTTAACTTAATCAAATCCTTATGTTATAATTTATTAGAATTTTTATAAACTAACTTAGTCGTAAATCTTTCCCAAATCGCCCAGTGGCTCCCACGGCACCGATTTAGATTTCGTTTAAACTTTAACCACTTGAAATATAGACCTTTTGAGTGGGAAAGCCGGGTTTTTAGCTCAAAAAATTTAGTATTTTGAAAGATACAATTTTTTGAAAACACCTTGTAGAGAGTCGACTAGTTTTAACTCCAAAATTGTGTCGACTTTGAGCTAAGATATCCAAAGACGGGTTAAAGTGACACACTCCCAATTTTTTCTCTAGTTTATATTAGTGGTAAAGACCACTATGCGCCTGCGCAAACGTTTGAAAATTTTACGTTTATTTTATAAAATTCGGTAAATGTGTCGTAAAATCTCGCAAAAACGGGAAATAGGGTATCTTCAGCAGTCTCTCAACCATCGAAAAAACATTCTGGCTTGGGAAAAAACTACCCTTATAGGGTAAAATGAACCGTAGGCGAACGAAAAAATGAAAAAAATAAAATCGAAGTCCGATTAACTCTAAAGAGTAAATCGGACTTCGGTTTTATTAGCGATAATAACACAACAGCGCGCAACCTGGGCGCGCATTACCCCATGTAGGTTTTTTCCCTGCTATTTTCACCAAGCGAAAGTTCGCCCTATTCCGCTATAGCGCCCCAAGTAATGGCTAGATGCATAATTATAGTTTGTCGTATCTAAAATCAGTTATACTGGGATTTGTTTCAAACTGGGCGCCGAGAAATTTTGCCAAATTTTCTTAGACTTGTTTTTCGATCGTGAGTTAAAAATACAGGCGTTATCCCGTGATTAATAGTTTTTATTAGATAGATTAAATAATGAAATGTCTGAAAACGAAGTTTGGAAAGAATATACATATTATTTGTCTCAATATAGTTATTTGTCGCTAAGCCTTGGCTTACGGCTGGTCAGGGAACAGTTTTTAGAAGTATTTGAATAATTTCCGTTTGAATAAATCTAGAGGTATGATTATTTTTCCAATTGACAAAATGGTTCTTAAGAAGTTAAGACACATTTCAAACCTAGTTTTGGATTTAAAACCATTTACATTTTCGGCAATCTTTAATTTGCCAAAGGATATATCGAAGAGCAACCTTAGACACTCCAAACTAACTTCAAACAGCAATGATAATTAATGGCAAATAAGGAACTAGGCATAGGCCACTCTGAAGAATTTCCTTTGTAACTTCAAACTTTTGTTGTTATGACGATTTTGATATGGTTTGCGTAGATTATACCAAGGCTTAACGCGTCTTGGATCTTTCTTCTTTCAGATCAGCCTGCGAATACGCTCGATCTATCTTTCCTTCGAATGTGGAGTGCAGGACGGCACATTCCTTGGCCTACAACGCCGAGAATATCAGAGGATCGTTCAAATTCATTTTGGGTACTTTAAAAACCAAAGATTTAGAAAGGCTGGAATTTATTGGACCACAGTTTCTCGATCGTACGTCTCAGAAGAAAGCAAATGGTAAAGAAAACCGCCCAACTTATTACGAGAAAGCCGAATATCAGAGAGATGTTCTAACCACTTTCGAGACTTTCATTAATTCGGCGGATGAATGCGTTAACATAAGACACACTCCTGATTGCGTTGATGAAAGAGAACGATTGGTAAGTAAATTTTTTCTTCATCGTAGAATGCGGCCCAACAATTGAACAAGTACTTAACTAGATACAGGTACTCGTTTATAATTTATCGAATACTTGTTTTTAATTTATCAAGTACTCGTTTTTAATATATCGAGTACTTGTTTTGTTCGATAATTCGATAAATCTGCTCAAACGAGACTACAAATTTGATTTTTAACAGAACATTGTCAAAGACGCTACCCTGGTATGGAAAAAAATGATTAATCCCAAAGATTTTGATGTAAAAATGACTCACGATGGTTATTTAAAAATTCATCAACTTCGTCAACCAATCTATCAAGGATACGAATGCGTTATGGTTGACGAGGCCCAAGATTGTAATCCGAGTAAGTTTTAAAATGCCAAGGCTTAAAAGGAAACTTGCAATTGAATTTTTGGAATACGTTTTTTGGCACGATGATTCTGAGAATAAATTCAAAAGCATTTTTACCTCCAAGTTTCCGTTTAACTTTTAAAGCTCATAGAGGTTAATATTTCGCGGTTTATTTCGTTCAAAACAGCCATGTTAAGTATCGTATTAAACCAAAAAGTTCCTAAAATATTTGTGGGCGATCCTTATCAACAAATATACGCATTTCGGGGGGCCATTAATGCACTAGACACGATACAACATACTCACATCTATTATCTAACTCGGGTAACTTCTAAAATTAAGGCAAATTACCGTAACCAAATTTAAACGGTAATTTAATTTTTTAGTCGTTTCGTTTTGGACCCGATATCGCATACATTGCGAATTCGATTTTGTACGAAACTAGAAATTTACGACAACAGACTTTAGTCGGAGGAAAACAAGATTGTAAGATAAGTAATTAACTAATTACCAGGAATTGATGGTAATTATTATATTTTTGAAGCTTATATTTCGGACAAAAGAGTTGGACAAGTTGCTTTTTTGGGTCGAACCAATTCTAGTCTATTTTCCGAAGCTGTTAGAATCATTTGTCAACGTCAAATGAAACCCGGGGAACCCAAAGATGTTCGTGCTTATTTTAATGGGGTTCGTATAAAATTCATTAATTGAAAATCTAATGGTAGTTAGTAATTTACAACAGTTCAAAAATATATTTGATTAGTTACTTCTAAATTAATATAGTTTTTTACAAGTTACTAGTAATTTACTATAGTTTTTTACAAGTTACTAGTAATTTACTATTTTTTTTTACAAGTTACTAGTAATTAGCTATAGTTTTTTACATGTTACCAGTAATTTTCTGTTGTATTTTAAGTTACTAGTAGTTTACTGTTGTATTATACAAGTTACTAGTAATGTACTGTATTATTTTACAAACTACTAATTTGCCATTGTATTTTACAAGTTACTAGTAATTTACTGTAGTTTTGTACAAGTTACTAGTAATTTACTGTTGTATTTTACAAATTACTAGAAATTTAGTCGTTTTTTAAGAGTTACTATTAATTTAGTGTAGTTTTTGCAAGTTACTAGTAATTTACCATCGTTTTTACAAGTTACTAGTATTTTACTATCGTATTGTACAAGTTACTAGTAATTTACTATCGTATTGTACAAGTTACTTGTGAATTACCATAGTATATGATAAATTACTTGTAAATTACTGTAATATTTTATAAATTACGGATGTTAATTTAATGAGTAACCATAATTTTTTGTTAGGGAACGGATGGTCTGAAAGAATTAGTCGAAATCTATCGTCTTAAAGGTAATATAAACTTCATTAAGTCGTTAACACACGCCTCAATTAAAATTAGTTAATTTTTAGCTAACCAGTTCGTCAATGACAGATTTATTCGTAAATTTAAAAGCTACGATGCGTTAGTTAATTACGCTAAAGGAACACAGGATATAGTACTAAATGCGAAAATTTCCTTAGTCAATAAGTACGCGGCTCAAATACCACAATACGTTAGTGAAATTCAAGATCATTGCCATAGATATAGTTTATCACACGCCAGTAAGTTTAATCAATCGGTTTTAGGAACTCATTCTTCCAAAAGTACGTGCGATCTATTTTAGAGTTAGGCCTAAGACGAGTGGCCCTCGCTAGGCCTAAATACGATTAATTTTTAAAATCTGTTTCTTTTATGTCAGGAAATAATTCAAATATGAAAACATTTACTTTTGGAGTCCCTAGCCCTTACAAAATTAGAAAATAAGTCTAAATAATATAAGATACTAGACGTCATCTTTTCCACCGTCCATAAATCAAAAGGCATGGAGTTTGATACTGTAGTTCTAGCAGACGATTTTTCTACTTTGGGGTTTCCATATCAACCTCTGCCTGATTTTACCAAAAGAGGTTAGTTTGTTTTACCCAATGGCAGTTAGAATTAGGCTTAGTGTAGGTTGTTTTACCCAATGGCATTAGAGTTAGGCTTAGTGTAGCTTATTTTACCCAATGACAGTTAGAATTAGGCTTAGTATAGCTTGTTTTACCCATTGAGTTGGGAATATATATATGTCTTCTAGAGTTATCATTTGCCGTTGGGCAAGGGAGGTTTTGCGGGGCCTGCTCTGAAAACATAATACGGACGGACATCTTTATCATTAGTCGGTGGCGCCATCTACATTTAGCCGCGGGAACTTTATAGTTTCCACCGCTAGAGTCAGATGGCGCTTTCATCAGCTTTAGAGTGTCTTTTTTGGCGGGAAATTTGATTGATTCTTAAACAATATAATCTTTGCATTCAAAGCTTACGTGCACAAATGAGTCTCTCACATGGATTAGTTTTAAGATTAGTTCTAATGTTTTAAATATTCTGAATTTTCCCTTACACATTAAAATTTTATTTTAAAACAATCCAAAAAGGAAAATTTCGTAACATTTTAACATTTGAACAGAATCAATTGGGTAAGTTTCCTTCTACAATAAAGCCTTTTATTATTATTATTTGATCGATAAATTAGCCCTACTTGTCTCTCCATTATTTCGCTATTAGATTCTAATCATATTATCATTTACATTTTGTTCTTCCCCAGCAATTAAATCTGATTGTGATCAAAGTTAACTCGATTGAACGTTTTCTGTAAATAATTAAATTTAAAATTTACCAATTTAAATATATACTTTAAGGTTTAAGGTTTGTGATAAAAGCAAAGTAGAAATCGCATTTCCCCATTGCAAATATATTTTCGCAACAGCCTGATTGTCCGAGTGATTAAAATGATTCCCTGCAAATTACGTAAAATTTTAAAATGGGAATCTTGATTAACATTTGTTTAGAAATACCTTAATTTATGCTTCACAATTTGTATTGTGGCCGTACTTATGGCACCAGGCGTTTTTGTTTCTACACGAATTTATGCAATTGCCCATTGTGCTTTCTATTTTTAAGTCGAATCAATATAAATAGCTAATTATGTTCATTTTCGATTCGCGAAAAAAACAATTTTTCTCGTAGTGTCACTTTATTTTCAGTTTACACACGACCTAACTTCAAAAAACCTGCCAATTCTAAACGTGCTTCACCAGGTTTCACATATTAGTTTGAGAATCAATCAAATTTCCCGCCTTAATTCCACCCAAAAATTATGGCTAGCGCCATCTACCTCTAGCGGCGGGAACTATCTAGTTCACGTCGCTAGAGGTAGATGGCGCCACCGCCTAATGATAAACTATTGTAATTGAAAAAAGTGGCCCCGCGATGCGCAGATTGGAACAAGAACTCTAGAAGGCATATATATATTCCCAACTCAATGGTTTTACCCAATGGCATTTCAGTTAAAGCTTAGTGTAGTTCGATTTACAAAATGGCAGTTAGAGTTAGGCTTAGCCTAGTTTATTATACTAAATAACACAACAATGAAAGTTTGGCTTATCGTAGTTTTAAACTATTTAGAGTTAGGCTTAGTGTAATTTTTAATCTTAGTCTATTTAGAGTTAGGCTTAGTGAAGTTTTTAACCTTAGTCTATTTAGAGTTAGGCCTAGTGAAGTTTTTAATCTTAGTTTATTTCAATTTAGGCTTAAAATAGTTTTTACGCTATTGAATTTTGGCTTTAGTTATTAAACTAATTCCAATTAGAGTTAGGCTTAGCGTAGTTTAACCGCTAACATAATCGTATGCATTTTTTCAGATGGACGTCTTATCAAACTAGAAAACGAAATAAACATTTTATACGTAGCTGCAACACGAGCTAAAAAATGTATACTTTTAAATTCTGCCATATATTTCATCTTGTTAGCAATGGGTGTAAGTAAAATACGTTTAGGTACTTTTAAATTCACAATCTGAACTCGAAAATTTGATTAGGAACTTTACGAATACCTGGAATTTAAATTCGAAACCTGGGGCGGAAGCTGTTGCGATTGTAATATCTCTCTACAATATGAACCACCCAAACTAATTTTGGTTCGCAAGAATTTAACACTAGTAAGCCTTTGCTTCTTTATTTTATAAGTCTTAGAGGCACAACGAAAGTTTCAATATTTGAATTATAATTCTGATAATTGTAATTTTTCATCTAACCTTTGCCTTACTTAACATTACTCTAGTCTGTAAATTTTCATACTATTTAAAAGCTTAGTTCTTGTCAATTCAGCGTATGAACCGATGACGGCGTTATTTTATGACATTTTCAAGGCTAAGCTAAATCAAATATGCATTACTAATTATAAATATAGCAGACGACCTTAGATATAATAAATAGGGTCGGAAATAAGCTTTGTTGGGTAATTTTCCGAATGCACAAACTATAACGAAACTTTCGTTGTGAGTTTTAACGATATTTTTACTCATAATTTAACCTGTCTTTGTTATTTCTTAAATATTTCTGGGTTTTTATTAATTATATTGTATAGAATGGTGGTCAAACTGCTATTAAAGGTGGTAATCTTTGTTATAATTGCACTTCGATCACTGATCACACTGAAAAGAGGATTCGACATCCAGATGAAGTTCGATCTAACAAGGCGTTCCGTTTGACCAATCACGATTTATTTAAAAATATAATCAAGCTGGGAAATTAATAATATAAATCAAAATTATTGTAAAAAATAATAGTTTATAAATATTTTTATATCAAGAAAATTGATTTTTGATTCGTGTTTAATTGTATATTTCTTAGAAGTCTAAAAATGAATATAGCCCTAACCTTAAAGTCTCTGAAATTTGCCCCTTTAAAATCATGTTCATGTATTGCTTTGACCTTGGATGAGTATGTATTAATACGTAGTATCATGAGTGAATCATATACGCTCCCTATAAGTTACCAACGCCTAATTGAACTAATGTATCCAACATTTTCTTTCAAGTCTGGCACGCTGAGGGATGGGTGGAGGGGAAGGGTGTAAAGTCTTGCGGCGAAGAATAATTTCGGCCTCTTAAAGATTTAGGGTAAGAAGAGGCGCGGATTTGTCAGATCCTCGTTTTTAATAATATTTCACAACAAAAGTTGTAGGCGCACACAGCCTATTAAACGTATCGTTTATTTTAAGTCATGGCTTTGGTTTCTATTTTGCGTAGAAAAAGTGTTTAAAATAATCTTCGCCGTTACTGGGCTTCCCACTTGACTCTCACACCTACGCCTATCCGGTATCGCACGACCTAAAACTACGAACGGGCGATGATTTCAATCACCGCGGAGCGGCTTAGAGATATTTCCGCTAACCTTATTTAGTATTCAACGTCGATTTTAACAAATCTGAAGATATTAAGGTCAAACTTAGTTTAAATAAAATTTAGTTTGTCATCTATGGCGAGAGATTTAGTCAGTTGTTATAAATGTACCGGTAAACAGTTTGAAATTCCAACCTTCCTCTTAGAAAGATAGGAAAAACCTAAGCTACGCCCAGGCTCAAAAACTATGTACTGAAAAATACGTTTTATTGGCTCATAGCAACTTCCGAAGCTTTTACCGGATATACGTCATCAGCGATAGTAGTTTCACCTCTCGTCCGCTATGGTTCGCGTATACCTGACGGAGGGGGGGCAGGAAGAAAATGGTGTTCCAACAAATTGTATTACCTTGGTAACTTATAAGGAGCGTATATGATTCACTCATGATTTAAATTATACTGTTGGTAAATGTCTGAAAGTACTAGCTTTTGCTGTATAAATAATATCTTTTTGTCTCTTAATTATATTGGAAGGTGTCAAAACTGTAGAAGCAACTGCCAGTTCTAGTCAAGGAGGACCACAAAACATTTGTTTACCAGTGAAAGGTGACAGTAAGTTTTTAATGTCCTGTTATAAGCATCTTTTTTTAGCAATTCATTATCGCTAAAATATGCATATTGCTCTAGAGCAATTGAACTTCTAAAATAAATGCCTTGGCTGCTAAAATTACTTGAAAATGGGGGCTCACTAGGCTATGCGATGAGTGAAAAATTATCCATAAATTTTCTTCATGGCGTAACATCATTCATCAATCCCAAATTTTTTAACAAACTAGGGTGTTTCTTACTTTTAAGCGGACAAGAGTTACGAGGCAGACTGTAGGCAAAGGCTCACCCAAATCAACATAACCTATCCATTACACGATTCTATTTTACTTGTAGGAAATTCTTGCAGTCAAATAATGACTCATTCACTGAGCTTTTGTTCTTGATTTTATACCCGTTTTTTACAACCAGTCAGTGATACAAAAATGAAAATATGGGCTCACTAGTCAGGCTATGTAGAACCTGATGAAGCGAGATGTTACTTCGAAAATGAAGTAACAGCGGTTCAACTTATCTCGCTCTGTTTTTGAGCTAAATGGAAAATGAAAGCTCTTGTAATTATCTAAGAAACCCCACTCTCAGCCTTCGAAGACGCCCGCACTGTATTATATTAAGATTCCAAATAACAAGAATATATATTTTTTTAAGATCTGAATGCTGAAAATTTTGATGTTCATTCAGAAATTCAACCAGTAGTTCACCAGACGTTCATGGTATGTAAAGTTTTATCATACAAAAATTTAAACATTCGATTTTGTTTTAAAATTGCAATATTTGGCTACTCAAATTAACTGTCCTAAACAAATTTCTCTTAAAGGTAGGGTGAATTGGAAAATCAAGTGTTTTTTTATCGATTCTTCTAATTATAAGACCCATCCATGTAGTTATTAATTCGGGAAATATATCTCAATGATTTTAAAAATCAAAATAGATCCAGATTTCACTGATTTCTCCCTTCAACCAATCGCGTAATGCCTTGCCTTCCAGCGGAGAAAATAATTTCGAGCGCGATTATAGCGTGAGCCGTGAGATGTGATAAATTACGCGCATGATGTGACAAACGTGTCATGCGACATAGAGCATGTCGCAAGTATTTTGTTCCCTGGACTTCAGTCATGGCATTATACGATTGGTTGGAGGGAGATATCAGTGAAATATGGATCTATCTTGATTTTTAAAATCATGGGGATATATTTCCCAGATTATAACTATGCTTATAGGTCTTATAATTAGTACAAGAATCGATTAAAAAAAAAAAAAACACTTGATTTTCCTCTTCGCCCTCCCTTTAAGGAGAAAACATTTTGCCTGCACTTTTAATCTGTATTGTCCTGGCTACCACACTTTATAGGTTAAGATCCCATGGTTGTTTGAGAAATAAATATTATTACTACACCTGTTTAGCAATAAACGCTGTCAAACTTCGTTCCTAAACATTAATCTTTAGCGGTATAGAAACATTAGTCTCTCTTTTTTATCATTGTAAGTAGTACTGGCAAAATGATTTCTCTACCGTAACTCTCAGAAAGCGAAGACTTTGACTTCAAAGCGTTGTAGTTTTATAGTGTCACTATAGCTAGAGGCCCCAAACAATTAATTTCGTAGCTGACCAAGCGTATAGATTAAATGAGCCATCCTTTGAGAATATAACTCCGTTAATGTTCAATTGCGAGTATGTTTTAATTGCAGCAAGGCAATAATTAAAAACCCACCTTGTGTTTTGACAAGAATGAGATGATAAATTGAAAATCATTTACGTTCCATAGGGTTAACATAGTGTCAATTATGGCACAAGACGGAAAACGAGACAACAAGACGAGCTCGAGATCCGGAGATTGGAGGATAATTGTACTGTCATTGGCAGCCATTTTTCTTTATATCAGCGAGCCATCTGGTTGTTTTTCTGACATGCAAAAACTTAAGGCAGGGTACGTAAATTATAATAGGCGGAGGGATATCTAACGTTAAAGCGAAATAACAATAATAATTTATGAAGTCAAACCAATGGCAAAACGAGTGATTTAAACAACGCGGATGGATATCTTACCTTAAATTGAGATGATGAATTGAAAATCATTTACGTCCTATAGGGTTAACATAGTGTCAATTATGGCACAAGACGGAAAACGAAACAAGACGTGCTCGAGATCCGGAGATTGGGGAATAATTATACTATCATTGGCAGCCATTTTTCTTTTTATCGGCACGCCATCTGGTTGTTTTTCTGACCGTGACGTTAGACGTAAAAACTAAAGGTAGGGTACGTAAATTATAATAGGCGGAGGGATATCTAATGTTAAAGCGAGCTAACAATAATAATTATTTTATTAAGTCAAACCAAAGTCAAAACTAGTGATTTAAACAACGCGGAGGGATATCTTACCTTAAATTGAGATGATAAATTGAAAATCGTTTACGTTCCATAGGGTTAACATAGTGTCAATTATGGCACAAGACGGAAAACGAGACAACAAGACGAGCTCGAGATCCGGAGATTGAGGGATAATTGTACAGTCATTGGCAGCCATTTTTCTTTATATCGGCGCGCCATCTGGTTGTTTTTCTGATATGCAAAAACTAAAGGTAGGGTACGTAAATTATAATAGACGGAGGGATATCTAACGTTAAAGCGAGATAATAATAATAATTTATTAACTCAAACCGAGTGATTTAAACTACGCGGAGGGATATCTAACCTTAAATTGAGATGATAAATTGAAAATCATTTACGTTCCATAGGGTTAACATAGTGTCAATTATGGCACCAGACGGAAAACTAGACAACAAGACGAGCTCGAGATCCGGAGATTGGGGAATAATTGTACAGTCATTGGCAGCCATTTTTCTTTATATCGGCGCGCCATCTGGTTGTTTTTCTGACATGCAAAAACTAAAGGCAGGGTACGTAAATTATAATAGGCGGAGGGATATCTAACGTTAAAGCGAGATGATAATAATAATAATTTATTAAGTCAAACCAAAGTCAAAACGAAAGATTTAAAATACGCGGAGGGATATCTAACCTTAAATTGAGATGATAAATTGAAAATCATTTACGTTCCATAGGGTTAACATAGTGTCAATTATGGCACCAAACGGAAAACAAGACAACAAGACGAGCTCGAAATCCGGAGATTGGGGAATAATTATACTGTCAGTAGCAGCCATTTTTCTTTATATCGGCGCGCCATCTGGTTGTTTTTCTGACATGCAAAAACTAAAGGTATAGGTACGTAAATTATAATAGGCGGAGGGATATCTAACGTTAAAGCGAGATAATAATAATAATATTTTATTAAGTCAAACCAAAGTCAAAACGAGTGATTTAAACTACGCGGAGGGATATCTAACCTTAAATTGAGATGATAAATTGAAAATCATTTACGTTCCATAGGGTTAACATAGTGTCAATTATGGCACCAAACGGAAAACTAGACAACAAGACGAGCTCGAAATCCGGAGATTGGGGAATAATTATACTGTCAGTAGCAGCCATTTTTCTTTATATCGGCGCGCCATCTGGTTGTTTTTCTGACATGCAAAAACTAAAGGCAGGGTACGTAAATTATAATAGGCAGAGTGATATCTAACGTTAAAGCGAGATAATAATAATAATATTTTATTAAGTCAAACCAAAGTCAAAACGAGTGATTTAAACTACGCGGAGGGATATCTAACCTTAAATTGAGATGATAAATTGAAAATCATTTACGTTCCATAGGGTTAACATAGTGTCAATTATGGCACCAAACGGAAAACGAGACAACAAGACGAGCTCGAAATCCGGAGATTGGGGAATGATTGTACTGTCATTGGCAGCCATTTTTCTTTATATCAGCGCGCCATCTGGTGGTTTTTCTGGCATGTAAAAACTTAAGGCAGGGTACGTAAATTATAATAGGCGGAGGGATATCTAACGTTAAAGCGAGATAATAATAATAATATTTTATTAAGTCAAACCAAAATCAAAACGAGTGATTTAAACTACGCGGAGGGATATCTAACCTTAAATTGAGATGATAAATTGAAAATCATTTACGTTCCATAGGGTTAACATAGTGTCAATTATGGCACCAAACGGAAAACGAGACAACAAGACGAGCTCGAAATCCGGAGATTGGGGAATAATTATACTGTCAGTAGCAGCCATTTTTCTTTATATCGGCGCGCCATCTGGTTGTTTTTCTGACATGCAAAAACTAAAGGCAGGGTACGTAAATAATAATAGGCGGAGGGATATCTAACGTTAAAGCGAGATAATAATAATAATAATTTATTAAGTCAAACCAAAGTCAAAACGAAAGATTTAAACTACGCGGAGTGATATCTAACCTTAAATTGAGATGATAAATTGAAAATCATTTACGTTCCATAGGGTTAACATAGTGTCAATTATGGCACCAGACGGAAAACTAGACAACAAGACGAGCACGAGATCCGGAGATTGGGGAATAATTGCACTGTCATTGGCAGCCATTTTTCTTTATATCGGCGCGCCATCTGGTTGTTTTTCTGACATGCAAAAACTAAAGGTAGGGTACGTAAATTATAATAGGCGGAGGGATATCTAACGTTAAAGCGAGATAATAATAATAATTTATTAAGTCAAACCAAAGTCAAAACGAAAGATTTTAACTACGCGGAGTGATATCTAACCTTAAATTGAAAATCATTTACGTTCCATTGTGTTAACATAGTGTCAATTATGGCACCAAACGGAAAACGAGACAACAAGACGAGCTCGAAATCCGGAGATTGGGGAATAATTGTACTGTCATTGGCAGCCATTTTTCTTTATATCGGCGCGCCATCTGGTTGTTTTTCTGGCATGTAAAAACTAAAGGCAGGGTACGTAAATTATAATAGGCGGAGGGATATCTAACGTTAAAGCGAGATAATAATAATAATATTTTATTAAGTCAAACCAAAGTCAAAACGAGTGATTTAAACTACGCGGAGGGATATCTAACCTTAAATTGAGATGATAAATTGAAAATCATTTACGTTCCATAGGGTTAACATAGTGTCAATTATGGCACCAAACGGAAAACGAGACAACAAGACGAGCTCGAAATCCGGAGATTGGGGAATAATTCTGTCATTGGCAGCCATTTTTCTTTATATCGGCGCGCCATCTGGTTGTTTTTCTGACATGCAAAAACTAAAGGCAGGGTACGTAAATAATAATAGGCGGAGGGATATCTAACGTTAAAGCGAGATAATAATAATAATATTTTATTAAGTCAAACCAAAGTCAAAACGAGTGATTTAAACTACGCGGAGGGATATCTAACCTTAAATTGAGATGATAAATTGAAAATCATTTACGTTCCATAGGGTTAACATAGTGTCAATTATGGCACCAAACGGAAAACGAGACAACAAGACGAGCTCGAAATCCGGAGATTGGGGAATGATTGTACTGTCATTGGCAGCCATTTTTCTTTATATCAGCGCGCCATCTGGTGGTTTTTCTGGCATGTAAAAACTAAAGGCAGGGTACGTAAATTATAATAGGCGGAGGGATATCTAACGTTAAAGCGAGATAATAATAATAATATTTTATTAAGTCAAACCAAAATCAAAACGAGTGATTTAAACTACGCGGAGGGATATCTAACCTTAAATTGAGATGATAAATTGAAAATCATTTACGTTCCATAGGGTTAACATAGTGTCAATTATGGCACCAAACGGAAAACGAGACAACAAGACGAGCTCGAAATCCGGAGATTGGGGAATAATTATTTTGTCAGTAGCAGCCATTTTTCTTTATATCGGCGCGCCATCTGGTTGTTTTTCTGACATGCAAAAACTAAAGGCAGGGTACGTAAATAATAATAGGCGGAGGGATATCTAACGTTAAAGCGAGATAATAATAATAATTTATTAAGTCAAACCAAAGTCAAAACGAAAGATTTAAACTACGCGGAGTGATATCTAACCTTAAATTGAAAATCATTTACGTTCCATTGTGTTAACATAGTGTCAATTATGGCACCAAACGGAAAACGAGACAACAAGACGAGCTCGAAATCCGGAGATTGGGGAATAATTGTACTGTCATTGGCAGCCATTTTTCTTTATATCGGCGCGCCATCTGGTTGTTTTTCTGGCATGTAAAAACTAAAGGCAGGGTACGTAAATTATAATAGGCGGAGGGATATCTAACGTTAAAGCGAGATAATAATAATAATATTTTATTAAGTCAAACCAAAGTCAAAACGAGTGATTTAAACTACGCGGAGGGATATCTAACCTTAAATTGAGATGATAAATTGAAAATCATTTACGTTCCATAGGGTTAACATAGTGTCAATTATGGCACCAAACGGAAAACGAGACAACAAGACGAGCTCGAAATCCGGAGATTGGGGAATAATTATACTGTCATTGGCAGCCATTTTTCTTTATATCGGCGCGCCATCTGGTTGTTTTTCTGACATGCAAAAACTAAAGGCAGGGTACGTAAATAATAATAGGCGGAGGGATATCTAACGTTAAAGCGAGATAATAATAATAATATTTTATTAAGTCAAACCAAAGTCAAAACGAGTGATTTAAACTACGCGGAGGGATATCTAACCTTAAATTGAGATGATAAATTGAAAATCATTTACGTTCCATAGGGTTAACATAGTGTCAATTATGGCACCAAACGGAAAACGAGACAACAAGACGAGCTCGAAATCCGGAGATTGGGGAATGATTGTACTGTCATTGGCAGCCATTTTTCTTTATATCAGCGCGCCATCTGGTGGTTTTTCTGGCATGTAAAAACTAAAGGCAGGGTACGTAAATTATAATAGGCGGAGAGATATCTAACGTTAAAGCGAGATAATAATAATAATATTTTATTAAGTCAAACCAAAATCAAAACGAGTGATTTAAACTACGCGGAGGGATATCTAACCTTAAATTGAGATGATAAATTGAAAATCATTTACGTTCCATAGGGTTAACATAGTGTCAATTATGGCACCAAACGGAAAACGAGACAACAAGACGAGCTCGAAATCCGGAGATTGGGGAATAATTGTACTGTCATTGGCAGCCATTTTTCTTTAAAACCAAATTCAAAACTAGTGATTTAAACAACGCGGAGGGATATCTTACCTTAAATTGAGATGATAAATTGAAAATCATTTACGTTCCATAGGGTTAACATAGTGTCAATTATGGCACAAGACGGAAAACGAGACAACAAGACGAGCTCGAGATCCGGAGATTGGAGGATAATTGTACTGTCATTGGCAGCCATTTTTCTTTATATCAGCGAGCCATCTGGTTGTTTTTCTGACATGCAAAAACTTAAGGCAGGGTACGTAAATTATAATAGGCGGAGGGATATCTAACGTTAAAGCGAAATAACAATAATAATTTATGAAGTCAAACCAATGGCAAAACGAGTGATTTAAACAACGCGGATGGATATCTTACCTTAAATTGAGATGATGAATTGAAAATCATTTACGTCCTATAGGGTTAACATAGTGTCAATTATGGCACAAGACGGAAAACGAAACAAGACGTGCTCGAGATCCGGAGATTGGGGAATAATTATACTATCATTGGCAGCCATTTTTCTTTTTATCGGCACGCCATCTGGTTGTTTTTCTGACCGTGACGTTAGACGTAAAAACTAAAGGTAGGGTACGTAAATTATAATAGGCGGAGGGATATCTAATGTTAAAGCGAGCTAACAATAATAATTATTTTATTAAGTCAAACCAAAGTCAAAACTAGTGAATTAAACAACGCGGAGGGATATC
The DNA here is from genome assembly GCA_963920705.1 of Odiellus spinosus. Classification (NCBI taxonomy): domain Eukaryota; kingdom Metazoa; phylum Arthropoda; class Arachnida; order Opiliones; family Phalangiidae; genus Odiellus; species Odiellus spinosus. The sequence continues at coordinate 3,703,790 of OY987230.1, forward strand.
TTACCTTAAATTGAGATGATAAATTGAAAATCGTTTACGTTCCATAGGGTTAACATAGTGTCAATTATGGCACAAGACGGAAAACGAGACAACAAGACGAGCTCGAGATCCGGAGATTGAGGGATAATTGTACAGTCATTGGCAGCCATTTTTCTTTATATCGGCGCGCCATCTGGTTGTTTTTCTGATATGCAAAAACTAAAGGTAGGGTACGTAAATTATAATAGACGGAGGGATATCTAACGTTAAAGCGAGATAATAATAATAATTTATTAACTCAAACCGAGTGATTTAAACTACGCGGAGGGATATCTAACCTTAAATTGAGATGATAAATTGAAAATCATTTACGTTCCATAGGGTTAACATAGTGTCAATTATGGCACCAGACGGAAAACTAGACAACAAGACGAGCTCGAGATCCGGAGATTGGGGAATAATTGTACAGTCATTGGCAGCCATTTTTCTTTATATCGGCGCGCCATCTGGTTGTTTTTCTGACATGCAAAAACTAAAGGCAGGGTACGTAAATTATAATAGGCGGAGGGATATCTAACGTTAAAGCGAGATGATAATAATAATAATTTATTAAGTCAAACCAAAGTCAAAACGAAAGATTTAAAATACGCGGAGGGATATCTAACCTTAAATTGAGATGATAAATTGAAAATCATTTACGTTCCATAGGGTTAACATAGTGTCAATTATGGCACCAAACGGAAAACAAGACAACAAGACGAGCTCGAAATCCGGAGATTGGGGAATAATTATACTGTCAGTAGCAGCCATTTTTCTTTATATCGGCGCGCCATCTGGTTGTTTTTCTGACATGCAAAAACTAAAGGTATAGGTACGTAAATTATAATAGGCGGAGGGATATCTAACGTTAAAGCGAGATAATAATAATAATATTTTATTAAGTCAAACCAAAGTCAAAACGAGTGATTTAAACTACGCGGAGGGATATCTAACCTTAAATTGAGATGATAAATTGAAAATCATTTACGTTCCATAGGGTTAACATAGTGTCAATTATGGCACCAAACGGAAAACTAGACAACAAGACGAGCTCGAAATCCGGAGATTGGGGAATAATTATACTGTCAGTAGCAGCCATTTTTCTTTATATCGGCGCGCCATCTGGTTGTTTTTCTGACATGCAAAAACTAAAGGCAGGGTACGTAAATTATAATAGGCAGAGTGATATCTAACGTTAAAGCGAGATAATAATAATAATATTTTATTAAGTCAAACCAAAGTCAAAACGAGTGATTTAAACTACGCGGAGGGATATCTAACCTTAAATTGAGATGATAAATTGAAAATCATTTACGTTCCATAGGGTTAACATAGTGTCAATTATGGCACCAAACGGAAAACGAGACAACAAGACGAGCTCGAAATCCGGAGATTGGGGAATGATTGTACTGTCATTGGCAGCCATTTTTCTTTATATCAGCGCGCCATCTGGTGGTTTTTCTGGCATGTAAAAACTAAAGGCAGGGTACGTAAATTATAATAGGCGGAGGGATATCTAACGTTAAAGCGAGATAATAATAATAATATTTTATTAAGTCAAACCAAAATCAAAACGAGTGATTTAAACTACGCGGAGGGATATCTAACCTTAAATTGAGATGATAAATTGAAAATCATTTACGTTCCATAGGGTTAACATAGTGTCAATTATGGCACCAAACGGAAAACGAGACAACAAGACGAGCTCGAAATCCGGAGATTGGGGAATAATTATACTGTCAGTAGCAGCCATTTTTCTTTATATCGGCGCGCCATCTGGTTGTTTTTCTGACATGCAAAAACTAAAGGCAGGGTACGTAAATAATAATAGGCGGAGGGATATCTAACGTTAAAGCGAGATAATAATAATAATAATTTATTAAGTCAAACCAAAGTCAAAACGAAAGATTTAAACTACGCGGAGTGATATCTAACCTTAAATTGAGATGATAAATTGAAAATCATTTACGTTCCATAGGGTTAACATAGTGTCAATTATGGCACCAGACGGAAAACTAGACAACAAGACGAGCACGAGATCCAGAGATTGGGGAATAATTGCACTGTCATTGGCAGCCATTTTTCTTTATATCGGCGCGCCATCTGGTTGTTTTTCTGACATGCAAAAACTAAAGGTAGGGTACGTAAATTATAATAGGCGGAGGGATATCTAACGTTAAAGCGAGATAATAATAATAATTTATTAAGTCAAACCAAAGTCAAAACGAAAGATTTAAACTACGCGGAGTGATATCTAACCTTAAATTGAAAATCATTTACGTTCCATTGTGTTAACATAGTGTCAATTATGGCACCAAACGGAAAACGAGACAACAAGACGAGCTCGAAATCCGGAGATTGGGGAATAATTGTACTGTCATTGGCAGCCATTTTTCTTTATATCGGCGCGCCATCTGGTTGTTTTTCTGTCATGTAAAAACTAAAGGCAGGGTACGTAAATTATAATAGGCGGAGGGATATCTAACGTTAAAGCGAGATAATAATAATAATATTTTATTAAGTCAAACCAAAGTCAAAACGAGTGATTTAAACTACGCGGAGGGATATCTAACCTTAAATTGAGATGATAAATTGAAAATCATTTACGTTCCATAGGGTTAACATAGTGTCAATTATGGCACCAAACGGAAAACGAGACAACAAGACGAGCTCGAAATCCGGAGATTGGGGAATAATTCTGTCATTGGCAGCCATTTTTCTTTATATCGGCGCGCCATCTGGTTGTTTTTCTGACATGCAAAAACTAAAGGCAGGGTACGTAAATAATAATAGGCGGAGGGATATCTAACGTTAAAGCGAGATAATAATAATAATATTTTATTAAGTCAAACCAAAGTCAAAACGAGTGATTTAAACTACGCGGAGGGATATCTAACCTTAAATTGAGATGATAAATTGAAAATCATTTACGTTCCATAGGGTTAACATAGTGTCAATTATGGCACCAAACGGAAAACGAGACAACAAGACGAGCTCGAAATCCGGAGATTGGGGAATGATTGTACTGTCATTGGCAGCCATTTTTCTTTATATCAGCGCGCCATCTGGTGGTTTTTCTGGCATGTAAAAACTAAAGGCAGGATACGTAAATTATAATAGGCGGAGGGATATCTAACGTTAAAGCGAGATAATAATAATAATATTTTATTAAGTCAAACCAAAATCAAAACGAGTGATTTAAACTACGCGGAGGGATATCTAACCTTAAATTGAGATGATAAATTGAAAATCATTTACGTTCCATAGGGTTAACATAGTGTCAATTATGGCACCAAACGGAAAACGAGACAACAAGACGAGCTCGAAATCCGGAGATTGGGGAATAATTATTTTGTCAGTAGCAGCCATTTTTCTTTATATCGGCGCGCCATCTGGTTGTTTTTCTGACATGCAAAAACTAAAGGCAGGGTACGTAAATAATAATAGGCGGAGGGATATCTAACGTTAAAGCGAGATAATAATAATAATTTATTAAGTCAAACCAAAGTCAAAACGAAAGATTTAAACTACGCGGAGTGATATCTAACCTTAAATTGAAAATCATTTACGTTCCATTGTGTTAACATAGTGTCAATTATGGCACCAAACGGAAAACGAGACAACAAGACGAGCTCGAAATCCGGAGATTGGGGAATAATTGTACTGTCATTGGCAGCCATTTTTCTTTATATCGGCGCGCCATCTGGTTGTTTTTCTGGCATGTAAAAACTAAAGGCAGGGTACGTAAATTATAATAGGCGGAGGGATATCTAACGTTAAAGCGAGATAATAATAATAATATTTTATTAAGTCAAACCAAAGTCAAAACGAGTGATTTAAACTACGCGGAGGGATATCTAACCTTAAATTGAGATGATAAATTGAAAATCATTTACGTTCCATAGGGTTAACATAGTGTCAATTATGGCACCAAACGGAAAACGAGACAACAAGACGAGCTCGAAATCCGGAGATTGGGGAATAATTATACTGTCATTGGCAGCCATTTTTCTTTATATCGGCGCGCCATCTGGTTGTTTTTCTGACATGCAAAAACTAAAGGCAGGGTACGTAAATAATAATAGGCGGAGGGATATCTAACGTTAAAGCGAGATAATAATAATAATATTTTATTAAGTCAAACCAAAGTCAAAACGAGTGATTTAAACTACGCGGAGGGATATCTAACCTTAAATTGAGATGATAAATTGAAAATCATTTACGTTCCATAGGGTTAACATAGTGTCAATTATGGCACCAAACGGAAAACGAGACAACAAGACGAGCTCGAAATCCGGAGATTGGGGAATGATTGTACTGTCATTGGCAGCCATTTTTCTTTATATCAGCGCGCCATCTGGTGGTTTTTCTGGCATGTAAAAACTAAAGGCAGGATACGTAAATTATAATAGGCGGAGGGATATCTAACGTTAAAGCGAGATAATAATAATAATATTTTATTAAGTCAAACCAAAATCAAAACGAGTGATTTAAACTACGCGGAGGGATATCTAACCTTAAATTGAGATGATAAATTGAAAATCATTTACGTTCCATAGGGTTAACATAGTGTCAATTATGGCACCAAACGGAAAACGAGACAACAAGACGAGCTCGAAATCCGGAGATTGGGGAATAATTATTTTGTCAGTAGCAGCCATTTTTCTTTATATCGGCGCGCCATCTGGTTGTTTTTCTGACATGCAAAAACTAAAGGCAGGGTACGTAAATAATAATAGGCGGAGGGATATCTAACGTTAAAGCGAGATAATAATAATAATTTATTAAGTCAAACCAAAGTCAAAACGAAAGATTTAAACTACGCGGAGTGATATCTAACCTTAAATTGAAAATCATTTACGTTCCATTGTGTTAACATAGTGTCAATTATGGCACCAAACGGAAAACGAGACAACAAGACGAGCTCGAAATCCGGAGATTGGGGAATAATTGTACTGTCATTGGCAGCCATTTTTCTTTATATCGGCGCGCCATCTGGTTGTTTTTCTGGCATGTAAAAACTAAAGGCAGGGTACGTAAATTATAATAGGCGGAGGGATATCTAACGTTAAAGCGAGATAATAATAATAATATTTTATTAAGTCAAACCAAAGTCAAAACGAGTGATTTAAACTACGCGGAGGGATATCTAACCTTAAATTGAGATGATAAATTGAAAATCATTTACGTTCCATAGGGTTAACATAGTGTCAATTATGGCACCAAACGGAAAACGAGACAACAAGACGAGCTCGAAATCCGGAGATTGGGGAATAATTATACTGTCATTGGCAGCCATTTTTCTTTATATCGGCGCGCCATCTGGTTGTTTTTCTGACATGCAAAAACTAAAGGCAGGGTACGTAAATTATAATAGGCGGAGGGATATCTAACGTTAAAGCGAGATAATAATAATAATATTTTATTAAGTCAAACCAAAGTCAAAACGAGTGATTTAAACTACGCGGAGGGATATCTAACCTTAAATTGAGATGATAAATTGAAAATCATTTACGTTCCATAGGGTTAACATAGTGTCAATTATGGCACCAAACGGAAAACTAGACAACAAGACGAGCTCGAAATCCGGAGATTGGGGAATAATTATACTGTCAGTAGCAGCCATTTTTCTTTATATCGGCGCGCCATCTGGTTGTTTTTCTGACATGCAAAAACTAAAGGCAGGGTACGTAAATTATAATAGGCAGAGTGATATCTAACGTTAAAGCGAGATAATAATAATAATATTTTATTAAGTCAAACCAAAGTCAAAACGAGTGATTTAAACTACGCGGAGGGATATCTAACCTTAAATTGAGATGATAAATTGAAAATCATTTACGTTCCATAGGGTTAACATAGTGTCAATTATGGCACCAAACGGAAAACGAGACAACAAGACGAGCTCGAAATCCGGAGATTGGGGAATGATTGTACTGTCATTGGCAGCCATTTTTCTTTATATCAGCGCGCCATCTGGTGGTTTTTCTGGCATGTAAAAACTAAAGGCAGGGTACGTAAATTATAATAGGCGGAGGGATATCTAACGTTAAAGCGAGATAATAATAATAATATTTTATTAAGTCAAACCAAAATCAAAACGAGTGATTTAAACTACGCGGAGGGATATCTAACCTTAAATTGAGATGATAAATTGAAAATCATTTACGTTCCATAGGGTTAACATAGTGTCAATTATGGCACCAAACGGAAAACGAGACAACAAGACGAGCTCGAAATCCGGAGATTGGGGAATAATTATACTGTCAGTAGCAGCCATTTTTCTTTATATCGGCGTGCCATCTGGTTGTTTTTCTGACATGCAAAAACTAAAGGCAGGGTACGTAAATAATAATAGGCGGAGGGATATCTAACGTTAAAGCGAGATAATAATAATAATAATTTATTAAGTCAAACCAAAGTCAAAACGAAAGATTTAAACTACGCGGAGTGATATCTAACCTTAAATTGAGATGATAAATTGAAAATCATTTACGTTCCATAGGGTTAACATAGTGTCAATTATGGCACCAGACGGAAAACTAGACAACAAGACGAGCACGAGATCCGGAGATTGGGGAATAATTGCACTGTCATTGGCAGCCATTTTTCTTTATATCGGCGCGCCATCTGGTTGTTTTTCTGACATGCAAAAACTAAAGGTAGGGTACGTAAATTATAATAGGCGGAGGGATATCTAACGTTAAAGCGAGATAATAATAATTTATTAAGTCAAACCAAAGTCAAAACGAAAGATTTAAACTACGCGGAGTGATATCTAACCTTAAATTGAAAATCATTTACGTTCCATTGTGTTAACATAGTGTCAATTATGGCACCAAACGGAAAACGAGACAACAAGACGAGCTCGAAATCCGGAGATTGGGGAATAATTGTACTGTCATTGGCAGCCATTTTTCTTTATATCGGCGCGCCATCTGGTTGTTTTTCTGGCATGTAAAAACTAAAGGCAGGGTACGTAAATTATAATAGGCGGAGGGATATCTAACGTTAAAGCGAGATAATAATAATAATATTTTATTAAGTCAAACCAAAGTGAAAACGAGTGATTTAAACTACGCGGAGGGATATCTAACCTTAAATTGAGATGATAAATTGAAAATCATTTACGTTCCATAGGGTTAACATAGTGTCAATTATTTCACCAAACGGAAAACGAGACAACAAGACGAGCTCGAAATCCGGAGATTGGGGAATAATTCTGTCATTGGCAGCCATTTTTCTTTATATCGGCGCGCCATCTGGTTGTTTTTCTGACATGCAAAAACTAAAGGCAGGGTACGTAAATAATAATAGGCGGAGGGATATCTAACGTTAAAGCGAGATAATAATAATAATATTTTATTAAGTCAAACCAAAGTCAAAACGAGTGATTTAAACTACGCGGAGGGATATCTAACCTTAAATTGAGATGATAAATTGAAAATCATTTACGTTCCATAGGGTTAACATAGTGTCAATTATGGCACCAAACGGAAAACGAGACAACAAGACGAGCTCGAAATCCGGAGATTGGGGAATGATTGTACTGTCATTGGCAGCCATTTTTCTTTATATCAGCGCGCCATCTGGTGGTTTTTCTGGCATGTAAAAACTAAAGGCAGGGTACGTAAATTATAATAGGCGGAGGGATATCTAACGTTAAAGCGAGATAATAATAATAATATTTTATTAAGTCAAACCAAAATCAAAACGAGTGATGTAAACTACGCGGAGGGATATCTAACCTTAAATTGAGATGATAAATTGAAAATCATTTACGTTCCATAGGGTTAACATAGTGTCAATTATGGCACCAAACGGAAAACGAGACAACAAGACGAGCTCGAGATCCGGAGATTGGGGAATAATTGTACAGTCATTGGCAGCCATTTTTCTTTATATCGGCGCGCCATCTGGTTGTTTTTCTGACATGCAAAAACTAAAGGCAGGGTACGTAAATAATAATAGGCGGAGGGATATCTAACGTTAAAGCGAGATAATAATAATAATTTATTAAGTCAAACCAAAGTCAAAACGAAAGATTTAAACTACGCGGAGTGATATCTAACCTTAAATTGAAAATCATTTACGTTCCATTGTGTTAACATAGTGTCAATTATGGCACCAAACGGAAAACGAGACAACAAGACGAGCTCGAAATCCGGAGATTGGGGAATAATTGTACTGTCATTGGCAGCCATTTTTCTTTATATCGGCGCGCCATCTGGTTGTTTTTCTGGCATGTAAAAACTAAAGGCAGGGTACGTAAATTATAATAGGCGGAGGGATATCTAACGTTAAAGCGAGATAATAATAATAATATTTTATTAAGTCAAACCAAAGTCAAAACGAGTGATTTAAACTACGCGGAGGGATATCTAACCTTAAATTGAGATGATAAATTGAAAATCATTTACGTTCCATAGGGTTAACATAGTGTCAATTATGGCACCAAACGGAAAACGAGACAACAAGACGAGCTCGAAATCCGGAGATTGGGGAATAATTATACTGTCATTGGCAGCCATTTTTCTTTATATCGGCGCGCCATCTGGTTGTTTTTCTGACATGCAAAAACTAAAGGCAGGGTACGTAAATAATAATAGGCGGAGGGATATCTAACGTTAAAGCGAGATAATAATAATAATATTTTATTAAGTCAAACCAAAGTCAAAACGAGTGATTTAAACTACGCGGAGGGATATCTAACCTTAAATTGAGATGATAAATTGAAAATCATTTACGTTCCATAGGGTTAACATAGTGTCAATTATGGCACCAAACGGAAAACGAGACAACAAGACGAGCTCGAAATCCGGAGATTGGGGAATGATTGTACTGTCATTGGCAGCCATTTTTCTTTATATCAGCGCGCCATCTGGTGGTTTTTCTGGCATGTAAAAACTAAAGGCAGGGTACGTAAATTATAATAGGCGGAGGGATATCTAACGTTAAAGCGAGATAATAATAATAATATTTTATTAAGTCAAACCAAAATCAAAACGAGTGATTTAAACTACGCGGAGGGATATCTAACCTTAAATTGAGATGATAAATTGAAAATCATTTACGTTCCATAGGGTTAACATAGTGTCAATTATGGCACCAAACGGAAAACGAGACAACAAGACGAGCTCGAAATCCGGAGATTGGGGAATAATTATACTGTCAGTAGCAGCCATTTTTCTTTATATCGGCGCGCCATCTGGTTGTTTTTCTGACATGCAAAAACTAAAGGCAGGGTACGTAAATAATAATAGGCGGAGGGATATCTAACGTTAAAGCGAGATAATAATAATAATTTATTAAGTCAAACCAAAGTCAAAACGAAAGATTTAAACTACGCGGAGTGATATCTAACCTTAAATTGAGATGATAAATTGAAAATCATTTACGTTCCATAGGGTTAACATAGTGTCAATTATGGCACCAGACGGAAAACTAGACAACAAGACGAGCACGAGATCCGGAGATTGGGGAATAATTGCACTGTCATTGGCAGCCATTTTTCTTTATATCGGCGCGCCATCTGGTTGTTTTTCTGACATGCAAAAACTAAAGGTAGGGTACGTAAATTATAATAGGCGGAGGGATATCTAACGTTAAAGCGAGATAATAATAATAATTTATTAAGTCAAACCAAAGTCAAAACGAAAGATTTAAACTACGCGGAGTGATATCTAACCTTAAATTGAAAATCATTTACGTTCCATAGGGTTAACATAGTGTCAATTATGGCACCAAACGGAAAACAAGACAACAAGACGAGCTCGAGATCCGGAGATTGGGGAATAATTGTACTGTCATTGGCAGCCATTTTTCTTTATATCGGCGCGCCATCTGGTTGTTTTTCTGGCATGTAAAAACTAAAGGCAGGGTACGTAAATAATAATAGGCGGAGGGATATCTAACGTTAAAGCGAGATAATAATAATAATATTTTATTAAGTCAAACCAAAGTCAAAACGAGTGATTTAAACTACGCGGAGTGATATCTAACCTTAAATTGAGATGATAAATTGAAAATCATTTACGTTCCATAGGGTTAACATAGTGTCAATTATGGCACCAAACGGAAAACGAGACAACAAGACGAGCTCGAAATCCGGAGATTGGGGAATGATTGTACTGTCATTGGCAGCCATTTTTCTTTATATCAGCGCGCCATCTGGTGGTTTTTCTGGCATGTAAAAACTAAAGGCAGGGTACGTAAATTATAATAGGCGGAGGGATATCTAACGTTAAAGCGAGATAATAATAATAATATTTTATTAAGTCAAACCAAAATCAAAACGAGTGATTTAAACTACGCGGAGGGATATCTAACCTTAAATTGAGATGATAAATTGAAAATCATTTACGTTCCATAGGGTTAACATAGTGTCAATTATGGCACCAAACGGAAAACGAGACAACAAGACGAGCTCGAAATCCGGAGATTGGGGAATAATTATACTGTCAGTAGCAGCCATTTTTCTTTATATCGGCGCGCCATCTGGTTGTTTTTCTGACATGCAAAAACTAAAGGCAGGGTACGTAAATAATAATAGGCGGAGGGATATCTAACGTTAAAGCGAGATAATAATAATAATTTATTAAGTCAAACCAAAGTCAAAACGAAAGATTTAAACTACGCGGAGTGATATCTAACCTTAAATTGAGATGATAAATTGAAAATCATTTACGTTCCATAGGGTTAACATAGTGTCAATTATGGCACCAGACGGAAAACTAGACAACAAGACGAGCACGAGATCCGGAGATTGGGGAATAATTGCACTGTCATTGGCAGCCATTTTTCTTTATATCGGCGCGCCATCTGGTTGTTTTTCTGACATGCAAAAACTAAAGGTAGGGTACGTAAATTATAATAGGCGGAGGGATATCTAACGTTAAAGCGAGATAATAATAATAATTTATTAAGTCAAACCAAAGTCAAAACGAAAGATTTAAACTACGCGGAGTGATATCTAACCTTAAATTGAAAATCATTTACGTTCCATAGGGTTAACATAGTGTCAATTATGGCACCAAACGGAAAACAAGACAACAAGACGAGCTCGAGATCCGGAGATTGGGGAATAATTGTACTGTCATTGGCAGCCATTTTTCTTTATATCGGCGCGCCATCTGGTTGTTTTTCTGGCATGTAAAAACTAAAGGCAGGGTACGTAAATTATAATAGGCGGAGGGATATCTAACGTTAAAGCGAGATGATAATAGTGATATATTAGAGGAATAGCACGCGCAAAGGCGGCGGTGACGTCATAGGGCTTACCGAAGGCGGGGCGGATGGATACGCTGTACACGTTTATCGAGTTCCCTCTCTAACCCGACCAAGGCTCGCGCGGAGGAATAGCACGCGCGGAGGAATAGCACGCGCGGAGGAATAGCACGCGCGGAGGAATAGCACGCGCGGAGGAATAGCACGCGCGGAGGAATAGCACGCGCAAAGGCGGCGGTGACGTCATAGGGCTTACCGAAGGCGGGGCGGATGGATACGCTGTACACGTTTATCGAAGTCCCTCTCTAACCCGACCAAAGCTCGCGCGGAGGAATAGCACGCGCAAAGGCGGCGGTGACGTCATAGGGCTTACCGAAGGCGGGGCGGATGGATACGCTGTACACGTTTATCGAGGTCCCTCTCTAACCCGACCAAAGCTCGCGCGGAGGAATAGCACGCGCAAAGGCGGCGGTGACGTCATAGGGCTTACCGAAGGCGGGGCGGATGGATACGGGCGCGCGGAGTGATATCCAACGTTAAAACGACCTTAAAATCGCGTGCCATTTATGACCCCATTGAAATAACATGAAGCCATTTCTGACACCATGTTATTTCTATGGGGCCAAAAGTGGCACGAGCGTGCCATTAATGGCACCATAGGAATAACATGGTGTCAGAAATGACACGATCGATATTCAAGACTGTCAACTTTCTTGAAATTTTTTTTTTACGTTTTGGACCATTATAATTAAAAATAAGAAACTAAGATAATTAAATTTGACCTAATTGACATTTGCCCCTGATTCTCGAAAAATAAAAACAGAATGAACTGATAAGTGACCTTAAAGTTTTTACACATAGTTTTAAGTATACTAATCGAAAACTTTAAATATGAATAAGCTACTATTAAAAACTGCGCAATCAATGACAGGATAAAGATGTACATATAATAACCTATATATAGAAGTAATGTGTGCTTTAGATATTTTTATTTTATTTAATTTTTTTTTTTTTTCTCTGATTTTCAGATTGAAGATTTACTAATTTATCAGTCACTATTGACTAGAAATCAGGCCATCATTCCTTGTACGACTCAGTACCTATAGACTTTCTTGACATTATTCGGTTTTGATTCAAATACAAAATCGATTAATGTAAGTCTTTATCTTGTTGGCCTTATGCAATCCATATTAATGTTAAAATAATGGTATAATATTTATTCTCACATGCAAAATTAATTTAAAATGTTTTTATAATAACAATACGGAGGACCATTTACAACTAGAAGCTTGTAAGTGAAACCGGAAAAAATGGGCTTGGGGGAATTCCTCTACTTATTTTCTATTCTAATCTTTCCCCAAGTTACTTATTTCCTTTTGAAGGAATTGGGAGGAGATCCTTTTAAGGGATATTTTCTAAATATTATATTGTAATAAACGTTGATCTCCTTTCCTCCGAAGTGACCGAGATGATTTATTTCTTACTTAAATAATTTCAACTAAGTTCTAAGCGTTTACTCAATATTTTATTTCTAAATATTCTTCTCTTTGAGAACGCAGAAAACTGTTAACAATCTATGTTGAAATCTATAATCAATCTATCAATCAGTCAATCTGCTTCTCTTATCTTATCAACATCTCTATTTATGCAAAGAAAAAGGGGGTGGAGCTTTGCAACAAGGAGTCCAGCTGGAATATTCCAGAAATTTACATGGAAGGAGCGCCACCTATTTGGCGAAATGACCTTCCAGCTGGACACCTGTTGCATAAGGCTAGACTAAGGATAATACAAACCGGGATAACCTCCTTTATTTTAAAAAAGAGGTCACAAGGGCTCATGGTGTGTTCCTGAGCACATCTTCGCAGGTCTGGGGTGTGCCTGCTGTGGGAACAGTGAGGGTATAATTCCTTCATACTTTTCTAACTTCCCTTACCAAAGTTAGTCTTAAAGCAACTGGGGGCTCTGGAGGAGCCCCTGTGAAAGTCTCATCCCTGATGCACGCCAAATACGGCTTGCCAAAGGCAGGAGCCAATGGGACCCACACACACTTATAAATCCCTCCCTCCTGCGTTTGGTAAGGTAAATTAATTGTATAGTGGAAATTTAGGAGAAACTCTAGAGCCGCCAGTTGCTTTAAGAGGTCTTGGGAAAGTCTTTCGGGTGTCTTGGGAAAAGTCTTCCATTATGTCAGTAAGTCTTGATTAAGTCTTAAAGACTTCCCCAACACCTTTGTAGTGTTCTTGAAGACCTCTTCAGATCAGACTAACCTTTTTGCTTAAGGGTTTCGTAAGTTTTGTCAATGGGTGGGGGATGGGATCTGTAATTTTTTAACAAGGACTGTAATTGGAGTGTTGAGAAAAATGTTCTAGCCATAACCTAATTATTTTTAAAAACTTACTTTTTAATCATGTTGGGAATATGGGCATGCATTTCCACTAACAAGTAAGTTGGTAGGACAAAAATAGTCTAAAATAGTGTGTAGTAGTCCTTTGTCTTAACAGTGGCATAGTGATGGTGAGCCGAGTCTCATGGTACTGCAGTTGGACTCTGGCCAGTTTCAGGCTATTTTAATTTATATCCCTTACAAAAAAAGTTAAGTCTAAAGAGGTCTTGGGGACGTCTTTCGGGTGTCTTATTCAGTCTTAAGAGGTCTTGGGGAAGTCTTCCATTGTGTAAAGAAGTCTTGGAGAAGTCTTAATGACTTCCCCAAGACTTTTGTAGTGTTCTTAAAGACCTCTTCAGATCAGACTAACTTTTTTCCGTAAGGGATTATTTGTGCATGAAGTTGATTTGAAGTTTACAAATTTTCATGGCAAAATACTTTTTACCCATAAGTTCCTAAAGTCAAACTGGATTGGTGGTTCCACTTAATTTTCTCATTTTGAATAAACTGTGTATTTACAGAAGAATATGCTTGTTCTTTTAAGAACGATGAGCTGAATTTGGTGACTCTAACATCTGAGAAAACTGTCAATTCCTCATTTATTGTTGTTATTTATTTTTATTTTTTTTTTTTATTTTATGGGCTCTCTTGTCTAAGTACACTTAAAGCAACTGGCGGCTCTAGAGTTTCTCCTAAATTCCCGCTTTTCTGCTACACAATTAATTTACATTACCAAAGGCAGGAGGGGTGATTAATAAGTGGGTCCCATTGGCTCCAGCCTTTGGCAAGGCATATTTGGCGTGCATCAGGGAAGAGACTTTCACAGGAGCTCCTCCAATCGCCAGTTGCTTTAACTGTAAATTGTTGAATAGCCAAAACCATATCCCGCAACTTCAGTTGTGATTTAAGTTATACCTAGGAGTTGTAAAAACCCCACTAACTGTGGAAATTAATCCAAGGCTCTGAAACAAGGTGGCCAACAAATGTAGACAATTACCTTTTTAGAAGACTAATTGTTAGAGAATGGTTTTCTTAACCCCATTGCATTTAGATAAAGTTTTAAATTAGATATAGGGTGTTAAATTTAACAAGTGCACTGGGAGAAAATGGCCATAGTAAATTTGATTTATGAAGGGCATTAGGGCTTAAAGGTTCAGCTTGATAATTAATCATATGAATCACCCACAAGTAGTAGTAATATCCAAACATGTTTTTTTTTATTATTCACTCCACTTTTCCTCCAAGGTCCCTACATTCTCCAGAGGCTTCTTTATTCATGCGCGTATCTAACTTAACTGACATCCTTAACCTTTAATTCAATCTCATTTCACCTGTTTTGTAGCCCCAGGGTTCATACAAACCTGGAAAATCTGGAAATCTCAGCGAAATAAATTAAAAGTTAAAAATTCAAGGAAATCTAAATATATTAGTGATATTCAGGGAAATTTGAGTTTGGGCATATTTAGTCTAAATGAGTTGTTTCATCAAATATTCCTAAAACCACTTCAGGTTGTCCCAATTTTACCACTCCATTTTATTGACAGAAATGGGTACTAATTAAAAAAAAAAAACTATTTACGAAGGATCAACTAGTGAGGTAAGAAAAATAAAATTAAAAGTGGATAGCTTGGTCTTGGACCTTGAAATTGCAGGCAAATATTTGTGGAAAAACCTGGAAATTTCAGGGAAATTGGTTTCACAAAAGTTGTATGAACCCTAAAGGTTACAGTGGATCAAACCAGCTGGCCCTCCATCTCTAGATTCGGCTTTTTTCTTTCCCATCATGGGGTGTTATTCAAATAGACAATGTCTGCACCATTTGGATTACATAGGTCAATGAAAATCTTGGGCTCGTTGCGAGGGATGATATTTATTACTGCATCTTATACAATATTCTCAAAAATATCTTGTTTGTTGAATGAATTACTATTGCTTGGTCAAGTTACTGAGCTATAGAGGGGACAAGTAGCATAGTCACTTTTCTTGAGACTGGTTTACTCTACATAATTGATTGGCTAGCACCCAAAAAAATAAAGGCAGCCAAACCACTAAAATATCTTAACTTGGGAATAACATAATTAAACACCTATCTTCAGAGTTTGCGATGGAATTCGAGTATTCCGTACATGTGAAAGCCACACGGTCTTTAATAAGTACATTCATGGAGGCTAGAAGTGTAACAGTTGAGATGTTGCTCCAGGAAAGTAAGTATTGAACTTTTTTATCTAAATTAAAACACTACTGATATGGTGTTTCCGTGTGACATCTCTTTTCTTTCCAACCATGCCACCCTCTAAAAGAATGATATTATTCAGTCTTTGTCTCTTCATAATGTAAATGGCGTATTATTTTGCATAGTTTAGATGTTGTTCTCTTTTTTGTATTTGGAAGAGATCTAAAGGTCTCTCATTATTAGTTTCACAGCAGTTTAGTAAATCCATTTCAACATACCTAAAATTTTCAATATCTTTGAAAGTTTGTTTCATTGATAGGAGGATTAGGTTTTTGTTGTTCATATCTTGCTGTAATTTCAAAGAAAAACAAATTTATGGTAATAATTTTGTATCATGGAGTAAAAGGGAAGGGAAGGAAAGAAAAAGAACGACATCTTCTACTTAGAGCCTAGACGCCGCAAGCCCACTAGTGAGTGAAATAATTTGGGGATAAAAAGGGGCTGAAGTTTCTTTGAAATAATTGATTTAGAGTTTTCAATTTGAAATTTTGATATTTTATTTGCAGCATCTACCATGAATTGATTCATACCCCATGAATATCTAACAGCATTAGATAGTAAACTACAAATTCAGGGATGGGAGGAGCTTCGTTGGTCACGTGCCGAAATTTGTTTTTTTAAACCTAGCCTCCTCGGTCACGCGCTTCGGCGGCGTTGGCAGCCGCTCACCCGCTCTAGTTGATTGCATTTGGAATTTATCTTAACCAACGCTTTTCCAATAACGACATTTCAAGCATTAATTGTGATAAGTAACAAAATTGTGGGTGATTTTCTCGAGTGTTAAAATGATGGCATCATGCCGAATTCACCTTGTATGCTCACTAAGCCTTGGACCATTGATACTGAGGCGTTTTAACGTTTAAATTGGTATAAACATTGCACTAGAATTTTCATTAGCAATTCTGATTCGGCTTCCGACATATTAATTCCATAACTGGGAAGATCTTTCATTTAAACTGAAATATTACGATCCAAACCGAGTAAACACAACCAACAGTGACGACCCTAAAAAAAAAACTCATCGTCTGTTGTTTACACTTCCGAGTGACTCGATCCTGATTGGGTACCGCCCATCCCTGACCCACATGGTAGAAAGGCTAATGAGACTGTTAGACATTCATGGGGTATGAATCAATTCATGCATCTACTGAGTAATTTATGAATGGTGAGATATTGTGTGTACTGGACCTCGATTCTCTAAGACTCGAGATCTAAATGTCGATCGACATCTCAGTCGAAGTCGAACTGAGATGTCGAAAACGAACAAAACTGAATTCTGTAAGATATTTGTCGCAAAAAAGTTCTCGAACTTCGACTGCGTAATCGAAGTCGATCTCACCGGGGTTTGGGCTGTCGATATCCTTTTCGACAGGGTTTTCGCCCAATCAGTGCATCAAAAGAAATCCATACGGGGCGTCAGCTTATGAGTGAAAACTAAAATGGCCGTAAATAATTTTGCTCGTCTAGCCGTATTAAATGTCGCCTTGGAGATTGAGATAAAATTTATTTTTTTTTGGGCCATTTCCATCAAAGTATAGTTTATCAGCTAGAAAATTTCATACTTTATCATATTCATTTAATGTAAACCCTGCCGAAAGCTTTCTTGTTTTAAACCTTTCATTATTTTCTAATACATCTATCATCGTTTCTTGTTGTGATTGCGTTACTCGATTGCGTCTAACTTCAGCCATGTCCAAATTTAAAATAATCTATGGAACACATGGCAACCGAAAAAATACCAAATGCTCTTGTTGTGTAGTCTGCTTAGATCTACTAATATCCTATTGGTGAAATTATTTTGCGCATGCGTGTTAAAACCGAAAGTGTGTTAATCGTTCTCGAAGTCGCATTTCGATAACTCTCTTATCGATCTCGAACAGAGAGAGTTACAGAATTCATTTTTACAATCGACATCGATAAGAAAGCTTTCGAGATCGACATCGATACGAGATCGTGTTCGAGATCGAGAAAAGTTAGAGAATCGGGTCCCTGTACTTCAGAAGATTTGAAGCAAGAAAGAGGGCGAGTAGTTACATTTTAAACTTCATATTTAACAAATGAATGAGTTGCGAGCTTGATACTTCTGGAACATTTTTAATAATTCAATTTAGATTTACAATACATGCAATATCTCACCACTTTTAGTTAAGATCTGGATTGAAAAGTGACTATTAGGTCCGGAACTTTTTTTTTAATAAACTTTTTCTTAACCATGATTTACCAGTCTCGTTCATTAATTAAATTGCATAACATAACATTAGAAGTTAATCATCATGGTCATTAAATTTTGCCTTTATTTTTACAACATATAATTTTTAATGAATCTCTGTTTTTTATAGATGTTGAATATGATCAAAACTGCGTATTCGAAGTTACATTTTGTCAAGGCGTTTGTATTTCTGTTGACCAAAATTTCGGAGTTGTAGTTTTAAAAAGCGGCAGAATCATATGCCTGAACTGCCGGTTTATATCAACATCCTGCAAAAATTTCAGTGTTCTGCGTAGCATGGCTGATTCATCGAATGAAATGTGCTCCAATCTTGTGGAAGAGGAGTTGTTTGCGGTACTACAACCAGCAATGGCATATACACGCAAGCCACTCAGTTTCAATGCTATACAATACAGCTTTCCACATCAGCATCAAACCCTTTGTAGAGAAGGACTTAATTTCATTGGTGAGATGTTTTTTCCGACCACACCTGCTTCTTGTTGCGCAAGTTGTAACCCTTCCCGTCCAAATTCCCCCCTAAAATTTTTCGTTTTAATCACTTTTAAACTTAATTCCCCTCAATTTAAAGGCAAATAGGCCAATAATTAAAAGGTTTTTCATTTTTTCTGACCCTCAACCTTTAAAAACTGTGGGAAAATATAATATAAACTTTTCACACCCAAGTGTTAAACGACATCCCAAGTCGACCGATCTTATAGAACCTTAACTAAGAAAAACCTTATCCCTCAGCGACATTATTTAAGAGTCTTACTGACCTCAACTTCCAAAATCTGAGAAATGTTTTTTTGGGTAAATCCACCAGGAAGCTGACGAAAAACACACGTGGAATCCCCAGATGACCCTTATCGAGAATCATATGAGAAGAACGTAATTAATCCAAGAGGAAATCTGAGAAACTGACTGAGAAGCGTAGTCCGTTGTCAACGAAATCCGAGGAAAAGAAACCCCACATTTTTAATTCATCCAAGAGGATATCCGAGAAGCCGACTGAGAAGCGTAGTCCGTTGTCAACGAAATCTGAGGAAAAGACTGTATTATAATCGCCGTTTGAACCCGTTGTGATGAGTACATTTTGATTTTGCCCCCCTCCCCTCGTGTTTAAGCCAGATTGAATGTCGGGTTAGTTGAGAAAAGTAGAAAATCCGAGAGTAAGAAAATAATGTACCCTTAACCCTTTAGAAAAGGTCTAGACAGTTAAAAGTATTGAAATTCACAGAGAAAGTGAAGGTATTTCCCGAAAGAACCCCCCCCCCCTTTTTCTTTTTTTTGTCGAGTAAAGATAAGGTCCGAAAGAGAAAGTTGGTCATTCTAAACTCTAACCTCCTAAGAGAAGTGTCGACAATCATATACAATATATATCTGTTACCCTCCGGGACATAGTTTTTTTTGTGATCTTAACCATGGCTGCCCGATTTCCCGAAGATGAGAAATGTAAGCTTGACCAATTTGATAACTAATTATAACTTTCAACTGCCCCTCTATATCTAAAAGATCCAAGGTGTTTGATAGAATATTGAAAAAGGGATAAAATTAAAGTTAACTGAGAAAAACCATTAATTCCATGTCATTCTTATTGAAAAGAACTTGTCGCGTCTTCCGCGCATTTATAGAATCCCCACGATTAAAATTAGAATTAACGTTTGAACTAATTAACGAAGAATTAAAGAGAAAAACCATAGTTCGAAAAAGAGATCGAAAAACCTCTTCCCCCTCATAAAGGGATAGTATCGTTCTCTCGGTGCGAATAGCCTTAGTTGTGTTTAAACATTTATTTCCCAGAGTGTATCTAATTATTATTTGTGAATTAGTAGTTGATTTAATAAAGAAGTGTTGAGTTACCAAGTGATACTTGTTTCCATTACTGAATGTTGATCAAGTCCAATTTTCCTCTTCTCCCCATTAATTAAAAACCTATCTATCAAATTTACCCGCCCCCAACAAACTTTTTTCTATAACCCTCTTCGGGAAGGATTGTTTCTCTCGATTGTTCGAAATTTCGTCACAACAAAATTAAGAGACGAGAGACCCCGTTCGAGAGGAATACCACCCGAATATAAGAGATTCGGTTATAAAGTTTGAGTAAATTTTATTTTATTATAATATTATTTACTCACATTTATAGCTTAATAATAGGGTTGAGCTTGGGGTAGTGATGACACAAACCTATTTGTGGTGAAAAAAAGTGATTTTGAACTCTTCCATGGCAAAGCAACATTTTTAACAATCACTATTTTCCCTTAATTTTGGACACTGATTATTTGTACTATTTGGATTTGGGCAATATTTACTACATGGTGTTTTTGAAATTTTTGCTTCTTCCCAAAATCCAAATGACAGCACTTAGTTTGTCAAACCATTTTGATCTATTCATTTATAGAAACTCAATTGCTGCAGTGATTGAACCCTTTTAGTAATTGGAGTCTGAAGTTATTTTACCATTTTAATACCAAAAATATGTTATAATTTCGGTTATAATCTATCCCATTTGAATAGAATTCATACAATTTGAGATCAATATATCAGAACTCTCAGCCATTCCTACGTCATCATTCGGTTGCTCAATGGAAAAAAAACGGTTTTTCCAGTAGATAAGTTCGTTGATTGCCTGATGAACAACGTGACGTTGAAACCTTATATGCTAAAATAACTTTATATGAGTGCTGAGTCCATTGAGTGTTGCTGAACGTATAGCCTATGTATACATTTGAGATATAATGGATCTCTACTTTATCTTTTGAGCAGAAAGCTAATTTTTTTGGATTTAGCTGAGTGTCACCCTTTAACAAAGCTCAAGCTCCCTAGGGCATTTGTTTTAGGGTATCTGGGAAGTAATGGAAGTTATATTCCTGTCTCCCGTTTGGCTGGTAGTTTAGTTTAACCTAGAATTATCCGGTTGCAGAAAAAAATGGGTATTGCAACGGTTTCCACTCATCTGACAGAAACCGTTACAGTATGAGAAACACGTAGCTTGATGACTAGAAGTTTGTATTAAAAATTCTAAATTGTGGGCGCAATAGTTTGTGTATTCTTCTGTTGAAAGTCGAGAGATTTAAGTAATCTCATAACTATTATCTCTAAGTAGCCTAATAAGGCATCTATATCTATGAAACATTCCATCAGGGCTATCCGCGAATTTGAAAACATTCTCGGACTCAGCCCCACCGGATGAGCATAACCTGTTTATTTTTTGTAAACAACTCCCCTTTTACTGTATCAATATAGAAGACGATGCTCAAAGAGCCACCTCTTCTATCAAACCCCCAGTTCCTAAATTCAAAACGTCCAATCCTAGTTATCCACCTCTATCTCCGTAATTTGGTTTCTACAAGATAGACGTGGGAATAGATTTGTGCGGAATGAAAGGCTAAAGTGGTGGTCTAAAGTATCAAATTTTTCTTGGAATGGATAAAATTTTGGTATTTAGCCCTTGCTGCAACTTTTATGGAGTTAAAAGAAATGTTAGCATCCATGTTCAAGTTTATGTTAAAGTCGGCGTGATACGTGTTCTTACCCAGACCTCTCACATATAAATAGCATTGTCAGCTGGCTACTAGAGATAATAATAGACTTATGGTAATGGCCAGTTGTAACCATTCATATTTTTTTGGTTATTGATTTCTGCTGATGGCTCCTTGTCAACGCAAAATTTAGCAGAATTCTATATGTAATGTAAATTTATCATTTATACTAGGTTGCAAAATCCGCAAAATTGTGATATTGTTTTGGTTTTGTTCCTACACTGAAATTTATTTTCAAATGCATACCTTTTTCAGATGGGACGGTGGGCAAATATGATAAATTTCTTTTTAACACTAAAAGGTATTTTAATTTTTTAAATAGTCCTAGTCCTACTCAAAAGTACTGGACAACCCCAGGTATTGTATAATAATATTCAAATAATTCACTAGAGTCGAGACAGCTACTGCATGGTTAAAAAGAAACTATTAAATAAACGTTTTAGGAGAGCTTTCGGACTTTTATTTGTTATTTTTGTAAATTTTGTAATGTTCGAGTAGAAAAGGATTGAAAAGGGAGTCAGTACTTTGAAACGTCCGAAAGCTCTCATAAAACACATTGTAACCGATTCCTATTAATATAATTTAACTATCCAAGATCGGAGCCGATTACAGAGTTAGGCAATTTTGAACAACAGTCCCCGGACGCCATTCACTATATAACCTAACCTAACCTAACCTTACCTAAACCTTACGTAACCTAACCTAACCTAACCCAATGTTCACTTTTTGTGGGGAAAATAGAAAAATAAATAAAACAAAATGGCGTCCGGGGACTATTGTTCAAAATAGCCCAGAGGGATAACCCTTCATTTGGTTCTCCCTTTCCCTATTTATTGTTTAGTCTTATTATATAGTAATTACCTTTTCTTCGGAATCCGAAGTTTCCTCCTCGGAAGATGTATCATCCTTCCAATAAGAACGAGGCATTTTCTTATGCTTACAAAATTTGTTTATTGAAGACTGTAGTTATCTAGGTGATAGCTTTCACCCTTATCAAACTTATAATGTAGGTTTCGCGAAATTATTGTTAATTTTCATTAATCCGAAAACAAAACTCTAGATCAGTGCGCGATTCTCTTTTCGCGACTGTCTTCTCGAACCTTCAATTTTCTTCTTCTTAATCTTACTCCTTCGATTTCACACAAAATTTTTACCTCACTTTTTTTTGGAGGAGGGAGAGGGAGCAACGGTCGGATAATATGGGCAGGACATCAGAATTTTTGGTGTTTTTTGAGTTGGGTTCTGAATCTAGGGTAGGGGCGTAAAGGGAGGTTCATAATTTAAATTTTGATTAAGCAGGGTTTTTTATACGGGGTATTTAGTGATGTGGAAGTAATTGTGATAATATTTTTGGGACCGTTGCATCCTCCCCCCTTTAAAAATTATATGTCTACTTATTGACTTATAACATTAATAAGGTTAACAATTGTATTAAAGAATATCAAATTAACCAAATTACACTATAAAGTTCTATATGGATAACGAGGATGCTCCTCCAGTTGGTGGATCTTGGGGATCTTGTTTTCGGGGTTAATTTCCTTTAAAGTTGTTATGATCCACTGTAACGGGTTGTTTTAGTTCATATTGCCTCATTCGCAGATGATATCGTTGTAGGCACCATTTAGCTTGATGTTTCCCGATCACTCCGCAATGGAGACATGGAGCATTCTTTTTGGGAGGACGGACAATAGGCCATCCCATGTTGTCAATTGGATACCACCGGGTTTCCTCCTGACGGGTTATGCCAGGCCAGGCGATAGGAAAATGGTAGCGTCCTAGTGGAGGTGATACTTGGAATGGAGGAGGATTTTCCTTGGCCGCGTCGGTTAGAATAACACGTTTATGTTCAGGAACGGGTAGGGTTCCATATGCGTCTTTGGGAAGTTGTGAAAAAAATTCTTCGTTAGGTAAATTTTGAAGGCGTTTTGGTTGATCAAAGGAGCTTCTTGCTTCGATTATATTGATGTTTTTACTTGTGTTGCTACGTTGGATATTGCTAATTGGAACGCTTTCTCGATTTAATATTTCCAAGTTAGGACGAGATGGGAGATTATTACCCGATGGACCCATCATTATACGTCGGACTTCTTTTGGTCTTTGATTCTCTGTATTGACATTGGTGTCCTGTGTGACGACCGAATACATAACTTCTAGACGTTGAGTTTTCAGCCTATAATCGCTGGAATGGATTTCTGTTCGGCGGTTTGAATTATCTGAAGTTGTGGGGTTCCTGAGGGGTTGTTCGGTTTCCGCTTGTTCAGATTCTTTGTCTTCAGTTTCTTTTCGCTCAGGCGTAGATGGAAATGTCGCATGGTGTTCGACAAGCAATTGTGACGTGTATGTTTCGTGAGAAGACAGGATCTTCGAACGCGTGAATCCAACTTCCTGTTGGACTTCTCTTGCCAGTGAAGTCTTTACTGTATATATCTTAGGACGCACTGATGGTTCTAATTGATGCTCGAGATTTGAAGATGAGTTGCTTGCGGATTTTGTTTTATGTACTCTATCATCGGGGGAAATTCCAGAGGCGCCCAATAACTCTTCTGGTTGGGCACGTCGTGTTTCTTTCGACGGATCCGGAAGGATGAAAATTCTGGGATCCAGGAACTTCATCCCAAGTGAGGCTCGGCAGGTTTTTTCTGTGACGATTCGTATGCCGCCTCTTCCGAGCCCCGGTTTTTTCGTGACTTGGAGGTCCTTGACAGTGTTATCAATCTGCAAGAAATTTAAGCATTGTTCATTGAACTCCTAAAAAGGATAAGGTTACTCTTAATCAATTTATCATTAGCAAGCTGTTGGCGTTTGGTTTCTTTCACGAGCGGTCGTTATTTTCTCCCAAGGGGAACAAGCTATGTGACGGCGTTTAAAATCAAAATTCTCAACAGAAACATTTTCTATTATGTGTTTTCTTAAATAAGCTTGAACTTCATTCGGAGAACGCAATCGTTTCCTAGGAGCTACTGCAGGATAATAATATATATCCATAATTGGTTTTCCGGGATGTGTTGTGTGTCTATAGCCCACTTCTCGACTTCATCCTTTTTTAAAAGGTAATTCTAAACGTGTTTCCATATCCGGAAGTAATTCTGGATCTCCAGTTTCCCAATGTTCTTCGCTTGACGCGTGATCGATCCTACTTGTACTCGGCATACTTTCTCGTATTGTTCTCAGGAAAGGAATTTCTTTTCTTTGACGTTTGGTTTGTAGAATTTTTCGTCCCCTTTGTATAGCGGTTTCCAATTCCGTTGGAGATGACGAAAGTTCTCTTTCACGTTTCTTCGTTTTTGATGGCGTGTGACCTTCCGTTGATTTTTCTTTTTCCTTTCTCGAAGATGGTTCCTGTTCCAAGGATCTTCGACTCGGACTTAAAGTGTGGGTGATAATACTCGGTTTTAAACGTTTATCCGCTTGTCTTTTGGAGTTTCTCGAAGATGATTCCCTTAATCGTTTTTGAGTCTCAATTTGGTCATATTTGTCTTTATCCATATCTCGACGATATTCCTTTAAAGGTAATCTTTGTGGATACTGTTTCTTCTTAGTTCGTAAGTTTTCCTGTCTTAGGTCTTCGCTTGTTGAAGAACCGGTATATAAGATAGGATATTCTTCTTCCCATTTTCGTTCTGATGAAATCGAACTAGAGCTAAGATCATGTGTTTTTCGTAATCTTTTCTTCCTTTAATTTCAGGTAACATTTTCGATTGGTCGGTGCCCATTTTCGGTAAAGGTATGTCCTTAGCTAGAGCTATTACTGTCGGCTGTTTAGGTCTAGTTTCTCTTTGTTTTATCAGTTTAGCTACTTTTTCGTCTTCTGTTTCGTCATTGCCACTGGTTCTTAGGTCGGAACTCTCTTGATGTTTTCTATGGAATACGTTTGGACTCCTTTGCTGGGGAATCCTTGGAGGAGTTCTCTCTTCTCTCCTAATGACAGGAGATGGTATTTCATCTTCCCATGATGAAGACGAGATGTATCGACGTGGTCTCTTCTTTCGCAGATGTCTACGGAAACGTTCGCTCGACTCAGTAGAAGGAGCTTTTCGTCTTTCTTGTCCGAGTTCATGGGGCGGTGATCTCGGGGATCTTCTTCCCTCATCTCTATCGGATATTCAAGAGGATTCTACTTCATTTTCCAAATGCACAAGTTCTTCTGGAGGAAGAATTTCCGGTTCCGGAGCAGCAGACATAGGCTGTTCCTCTTCAACGATTTGAATTTCTTTCGCATGATACAATTTTAATTGGGCGATATTTATTGGTCCAATGTTTCTTCCTGATATTGCGTCCTCCAAAACGTATACTAATGGATTTCGTTTTTCAATTATCCATTTCGGACATAACTTTGCCATTCTTCCGATATTTCCTCTGGATAATGGATGAGTCATTTTCCAGACTAACATTCCTGGTTCAAATTCGAAATCCGTTCTTCGTTTGTCATAATACGTCTTTTGTTTCTCTTGGGCTAATCTTGAAAAGTCTTTTGCTAATTCCCATTGTTCTCGTAGATCTCTTAAAGTGTCAGATCGATCTTCAAACTCCTCTACAGGCATTCCAATATCCAAATCCCAATGTGGAAGCCTGGGTTCTCGTCCCATATTCAAGTAAAATGGAGAACGTCTTGTGGTGTCGTGAGGAGTGGAGTTTATAGCAAAAGCTAACGAATTCAGAGTTTCGTCCCAAGTGCGATGGCTATTTCCGACATAAATAGATATTGTTTCTCCTGGAACTCGATTTACTCGTTCGGTTAAATCCGATTGCGGATGATATGGAGTGGTATATATAGGAGTTATTCGAAATAATTTGCAAGTATCCTTCCATAGAGTGGAGATAAATTGGGTTCCTCGATCACTAAGAATTTGCTTGGGTGCACCCCATCTACAGATGACCTTCTTTAGAGCTCTTGCACATGCTTCAGCAGTCATAGCGACTAGAGGTACCAATTCGACGTATTTGGTCATATAATCAACAAATACTATCAAGTATCGATATCCCTTTTGACTGATTGGGAATGGACCCATTATGTCTACACCAATTTTGTCCCATGGAGCCGTTGGTTCGGTCGATTTCATTAATCCAGGAATACGAGTGTTCCTTACTTTGTATTGCTGACATAAAAGACATTCTTTAACGTATTTTATGACATCAGCTCGTAAGGTGGGCCACCAGAATCTGGCTTCGATTTTTGCGATAGTTTTAAATCTTCCACGGTGAGCAGCGAGAGGGTGATCATGTAGTAAGCGTAGTGTCTCTGGTCGTAGTCTTGTGGGAAGACAGATTCGCTCAGGATGTCTGCCAGTTTCTCTTCTGTATACGAGATTATTTCGTCGTATATACATTCTACCTTCGGGAGCATTTTCTCTTGATAATTGTTCGATAATTTCTTCCATGCTTGGAACTTCTCGCTGTGCAGTAATGATTTCATTTCTATTGAAGATGTGGAAATTCGCATGTGGAAATGGTGGTAAGACATTCTCTCGCTGATTTTCTATATTTTCTTCGTTGTTGGAGATTCGAAGAGACTCTTCAGAAGTAGATAATCCACGAAGTGGCATTATTAATAGTCCAAGTGGGGCTCGAGATAAAGCGTCTGCCACGACATTTTCAACTCCTTTCTTGTGTATAATTTTAAAATCGAACGTCTGGAGGTATATAGCCCATTCACCAATCTTGCTGTGGTTCCTTTAGGGTGAATAGCCACTGTAAAGTCTTGTGGTCCGTAATTACGGTAAACGGAAGCGTTTCCAAATATGGTCTAAAATATCCAACTGCCCAATAGATTGCTAGACATTCTCGTTCGGTGTTACTGTAGTTGGATTCGGCTTTAGATAATCTTCGACAAGAGTATGCTATAGGTACTTCAACATTTCCATGGACTTGAGATAACATGGCTCCTAATCCTGTACTTGAAGCGTCTGTCGTTAGTATACAAGGTATATCCGCTTTGTACGGAGCTAAAGCTGGAGCCGAGGCAATGGCGTCTTTTATATGTTGAAAAGCTTTTTCTTGGTCTTCTCCCCAACGAAATGGTACATTCTTCTTCTTAAGATGGTTTATTGAGAAATTCGGAACAAACCGATGGTGCCAACCAGCCATACCCAAGAATCGTTGCACTTGCCTTAGGGTTTTTGGTCTTGGAAAATCTTGAATGGCTTTTATCTTCGATGGGTCTATAAAAATCCCATTCTCATTTATGATATGTCCTAGGACAATGGCTTCAGATTTGCAAAACGGCATTTCTTCAATTGGAGTGTTAAGCCAGCGTTCTTTAGACGATTCATGACATATTCCAGAGCGTTTAGATGTTCTTCCCATGTTTCGGACGCGATACGGATATCATCGAGGTAGACCACGATGGAAAAAGGTTCGCTGTCTCGAAAGATTTCATCCATTAGGCGCTGGAACGTACTCGGTGCGTTACAAAGACCAAAGGCTAATACGTTGAACTAGTATTTACCAGCGTGGGTAATAAAAAGCAGTCTTTGGTTTTGGCTTGCCCATCTTGTTTAGGGTTTCTTCTATACGAGGAATTGGGTAAGGATCTTTTATTGTGACTGCATTTACTTCTCGGAGATCGACACAAAACCTTGTTTTGGTTTTTCCGGTTCCGGATCCATCGTCTTGTTCAATGATGACTATAGGAGAAGCCCATGGTGAGGTCGATGGTCGAATGATGCCGTCTTTTAACATTTCAGAAATATTTTCTTCGATAACTCTTTTCTTGGCATCGCTGACTCTATAAGCTCTCTTGTTGATCGGTTTCGCATCTCCGGTATGGATTTCGTGTACAACGAGACTTGTATGTCCTAATTTATCGCTGAAGAGATCCGGGAAGTTTAGTAAGAGATCCTTTAGTTCCTTCTTCTTTTGTTCGGGTAGTTCTGTTGCGTCGACAGCTTCAGTTACATTCTTCACCATGATTGGAGAAGGGGGTCCTTTATCTTTGGACCATCCAACGAACTTCAATTTTTCTCCTTGAATCGAGCAAATTAAGTTTTCAAAATCAAGCTTCATTCCCCAATCTTCCAAGAAATCTTGACCAAGAATGACATCGCATAATAGAGACGGGACGATATGAAATTCATGAGTGAACATCCGGTTCTGATTTTCGAAAACAATTTCAAAATCCAAGAGGATGGATCCTTTGGTGAAGGTATATCTTCCATCACCCATGACGATGCATTCGGATATCTTCTCGTAAGGGATATATGCTTCGCCTCTATGTTGTCGTATTTTCATCCATTGGTCTGCGCTAATCATAGATACTTCAGCTCCGTTGTCTATCCTCGTAATTAGTTTTCCATGTTCAAAGATTGTCGTAATTGTGTGAGGTTTTCTTCTTTTTAAGTCCCGCCTTCGTCGTATCGTTGATAATTGATAGGTTTGGGGCCGAGAAGCGGTACGACGGGTCTTCTTTTGGGCTACTGGTTTGACGCGGGAGGACGTAGGCCCAGTTGACCTCCCGCTCCGAGGTTTTCCGGACGAGTCACTCTTGGAACTCTGACTGATGGACAGTCTGTCGAGAGATGACCTCTTCCGTTGCAGGTGAAACAAGTAAGATTTTGCTGTAAAACTGTAGGTCTCGTCGGATATGATCGTCCTTGCTGTCAAGCAGACGATGGAGTAATTATTCGTTGAGACCTTGATGGATTTCTTTGCGATCCTTGAAGGGTTGACCGTCCTGCTTTTCTTGTCATCGGGTATACTTGAGTTGGTCTTGTTCCTTGTTCTACTACAGGATATGTTTGAGGAGCTTGTTGTGGTTGAACCATATATCCTGTTTGATATTGAGGTACTTGTTCAAAAGGACCAGGAGTGGTAGGTCGAACTTGCTGAAACGTATTTGACAATACAGTCGTGGGATGTTGTTGTTGATAATTTAACCAGGACGTTCCTGGCGTTGGTAATTGAGGATTTCCAGTAGGAGTATATAATTGTGTTGGTAATCCGGTGTAAGGAGATCTTGATTGAAGGACTCCTGTGACAGGATATTGAGTTTGAGGTAGTTCCTTTGGTAAATACATCGTTGGAATTGAACTTGGTATCGTTGGAGTTGTTATATTCTGTATCGATGGAGGAGGTTGAATCGTTGCCGTTAAATATTGAGGAGTCATCGGGTATTGTTGATATGGAGATTGTTGAACTGTTGGCTGATGTACTAGAGTAGGCATTTGACCTTGAGATGTCAATTGAGGTGGATATGTTCCGTATTGCGATATAGTTGCTCCATACGTCATAGTTCTCGTTAGTCCAAGGCTTTCTTCTAATTTGAGGCAATGATCATGAATATCTCCGATGATAGCGGCGCTCATAAAAGTTAGGAATCCCCTAAATTCGGGACGAATGTTTCTCCTTATCATATCCTGTAATTCTTCATCCGGAATCGGCGGTGTTAAACTCTGGTTTACTCTTGCATAATGGCTGAAGAATTCTTCTATAGTTTCATTTGGACCTTGAAATCTCAAATTTAGTTCAGCTTTAGCCAAGGCTTCTTTTTGTTCTGCTCTATAGTGACGTATGATTCTTCCTTCAAATTCACTCCATCCCATTGGTTGCGGTAATCCTCTATACCAAGTTTGAGCTTGAGCCTTTAATACCATAGGCAGAAGTCCCATCTTTTGATTTTCTGTTAGTTCATTGAACGTTGCGAATTCATCTAAAATCCCTTAGGAATTCTGAAACCTTTTCTTGGTGCGTTCCATAGAAAACGAGTCGGGCAGGTGGTTCTTTTAAACTTCGGCCTTTATTTTCTTTCATGACTTTAGTCATGGTCCTCAGCATCGATGTTGATCGAGGAGATAAAGGTGGAGATAATTGTCCTTGACCTTGTACAGGAGTTCCTTGTATAGGAGATTTTCCTTGGATTCCTGATGGTGGTGGAGCCTAAGGAAATTGCGAAGGAGGACCCTGTTGATAATGAGCTTGCGTAGGGAACCATCCTTGTTGAGGTTGAATTGAATATGTTTGTTGTTGAAGTGGTAATTGCGACGGATACCATCCTGATATGCTTGGGCAGGAGTAGATGTAGTAGGTGGGCCTTGGTAAAACGTGCTCGATGCTTGAGGATTAAATCCACTAGGATAGGTTGGTTGCGTTGTTATTGATTGATATTGTGGTTGTGTGACGCTTGGAATTTGGTACTGAGTCTGATGTGGAAGTTGACCTTGAGTTTGTCCAAGTGCTGCACTGGTAGAAGGTACCTGTTCGTAACTTCCAGTTGGATTTGTTGTTTGTGTTAATGATGACTGTTGAAATACTTGAGGACCAGTAATCCCAGATGCGCTTTGAGTTATTGTAGGAAATAGTGATATTCCCGATGGTTGGACTACAGGCGTTGTCATGGTTCCAGTGGCCATAGTAGTTGTAGTTGTTGTAGTTAATACCGCTTGTAGGGAGCCAATAGGGTTGGCATGCCTAGAGGCACTAGGTATAGACATACCGAAACCCAATTGGGTGTTCCCTAATGTACTACCAAACGGTAATCCCACAACGGGAGGAGTTGGAAAATTTGGAGAACCAATACTCCCTGTGGGACTTTGTAGAGTTGGAAATGATTTAACCCTTATTAAACGTCTGTGAATCCTTGGTGGGGAACTTAGAGCCGATATATTTGCTACTGAACTTTGAGGACTTGTTATCCCCGCTCCAATTAATGGTAGACTTACTCGGGTATGCGGGGATCAAGGGGGGATTTTTCCCAGTAACGGTTTTTCTCTCTGTTGGATATCAGCCAAAGCCTCTACGCTTAGTCGGCAATGACGTAGTTGGCTGCCAAATCTCAGGGGCACCTCGCGTTCGCACATAATTCTTGCCGTCAATGTCTGCCTTTATAAGACTAAAAAAGCTATTATCGTAATAACACGCTTTTAATGTAGTTTTATTTTATTTTTTTGATTTATTACCTGAATTATAAATTAGCAAGCATCATCCCAACGACCGCCAAAAGCCCATTCCCACTCTACTGCTCGGCGATCGCGACTGTCACTCGAGTCGCGTCGCTATGTCTCTCCGATGGGCGATGTTGTTGTACGCCTAATCGCGCGACACTACTTGTTTACTAGTCACCGGCATCCACTGACGTCACGAAAGGGGGAAATACAGAATGTAGGCCCCAATTTTTTTGGGCGCCGATTTCTCTCTTCCCAGAACCGGCTCCATAAGCCAACCTTATATACGCAGTTTTTTAGGAACCTTGTGCGGGGATAGAGGTGGGCTTATTACTGGAGTATGAGGGGATGGAGGTGGAGTAGTGGTAGTTGGTACAATTGTAGAAGGTGGTGATGACGTCGCCATAATATAATTCCCCTTATCTAATTGTAACCTTGATGGGCGTATAATATTTTGTAAATTGTAAGTAGTTATAGGGCGGGATATCTCTACCAATTGTTCTTCAGCATCGTTTGGCTGTAGTCTCTCCCAATTAATACTAGTTTCAGACCCAGATGTCAAAGGAGTTCTATCCTGTGGGGTGGTAAAAGTTAAATTCCTATTTGGGGACGTCAGTGTTAGGCCAAATAATTATTTCTTTATTAAATAAAATTCTTTAAATGAGAGGCCTTTAATAGGAAAGTATTTCCCAAAAATTTTTGTATTTAAATGATCTAAGTATTGTTCGAAAGGTTTTACAATTATAAATATCAAAATCAAAATTACTAGTTCAAAAATGAAAAAGGCATGGAAAATTCCCATTAGCTAAAATGAGGAAGTCTTCAAAAGAATAGGCGAGATAACGCCTATCACCACCCCCACCGAAAAAGACGGGCCAAAATGGGCGAACGCCGACGAAAAAGAAGCCCAGGTTGGGGAGGCCAAGATGGCGGACGGTGTAGGCGAAAAGAAAAGCCGAACAAGTTGGGAAACCAAAATATAACCTCCCCGACCCGACCCTAAGGTAACATAACCTAACCTAACCCTACCTAAAATAAAAGATGAAAAGTAATGTAGAGTATTGGAAGAGTAGAAGAAACAGCGAGCATTTGATTCACACCTCTTTATTTCCCATCCACGTTACGGAGCATAAGTATTTTCCCTAAACCTCAAGGATTCAGAAAATGCAAAAGAGTGTGCTGCATTACCCATAATTATATGCGGCAGGTCGTAGACTTTTTAATAGACACACCAAATGATATGTCCTGCGTTAAATATAATTATATGCGGCATGGCGTAGACACACCAAATGAACTGTTTATTTTCAAAGTAAATATGTAAAATACAAATTCTTGTAATATAAATTTACACTTGAGCATAGGCTGTACTGTGTGATTATCTTTGATAAAGACGAAGGATTTTGTCTGGGATGCCAAGGAAGACAAGGAATTAAACGTCGAAGATATGGTAGCAAGTTCCTCTTGGACAAACCAGAAAATATTACAGACTGAATGTTCCACTAACAACCCATTGTCGGTAGATGATTGGCAATTACTTTCGGTACAGTTCCCGTCTGAAATTCTTGTTTGACGACTATTACTGATATTATCATCATACGAGAGATCCCAGTCATTGGAAGAATCCAAGGTAGGAGCTGGTCCAGAGGTTATTTTCCAAACCGGCTGACAAGACGTTAGTTTCCACTCATATGATAAAAAAATATCTTCAAGACTGAATGTAGACTAATTTCCATACCGTTAATATTTATACTTGAATAGCTCCTTTTATGTTTAGTTAAGCGCGTTTAAACTAAGAAATCTTCAAGAACTCAACCCGATTAACGATTAAGTATTATAGTTTATTGCTAGGAGCTAATAGTCGTTACAATATAATTTGAAGCCGAACTTGACACAGAACTGATTAAATTAGGTTTAGACGGCGGGTTTTATACAAACTTAAAACATCTGTAAAACATTAAAAAATACACTTGTGGTTTACGAAAGATAAAAAAAGAACCCAAAAAAAATGATAAAAGTTCGAGTATTGAACATTCCGCCCGCCTTGAAATATCAGTTTCAATTAGTCTAGCGGTAATTGACATAGTTTCACTATGGGTCGTTTTAGTTCCTTATCTGCCGTCCTTACGGTGACGACGCGTACCAGATTGTCCGTTCCAGGATGGGTCAATATAACCCGACCCATTTTCCACTTCGTTGGAGGAAGATTTTCGTCCTTGAGAAGAACCAAGGTTCCTACGTCGATATTCGTTGTCGGCTTAGTCCACTTCGGCCGTTGTTGAAGGCGGGATAGGTATTCAGTACTCCAGCGTTTCCAGAAGTGTTGGAGTAATTTCTGACCCAGTTGCCATCGAGAGAGACGGTTGATTTTCTCCGCTGTAAAATCTGGTTCAGGAATTGAGGTCAGCGGGCCCCCAACCAGAAAATGTCGGGTGTCAAGACAGCGAGGTCGTTTGGATCAGCACTCATCGATGTCAACGGCCGAGAGTTGAGACAGCATTCGACTTGACAGAGGAGCGTTTGAAACTCCTCGTAATTTAGCGTCGTCTCTCCGATGACTCGTTTGACTTGACTCCGGCCTCCCAGAGGCCCCCAAAATGTGGCGCCGCTGGGGAATTAAACTGCCAGTTGATACCTTCTTCCGATGCCCATTGGATGATTTCGGTGCGGGTCGACGTTGATGTTATGGATTGTATAAAGTCTTTTAGCTCTCGATTGGCTCCGACGAAGTTCGTGCCGCAGTCGCTAAAGATATTGGTGCACTTCCCACGTCGGGAAATGAACCGTTTTAGAGCTGCCAGGAACGCTGCTGTTGATAGATCGCTGACTACTTCTAAGTGTAGCGCTCTCGTAGTGAAGCACGCAAAGAGTGCGATGTACGCCTTGAAGGTCTTTTGACCTCGACCCTTGAGGACTCGAAGATGAAAGGGACCGGCGTAGTCGACCCAACAGTTGAGGAATGCTCGAGCCGGATTGACTCGGAGAGCTGGCAGGGCTCCCATGAGTTGGGTCGAGGTAGCGGCCTGCTGCCGAACACATCGGATGCATCGTCTGACGTGAAAACGAACAGCTTCTCGGATTCCAATTATCCAATATCGTCTTTGGAGTATAGTGATCAATAGCTGGGGACCGCCATGAAACTGTTTTACCTGTTCGTAATTAATCACCAAATCTGTAAGTTTGCTTCTCCTGGGGAGGATCATCGGATGAATTTGATCTGGCGAGATTCTGGCATGTCGCAGCCGTCCCCCAACTCGAAGTATCCCATGTTCGTCCAAGAATGGCGATAGCGAAAGAATCTTGCTCTTCGATGATAAGTCTCTCTTCTGTCGTAGACGTTCGATTTCTTCACGAAAGGCTTCTTGCTGAATCCTTTTCAGCCAATGTTGTAGCGCTCTTTCCCGTTCTTCTGGGTTAAGTGGTCCAGTGATTCTGGATACTTTAGAGTTCTTCGACATGCGTGAGTTGTAGATGAATCGTAGGAGATAAGCGGTGACGTTAACCAATGTACGTAGAGACGATTTGTGTGTAAGCAGCAATGATTGGTTCGATGGCTCTTTCTTCTTCAGTACAATCCTCGACCGCAATATTGTCTCTCGACGGCGTAGGGTTTCGCAGACACTGAGGTCCATCCCAGCATAGGGAAAACTGAGGAAGATCGTTTGCTTGTAATCCTCGAGAGGCGCAATCCGCTGGGTTTTCTTGACCTGGGACATGATGCCAGTTAGCGGAAGGGAGCGTTTCTTGTACTTCAGAGACTCGATTAGCAACGAATGTTTTCCATCGCTGTGGTGGTGACGTGACCCAGGTCAACACGATAGTAGAGTCGGTCCAGCAATTAGTTTCGGAAATCTCTTTTTTGAGCCAATAAAACAGCACCACAGAGTTCCAGCCGTGGAAGTGTCGTCTTTTTCAGCGGAGCTACCCTTGTTTTGGCAGCAATGAGCTGAACATGGACGTTACCGCTCGTGGAAATCGTCTTGAGGTAGACGACTGCTGCGAATGCCTTCTCTGACGTGTCGGAAAATCCGTGTAGACTGGCTGTCTGAACGTCGGCCTGTGCGATATAACGTCTGATTCGTAACTTTTCGATCTCAGGAAGGTTCTTCTTGAACCGTTGCCACTTATGGATGAGGTGTGACGGCAGTTGCTCGTCCCAATCCAGTTTTAGCTGCCACATCTCTTGAAGAAGTAGCTTCGATGTGATAATGAGCGGTGCCAGTAGTCCAAGAGGATCGAACACCTTCGCTGTATCAGAGAGAATTGTTCGTTTGGTGATGGTAATTCTGGGTTGCAACGTGGTTACA
Source organism: Odiellus spinosus (assembly GCA_963920705.1). Taxonomy (NCBI): domain Eukaryota; kingdom Metazoa; phylum Arthropoda; class Arachnida; order Opiliones; family Phalangiidae; genus Odiellus; species Odiellus spinosus. The sequence goes on from OY987230.1 coordinate 3,739,577, forward strand.
GAATACGAGAAGTGATCGGCTGCCGGTGTCCAATGGAGTCCAAGTGTTTTTGTTGTTTCGTCGCTATCAATTCGAAGAGGTCCTTGTAATTCTCGCAATTCTTGAGGTAGTAATTCCAATAATGACGATTCATTTGAAGCCCATTTTCGTAGCACGAATCCCGCCTCCTTCGTCGATTCGAGTAATTGAGCTTGTAATTCTAATGCTTCGGATATCGTGGCCGCGCCAGTCATAAGGTCATCCATATAGAAGTCTTCCGATAAAGCTTCCGACGCCAGCGGATAGATTTCTTCTAGATCTCGAGACATTTGCTGAAGCGTTCTTGTCGCCAAATAAGGGGCTGGTGATGTTCCGTACGTGACGGTGAGTAATCGGTACTCCTGAATTGGATTCTTCGAGTCTGATCTCCAAAGTATTCTTTGCCAATCTACGTCGTCGGGATGTATCCGAATCTGCCGGTACATTTTGGCGATGTCGGCCGTCATAACGATGGGATATCATCGGAACCGTATCAGTAAGGTAATTAGCTCGACCTGAAGCCTTGGTCCCACTAAGAGTACGTCATTGAGCGATTGGCCAGTTGAGGTCTTTGCGGATGCATCGAAGACTACTCGTAATTTCGTTGTACTGCTGAACTCTTATTACCGCATGATGAGGTAGATAGAACGCCGGCTTCCTTCGATCAGTATCGGGAACTGGTTCCATATGTTTCATCGTCAAATATTCGTTCATGAACTTGTGATACTGATCACTGAGAGACAAATCTGCCTGCAGCCGCCTTTCAGTGCTCAATAGTCTTCTGATGGCCGCCCGTCTCGAATCACCCAAGTTATTCGGAGACGATTTGAACGGTAAGCGTACCATAAATCTTCCAGTCTGATGTCGGGAATAGGTGCTTTCGAAATGATTTTCACAAAGCTTTTCTTCAGAGGTCAGAATTTTCTTAGGTAGAAGTTCTTCCAACTCCCAAAACATTGAGAGCTGTTCATCCAAGGTGCCTGCATAAACGTTGATCGGGGCTGAAACTGACTCTGGTTGCTGCGAGGATAATTCTCCGCCAATGGCCCAGCCGAAGGATGTCTTGAAGGCAATCGGAACCTTCCCTCTTCTTTTACGCTTGCCATCTTCTACAACCTCGAAATAAATATCGCCTCCGAGTAGCACGTCAATGGACCCAGGAATGTTAAATGTAGGGTCGGCCAGTGACTTGAATTGAATGAACGGCTTGGTAACTCTTCCGTGATCTTGTTGAGAATAAGCGCTTCGACGAAAATCGATGCATTGATTCCAGTCTTAATTTCCAACTGGACACTTCCTCGAGACGTGCCGATGCCCGAGGCTCCGATTCCGCCAATAGATACGTTGTGTCGATTTCGTTTAAGTTGCAGACGACGGACGCTCTGTTCCGTTATGAATGTCGCCTGAGAAGCGGAGTCCAACAGTGCCCGCAATGACTTGGAGCATCCATTCGGTTCCATGATCTCGATTTTTGCAGTAGGGAGAATGACTTGATATTCTCTTGAGATATTCGCTGGCGTTTGCGACTCTTCTCGTGTGAAGTGAGCCTTGATCGTAGAGTTTGAGCCTTGATCGTAGAGTTTGAACTTCGTGCATCTTCGGAATCTCGGTGAAGCAGCGTGTTATGTTTGGCATTACAGCGTCTGCAGGCTCCAGCCTTACACTCGTTACTCTGATGATCGGACCGAAGACAGTTGAAGCAGAGTAAATGTTTCTTTACCAATATCCATCTCTCATCCAGAGATGCTTTTGTCAGGTTTGGACACTTGAAAATTTGATGATCTTCGCTGCATACGATGCATCTTGATTTAATAGCTCCATGGTGTGACGCCATATGTTTTTTCTGTTGAAAGGAGTCTGTTCCTCGATGCTCCTTGTGCAGGATGAGTTGCCGCCACTGCTCTGGCGCGTTGTTCAAGAAACGTTGCCAGTTCTTCGTATTTTGGACGTTTAGATCCCGTGAGGGAAAGCTCCCATTGTCGTCGGGACTCTGTGTCGAGCTTCTCCTTGACGATGTGGGTGAGAATCGCATCCCAATGTTGAACTGGTTCTTGAAGGACCTTAAGAGATCTGATACATTCTGAGGTAGTGTCAATGAGACAGCGTAGGGCCTTTGAGCTCTCTTCCTTAATAGACGCTTGACTGAAGAGACGTTTGACATGTGCGTCAACGATCTCTCTCGTGTTGTTAAACCGTTTGTTGAGAATATCCCACGCTTCCGCATAGTTGCCGTCCGTCAATTGCAGGGAATGTATTAGGCGGCCTGCATCGGCGTAGGTGAAATTCTTCAAATAGTGGAGTTTCTGGGCTCCGGATAGCGATAAGTTGTTATGGACTGTAGCCAGAAATAAGTCGTGGAAGGGAAGCCACTCCGTGTAATCTCCGCCTAACTTCGGAAGATCAATTGGCGGTAAGCGATTGTCCGACGTTGTTCTGGAAGCTACCACGACGTTAGCTGATGCCGCCTGGATCTGGCTTTGCGCGTTTCCAAGAAGGATGTCCAACCCCTCGAGTCTAGTCGCCATGTCGTTGAATTCTGCTTCATGTATTTCGAACTCTTCTGTTTTGCATTTGATGTTAATGCTTTCTTGTAGAGTCTCTAGATCAGAGCTTAACTTCTGAACCTTATCGATGTACATCGCAACCGCTCTGTCAGTTAACGGTAGGAGCTCCGTCCTTGATGGTTGAAGGACGTTATTCTCGATTCTAGCTACTTGTCCCTTGATGGCCTTACGTTTCGTTAACAAGGCATCCATGTTAAGACCTCTTCGTTATTAAGCTGGGAACCTGAAGACCTGAAGTACTCACGCAAAAAGGCTGGACTCGGCGAGATGAGCTGTTGCTAATCGATGCGGCGGATCCGGCTCGACGGACCAATGAAGCGCGTTTAAACTAAGAAATCTTCAAGAACTCAACCCGATTAACGATTAAGTATTATAGTTTATTGCTAGGAGCTAATAGTCGTTACAATATAATTTGAAGCCGAACTTGACACAGAACTGATTAAATTAGGTTTAGACGGCGGGTTTTATACAAACTTAAAACATTTGTAAAACATTAAAAAAATACACTTGTGGTTTACGAAAGATAAAAAAAGAACCAAAAAAAATATAAAAGTTCGAGTATTGAACATTTAGAATAACGAGGCTTTATGAAGAACTGTCGAACTTTTACTGTAGGTATCTCATAAGTCGAGTCCGAAAACATTCACTGCTTGCATGTGTCAATTCTTCGTAGCCAGGTCGTCTCTTTCTTGTGATAAATGAAAGCCGTGTCCTTGCTCTGTTGACTTCAAATGGTGATGACATTCTGCGCTGGTTGATTATCTCACTAAAGTTATTATAGCGTTCTTTCGTCTGATCTGGTTTCGTCTCGTCTCCGGGTCTGCTCACGAAGTTCACTGTACACGGCTACTTTTGCTTATGAAAATTATCGGAAATGTTTCTTGGTTTTATAGCGGTGAAACTGAAGCCTATTTTTTCCAACATCAGATATCCACTTTTTATTCAAAATTGATGTTTTTTAAACACGGGAAACCTACTGTACTTCTGTTCAAGGAGAGTTTTCCCGACTATCATTTTTAACATTTTGTATCAATCAGCCTCAGCTTTAGATCTTATGTCGTTTCTATATTGGATGCCCGTGTAAACGCACCTTCATTTAAGGTCAATTTAATGGGATACTCATGATATAATATAATAGTCGAAATTAAAGGGCAGAAGAGGGCTACCCGAGTAGAAGAACCCAGTGAATGTAATTTTCTGTTATCGATAAAAAATACCATTAAAAATAGCTTATCTTCTGTTTAATAAATTAAATTTTTGTTCATCAATTTAGAACCACTTAAAAAGGTTCGGCTAGGTTTATGTTTTAACCTTTTCGTAACCCATTCAGCCACCTTTCTCTCTAGTACTTCATATACCTTATCAATATTTCATTATTGAAATCTTTGTTTAACCAAGAGAAGCACCCGAACTCAATAAACTATACTTTCTCTCCATTAACTCGAATTCAATGGATATTCCTTATCATTCTACTGTTTAAGAAATAAAATTTTTGTTTACCATTTTGAAGCAATTAATAAAGCTCAGCTAAGCTTATGATTTCACCCTTTTGTAACTGATTCAGGCACCTTACTTTCTATTACTTCATGTACTTTATCAATATTTCATTATTTAAATCTGTGTTTAACTAAAGATACTCTCGTACCCAAAAGAAGTCTTATCAAATTTTGTCAAAGTACCTTTGTCTCTATTAATTCGAATTAAGTGGACGGTGGGATATTGGATACCCGTGTAAACGCACTTTTATATAGATTCTTCAATCCACCCCAAGTTTGCAGCAAGACTAAGCCTTTACTTCCCGTTATACCTTTGCTTTTTGGACTTAGCGCGTGCTGCAAACTCAAGCTGGTTTTAAACGGTCACATTTCTTAAAATTTTAGCACAATTTCTTAAATATCGTCTAAACTATCTCGAATTTTAAATTGATTTTTCAACTGAATTTGAAATAACCATTTTGATATTTTTAATTATAAAATAAATTAATATTGCGTTTCATTTCCCTAAACGATATCACACCATAAAGCTCATTTGCATTCACTCCAAAAAGGTAGTATATAAACCGTTCGAAGGCTTTTATGAATCGAGTTATGAGCAGGGACGGAAATAAGCACAAGTCACTGGTCATTGTCCGATAAATTTTCCAAATGTCCGATAACTTTTTATTTTTAAGAGGGGGTCACTGGACAAATGTCCGATAAAAAAAAGTACTTTTCAATACAAGAAATGTAGCATTGTCCTGTAATTTTGTTAAATGTCTGATAACTTTTGAATTTTTAAGGGGGGTTACTGGACATTTGTCCAATAAGAAAAATTTCTTATTTCCGTCCCTGGTTATGAGGCCATGAAGTTGGGAGGAACACCCCCTCCCTTCAAAGTCTAGACGTTTATCGTAACCCTAGGCACGTGGTAGGCAACGCTAATTTACCCATTGGTGGGGCGATGTTTGGAGAGTGGAAGATTGATGTGGACCATATTAGTGAGGGACGCCTCGCTAGTATGGCCCGCTGAGATCAGAAACTGGAGGTTGGACCTTGGTGTGGGGATGGTCGGAGGTGATTATAACAGTGGGAGACGTCCCATTGCGTATATTCGCCTTCAACTGTCCAGCATCAAGGAAAGGCGGTAATACGCAATGGGAGACGTCCTGTTGTATATAATTGCACGACACCTGAAACTCAATGTGGCAACCACGCTTAAAGGAGGTAATTCCCGAATTGAACGATAAGTTGGCATGATTACGTCTCTACACTTTTTGCTCCACGAGCTAGGTCACGTGATTTACGCTTACACAGGATATCCGCTTTCATAGGAAGTGACACACAGACAGACAGACACACACACACACAGATGCGACCAGTGTAAAACCTCCCCTGAACTAAAGTTCAGTCGGGGAGGTAAAAAGCCGAAAAACGGCGAAGGGAAAGGGGGAAGGTCATGGCACCAATTCCTATTAAAGTGTTAGTAAAGGGATTTGGCTTACCTCATGGATTTCGCTTAAACTATTTTTTTTTTGTATAGATTATAACCCCCTCTTTCAGGTACAATTTAGTTTTCATCAAAATTCCACGTCTAAGTATATTAAAATTAAGTTCAAACATTGATAAAAAACCTATATGAAAAAACTGGCGCCATACGAATTTGATTCCCTATGAATTTCTGACGTTTCAGTTTAGGAGTTTATACCCCAATTTTAGTTGTAAATATGGTACTTTTTTTCCCTACTACGTAGTATTACGTCTTCTACCGTCGCTGAGCGGAACCCACGTAAAACTGTGCCTTCCCCTCCGATTTCTAGTTTTTTTTCCCCCATTTGGCAAAGGCCCCATCATCCTTGAACATAGAAGGCAAGTTTAGGCAACGGAAATGCGGTAGACTTCGAGTTCGAGTGTTCGACGCCTCGGAAAAAACCCGGCGTAGATTCGGGCGAGGCGAGCCTAGTTTTTTCGCAGGTGACGGCTTAAGCCATGAACTGCGCCGTTTATGCTTACTGCCATGTCGCGTCTCTCAGCTCTCCCGTGAACGAGCCTGGACAGAATTTTCACTTTTACTTTTAATTTCGTGGTTTCCCACACGTGCCTGTTGCGCGTGGCCAGTGGCCACTCGACAGCTGCTGACCCCTGTTGGCAGAGTCACGCTCGACTCCTGAGCCTTATGGATCACGGGGCGCCAAGAATTAACCGGCGGCGGCTCGGGCGGCGGAAGCTCGACTGGCTCGTCAAAAATATTAGATATAGGGGCGCGAGAGAGAAACGCATTCGACCTGATTAGCTAAAAGAGACGAAGCCAGACGGAAAGAGAAAAGAGGATGACTAAATTTAGTATCTCTATAGGTTTTTCACTGTTGACTCTTCGAGAGCGAACACTATCTTGGAGTTTAGTAGGAAAACAGTAGCCCAATTAGAACGAAATACAGGATGTAGGCCCCCCTTTTTTTGGGCGCCGATTTCTCTCTTCCCAGAACCGGCTCCATAAGCCAACCTTATATACGCAGTTTTTTACGAACCTTGTGCGGGGATAGAGGTGGGCTTATTACTGGAGTATGAGGGGCTGGAGGTGGAGTAGTGGTAGTTGGTACTGTAGACTACTGAAGACTGTAGTTATCTAGGTGATAGCTTTCACCCTTATCAAACTTATAATGTAGGTTTCGCGAAATTACTGTTAATTTTCATTAATCCGAAAACAAAACTCTAGATCAGTGCGCGATTCTCTTCTCGTACCTTCAATTTTCTTCTTCTTAAGGCGCGTTTACAAAGGCGCGAGAAACCGAAGAAGTAGCGGAGAGTAGAAGCTGAAAGTCGAACCGTTTTCTCGCGCCAAAAAATGGGCGTGTGCAAAAAAGCTTTTCTTCCCGGTACGCGACCCGCTGTTTCGTTTACAAACGAGCTGGTTGTTTTTACGCTTGTGAGAGGAGTCGGCGCTAGCAGCTAGTCTATTAAAATGGCGTCGACTATCGTTAGGCTGCTCTTGAAGGAAGAAAGCTATTCAACCTTCTTCCTTCTAGGTTTGCTTAGGAATAATAAATTATTGTTTTTTAAGTTGAAGAGACGAAGGATATTATGTAACAATAAATGTAGTGTGGGATGTAGTAGGTGGGTATATCCAATATGGAAACCAAGAAGGTTTCGGGGTCGGGGTTAGGACAAAATAATACGCAAATATTTCGATTTATTACATTGGATTCTTCAAAGAATTTCAAATTACGAAGAGGTAAAGTAATAAATATCTTAAATAAAAATATATTAATATATTGTCCAAACCCTGACCCGTAGTTATTTTCACACGTTACGTAATTTAATTTAATGACCAAGGCTTAAAAAGTGTGGGCTTTCCTCTCCTTGATCGTCAGGCCCCTACTTCAGTCGTTGGCTACTATTGGCTAGAAAACGCACGTGACGCTTTGCGAGAAGCTGACGCTGAGCGCGACGAGCGAGAAAATCTGCCACGGCAGATCGAAGCTTATTCGGAAAACCCGCTTCATCTATGCGCAACAAGCGCGACTTCGAAAGTTCTCGCTTGTTTGTAAACGGTCGGTCTAGAAAACAAAAACCTAAATACGCCTCATCTCTCATCTCTAAGCTTCGACTTTTCCCATTTCTCGCGCCTTTGTAAACGCGCCTTTACTCCTTCGAGTTCACACAAAATTTTTAACTCGTTTTTTTTTGTTTTGTTTTGTTTTTTTTTTTTTTTTTTTTTTTTTTTTTTTTTTTTTTTTTGAGGAGGGAGAGGGAGCAACGGTCGGATAATATGGGCAGGACATCAGAATTTTTGGTGTTTTTTGAGTTGGGTTCTGAATCTAGGGTAGGGGCGTAAAGGGAGGTACATAAGTTCAATTTTGATTAAGCAGGGTTTTTTATACGGGGTATTTAGTGATGTGGAAGTAATTGTGATAATATTTTTGGGGCCGTTGCAACATATTTAATAAACTGTTGCTTTTAACCAAGCAGTAGCTGACTAGCTGACTTAAATTATTTTATTATTATTATACGTTATTCACCATGGTCAAGTTGGTCAACAAATTTTGGGTAAAAGTCCATGCATTGAATTTACCTTCATATTTGGATTTTATGTCCACAAAATAGTCCGTCAGTTTTCATTTTTTACACATTACTTAAGTTAAAACGTTAAAAGTAGAGAATTCTAACAACAGCTCTACAGCCTAGTCAGGGCTGAGAATCGGGGGTTTATGTTGTTCACTTTTAGTTTTGGGCGTTATGTTTTTGAGGTATACTTTTAATTTTAGTTTAAACGATTAAAGCGATGCGTGGCGATGTCAATGTATTATGTTTTGACATCTCTGAAACCTAACCTTAGTAATTTTTCTTCGGTCTTAGCCGATGAGTAACCACCTCTTTACAGTACAGTGGTTTTTTTTTAGCAGTAAAATATTTCTATATGAACATAATGTACTAGGTCTAGTAGTTACCAAGGAAATAAATTTTTAGAGCTATAAGATTTTGATATAAAATATTTCTCCCAATATAAAGGATAATTATAAGTATTTTTTTTAAATATTATTGGGTGTTTAGCAGGGAAAATGTTTACTTCCACAATAGAGGCGACAATTTAAATATTTTGGAGGGGGCAAGATCAACATTGGAGGGGGCAATGCCCCCTGTGCCCCCCCTAGATGTTACGCCCCTGCTGCAAACATGGTAAACATATCTACATACGATACTATAGATATAAAATATATTATTTATAATATACCCTTTAATTGATAATTTTTTTTTTTCAAGCAATATGTTATGGATTCCAAGTTATGCCCAGCTGCGAATCTGTGGATGTCCCATTCAGAATACTCGCAACACGTTTTGGAAGGAGTAAGTTATATTACAATAGAGATTTAGATTTAGGAGAGTGCACATTAGACCATTTTTGAGCCAATCATTTTATTGATATAAGCTCATCAACTTTGATCATCTTCCTAAACTCTATAATCTAAAACTATAATCTAAACTCTATAATCTAAATCTAGGAGCTTAACTGGCACTGTTACCGTTTCGTGTACTGTATTAGATCTAATTTTTAATCGGTAAATTTAATATATAAAATAAAAAACTTTAAGTTGAGAGTAATATATAACAAGTTGGGAAACCAAAATATAACCTCCCCGACGTTAAGGTAACCTAACCTAACCTAACCCAACCCAACCCAACCTAACCTAACCTAACCTTACCTAAAATAAAAGATGAAAAGAAATGTAGAGTAGTGGAAGAGTAGAAGAAACAGCGTGCATTTCAATCGCACTTCTCTATTTCCCATATAGGTTACGGAGTATAAGTATTTTCCCTTAACCTCAAGGATTCAGAGAATGCAAAAGAGTGTCCTGCGTTACCTATATATATGCGGCAGGTGGTAGACTTTTTAATATACACACCAAATGAAATGTCCTGCGTTACCCATAATTATATGCGGCAGGGAATAGATTTCTTAATAGACACACCAAATGAAATGTCCTGCGTTACCCATAATTATATGCGGCAGGGCATAGATTTCTTAATAGACACACCAAATGAAATGTTTATTTTATAAGTAAAAATGTAAAATACAAGTTCTTGTAATATAAATTAACACTTGAGTATAGGCTGTACTGTGTGATTATCTTTGATAATCCACTGATTTGATAAGACGAAGAATTTAGTCTGGGATGGCAAGGAAGACAAGGAATGAAAACGACGAAGATATGGTAGCAAGTTCCTCTTGGACAAACCAAGGAATATTGTAGACTGAATGTTCCATTTACAACCCGTTGTCGGTAGATGATTGGTAATTACTTCCGGTACAATTTTCGTCTGAAATTCTTGATTTGACGTGCTAATAGAGGACCATTACTGATATTCTCATCATACAAGTGATCCCAGTCAATGGAAGAATCCAAGGATTGAGCTGGTTGAGAGGTTATTTTCCAAACCGGTTACAAGACGTTAGCTTCCACACCTATGATAAAAAAATGTCTTAAAAGACTGAAAGTAGACTAATTTCCATACCGTTAGAATAGCTCCTTTTATGTTTACAATTACGAGGCCGTATGAAGAACTGCCGAGCTTTTACTGACTGTAGGTATCTCATATGTCGAGTCCGAAAACACTAACTTCTTGCACATTTCAAATCTTCGTAGCCGGGCCGTCTCTTTCTTGTGATAAATGAAAGCCGTGTCGCTGCTCTGTTGACTTCAAATGGTGATAACATTCTATGCTGGTTGATTATCTCCCTTAAGTCACTATAGCTCTCTTTTGTCTGGTCTGGCCTCGTCTCCTCTCGTCTCGAAGATCACTGTACACGGCTTATTTCGATTATGAAAAAAATAGGAAATGTTTCTTGGTTTTATAGTGGAGAAAACTGAAGCCTATTTTTTTTTTCCAGCATCAGATGTCCATTTTTTCTTCAAAATTGTTGTTTTTTAAACACGGGAAACCTACTGTACTTTTGTTCAAGGAGAGTTTTCACCACTATCATTTTTCTTAAGAGGTTTAACATTTTGTATCAATCCGCCTCAGCTTTAAATCTTATATCATTTCTATCTTGGATGCCCGTGTAAACGTACCTTTATTTAGATTCTTCAATCCACCCCAAGTTTGCAGAAAGCTTTAGCCTATACTGCCCGTTATACCTTTGCTTTTTGGACTAAATGATATATGGAAAACAGCTTAGCGCGTGTTGCCAACTCAAACTGGTATTAAACGGTCAAATTTCACAAAATGTTTGGACAATTTCTTAAATATCTTCTAAACTATCTCGAATTTTAAATTAATTTTTCAACTGAATTATTAATTAGATTAAGTTTAACCGTTTTGATATTTTTAATTATAAAATAAATTAATATTGCGTTTCATTTACCTAAACGATATCACACCATAAGGCTCATTTGCATTCACTTCATTAAGGTAGTATATAAACACTTCGAAGGGCTTTGTTAATCGAGCAATGTGGCCATGAAGTTGGGAGGAAAACCCCCTCCCTTCAATGTCTTGCTGATTCTTGATCTCTAGGCGCTTGGTATGCAAAGCTAATTTACCCATTGGTGGGGCGATGTTTGGAGAGTGGAAGGTTGATGTTGACCATATTAGTGAGGGACGCCTCGCTAGTATGGTCCGCTGAGATCGGACACTGGAGGTTGGACCTTGGTGTGGAGATGGTCGGAGGTGATTATAACAGTGGGAGACGTCCCATTGCGTATAATCGCCTTCAACTGTCCAGCATCGAGGTTTGACCGTAAAGTGGATGGTGGAAGGTGATAATATGCAATTGGAGACGTCCTGTTGCATATCATTGCACGACACTTGAAACTTAATGTTGCAGCCACGCTTAAAGGAGGTAATTCCCGTTAAACGGAATTGAACGATAAGCTGGTATGATAATGTCTCTAGACTTTTGGCTCCACGAGCTCGGTCACGTGATATCCGTTTACACAGGATATCCGCTTACACAGGAAGTGACACACAGACAGACAGACAGACACACAGACACGACGAGTGTAATACCTCCCCCTGAACTAAAGTTCAGTCGGGGAGGTAAAAATTACTACAGAGAAAAATGAGTCAGAAAAAAAAACCTTTTGATTTCCAAACTAATATTTCAGTCACAACTCAGTAATAAAAATTAGAGTTCAGGTCAATGAAAATATACCAAAAATGTCCAAACAAATAATAAACGCATCAAATAAATGATTCAAATTCAAAATTACTTCCTTACCAATAAATTGTATTCAAACGAATGAAACTTAATTTAAAATTTCAACGAGTCAAATCTCTAGAGAACAAACTTCGTCGAAGATTTCAAAAGAAATGAAACGATTTTACGTTCAATAAATTAAAATTTAGATAAGCAAGGTCAAGGTCCCTCAGTAAAATCATATCGGCGTTAAGAAAACTAGAGTATTTGTAGACCAAGTAACGTCATTAGGCAAAATATTTGATCAAAATCAAGTTATGACCTCGGTATCGTCATATAACCGAAAATAAACATATTCAATAAACAATTAACGAATAAGCTTTCCGCATAACACGCTAAACTACGAACTGTGACGTACAATTTCGCTTTTTGGTGCTACACGACCTACAGATACCTTATAAGCCTACGTCTAAAAACACGTTTTTTGGTGATAATGCTGTGAGTAAAGAATAGATGTTTCTCTTTTGGCCCTACCATAAATTTTTTATATTTTTTTTTTCTGACAGGGCAGGCCTGAGTAAAAATATACCAAGTTGTGAAACAAACGTCATTTTACGTGACTCCACACTAGCTAAAATGTTACCGGAAATACACGACAGTAGGCATTAAAAGCCTGGTTCTATTATACTTAATTGGGATTAACATTAAATTCATGTATGAAAAAGTGTGAAACTAAAACTAGCAGTCATCACGAGATCCAATCACGTGATTCTTTTCCTCACTCTGTCTACATTTCACTCTTGGGTCAACCATATCATACATGACTATTAAAACACGAGAAATTTCAATGTCAATCCGGTTTAAGAAAGTTCGTCAATTGTTAATTGTGGCATGACTAAAGCCGGATTCACACAGACCTATTTTCACGCTTTTCACGGTCACGCGCGAGGGGCAATGGGCAAACCACTCTTGGAATCAGGTGTACAAACTAAATGGAATCACGCGAATCGATTCGGAATCAGGAGAATCGATACGGAATCACGCGAATCGATTCGGAATCACGCGAATCGATTCGGAATCAGGAGAATCGATACGGAATCACGCGAATCGATTCGGAATCACGCGAATCGATTCGGAATCACGAGAATCGATACGGAATCACGCGAATCGATACGGAATCACGCGAATCGATTCGGAATCACGCGAATCGATTCGGAATCACGAGAATCGATTCGGAATCACGCGAATCACGAATCAATTCGGAATCACGCGAATTGATTCGGAATCACTGACAATCAAATGAATCTGGAATCAGGTGTACAAAATTTTTCTAGAGTGGTTTGCACCTCGCTCGCGCGTGCTAATGGTACTTCTATGAGTTCACGAGCGTGAAACGCGTAAAAACAGGTCTGTGTGTATCCGCGTTAACCTGGTTCGCTCTGCGCATGTACACAATTTCGCACGAAATACATTTGCGAAACGCGCGAAAATTATAAAAAAATTAATTTGAAAATCCGTGCCAGTAATTAAAACCAAATACGCCACTGTTTGCAAGTTTGCCAGAAGATTAGGATATTTCCCCATATATGAAGCTGATTCTCCCAAGAATATCAAAAAAAATCACATTGATATTTTCCATGCGTAAAGAGGTTTCCGACTTCAAATTTAGTGGTCTACACATACTCGCGTGCTGGCGAACTCGATTTTACACGTGTCACAAATACACTGGAAACCTACTCTACTTCTGTTCGAGGAGAGTTTTCACGACTATCATTTTTCTTAAGTGGTTTAACATTATGCATAAATCCGCCTCAGCTTCAAATCTTATACACCAATTCCCCTTGAACTGGTTAAAAATTCACCGAGTATAATCGAAGTTATTATTGTCTTATCTCTTATCTAAATTATGTTGTTTCAATCTTCCATACCCGTGTAAACGCACCTTTATTTAAGTTCTTCAATCCACCCCAAGTTTGCACCAGAGATAAGCCTATACTGCCCGTTATACCTTTGCTTTTTCGAGTAAATGATATATATGGAAAATAGCTTAGGCGCATGCTGCCAACTAAAACTGCCATTAATCGGTCAAATTTCTTTAAATTTTTGCATAAATTCTCAAATAACTTCTAAACTATCTCGAATTTTAAATTAATTTTTCGACTTTCTAATTAATTAGATTAAGATGAACCATTTTAATATTTTTAATTATAATATAAATTAATATTGCGTTTCATTTCCCTAAACAATATCAAACAAAATCACCCCATGAGGCTAATTTGCATACGTTCCAAAAAGATACTATATAAACCTTTCGAAGGGCTATATTAATCGAAGTAACCGTGCGTGATGGCCATGAAGTTAGGGGGAAAACCCCCCCCTTTCAATGTCTTGCTGATTCTTGATCTCTAGGCGCTTGGCGACGCAATTTACCCATTGGTGGCGCGATGTTTGGAGTCAGTGGAAGGTTGATGTGAATTGTACTAGTGGGGGACGCCTCGCTAGTATGGAACGCTGAGATCGGAAACTGGAGGTTGGACCTTGGTGCGGGGATGGTCGGAGGTGATTATGACAGTGGGAGACGTCCCATTGCTTGTAATCGCCTTCGGCTGTTCAGCATCGAGGTTCGACCGTAAAGTGGATGGTGGAATGCGATGATGTGCAATGGGAGACGTCCTGTTGTATGTCTTTGCACGACACTTGAAACTCAATGTGGCAGCCACGCTTAAAGGAGGTAATTCCCCGGAATTGAACTATAAGCTGGTATGATTACGTCTCTAGACTTTTGGCTCCACGTGACTTCCGTTTACACAGGATATCCGCTTACACAGACAGACAGTTAAAATACATATATTATTGAAGGTAAGTGTAATGAGTAGTCTGATATTCATTCTACGAAACAACCCGTACCAAAAAAGTTAGTCTTAAGAAGTCTTGGGGAAGTCTTTCGGGTGTCTTATGTAGTCTTAAGAGGTTGTGGAAGTCTTCCATTATGTCAATAAGTCTTGGGGAAGTCTTTAAGACTTCCCCAAGACTTTTGTAGTGTTCTTGAAGACTTCTTCAGATCAGATTAACTTTTTTCCGTAAGGGAAGACATATTATCACCTCATAAAGTTAGTCATGTTAGGGATTGAATTATTCATAGATTAAACTTACTTTCTGTGTAAGTTTATTAATTCCTCACTTGTTTCTAAATTTTTGAGTTAATTATCAAGAATCAATAGAACGTCACTTTGCAGGCGTTACTCTCCCTTTACAACTTTCCCAATTTTTAATTTCAGTGCCTGAAGCTGTCATATATGATCATGCTTATATATGTATACGTATTGCTTAAACCGAGAACCAGTACTTTTCAAAAACACAAAATTTTCTTATTGATAGGCTTCATTGGAAAAATCATACTGGTAAGCGTAAAGTTACTGTTAAAAAATTTTATATTATTCTCCTCTCTGTTACATCTTGTTGATTTGGGCCTAGTTTTAGCCCAGTTTAATATTTTAGCCAAAAACTCTGGTAATACCAAGATTTCTGTTAACTTTAAATAGGCTTGGATTAAGGGGGCCACCAGCCAAAAAAAGCTAGTTTGGCTATAACCAAACACTAGTTTTAAGGAAAAGGGCGCCTAGTTTATAGTTGTAATGAACCCCCCCCCCCCCTTGTAGAACTTGTCTCAATTAGGCCCTGAATTATTACCTATTCAAAATATTCCGTTAGAATTGAGCCGAGTATTAGCAGCCAACCTCTGGTTAAAACTAAATATGGCCGAAATTATTTTCATAAACATCACTTACTGAAAAAAATTATTCTGATCTGAAGATGTCCAAGACTTCTTGACTTAATGAAAGACTTTCCCAAGACCTCTTAAGACTACATAAGACTTCCAAAAGACCTCTTAAGACTAACTTTTTTTGGTAAGGGATTGATCTTGACCAATCCCTTGCTTACTATAACAAAGTTTTACTGTAGATAAGAAAATCATTTGATGTTTCTCTTCGATGAATGTTAAACCTTTTCATTTTATCTTTCTAGGCTGTGCGGGTTGGTATTTTTTGGATAAATATTTACAATACAAAGAAGTAAATTCCCAAATAAATGAGCAAATACATGCAAGCCTTCAAAAAATTAAAAACTCTTTGTCATATATGACGCAAGCTAATTTCATGCTTCATTGTAAATTATACTTATGGCTTGTAAACCAGGCTAAAAAGAGCACCCAAGTTCATATTTTGACCTTAAAAGTATAATTTTCTACAAACATGATAAAATTAGTAATATCAATCACCAGTTCAGTTTATAACTGTTCATTAAGGAAATTAATTTAAATTTTGAGGATATAATTTGTCATTTTAGGACAACTAATAAGACAGAAAATTGAACATTTTTCCATATAAACTCTTATTTAATGAACATATCAATTTGGTTTTATTTTTAAATTCGAATGTTTTATACACACTAGAGGGCCTAGCAATCATGGGAATTATAGGCCCACAGTTTAATGAGAAAAACAGGTTTGAGTTAAAAATTTATAACAGAAAAAAATTAAAAAGGCTTCGGTTTTTTATGTTTAGCATCGTCTGAATAGAAATTCGACAAAAGTTGATTTTACATTTAAAAAAAAATTCTTTAAGTGGTTGTGGAAAGATTCGCCAACGTGACCCCAATTGATCAATAATCTTAAGAGAACTCATTAAAATAGTGCTCCATGTTTTTTTTTTTGTGTTTGGCATCCTCCATGTTTTTTTTTTTTTTTTTTTAAGTTTGGCATCCTCCATTTTTTTAAGTTTGGCATCCTCCATGTTTTTTTTTAAGTTTGGCATCCTCCATGTTTTTTTTTATGGTTGCCATCCTCCATGTTTTATTTTTTTTTTTTTTTATTTTTGACAATCTCCGTGTTTTTTATGTTTGTCATCCTCTATGTTTTTTTTAATGTTTGGAATCCTCCATGCTTTTAAAGTTTTTTAGGAATTGCTTGGCTTAGTCATACGCGACATCTTGTTTCTCGGTTTAAAAAAAATATAATATATATAGAAGTTCTGGCAATATTGAGGCATAGTGCCGTGGCCGAGCGGTTAAGGCCGTCAAATATATACCATTATTATAAAATATAATAACCAAGTTCGATTCCTGGCGGGGGCCGAAAAAATGTAAATGGTTGGATGGATAGCAAATGAGTATACAAAGGACTTTCATTACTTTGCTTAATTGTATTAATGTAATTAACATATAATTTAAAGATATTTGCATTATTTGTGGTTTAAACCTACGCGATTACTCATTTTTCTACTCGATGACGTTTTTCGTCATTTCTGGGGACATATGACTTCTGACATCTGACATCTGACAGCCCGGTACATAGTAATAGCCTACACCACCACCCGTTGGGTGTTTGGTGTGGCTAAAAAACGGCACCCTTAATTTTCTCTTTTAATTTGCATTTTCTATCTAGATATTACTAAATATTTTTAAAATTTCACATTAACCCAATCAAAGTTCAAGCATTAGATTAGTGATTCAAATTATAGATGGCAGCCAATATAGTGTTACTTCTAAAAAAAACCCTTCTGTTGCATAAGTTAAATTTAAGGACGATTACGAATGAAGTTGGAATATGCCGTTTTTAGTTTAAAAGGTTGATCTTTGTGTCCAAGCACCAATTTTTTCTCCCATGTGGGTAACCATGGAACTAAAGTGAATTAACTTAGAACTGTGCAATGCTAGCTTGTAAAATACCAATTGAAATTTTAATACACGAATAATAATTTTAACTGAAAAATATTATAAACCTAAGTGATTTCTATGAAATCTGCATCAGCAATGGTAGAATAGTAAGATTTCTTACTTGTAAAGATTTAAAAATGATTTTGTAATGAGAAAAAGATCTCTAGCCTCAGTGCACTATACTTTTCACATTGTATTTTTCCCCAAATTCGCTGGAAATTTTCTTATTTTGCTTTGAACCAAGCTCTGGATTTCTTACCAAGCCCAAGATTAAGTGGTAATTCTTGTTTCAAGCTTTTAACGAGCCTAGAACCTTTATTGTGACAAAAGATTTCTCACTCCAATCCAAGAGTTATTGGATTGTTCAGCCCCAACGATTGTAAATAAAGACAAGAATTTGTAAAAGATTCAAATATACCATTCAACTAAAGGCCCAAAGGAATATGGGTTTGAAATAATCAAGAGTGATAACCACGACTCGTCTTCCACAGCCCCCCAATGTTAAATATGCAAAACAGTTGGAAGAGCAGTTAGAAAATCAATTTGGTTCTCATTTGTCAGTCACTACCTGTTAAGCTATGACAGTTTTTTATATAGAATGAGAAAAGCTGTGGCAGTTTGAAACGATGTTTAAAGTAGACACGCAACCTGATTACTCGCGAGATCAAAGTTCCTTGGCTACTTTAAAGTTATTGCAAACCCTGCTTGAAGACTGAAGAGTGTGAAATCCCAGTAATATTGGAGACAAAGCTCACCCTTAACCAAATTGAAAGAATTTGCTTCTGTTTGTAAAACGTTACCCTGCATTATTTCGAAGTTTACAATTAAACTAGTGAATTTACTTTTATAAGGTCTGTAATGTCGTAGGTTGATTAAATACGCAAGATTAACTAATATCAATATTTATTTTGGATTGTACGAGTAGTGGTATTACAATGACCGCTCACGAGCTTCTCTTACCCCCGGTTCCCTTTTTCTCTATCTAGCTCCTAACAACAGATGTCGCCAGGGTGTCTATAAGTTGGCTGATAGACACAGAGCGCGGTAATTTTAAATATAGATATTACAAGGTCCTATTTTGCTAAACTCTAAATACCTCCTGTACATATCAGTGCTTCTCTCTTATTCTCTGTACAAATCTACAGCCTCGCTCTCGCGCTTTTATCGAGCATTCAGCTATTGCCTTGCAACCCTGATGGACTTTTGAAATAACTCTTACCACAAGAGCTTTAATCAGAAAATATTTCAAAAACAAAAGGATTTTAAACTGTCTGTTGCATAATAGATTTACGAACAGATTTTAAGTGTTTACTAAAATAAACTTAGTATATTTTGTTGATTTATGTGAAATTAAATTTTGAATTTTATCCTGGTTTATTATTTATCATCTGCGCTAGCTTAAGGCCTCAATGATTTGCTCTTTATTTTAATTTAATGACCTGATGATGAAGCATATGCTTCGAAACGTTGTCAAACTAAGTAAATAAATTTAGTTAAACAAAATAAAAAGTGCAGTGTCTCCTTGTTGAAGATATTAAATTAATATTAAGTTACCTGCAACAATAATAGGAATGTTGGAAATAATGGTCTTTATTTGATGTTTTATTATTAAATAGGCGGTTAATTCTTTAGGGAAGGCAAAAGAATTCAAAGCATCTCAGATCACCAAATGAGAGACTCCTATAGGAATAAAAGGGGTTAGTTTGATCACATTTTGAGATAATTTTAAAAATAGACTGAAGTTAAGTAGTAAAAACCCCAACACAAAGAGTTCCAAGTTTCTGATAAAATGTGGCCAATAAAGTTTGACCTTGTTATTGATGTCTTTGACCAATAATATCAAGCGGACAATGCAGCCAAATATGGAATAATGGCGAATTTCACTGTACCACTCTCAGAGATCTGAATTTCGCTGAAAACCTAACCTAACTCCCTGTAGAGCATCGAGCAGTGTAGTGTAACTAATAGGCCAAATATCTCCCTTCAGCTCTATAAGGGTCAATGATGTGTCAAATTGGAAGCATGGAAAAAAAAGCTAGATAACACATAAGTATATTAGTAACCAAATCATATAATACTCAAGTATTGTCCGTGATACCAATTGAAGGCGAAACAGACTGGTACTAATAAAACAAATGTAGTGAATAGCCCATAAGATGTAATCAAATTCTGATGTGTGCTTATACTAAGAGTAAAAAATAAAATAGTCAATTGCCTGATTAATTAACTAACATAAAAAGCGCCTTATTATAGTAAAAAATCTGGAATAACGTCTTAATTATTTTATTTTAAGCTACAAATATGAAATAATAAACTTAATTTTTTTCTTTTTTTTTACATGGCTTTCAAAAAAAGTACGAAACCATCAGTAATGTGCAAAAATGGCTCATCTTACATCAGACCTTGACAACAAGATTTTGTTGGTTCACGCTAATATTCGTCAGGTAACGGAGATAACTCTTCGGTATATGGCTTCAAGTTCTTCATGCGTGTGTTATAGTCTTTAAAAAACATTGCGAGCTTCCCCAGGTTCTTTGCCAGAGACTACAGCTACTGGCTCACATTAGTATGAAGCCTTGAACCAAATGCACGGAGGCTTTCCCCATATGAAAAGTGTATCGAACCAAGTTGTGGGGAAAAAAAGTAGCTAGATTCCAGCTTGACAAAACCCTGAAAAAAAAATCAAACACTGTCGGTGTCCCAGACTTTCACTGATAGGTTTCGCTAAATAACCCTTCCCCGATTTCCGAAGGTGCAAGAGTGGTTACAGGCTAAATCTCAGCGGAACAATATTGTTAATTCATGGCTCACTACGTTATTTTATATTTTGGTTGGTTAACATGCCTTTCTCCCTACCAGACTATCTCATTAAATATTTTTCCCCCTATTGGTTTATTTTGATAAAAATACCTTCACCGCTGAAATCTAACCAGCGCTGGTTAGAAGGCGTTCGAGAGAATCAAATGTAGCCCAGGGAAAATAAAATCAAAATAAGCGAAACCTGGAATAAATTAGGAAAAAGCTGAATTTTTGCAGGATGATAGTATATGACTAGTTAAACAAAATCCCAAAACTCCCCATCATTCCGAGCGCCGCTCCCCCTTTTACGCCCCCCCCCAAAGTTGGGAAAATCCACTTACGTTTATTTTTGCTGTAACTTCGGAACGAGATGAGACAGAGGCGCAAATCAGCATTCATATTAAAGGTTATAATCATGGCTACAATTTATTATACTATGGGAAAGGTAGCTCGAAAGGTTTGGCTGGTATTAATTAATTTACATTAAATCGTAATGATTTTTAATGCTAAATTTTGAAAAACTTGGAAATTTACACACATATATATGAGGAAATATTTAAAGAAATACACAAAATATTCATTTAGCGATCTATGAAATCTCACTAAAGAAGTAAAAATTTGAAAATTGTGAGCCTAAAATATCTAAAAATATATTACAAGATCTAACCTTTGTTGAAAGCTGCTGATGTATCCTTTCTAGTCAGTAATAAATTCGCGTATACTCTTCAAGTGAGAGCAAAGTCTACAGGCCATAAAACCGAAAAAAAAAAAAAACTTACTGCTTAATATATAGAGAGGTTAAGTTCCATTTTTTTTTTTTTTTTTTTTTTCGTGTACGTAAATAACACGCATTGACACTATAGATAGCTACATGTAAAGGTATTCTTATACACCGACTGTTGTTGTTTTTGGGAAATTTTTATTATTTTTCTCCAGAATTTGTTTTAGTTGGAATGGAAAACAGTTTCTTGTTAGAGTTACTCCGGACGTTGTCATAGTTCGCGGTGTTAAGTTTAAGGTTGTGTCTTCTCAATAACTTTTACATTACGAAGTTATGGAAAATTGCGACAAGTCGCATTTTTAAAAATGGAACGGTGTATATTGTGTGAAAATGACATTAAAGAAGAAAGACTCGTGAGAGTAAGCAAAGGATTAACGACGATCATTCAGTCTAGTATTGAAAGAAAGGATGGCTTACACGAAAAGTTAAGAAATCTCTCAGAAATAAGTGTGCATGAAATATGTAGAAAAAACTATACGAGAAAAAGTAGCATTAAAGCTGCTAAAGAAGAAGAAAAAACAGATGTCGATGGGCAGGGTTCTTCTCGTTTAAGAACACAAGTCGAGGTTGATTTTAAAAAACAATGTCTATTTTGCGAAAAGGACGCTCGGTTCGATACTAAACTAAGAATAGATAAAAGACAAAACATTCATTTAATTGAAACCCTTGAAATACGGGAAACCATTTTGGAATACGCGAAAAAACGTAGTGATGAATGGGGCTGCAAAGTTAGTAGGAGAGTTCGTGGTGTGTTAGATCTCGTAGCTGCTGAAGGTCGTTACCACAGAAACTGTTACATTCAATTCACTAAAGCAACTAGTGTTCGTCCATCGGGTCGACCTAAGAGTGATGAAAAATCTAAAGCACTTCTCGCACTATTTGAGTGCCTAGAAAAGAGTGATGATACACAGTTTTCAATTAGTGAGCTTCAAGAACTGTTTGCAAAGTTTTTAATTGATGAATCCGAATGCGCAACATATTCAGACCGATGGTTAAAAGAACAATTACAGTTGCATTTCGGAAATATTGTTTTCACGGATAGACCCGGTAAAAAAAGCATAGTGTGTTTGTCTGACACCGCTAATAAACTTATATGCGATAAATGGTATTCGGACAGAAAGTCAGACATGAACGATGAGCGCGAGAGAGTTGTAGAAGCAGCTGCCATGATAATACGAGAAGACATTCAAAAAATGATTTATAGTAGGGATGTTTATCCTAATGCTGAAGAAATAAAAGTTGGAGGGACCAGTTTAATTCCAGCAACGTTAGAACTATTTACCGCTGCACTCACCAAAAAGAAAGGTTCCGATCAGGATAAATCAAGTGATATGTTACGTAAACGCAAGGTGATTAACCACGCCATAATAACAAGTTTGAGACCCCGATCTTTTATGTCACCAATTCAAACGGGTTTATCCTTGTACTTAGCTCGCCGCTATGGTTCGAAGCATTTACTTGAAATTCTCTCACCTATGGGCGTTTGTGCCTCATACAAGGAAGCCCAATTATATCAACAATCTCTTATTGCTTCTGGCGCTCCTTGTGTAGAGGAGCATGCATTTGTCCAATATGTATTTGACAATGCGGATGTAAACATAAGAACAATAGATGGGCTAAACACATTCCACGCGATGGGTGGTATTCGTTGTATAACTCCAAGCTAAAAGCCACACCTGAAACCATTCCTATTGTTTCTTACAAGAAACCAACAAACTTGGGTCTAAAAAACGTAACTCACAAAGATATTTCGGATTGCGGAGCAACACTTAGCCCGTTCACAGTGGGTTCGATGTCCCCCTCAAATTTCGTATGGCTCAGTGGTTTTGCGAGTATACCGAACCCTTTTCCAGGCTGGAACGGTTTTATGCACAACTTTAAGCCTAATGAGGATAACTTCGAGACGAGCTACGTCTTAGCTCTTCCATTTATTGACGTAGATCCAGGAAATCCAACGTCAGTTTATTCGGCGCTTTGTTTTGCAGCGCAACAGTGCAAACAAAGAAACCAAACATGTATTGTAACCTTTGACCAGCCACTTTTTCTAAAAGCAGCCGAAATGGTGACATCGGCAGAGAAGGATTCTGAAGTTTCAAAAGTCGTTGTAAGACTTGGGGGATTTCATCTTCTAATGTCATTTTTGGGTTCCATTGGTCGCGTTATGGAAGGAAGTGGAATAGAGGAACTTTGGCAAACAGTGTACGGTACTTCCACCGTTAACCACATGCTCTCTGGACACGCTTACGCACGAGCAATAAGAGCCCACATGATGACTCAAGGCGCGCTGATGATAATACTGGTTACAGAATCTCACGAGCTGAAGAACCTTTTTCCACAGAATATACCCGAACTTTACAACCAAATTTTAAACCACAAACTTACATTAGAAGAGTTATCACCTTGCAAGGATATTAAGCCTTTGCTCGACCGTTTTTCGAAAATTTGTGATTCAATGAAATCCCAAAGCCGCACTTCAAAACTATGGATGCGTCGAACTCATACAAAAGTTTATTTTCGCCGAACGCACAGGGAACTGGAAATTACATATACAAACGGTTATAGACATGCTTCCGTTTTTCCATGCTGCTGGGCGCCTCCCCTACGCGAAGTCAGCTCACCTCTATGTTCAGTTAATGCAGAGCATTGAGTCAAAGATGAATGAGAAAGATTTTAATGAATTCGTGCATAAAGGATTTTTCACAGTTAGGCGAACGGAGAAATATTTTTCGGGAACTTGGACGGATATGTGCATTGAACAATCCCTTATGCGATCTTAGAAGTCAATGGGTGGGCTAACGCATGGAAGAGGAATAACTGAGAATACTCTAAGTAACTGGATCCTCTGTACACCTGCATTTCTGAACATTAGCGAAGCATTGCAGCACTTTACAGACACGTCATCGGATTTTAACGAACAACATGTCGAGTTACGTGAAAGTAGGAAAGCCAGAGATTCTAAAGACATTGAAAAATTCAAGGAGTGGCTAACTGATCGTTCACCATTTGGAATGCTATCAGGGGACTTAGTCTGCTTATCTTCTGGATTAGTCGTCGATGAAAGTGTAACTTGCGATAAAGCTTATGAAATTGGACTGTCTTGTATTAAACAAATGGTTGGAAAAAACTTTCAAGACATAAAATTGCGCAGGAAGGACATGGTTAAAACAATGGCCTTCTCAAAGTCCAGCATCAAAGTACGGAATGAGATGGTTACCGTAAACTCACAGCAGCTGTTTAATCGCTTAATCTGCGTTTGTCAAAGTCAGAATGATCTCAAATCATATTTCAAATATGAGTTAGCAGCTCGTCCCCCTTCTTTGTTCGACGATGTATCTCTACGTAAAGGAACTAAATCATCACTCGTAAAAGCTTTCAGCGATGGAATTGTTCCAGAGAAAGCTATTCCAAAGGATGTATCTGTAATCTTGGATGGAGGTCATTTACTTCACAGCTTTGTGTGGCCTAAACCAGCCAGTTTTATAGACATTGTAGAAAGTTACGTAAAACACGTAAAATACCACTTCGGAACTAACTGCACGGTCGTATTTGATGGCTACCCAAACAAACCTACAACAAAAGATATCGAGCACCTTCGACGTACAAGCAAGAGAACTTCGCCAGAAATTCGTTTTTCAACCTCTATGGTATGCACGGTTCCCCAAGTAGAGTTTCTTGGTAACGCGAAGAACAAGAAGAGATTTGTTTCGGTGCTGAAAGAAAGCCTTCTTTCCGAAAATATTGACGTTATTATTGCTGAAGATGACGCTGACCGTGACATCGTTTCGATCTCTCTTGAAAAACATTTAAGAGGAGGCGCTTGCGTGGTCGGCCAAGACACCGACTTACTAGTAATGTTGATTGCTCTTACCCCAGAAAAACCCAACAATATGTTTTTCATGAAACCGTCCACAAGATCTAATCCTAGCGTGGTTTACGACATCAATAATCTAGCAAAGAAATATGCAAAAACCCGAAAATGTTTGCTTTTTATTCACGCGATAAGCGGTTGCGACACAGCATCAGCTATATACAGAAAAGGAAAGATGCATGCCCTACAAATTCTGAAAAAAAATCCACACCTTCAAACCGAAATTGAAATATTTCTCAACCCGGATTCTACCCAAGATAAAATTGCCGAAGCTGGGGAAAAATTTATTCTACAGATGTACGGAGTTACTAAGCAAAACACTTTAGATGAAAGTAGATATTATCTGTACAATAAAGCCACGGCGAAATTAAATTTGAAGTCCAAATTTGAATTAGCATGTTTACCACCAACCAGTGCAGCAGCTCGACAACACTCTTTAAGAACATATCTTCAAGTACAGCAATGGCAAGGAAACTGTCTTAACCCAACCGATTGGGGATGAGAATTATCTGCTGGAACGCTACAGCCTGTTCCTACTCTAGTAAACGTGGCTCCGGACACATTGTTAAATATGGTGTCATGTAACTGTAAAACGGGATGTAAGCAAGCTTGTGGTTGTCGAAAGAGTGGGCTCTTGTGTACGTCAATGTGCGGTCAATGCAATGGCTTGTCGTGTACAAACCCCCCTGAAATAAATCTGAACAATGATGATGACGATGATGCTGGCATAACAGTGTCTGAAGACATCTTTACGTAAAAATGGGGAATCGTCAATTTTAAGGGTTCTGACGATATGGCATGTTTGAATCACTGATTAAATTCAAAAGATTAATAAAGTATCTTCCTATTCCATAAGATATGATGGAGCTTTATTTTGCATTTCTTTAAATATATGTGTGTAAATTTCCAAGTTTTTCAAAATTTAGCATTAAAAATCATTACGATTTAATGTAAATTAATTAATACCAGCCAAACCTTTCGAGCTACAGGTTTCTCATAGTATAATAAATTGTAGCCATGATTATAACCTTTAATATGAATGCTGATTTGCGCCTCTGTCTCATCTCGTTCCGAAGTTACAGCAAAAATAAACGTAAGTGGATTTTCCCAACTTTGGGGGGGCGTAAAAGGGGGAGCGGCGCTCGGAATGATGGGGAGTTTTGGGATTTTGTTTAACTAGTCATATACTATCATCCTGCAAAAATTCAGCTTTTTCCTAATTTATTCCAGGTTCAATCCTATTTTCCCTGGGCTAGGGTTGGATGGTAAGAACCCACAGCATTTTCAGCTTATAGATTACCATTTCTACCACAAATAATGCTAATAGAAGTCATGATGTGGTGGTTTTTATTAAAAATACAATCTACGTTGAAAGCTTTGAATTATGTATCGGAGGGGCTAATTCAATTACCCTAGATATAAAGGTATCTGCCATAACAGCGTATCGAATCCTGTGTATTTATAACTCCCCTAATAATAATAATAATCAACAAGAATTTTTATTTCATCTTAACTCAACATTAAACCTTGAAAATACCATTATAATAGGAGACATAAACATAGACATACTTTCTAATGAAATTGCCACCAGTAACTCAGATTATTTAGATATCCTTTACCTCCACGGTTTTACCCCACTTATAAGAAATTATACCAGAATTTCTGATCAATCTAAAACATGTCTGGATCATGGTTTTTTTAAATCAAAATCTGTAAAAGAGAATGTATGTTTAATTCTCCAGATATTTATTACTGACCATTTTTCATTATTAATATTGATAATAACACACGATGGAATCTGAACTGTGATAACTATATAAAAAAATTAAGTACCGAAATTGACTTTGATAAATTAAAAATGTTGTTATATTAAAGAACCTTTTAACTTAAATTCAAAAATAAAATACACCACGTATCGTAATAAATTAACAGAATTAATTAAAAAAAACTAAAAATAATTACTATGCAAAAAAAATTAATAAATGTGGTAAAGATAGCCGTAAGATTCGGCAAGTTATTAATCAATCAACTTCTAGAATGAAACCTACAACACCTATAATAAATGTAACCGACCCAGAGAGTCATACTGATATTGATGCTACTAAATATCCCTTAGATTGTGAAAATTTATTTAATTCCTATTTTGCAGGTTTTGGCGAAAAAATGGCTCATTATATCCTAGCAAATAAACCAACAACTAAACAATAGATAAATATATAAAAAAATCAGTTCGGCTTGATCAACTTGTTAGTTTAGTGGCCGCGTCACTGTAGACGTCACTCATCCCCTAGAGTTTCAGATGTAAAAAGAGCGCAGGCGGGGAGAAAGCAGGCGTTAAGCTTGAGAGTAAAACTAGAGATCTTTAGAATTTTGTCATTCTGACTGCGGGCGCCGTGCTTCTGCACAAGAAACGTCACGGGTGACGTCGAAGCTCAACTTAAGAAAAAGGACTCCTCCCTTTTATATATTTATCTATTATATAGGGCTTAAACAACCTAAATCAATGTACAGGGTGGTAAAGATCAGACCAACACCTACCTTTGTGGACGTCCCCCAAGAATTTCCGGCGGATGATGTCACTATACTACAATGTAGAATTCGTGTACAGGGTGTAAGTAAATACGTATCATTGTAACGAAATGGGAATTTTCTATGGGTTAAATAGGGTAAATGCCTGATGGCTAGAAACATTGCAGTGGCACAAATCTAAGCCTCGTAATTCACTAGATGACTCCGAGACAATTTATTTAACAGCTTTAATAATAAGATAATGATTGTATTGAATCGACGTGAGGCCCGAATCGCCAAAGTAGAATCCGTACGGTAACAACATCAGCGTACATGTTAGACGTACCCAGAGTGCCTACACCACGATGGTAGCATCGTGGTGTAAACACTCTTGGAGGCGACTTTCCAGGTCTTGCAATGCATTTGCCAGCATTTGAGTAGTGATTCCATTGATAGCAGCTGGTATCCGATCCTTTAAGTCTTCTGCGCCCATTGGTTCTGTTTCGTAAACGACGCCCTTAATATAACCCCATGGGAATAAATCCGGTGGGGTAGGGTCAGAAGACCGTGCTGGCCACAGAATTGGTCCACGTCTACCTATCCAACGATTGGGAAAGTGGTCGTTCAGCCATTGACGAAAATGGACCGCCCAATGTGGTAGGGCTCCATCCTGTTGGAACCACATTTTTCAAATCACTCCTAAAAGCAATACGTCTATCGCATCACTAAACTCGTGACGCAGGAAGTCCAAGTACATATCTCCAGTAATGTTCGCATCGAAGAAAAAGGGAATGATATTTCGGTTCCCAAAAATGCCAACCATCGAATTTGATGGTAATGGTGTCATACCAATATTGATTGTGATGGGTCGAGTAATGCATGTTTTGACGGTTTACCGTACAATCTCTGTGAAATGTAGCCTCGTCCGAAAACCGCAACTTTCGCAAAAATAGTGGATGGGCTGCAAAGAGGTCACGCATGGTAAGACAAAGGTCTTGCCGTCTTAGGTAATCGTCGTCTGTTAAGGCTTCATGGAGGTGGATATGATAGGGCCAGTAGTGGTGGCGATGTAAAATTGCAAGAACAGTAACATGGTTTAGTCCAACCTCGTGTCTTACCATGCGTGACCTAATTGCAGCCGATCCACAATTTTGTTTTCGGACGAGGATACATTTAACAGGGATGGTACGGTAAACCGTCAAAACATTCATAACTTGACCTATTACAGTCCCTATTGATTACGACACAATTACCATCAAATTCGATGGAAGGTAAATGTCTGGGTTGGCATTTGCGAACATTACTTGAGATTTGTACTTGGACTTCCTGCGTCACGAGTTTAGTGACGCGATAGACGCATTGCTATTAGCAGTGTTTCGTAACATGTGGTTCCAATAGGAATAAGCCCCACACACATTGGGCGCTTAATGTTCATCAATGGCTGAACGACCGCTTTCCCAATCGTTGGATAGGCAGTGGTGGAAAAATTCCGTGGCCAGCCGTCTTCTGACCTTACCCAATTGATTTCTTACTATGTTAAAGGAGTCGTTTACGAAACAGAACCGACGGACGCAGCAGACTCAAAGTACCAGATTCGGGCCGCTTTCAATTTAATCACTACTCAAATGCTGGCAAATGCATTGCAAGACCTGGAAAGTCGCCTTTAAGTTTGCCTACACCACGATGGTAGACATATCGAACCTTTACGTTGGTGTGCTTACCGTACGGAGTCAACCTTGACGTTTCTGGTCTCTTGTTGATTCAATTCAATCATTATCTTATTATTAAAGTTGTTAAATAAATTGTCTCAGAGTTAAGTCATCTAGTGAATTATGAGGCTTAGATCTGCAATGTTTCTAACCATCAGGCATTTACCTGAACCCATAGAAAATTCTCATTTGGTTACAATGACAAGTATTTACTAACACCCTGTATACGAGGTCTACATTGTAGTATAGTGACGTCATCCGACGGCATTATTGGGGGACGTCCACAAAGATAGGTGTTGGTCTGATCTTTAACACCCTGTATATAAAACCAGTAAGTGAATTGGAACTAAAAAAAGAAATATTAAAACTAAAAAGTAATACTGCGGTAGGATATGATTATATCAGTGCAGTTATTTTAAAAAACACAAGTGATTTTATAGTTGGCCCACTTATCTACATTTTTAATAATAGTATTACGAGCCCGATTTTCCCCAGTGCTTTCAAAATTGCTCAGTTTCACCAATACCAATAAAAACTCGTTTAGTAGAATTTCTGGAATTACATAATATTATTTCGAAAAACCAATTTAGTTTCAAAAAACCTTAGTACAAGTGACCCGATATATCGTTTTTCAAAAGACGTTACAATGGCCCTCGATTGTGGTAACAAAGTTCTTGCTATATTCCTAGATTTAGCGAAAGCTTTTGATACCATTTCCCATGATCTACTATTAAAGAAACTCTATGGATATGGTGTAAGATAATTGGGCCTAGATATATTTTAAAGCTACCTTAGTCAGAGAAGACAACGAGTACGTATTGATAATAAGAACAGTGATTTTACTACAGTCCGATACCAAGAAGGATCAGACAAGGAGAGGAAAAGTGGGGCTGCGTTGAGTTAGAGAGAGAAGAGCCAACCTCCCACTCGGGTGGAGAGGGGGTTAGAAAATTCTCGAGGTAAACGTGGTCGCTAGCGTCGTCGGCTACTACGCGTCTTATGAAGGAACCGTTTTACCCACGTGACGACAATTTACCACGAAGCATCTCTACCCCCGACTGTCCCCCGTTCTCCCAGAGTGGGAGTTTAGGCCGACGCAGTAGAAACCGCGCCGTTCCCACTTTTCCTCTCCTTGTCTGATCCTTCTTGCCGATACGGAATACCGCAAGGAACTATACTGGGACCTATACTGTTTCTTACCTATATCAATGACTTTTGTGAATCGAACCTATCTGATTTTTTTTTTGTCTCATTTGCTGATGACACCTCATTAATCTACGTAGGTCAGACATGGGAAATGGTACACGAGAAAGCTATGGTTGGTTTGCAAAAAATATATGACAAATTATCAAATAACCTATTAAGTTTGAATATATCAAAAACAAAATATATCGGTTTTTCATTTAGAAAATCAAAGGAAACTTAAAACTTAAAATCAATAATTCGATCTGTTCCTCGTCACCTTGTATATGTATTAAATTGGAAAGGGAACATTCGATTAAATACTTTGGTATTTTTACAGATGCACAACTGAAATGGGATATTGATGTGCAATCCATTATTATAAACTGAGATAGATAGCTTATACTCAGGCTACCTTAAGGAAATTCTTAAAACCCCATTTATTGAGAATGGTCTATTTTGCCTAGTAGTTCAATCGCAGTTACAATATGGTCTAATCGCCTGGGGAAATACGTATTATACAATATTACGTCCGTTGATTGTTTTGAATAATAAAATTATACGTATTTGTACTCTTAAATAATATGACTACTTTAGTAAACTACAGTACTGACTTTAAAATATGTAATCCTATTAGACGGCTTTAAAAAAAGGTTTACACACGCAAAAATAAACCATGATAGACCAATCCGATTTTTATCCGAAGGTAACTTAACCCTACCTCAGAGATATACGAGATTGGGACAATCATGCTTCCAATACGGGAATCAAATATTATAATCAATTGAGTTACAATATTAAACAAATTAATAACTTTTATTATTATAGAACTGCTGTTAAACATTGGATTTTACAAACTAATAAAGATGATATACTAAAAATTAATATATAAGATTTCTTCATATAATTAATTGATCGCTTCTAGAATGCTACTGTTGTTAATTTTAAATATTAAGTCGTCGCCCACTCACAAGTTCACTTATTTGGCGACTTTTTTTTCACTGATAAAATCATAACTTTCTGTAAAATCTCCTTGGAAACAAATACAAATAAATAAAATAAACATTTAAGAGAAAGGAAATTGAACCACAAATTACGTAGACAACGAGTTCGGGCCTGAGGGCTTAACTACTCGATCGGGCGAGTCTAAAATCGGCAACTAGGCACCGAAATCGGTTCTCGATGTGACGCGCGGGGCTTATACCATCAAAGTTAGACTGTGTCGCGAAAAACTAAACGAATTGAAATAAATGAGGAACAGACTTTGGACGAACGAAATCGAGTCGAAATTAGATTAAGCACGAATCGAGAACAACCTAAAGCAAAGCTCTTAGAGAACTGGTAGGAACTGGAATATTATCACGAGTTAACAACGGTTCAAGTATAGCCACGGGGGCGAATCACTACGATTGGTCCGCGGTTTTCGAAGTTGCGACGTCGAAAAAGGCTCTAAACCGACCGAGAAGGGGAACAGATAGCAGCTATAGCCCTTTCTAGCGGTTGAGATTGGGACTAAAGTGTAGCATAATTGGGGCAGCTGATTTTTGAGTTTACATCGGGAACAAATGATCCTTAAACTTTAACTCTTTTATCGCTCGAGTTCAGTGGCGGCGGCCGGTTCTTATTTGGGGGGGGGGGGCATTTTTCGTTAAAGAACTTGGAAACAAGTTGCTCAAGACCAATATACCTGAAGGTTGTACCAAGAAGGATCAGACAAGGAGAGGAAAAGTGGGGCTGCGTTGAGTTAGAGAAGAGCCAACCTCCCACTCGGTTGGAAAGGTGGATAGGAAATTCTCGAGGTAAACTGTTGTCACGTGGTCGCTAGCGTCGTCGGCTACTACGCGTCTCATAAAGGATCCGTTTTACCCACGTGACAACAATTTACCACGAAGCAACTCTACCCCCGTCTGTCCCCCGTTCTCCCAGAGTGGGAGTTTAGGCCGACGCAGTAGGAACCGCGCCGTTCCCACTTTTCCTCTCCTTGTCTGATCCTTCTTGGTTGTACTATCGCTCTTCTACAGTCGGACTCGCGTAGAAATAAATCATATACCTTATTTAAAGACAGTCTCTTTATAATTTTTGATATTATATATTATTTTCTTAAAAACTCCAAACAGGTTGAGATTATAGACTGATTTTTCTTATAATTCATTGAATTCAATTATATTCTGAGATTAATCAGAGTATTGACTGAACAATTTGGGGAGGGACACGTATATTGGTTGTCCCCACCTGGTTTAATTGAGGGGGGACAATGTCCCCCTGTCCCCTCCGTTCCGCCGCCACTGCTCGAGTTTCACTCGAAAAAAATTCGTAAACACGAGATCATGGAAAATATGAAATAAGGGAAAGATCACGAACTCGTAGCCACGAAATATGAATAATAATATTTCAAGCTGGAGAAGTAATTGGGTATCGGGTTGGTGTATAGAGGGATGCAGCCGCCCCTCAGTTATGGCCATAGCATTGATTCGCGGAATAATGTAGGGCACTTTAACGATAATATAAAGAATATTTTTCATTAATAATTAAAATATATATATATTACGGAGTTGGAGTTTATTTGTCTAACGAATTTGAGATTGAAGAAATCCCGTAGAGAGAAACGCCCACGTTTCGCTTTTCCGACAATACGACATTTATTTAATAATTAACTAATAATAATAATATAATATCAAAGAATGTATTCATTTGTCGAAAGAATTAAGGAGAATCAATGGGTTAATGAAGGTTTACCACGTATGGAAAAGTCTCTAGACTCAAAATGGTCATAATTCTCCCGAAAGTAAACATATACATTATGACCACAGTCTCGGCAGGAATATGGAAGGTTTGGCTATACGCGTTTCTCGAGAAGAAAACCCGATCTAACCGAATAAGTTGAAGTTTGACGATGGGATTAAACCGATTCAAACCCGTTTTATCTCGAATCGATTTCTCATGCCCGATACGGGAACCAGATTATATTACCGATTCGGGTCTTCCATCAAAACTTAAGGATGAAACTATAAATCGATTTACGTATCGATGATACCCGAACGGACAACGATATTCCGAGCGTTGATTTTATCGATATTTAAATCGTTCGGAATCGATTTAAACTCGCCATCCGTTGGCGTATCATCGATTCGTAAACCGATTTGTTATACATTCGTTGATGGTTTTCTAAGCTGGCCGAATCGCGCCCGACAAATCGATGCGTATCGATTCGAGATTGTGGCGAATAGTTTCGAAACTGATTTGAATCAACTTTTTCTAAAAAATGACCAAAGGTGGGAAATAATGGTAAATACGAAATTAATCAAATTTCAATTAAAAACTTAAGTTGTGAATAATATTAATCGTGAATATACAAAATATGATTCGTACATTAATTTCGAATCGTTTATTCCAACTTCAAACGTGGTTTTCCTATTTGCTAGAATTTTATTTTCACAAGCTCCTCTCCATTTTCTTCAAAATTATTAATTTAATAATGAACTCTTAATTTAAAATAAATCTTGTCACTCCTAAATTTTCATTTTTAACAATTGTCTTCAATTAAAAATAATTTCACGTTGAATTTATTTATTTGATTAAATTAATTATAAATATTTGTATATAACCAGGCAGGCAACCACCCGCAATAAGTCTTCGCCTCCTACTTTTCGTTGCGAAATAAATATAATTATATCAGTGCCCCTGCGTCCTTTTGCTACTTTTCACATTATTTGCCATTATTTCCCGAAGTTGTAGTCGCGATGTATTCCTCGACTCTCAGTGTTGGGATGTTGATAGGTGAACACTCGCGCCATATTTTAATTGATATTTCATTTTTATTCGGCTCGATTAAATAAAAGATTGTATCCCTAAAAATGAAGAAAATACGACAATGACACGACGTCACTCGAACTTATCACTGAAAACTGAACTTGAGGTATCAAATCGTGCGTTCTTCATCGCGGTACTATTATTACCCAATGTTGGAAATATCCAACAATGGCGGGGGAAATCATTGGCCAAGAAGAAATAAAGAGCGGTTGCGTTCGGCGAAACAATTCTCGAGGAAGGGTTATTACGAGAATGTTTTAAGTCATTGAATACACGGATTACAGAGGCATGCAAATTACGGTCTAACTCAATCTTGCCCCAACTTGATTCCTGCTATTGGCGTGTTTTTTAAATGATACCAAAAACGAATTCATTTATCTAGCCTATAGATATACGCAAGGTAGAAAAGATATTTCTAGACACATCTACTAACTCGCTTATTTCACGTTCAATCGTGAAAAGCTCAAATCAAAAATAGTATACTGTTAAATACGATATCACTAACGTAATTTGCTTGGTTAAAATAATCTAGATCTTAACCAATTAAGGTTAAGCCGAATTTGGATCAATTACAATTTGATTATCGAAACCGTATCAGTGATCGAACGTACTACATATAAGCAAAAAAAAAAAAAAAAAAAAAAACACAAAAAACACAAAAACTAAAACTAAACATGAGCCAAATATAAACCATTGACTGTATCTAAACAATAGCCTAAAAGAAAACAAGAACCAAAAATAAACCATACTTGAGAAAACGTAAGCTAAAAATAAACCACATCTAAACCATTACATATATCTAAACCGTCACCTGTATATCTAAACCATTACATATATCTAAACCGTCACCTGTATATCTAAACCATCACCTGTATATCTAAACCATCACCTGTATATCTAAACCATTACATATTGTAAGGGGGTTTTTCTTCGATCGAACCTTTTTCCCGCGAATTTGGAAAAACGCTGGTATTTGGGAAAAAATGTTCGAACAGCCACTAACACGGGGAAAAGAACGAGAGAAAAAAAAAAACTTACACAAAACAAGATGGTCAAGCCCATCGGAATAGCTAGACCCCTGACATTGTAAAAGAGGCTGAATTAAAGGAATGATTCTATAGCAGGGGTGTGTTATGCAGGCATAAACGCTCTTTAAACAATTTGAGTGGCGTCTCGAGATTCCTTTAAACACGAAGTTGCGGAAATTTCGCGAGCCGACTATACAGGGTGGTAAAGATCAGACCAACACCTATCTTTGTGGACGTCCCCCAATAATGCCGTCGGATGACGTCACTATACTACTAAATACAGGGTGTTAGTAAATACTTGTCATTGTAACCAAATGAGAATTTTCTATGGGTTCAGGTAAATGCCTGATGGTTAGAAACAATGCAGATCTAAGCCTTATAATTCACTAGATGACTTAACTCTGAGACAATTTATTTAACAACTTTAATAATAAGATAATGATTGAATTGAATCAACAAGAGACCAGAAACGTCAAGGTTGACTCCGTACGGTAAGCACACCAGCGTAAAGGTTCGATGTGTCTACCATCGTGGTGTAGGCAATCTTGAAGGCGACTTTCCAGGTCTTGCAATGCATTTGCCAGCATTTGAGTAGTGATTAAATTGAAAGCGGCTAGAATCCGGTACTTTGAGTCTGCTGCGTCCATCGGTTCTGTTTCGTAAACGACTCCCTTAACATAGTAAGAAATCAATTGGGTAAGGTCAGGAGACGGCTGGCCACGTAATTTGTCCACCACTGCCTATCCAACGATTGGGAAAGCGGTCGTTCAGCCATTGACGAACATTAAGCGCCCAATGTGTGTGGGGCTTATTCCTATTTTAACCACATGTTGCGAAACACTGCTAATAGCAATGCGTCTATCGCGTCACTAAACTCGTGACGCAGGAAGTCCAAGTACAAATCTCAAGTAATGTTCGCAAATGCCAACCCAGACATTTACCTTCCATCGAATTTGATGGTAATTGTGTCGTAATCAATAGATATTGTAATGGGTCCAGTATTAATGTTTTGACGGTTTACATCGCCACCACTACTGGCCCTATCATATCCACCTCCATGAAGCCTTAACAGACGACGATTACCTAAGACGGCAAGACCTTTGTCTTACCATGCGTGACCTCATTGCAGCCGATCCACTATTTTTGCAAAAGGTGCGGTTTTCGGACGAGGCTACATTTCACAGAGATTGTACGGTAAACCGTCAAAACATGCATTACTCGACCCATCACAATCAATATTGGTATGACACCATTACCATCAAATTCGATTGAAGGTAAATGTATGGGTTGGCATTCTTAGGAACCGAATTATCATTTGCTTTTTCTTCGATGCGAACATTACTGGAGATTTGTACTTGGACTTCCTGCGTCACGAGTTTAGTGACGAGATAGACGTATTGCTATTAGGAGTGATTTGAAAAATGTGTTTCCAACATGATGGAGCCCTACCACATTGGGCGGTCAATTTTCGTCAATGTCTGAACGACCACTTTCCCAATCGTTGGATAGGTAGACGTGGACCAATTCTGTG
Organism: Odiellus spinosus; assembly: GCA_963920705.1. Lineage (NCBI taxonomy): Eukaryota > Metazoa > Arthropoda > Arachnida > Opiliones > Phalangiidae > Odiellus > Odiellus spinosus. The sequence goes on from OY987230.1 coordinate 3,776,201, forward strand.
GCCAGCACAGTCTTTTGACCCTACCCCACTGGATTTATTCCTATGGGGTTATGTTAAGGGCGTTGTTTACGAAACAGAACCAATGGGCGCAGAAGGACCGGATTCCAGCTGCTTTTCAATGGAATCACTACTCAAATGTTGGCAAATGCATTGCAAGACCTGGATAGTCACCTCCAAGAGTGCCTACACCACGGTGCTACCATCTTGGTGTAGGCATTCTGGGTACGTCTAACATGTACGCTGATGTGGTTACCGTACGGATTCAACTTTGGCGTTTCAGGCCTCACGTCGATTCAATTCAATCATTATCTTATTATTAAAGCCGTTAAATAAATTGTCTCGGAGTCATCTAGTGAATTACGAGGCTTATATTTGTGCCACTGCAATGTTTCTAGCCATCAGGCATTTACCCTATTAAACCCATAGAAAATTCTCATTTCGTTACAATGATACGTATTTACTTACACCCTGTACACGAATTCTACATTGTAGTATAGTGACGTCATCCGCCGGAAATTATTGGGGGACGTCCACAAAGGTAGGTGTTGGTCTGATCTTTACCACCCTGTATGACCGAGAGTGGTTTTATGCGATATATTGAAAAAGACGAATATCCCCGCAGTCATTGCATTCAAATCATGTTTTCCAAATCATGTTTTCCAAAACATGTTGTTCGAAACATGTTGTTCGAAACATGTTGTTCGAAACATGTTGTTCGAAACATGTTGTTCGAAACATGTTGTTCGTATCATGTTCGAAACATGTTGTTCGAAACATGTTGTTCGAAACAAGTTGTTCGAATCATGTTGTTCGAATCATGTTGTTCGAATCATGTTGTTCGAATCATGTTGTTCGAAACATGTTGTTCGAAACTCGTTGTTCGAAACTCGTTGTTCGAATCTCGTTGTTCGAATCTCGTTGTTCGAATCTCGTTTTTCGAATCTCGTTTTTCGAATCTCGTTTTTCGAATCTCGTTTTTCGAATCTCGTTTTTCGAATCTCGTTTTTCGAATCTCGTTTTTCGAGTCTCGTTTTTCGAATCTCGTTTTTCGAATCTCGTTTTTCGAATCTCGTTTTTCGAATCTCGTTTTTCGAATCTCGTTTTTCGAATCTCGTTTTTCGAATCTCGTTTTTCGAATCTCGTTTTTCGAATCTCGTTTTTCGAATCTCTTTTTTCGAATCTCGTTTTTCGAATCTCGTTTTTCGAATTTCGTTTTTCGAATCATGTTTTTCAACTTGGCTACCTGTGAACGCGTCTTCATATCTAATCTTTATTAATTTATCTTGGATACCCGTGTGAACGCGTCTTTATATCTAATCTTTATTAATTTATCTTGGATACCCGTGTGAACGCGTTTATATCTAGTCTTTTTTAATTCATCTTGGATACCCGTGTGAAAGCGGCTTTATATCTAATCTTTATTAATTTATCTTGGATGCCCGTGTGAACGCGGCTTTATATCGGGATACGGTGAATTTAACGTGTGTAATTTATCGTAACTATTTTACCGTGGGCACTTTACCGTTTAAAATTCATCGTACATTCATTATTATCGTTTACCTATTCACCGTAAACCACATTAACGCCATAATTAATCGTAACATTTTTTTACCGTAAATTTATTTACCGTGTTAAGTTTTAACGTACACAATATACCGTAAATATTTTACCGTTATCAACGTTAACCATATATCGTATTTTCATTATTAACGTGTGAAAATGTGTCGTTCACCTCATTATAAAGCTAATAGGGAGTGTCAAATTATTTAAAAGCAAAAAACTTGATTAAAATAAGTTTGTTAAATATTCGAAATGCGTAAACATTTATCCAAATGGAGTTTGCTAAGTATTAAAGTAGGTTAGGTTCGGTTGAAAGTCGACCGCGAAAAAATTTAAATCCTAAAGTTGATCGCCCTTGCAAAGAGACTGGTGACAGGCGACTCCGGGAATTCTAAATATCCTTTAAAAAAAAGTCGTACGCGCGAGAGTGGATCTGATAAGTATTTATTTAGATATTTTTTATCGGTGTGTTCTTAGGTTAGGCTAGGTTAGGTTATCAGTCGAACTAGCTCGTCCCAGTTTGTTACGACCAATGTTTACACGATAAACTGACTGCAATTTTTTTTCGGGATACGGTAAATATGTAACGGGAAGAATGTATCAACGGTAAATTTAGTCACGGTGAACTTTTTACGATATAATATGCTCTACGGTCAATTGTATACTACGGTAAATTGTCTACGATAAATTGTCCACGATAAATTTGTTACGACCAATGTTTACACGATAAACTGTCCGTAAAGCTTTATATCTTATATGTATTCATTTTTAATTTAGATACCCGTGCGAACGGGCATTTATATATTATCTTTGTCATTTTAACTTGGATACTCGTGCGAACGAGCCTTTATTTCTATTCTATATTAAGTCATTTTATCTTGGATACCCTGTGAAAACCCACCTTAATATCTAAAATTTATAAATTCATTTTATCTTGGATACCCTGTGAAAACCCACCTTAATATCTAAAATTTATAAATTCATTTTATCTTGGACACCCGTGAAAACACGCCTTTATCTAATCAACCTATAAGAAAATATTGAATATCTTCGAAAATATCTTTTATATTAAATTTAAGTTTCAGCAACATTGGTTTTTAGATTAAGTTAAATCATTTAATCAGTTTTTATTTTATTTTAATGGAATATTACGCTTCAATTCAGTAAAAGCTATAACCTCAGAAGGCTAAAATAGACTCGAATCTTTTGGATACTATATAAGGCGTTCGTTTATTATTATAAACTAAGAAGCGAGTAACGGTTGCTGCTCTTCAATGAGCTGTAGTGGATATACGTTTACAGCAAGGTAGAAGCTAATAACTGTTTATTCGAATTTTATTGAAGAATCAAGCACCGTGGTTGATGACGTCTTCTTCCGACGTCACACACAGACAGAACCTCTCCGCGAACTAAAAGTTCACTCAGAGAGGTAAGAAGACGAAAGATTTTTCCATTCGATGACGTATTTCGTCTTCTTGCACGACGCCAACGCCGCAGTGAATACAGTAGCTAGACCCCACTAGGGTTGGGGGTCTAGCTAAAAATTGATTTTGGGGTTGGGATAAATTGTGTGACGAGTTTAACCAGGGGGGGGGGGGGAAGAAGAGGAAAAAGATTCGTTTCAGATCTGGTTTCTCATAATTGGTCAATCAAAAAATCACACTCTTTTATTCATTGTAAGGCACATTTGTAATATTTACAACACTCTCAAAAATAGAACACTTTAATTACTAGGGGGAAAATACTTCGACTTAATATCTCGAGGGGCGTTACAACCCGTTATCTCACGGAGATGGGCGCACGGAAGGTGCTTATATTTATACGTTAAATGTATCGAGGCTTAATTAAACTAATACATGTATGCACTTTTAATCTTAAGGAGATACCTTGGATATTTTAAATGGGGTTATCCAGGTTATGTTACTCTATAATTTTTTAACACTTACGGGTATCGTCAAGTGGGAACGCGGTAGCCATTATATCTTATCTATCAGTTGACGTTTTCGAGCAATATAGAGAGTAGCACGGAACTCGTCGTTACTAGGGGGATCAAACGCGTGACATCGTCACTTTAAATTTTAAGAGAAAAAATAACTTGACTCGGAAACTACGATACGAATGAATATTTTAACTAGGGTTTTATTCCAATTACACCTCGTAATTAGGGGGTTTAAGGGGGAGCAAAGACTTTCCTTATCTCTCTCTTTTTTATCTCGATAACGTTTTTCTGATTTCTATCTTTTTCTTAAAAGGTACGGGAGTTGAATTGTACTACGGCGATCTAGACTTTGATCTCAACAACAAGCCGACATTAGATTTGGGGTACGAATAATTCACTGAGGGGTCAAACGATAAACAAAATATAATAAAAAAAAGTACTCAACACTGCCTGTGTTTTTACGAAAAGATTGGGTCCGTCGTCTCTCTCGGATTAGCGGGATTCGTTGCGTAACAGTAGAGCCTTATCCATTCCTGTACTAATCGGATTTTTGATGGCTCTCTCCTTGAGGGGTTGGACGGGGTTTCTCGGACAGCTTGCGGGGTGGTAACTTCTTTGAAACTGATGATGGCACGGTCTCTCGGATAGGTCTTTCATACCAGCTCCGACGAGTGGTCGTCCGGATTGGGGTCCCGAGGGGGGATTTTGTCTGACTTCAGTAATTCTCGTCCTTCGTCGTCGTGTTTTTAGTTTGATGGATTTCTTGGTTTCGACGCCATATAGCGAGGGAGGCTCCTTTCCTTCATGGATTGAATATAGTCAGCGTGGATCATCGGATTCTGGAGGGCGAATCGGAATTCTTTGTGGCCTAGGTGGCTCTTGTCCATTAATAGTGCGATGAGACTCGACTCATTTCTTCTAACTTCTAGCGGGACTGATTTCTTCTAAGTTATTTCGCGATTTTATAAAGTTTTCGACAGCGACTATGTCCCAAAGGATCGAGGACTTAAAATGGCGGAGTCCGAGCCTTTGGTTTAACCGGGCTTTTCTTCAGCATCAGCGCAGCGCGCTCGTCTTCTAGAAGGTTGATCCTGTTCCTTCAGTGGTTTCTGTCGAGATACCCTTTCTTTCCATGCCTCTTTATAATTTACACCTCGGCTGGGGGAAAGAGTAGCGTGTGGATCTTCGCCAGTTGCAGTTTCAATTTTCACGGCTTGGCTTTGCGTACGTTAGTTTTAGGGGGGAACCGAAAAAAGGACGCCTCTGGTTCTTGTCCGGGCCATCCGGGCACTTCTCTCGACGTATCCCCTTCGATTCCTAGTACTCTGGAGGGTCGGTCTGAATTTTCTGTGGAAGATAGATGGGGGGAGGCTTATAGGCCGCCGTTTTCTCGTAGCATTCGGCGCCAGTGGGCCTACGCTTTGTTAGTGATGAATCATCGGGTTGGGGTTGTGGGGGAACAAGTGGCCCGAGAGTTTTTACGGAAAGTTTTGGGAAGTCCGAAATGACCCTGAACGCGAAAGTCGATGTCATCTCGTTAGTGCTTTAGATGGAGTTGTTGAAGCGGGGGTTTAGTTTGTATCATTTTTATAAATAGGGTCACATGAGCTTTTACTTGTGCTAGAGGATATTCTTAGAATTGGGGTTTCTTAAAGTTCGCTAAAATGTGGCTATTCGGTCCTTTGTTAAGAAGGAAATGGAATTTCTATATTTTTCCCGTTGAAGTTTAAAATATTTTCTTTTAAAGGGAAGGTGACACACAATACAACAAAAAGTAGGCTTATAATACACATGAATCACAAAAATTAAAAATTTCGAGGGTAGAGTAGGGTGAAATATGTGACGGGGTCACAATATATTTAAACCGTCACCTGTATATCTAAACCATTACATATATCTAAACCGTCACCTGTATATCTAAACCATTACATGTATTAACAAGTTGGGAAACCAAAATGTAACCTCCCCGATCACGACGTTAAGGTAACATAATCTAACCTAACCCTAATAAAAGATGAAAAGAAATATAGAGTATTGGAAGAGTAGAAGAAACAGCGTGCATTTGATTCACACTGCTCTATTTACCATCCACGTTAAGGAGTATAAGTATTTTCCCTTAACCTCAAGGATTCAGAAAATACAAAAGAGAGTGCTGCGTTAACAATAATTATATGCGGCAGGTCGTAAACTTCTTAATAGACACCAAATGAAATGTCCTGCGTTACCCATAATTATATGTGGCATGGCGTTGTTTTCTTAATAGACACACCAAATGAACTGTTTAGTTTGAAAGTAAAAATGTAAAATACAAATTCTTGTAATATAAATTAACACTTGAGCATAGGCTGTACTGTTTGATTATCTTTGATTATCCACTGATTTGATAAAGACGAAGGATTTAGTCTGGGATGGCAAGGAAGACCAGGAATTAAAACGACGAAGATATGGTAGCAAGTTCCTCTTGGACAAACCAAAAAATATTCTAGACAATGTTCCATTTACAACCCATTGTCGGTAGATGATGACTTCCGGTACAGTTTTCGTCTTAAATTCTTGTTTTGGCGTGCTAATAGACGACCATTACTGATATTTTCATCATACGAGAGGTCCCAGTCATTGGAAGAATCCAAGGATATAGCTGGTCGAGAGGTTATTTTCCAAACCGGCTGACAAGACGTTAGTTTCCACTCCTATGATAAAAAAAAATATCTTAAAGACTGAAAGTAAACTAATTCCCAGACTGTTAATATTTATACTTGAATAGCTTATTTTATGCTTAGAATAACGAGGCCGTATGAAGAACTGTCGAACTTTTACTGACTTTAAGTATCTCATATGTCGAGTCTTGTCTTGTCTCGTCACGTCACGTCACGTCACGTCACGTCACGTCACGTCACGTCACGTCACGTCACGTCACGTCACGTCACGTCTCCTGGTCTACTAACGAACTTCACTGTACACGGCTGCTTTTGATTATGAAAATAATCGGAAATATTTCTTGGTTTTATAGTGTAGAAAACTGAAGCCTATTTTTTTTTTTTTTTCAACATCAGATGTCAATTTTTATTCAATTTTTTTTGTTTTTTTAAACACGGGAAACCTACTGTACTTCTGTTCAAGGAGAGTTTTCACGACCATAATTTTTCTTAAGAGGATAAGAAATTCTTGCATACTTTTTAATTACGGTGAATTAAGGTGAATTTAATGGGATACTCATGATATAATATAGTAGTCAAAATTAAAGGGCTGAAGAGGGCTACCCGATTAGAAGAACCCAATGAATGTAATTTTCAGTTATCGATAAAAAATACCATTAAAAATAGCTTAATATCTCCTGTTTAATATATAAAATTTTTGTTCATCAATTTAGAACCACTTAATAAAGCTCGGCTAGGTTTATGTTTTAACCTTTTCGTAACCCATTCAGCCACCTTTCTCTCTATTACTTCATATACCTTATCAATCTTTCATTATTGACATCTTTGTTTAACCAAGAGAATCAGTCGTAAACAATAAAATATACTTTCTCTCTATTAAATCGAATTCAATGGATATTCCTTATCATATCAACTGTTTAAGAAATAAAATTTTTGTTTATCATTTTGAAGCAATTAATAAAGCTCGGCTAAGCTTATGATTTCACCCTTTTGTAACCAATTTTGAGCACCTTACTTTCTATTACTTCACATACTTTATCCCTTTTGTAACCAATTTTGAGCACCTTACTTTCTATTACTTCACATACTTTATCAATAATTCATTATTTAAATCTGTGTTTAACTAGAGATACTCTCGTGCCCGAAAGAAGTCTTATCAAATTTTGTCGAAGTACCTCTGTCTGTATTAATTCAAATTCAGTGGACGGTGGGATCTTGGATACCCTTTAATTAGATTCTTCAATCCACCCCAAGTTTGCAGCAAGCCTAAGCCTATACTACCCGTTATACCTTTGCTTTTTTGACTAAATTATTTATATGGAAAATAGTTTAGCGCGTGCTGCCAACGCAAGCTGGTATTAAACGGTCACATTTCTTTAAATTTTTGGACAATTTCTTAAATATCTTCTAAACTATCTCGAATTTTAAATTGATTTTTCAATTGAATTATTAATTAGATTTAGTTTAACAATTTTGATATTTTTAATTATAAAATAAATTAATATTGCGTTTCATTTCCCTAAACGATATCACACCATAAGGCTCATTTGCATTCACTCCAAAAAGGTAGTATATAAACTGTTCGAAGGCCTTTATTAATCGAGTGATGTGGCCATGAAGTTGAATTATTAATTAGATTAAGTTTAACAATTTTGATATTTTTAATTATAAAATAAATTAATATTGCGTTTCATTTCCATAAACGATATCACACCATAAGGCTCATTTGCATTCACTCCAAAAAGGTAGTATATAAACCGTTCGAAGGCCTTTATTAATCGAGTGATGTGGCCATGAAGTTGGGAGGAACACTCCCTCCCTTCAAAGTCTAGACGTTTATCGTAACCCTAGGCACTTGGTAGGCAACGCTAATTTACCCATTGGTGGGGCGATGTTTGGAGAGTGGAAGATTGATGTGGACCATATTAGTGAGGGACGCCTCGCTAGTATGGCCCGCTGAGATCAGAAACTGGAGGTTGGGCCTTGGTGTAGGTATGGTCGGAAGTGATTATAACATACTGTACAGCATCGAGGTTCGACCGTAAAGTGGATGGTGGAAGGCGATAATATCCAATGGGAGACGTCCTGTTGTATATAATTGCACGATACCTGAAACTCAATGTGGCAGCCACGCTTAAAGGAGGTATTTCTCCGGAATTGAACGATAAGCTGGCATGATTACGTCTCTAGACTTTTTCTCCACTAAAGTTCAGTCGGGGAGGTAAAAATTTAACAATCAACTGAAAGTGTATACTTACTCCTCCCCTTATAAATTGTCTCTCACGAATAAATAGCTGCGAACATTTCGATACAAATCCTCTCGTAGAAAATCACATTTCATTAGCACTCCACTAAATTTCAGTCGGGGAGGTAAAAATTAAACAATCAACTGAAAGTGTATACTTACTCCTCCCCTCATAAATTGTCTCTCACGAATAAATAGCTGCGAACATTTCGATACAAATCCTCTCGTAGAAAATCACATTTCATTAGCACTCCTCTCAAACAGGCTCTTTCGCGCCCGAGAGAGCTCGGCGTAAGGTTTATATCTCTCGCGTTGTTGTTCCGACACCGCCCGCTCGTCTTGGCAACGCATTTTTTGTGTACGCGTTGGCGATTTTTGCCGAAGCAAGAGGCAGAGGCAGAGAGGACACGCTCGGTGAGAGGACACACTCGGCCTTGGGACGCGTTTTGACTTTGATTTTTGGGTCCGTTTAATAAAAAAGTTTCCGCGTGAAATTAAGCCCACACGACAAAGCTGGTTTGGTATCATTTCTGAAGCGTGATATAGCTCACTCAACAAGGCTGTATTTAGTTTTGAAGTGTTAACCACACACAACAGGGCTCGAAAAATTGCGGATGGTCCACCTTTAAAAGCTCGAGGATTTAAATTGAATATTATGTAGCTGTAATTAGGAAACGATCGTGGTTAGTATTGTGTTTTATGTCATTAAGCTCGAGCTTAATCTTTTTTTGCAAAATATAATTTCTCCGTTTCAAGCGCGGGTGACGCGACTACCTTGACCGCAAGTATAGCGAATTACGTATGTGACGTCGAGCTTGAAATCATCACGCTAAAATGGCCAAAATCCAAAATTTCATCGCTCGATCCGCCGATAGGTTTTCACTCTAAAATTAACGTTTTTCTCTCGGTTCACTAAACCACGCCACCTATACGGCGCTACGGGCTGCCCGCTAAATCGACCTATTTTATATACATGTATATATATATATATGTATGTATGTATGTATATATGTATGTATGTATATATACAGGGTGTTTCGAAAATGGTGGTAGGACCGAGCTCCAGTGGGTTCTATGGGTCATTTTAAGACGAAAATGTTCTATGACGTTTTGTCGTACGGGGCGCCGTTAAAGAGTTACGAAATGATTCATTTACGGATGACCCCTTATCGTACATTAATAAACGTATACTCAATGCTAAAATAAGCTTAATTTTATTTAAGCTTATTTTATCATTGAGTATAGCTGGTTTTTTTAAAGCGCGCGCTTTAATAAAATGTTCCCTTTCAATCAAAATCAATTCTCGCGCTTTGAAGAGGTCGCCTGCACCGAGTCAATGAAAAGGGAGCTAAATGGAAAAATTACTTATAAATTTGAACCAAAATGGGCCAAACAAGAAAATTTCTTCTAAATTCGAGGAAAATTAAAATTAAACCAAATTTGACCAAGTGAAAAAATTCCTTCTAAATTCCATTAAAAATCGGGGAAACTCATTTAAATACCATTAAATGGACTAAATGTAAAATTTTAGGCAATTCGAAATCTCTAATAAATTCGAGGATAATGGACCAAATTCGAAAATATCTAATAAATTCGAGGAAAATGGACCAAAATAGTAAAGTACTGTTAAATTCTACATTTTTTTGTGCTAAAGCATTTTGATCGTGGACCATGAAAGTGATAATTTTGCACAATTAATTTAAGAATTTTCATAATTGTTAAAGAAATTGTTGAAAATGCCCACCGTCATGCAAAGTCGCGGTTAGTCTGTCAGAATTACGCTTTAAAAAAAAAGGCGGATTAGTCTGCCAGAATTACGCTTTAAAAACAGCGGGATCGTTAACTTTTTAAGGAAACGAAATCGGCCAAGCTACGCTTTGAAAAAAGCGGACGTGTCTTTACACCGCCGTCACAAACGTTGTTTTTAAAAATTAAATAAATCTTCAAAAAAGGCTTAAGTTAAGGCGGGAAAAATTGTACAGAGAAAGGCTGCCATACCTTTACTAAAGAAAAATCAAAAAACACGCCCTCGAGAAAAAATGTTTAGCCATAGCCTCCTCGATCACGCGCTTCGGCTGCGCTCGCGCTATAGAAGCCCCGGCAAAGAAAAAAATTAACATGTGTTTGAGAGAATAAATGGGAAATAAAAACTCCCCCAAAAGACGGCGCGAAAAAGCACTAAAATGTAAGGGGGAAAAGTCGAGGGGAGAAACAAATTCTTGTCTAAAGTTTTAAATTTACGCTCCAGCTTCCTGATTTTTTAACCACATCTAATTAAGTATGTACGGATAATTTACAAATTAATTCCAAGCCTTTGAGAATTACAGATTTGGCGTTAATAATTGTTGAAACTAGCGAACCTATTATTTTTCTTTACTGACGGAGCTTTTTGCGGTTTTCACCTATTGCGCGGGGTTCTTTTTAAATCTAAAGCCTTGATCCATTAACACAGGCACTGCAGTCACGCTGTAGATGCTATTTATAAACTTATATTCTAATTTCACCCTCTGATTTGATTTTTATTCTGTGACAATATACTATTTTACTCAAAAACAAGTGTTAAAATTAATAAGGTTGCAATTGTGAGAATTGATAAGAGAGAGAAATTACTAAATTTTGAAGCCGGGTAATAGGCCTTATTATAAAATAATCTTGGAAACGAATAAAAGAACCGTTAAAAAGCACCCGTTTGTATTGATGATGGTCCCTTTTTTCAAGGCTGGTGCAAAGTGTAGGATTTTCTATACTTTTTCCAGCCTTGAAACTAACAAAAAGAGCCGTTAAATAGAACCCGTTTATACGGAAGATTTTTTCAAGGTTGAGACGTAGTCGGAATTTATGTTATCGTCTATTCGGTACAACTCTGTTTTCAAACCACTCTTCCCTGTTTCGGCGCGAAAATCTAAATACGGCGGTCTTCTCTTGTCTTTTCGTAGGATACAGTTGTCTAAAAATTTTGAGAGCTCTATGATGGGTATTTATTTCCTAATAGTACATCACATTCTTGTACACTAACTTGTAAGAAATCCCTTAATATTTTCATAAACAATAGCATTGTGGAATGAGAGTCCCCAAATAATTTGAGATTCTCTTTAAATTTAAAACATTCACCACCATCTTAACCTATGATCAGATAGTAGTAGTAGTATCAATATGTTGTAAAAAATATATTTATAAAACTATACCAATATAAGATTGCCCCAAACAACATTTTTTCCAAACCTAGTTATTTAATCTAATCTAGGGTTGTAAGGCGAAATATTTCCCTAACCAGATTTCATAATTTTAGGGTGATAAATTTAAATTAAAAATTAATTATCAACGTAAGGTGGTAGCGTGTAAGTTGTGAAATTTTGGGAGAGAAGTTTTTTTGCCGTTTTCAAAACGCCATGCACAGTTATTTAACTATAATGAGAGTAGATTAACACTGATCTATTATCGTTATAGTTAAATACCTATACAGGGTGTTTCTGAAAGGTCTGGAAAAAATGAAGGGGGTTTTTCGTGGGGTCAGACTGAGTGAAAAAGTTTTATGAACCTTTAGTCTCACTCGCTGCGTTGCGTAGTTATGAGCCCTTGAAAATAGTCCTCAAAAATACGAAAAACGACCGAAAGGTGTAGGTAAGGTTGTGCCTTTGACCATTATTGTTTTTCAATTTAATGGTGCATAAGCTAATTATCGAGAGATAAGTGAAACAAGGTGTTTATTAACTAAAAAAACGTTGATACACACTTGAGCCTGTCTAATAAATGATTGTCTAACTCGTTCGAAGATCCCTGGTGTGTTGCGTATGGTTTCGCAGGCATCAATAATCCTTTGACGTAGATCTTCCACGTTACGCGCTTCACTAACATAAACTAAGTCCTTAAGGTGGCCCCAAAGAAAGAAGTTACAAGGGTTTAGGTCCGGAGATATGGCTGGCCACGCAACCGTTCCGCCACGACCAATCCACCTCAAAGGGAATGTTTCATTAAGGAAGGCCCTAACTAGGAGAGAAAAATGAGGTGGTGTACCGTCGTTCAATATGCCATCACGGGAAAAATTGGCCTCATCCGTAACTAAAAGGTTTTGGGGTAAGTTGATGTCTTGTCAGTGGTTAGGTTAACATCAAGACATCAACTTACCCCAAAATCTTTTAGTTACAGATGAGGCCAATTTTTTCCGTCATGGCATATTGAACTTGCACAACAGGCATCAGTGGACGCAACAAAACCCCACGCTACAAGTGTTAGGGCTCACCAAGTTCAATTCAGCTTAAACGTCTGGTGCGGAATTGTTGGTAACCAATTGGACCATTCTTTTTGCAGCCAAGGCTTAATGGTGAGGCATATCTCCGATTTCTTCAAGACAATCTGTTCGAGCTTCTTGAAGACGTACCATTGGCCTTGAGACGAGACATGTGGTATGCGCACGACGGTGCACCACCTCATATTTCTCTCCTAGTTAGGGCCTTCTTTAATGAAACATTCCCTTTGAGGTGGATTGGTCGTGGCGGAACGGTTGCGTGGCCAGCCAGATCTCCGGACCTAAACCCTTGTGATTTCTTTCTTTGGGGCCACCTTAAGGACTTAGTTCATGTTAGTGAAGAGCGTGACGTGGCAGATCTACGTCAAAGAATTATTGATGCCTGTGAAACCATACGCAACACACCAGGGATCTTCCAACGAGTTAGACAATCATTTATTAGACGGGCTCAAGTGTGTATCAACGCTGACGGAATGCATTTCGAACAATTTTTATAAATACTTCTGATTCAGATTATTATTTAATTGATAATTATGGTAATTAATAATGGTTTCTTGTAAAATTCCCTTTTCAACACCCGAAACACACGTAATAAACCACACTTTGAGTTCAAGTACTTCTGACCAAAGTTAATGATTGCACACTCCTAAACATGTTGATACACTTTTTTTAGTTAATAAACACCTTGTTTCACTTATCTCTCGATAATTAGCTTATGCACAATTAAATTGAAAACAATAATGGTCAAAGGCACAGTCTTACCTACACTTTTCGGTCGTTTTTCGTATTTTTGAAGACTATTTTCTAGGGCTCATAACTACGCAACGCAGCGCGTGAGACTAAAGGTTCATAAACCTTTTTCACTCAGTCTGACCCCACGAAAAACCCCCTTCATTTTTTCCAGACCTTTCAGAAACACCCTGTATATGGCATTTGGAAAATGGCAGGAAAACTTCTCTCCCAAAATTTCAAAACTTACCCGAGTTAATGATTGAAGCACGCGGTAAAGCTTTGCACACGCTACAATCTTACGTTGATATTTAATTTTTTACTTAAAAACTAATCACCCTAAAATTATGAAACCTGGTTAGGGAGATAAAATAAACTAATTTGCAAAACAAATATTTTGATTGTGGCTTTTAAAAATCATTAAAGACCTGAAAAGGGCAAAACCCTTCAAATTTGGTCAGTTTCCCCCCTTTGAGACGTGCATCAGTTTGGGGGAGTTTTGTAAATCTCGAGAATTCATTTATTCGCGGATTTCGACCGATTGCCGGGGCTTCTATAGCGAGAGCGCAGCCGAAGCGCGTGATCGAGGAGGCTATGGTTTAGCGCTTGGTTTTTTTTTCAAGATCACGCGCTAAACATTTTTCTCGAGCGCGTGGTTTTTTGTTTTTGTATGGCAGCCTTTCTCTGTACAATTTTTCCCGCCTTAACTTAAGCCATTTTTGAACATTTATTTAATTTTTAAAAACAACGTTTGTGACGGTGTGCTAGAAATGGTGACTGAAGACCCCACTCTTAGCACTAGGCGCGTTGCTAGAATGCTTAACATCCCCCACATCGCTGTTTGGAATACCCTACACGATGACGACCAACATCCGTACCACTACCAAAGAGTGCAGCAATTGAGACCCCTCGATTTCCCACGACGCCGCGTTTTCTGCCAGTGGCTTTTAGAGCAACTCTGGTCTGATGAAGCGCAATTCACAAGGAGGGGTATTTTAAATCTGCACAACCTGCATTTTTGGGCTCACGAAAACCCTCACGTTATTCGGAACGAATGAAGAATTAACATTTGGACCGGTATGTTAGGCGACACCCTAATTGGTCCATTTGTCCTTCCATTTCGCTTGAACGCCGATCGTTATTTGGAGTTTTTGCTCAATCAGGTTGCGGATGTCTTGGACGACATGCCACTTAATGATCGCGCGCGTCTTTGGTTTCAGCATGACGGTGCGCCACCCCACTCTGGTCTTCAAGTGCGGGCGCATTTAGACGCGACGTTCGGCGAAAGGTGGATTGGTCGAGCGGGTCCTACCCCCTGGTCTGCCAGATCCCCTGACCTTACGCCTTTGGACTATTACCTTTGTGGTCGCGTAAAGGATTTAGTTTACGCTACGGAAGTTCCCGACGAAGAAACTCTTCGTACGAGGATCTTCAACGCGTTTAATACCATAAGAAAAAACGGCGAAGCTATGGGTTCCTGCTTTGCCATATAGTCCGTCAATCGCGACTTTGCATAGACCATGACGGTGGGCATTTTCAACAATTTCTTTAACAATTAAGAAAATTCTTAAAGGAATTTTGCAAAATTATCACTTTCATGGTCCACGATCAAAATGCTTTAGCACAAAAAAATGTAGAATTTAATAGTACTTTACTAATTTGGTCCATTTTCCTCGAATTTATTAGAAATTTACTAATTTGGTCCATTTCCTCGAATTTATTAGAAATTTACTAATTTGCTCCATTTTCCTCGAATTTATTAGATATTTTCGAATTGCATAAAATTTTACATTTAAGCCGCGTTCATACTAGGCCTTGGAATCGATTTAAACCGTTTCAAAACGTTTCACTAGAGTCGTGTGAACGGGAAACCTTTTTTTTTCGAATCGATTTGATTCGATTACTCGAAACTGCTTCGGGAACCAGTTTCATACCGATTCGGTTCCAACCACCGGTAAATGAAGCTACGATAAATCGATTTATAAAAGATAATGCGTGAACACGTGACGCTCAAAACGATTCCAGAAGATTTTAATATCGGTTTGATTTTACCGTTTCAAATCGATTAAGAACTGCTAGTGTGACCGTAGCTTTAGTCCATTTAATGGTATTTAAATGAGTTTCCCCGATTTTTAATGGAATTTAGAAGGAATTTTTTCACTTGGTCAAATTTGGTTTAATTTAAATTTTCCTCGAATTTAGAAGAAATTTTCTTGTTTGGCCCATTTTGGTTCAAATTTATAAGTAATTTTTACATTTAGCTCCCTTTTCATTGACTCGGTGCAGGCGACCTCTTCAAAGCGCGAGAATTGATTTTGATTGAAAGGGAACATTTTATTAAGCGCGCGCTTTAAAAAAACCAGCTATAATCAATGATAAAATAAGCTTATTTTAGCATTGAGTATACGTTTATTATAGTCGCCCCAACGAAAGAAGAGCCCTGAGAAAAACGTCCGAAATGGGGTCGCCACCATCGACCCCATAGTTATTAATCAACACCAGTACTAGTTTTTTTATTACGATTAACCTCTGAATTTAAAAACATTGAATATTTAAGGAAAGACACCATTAGTGAAAAAACATAAATATAATCAAAAATTAATGTAATTGTCTTAGAATTCAAGCACTCTTTGCCCGTTTAGTTCGAATATTCATCGGATTCTTCGCTGTCATCTTGCATGTTGATAATAAGAGGTTCAATCGCGGTTTCGATGATGGCATCTTTTTCCCAGTACTCTTCAAGTACCTTTTCCACATGCATAATCGCGTTGATCCAATTTTCCGGTGTAACACGTTCTATGGCCCTTACGGTGACCGTCGATAGTTTGAAACCAGAATTCTCCTTGGCAACATCACTTGTGCCCATATCAACTCAATTGGGTTAAACTGGCCATGGTACGGTGGAAGCCACACCACTTTGTGACCTCTACTTTCAGCAATCTCGTCAATTTCGTATCTCAGGGTTCTTGACTTGTGAAGTTTAATTATTTCATAGAGCTCCGCTTTGAGTGAGGTTTTGTCATAGGGAATGTGTTGGTCGTCGAGCCATTTCTGCATGTCGCCTTTACGAGTTGCTGTGGTACGTGCTTTGTCTACAATAACCGAGTGATATGACGCGTTGTCCATGAAGATGGTGGCATTTTCAATGTTAGGAAGAAGTTGTTTTATAAACCACTCTTTGAAGCATTTGGCATTCAAGTCGGCATGATAGTCTGCAAGGCCCGATTTAGATGGGAATATCAAGAGTCCATTCTTCACAAAACGTTTCGAGGAACCCGCGTGAAGTACAATAAGTCTCTTTCCTTTACCAGAAGGGACTTTCGGACCAGATATATCGTCCAACTGCCAACATTGCGATACCGTATGGTTTTCATTCACCCACGTCTCGTCAATAAAAATAACGTTGTCCTTCAAATCGATACCTTTTACAGTTTTTAGAAATTGCCGACGGCGAGCCACGACGTCAGTTCTTTCCATAAGATGCTTGCGACTATCGACCTTTTTATACTCGAAACCAAGTTGATTTTTAAGTACTTGTCGTAATGATTCACGACCACCGCTGAAAATGGCTTCTTGCGTCACATCGTCGACTTGTCGAAGGGATTCCAGTAATTTCTCTACAGTGGGGAGCTCTTTGTCTAAGTAGAATTGATGTACTCGATGTCTAATAGCTTCAAGCTGAAAGCTATCTACCTCAGTTACTGGGGATGAAAGGCTTCTAGACTTCCCGGGACTCTGGGCAACCTCGGCGTATGACTTTCCTATCTGTTCGGCATCTTTCACTTCCTTCTGAATCCTTTTAACCGTTGTACAACTTACACCAGTTGCTTCTGCCGTGCGAACTTGAACCTGTTCAACCGGATGCAAGACAAGTTTTTCGTTGCGCTCTCGTTCAAAATAACTGGCCACATTAGATATAATTATTCGTGCCTGGCGGTGGATAGTTGAGCCTCTACTACATTTCGGCATGGTTAACTAACTATGAGCTGCACACTCCCATTGATTAATACCATGCGCGATAAAATTGTCAAAGTTTTAAATATTTATTTTAGATAAAATAGTCAATTTAAACAAGAAAAGTGCTCTTAATTAAAATGTGCAATTCCTTCCGCTTAACTAAAAAAACAAACGAAACCACGGATAACTGAATATTTTTTATATTGAAAAGGTACTTGAGTACTGGGAAAAAGATGCCATCATCGAAACCGCGATTGAACAGTGGCGGCGGAACGGGTGGGGACAGGGGGACATTGCCCCCCCCCCCTCAATTAAACCAGGTGGGGACAACCAATATACGTGTCCCTCCCCAAATTGTTCAGTCAATACTCTGATTAATCTCAGAATATAATTGAATTCAATGAATTATAAGAAAAATTAGTCTATAATCTCAACCTGTTTGGAGTTATCTTACAATACCTTACCAGGCTGAACTTTAGCAAGAAAAAAAAAAAAAAAAAAAAAAGGCACATTATTCTTCAATTCATAAACTAGGTGACGTTTTTAATTTACAACAATACTCTTCACTCAGCGTGGTAACAGATATATTGGTCTTGAGCAACTTGTTTCCAAGTTCTTTAACTAAAAATGTCCCCCCCAAAATTAGAACCGTCCGCCGCCACTGCGATTGAACCTCTTATTATCAACATGCAAGATGACAGCGAAGACTCCGATGAATATTCGAACTAAACGGGCAAAGAGTGCTTGAATTCTAAGACAATTACATTAATTTTTGATTATATTTGTTTTTTCACTATTGTGTCTTTCCTTAAATATTCAATGTTTTTAAATTCAGAGGTTAATCGTAATAAAAAACTTGTACTGGTGTACTTTCTAATGTTGTTTCGCTATGATATGAATTATACAGAATAATTGATCGCATTAAACAAAATATAACAGCATATACACTGCAAAAACCCGACGTTCTATAACACCGAACTTATCCACTCAATCTCGATAGCAGACGATATTGCAGACAGACATCGCAAGAGAAAAACAAGTTGATTAATAACTATGGGGTCGATGGTGGCGACCCCATTTCAGACGTTTTTCTCAGGGCTCTTCTTTCGTTGGGGCGACTATATTACATTCGATGGTTCGCCTCCGTCGCCGTCCTTGGAAAGAACGAAAATCAAGTAGTCGCGTAAAAGCTTGAAAAACTCGAATACCCCTTTATTAACTTCCCGAGTGAACTTTAGTTTACTGAGAGGTTCAAGTCCGTCGTTCTAGGTGATCGCTATTACGTCACCCTCGGCGCTTGAATTTCCAATGCAATTCATGTTATTAGCTTAAACCTTACTATATAAGTAAACCCACCACGGATTATTGTACAGTAGCTACCGTTACTCGCTTGTTCGTTTATAATGATCCACGAACGCCTTATATAGTATCTTTTGGATTCGAGTCCATTTTAGCCTTCTGAGGTTAGAGCTTTTAATGAATTGAAACGTAATATTCATTTAAATTAAAATTTAAACTATCTAAATGATTTAACATAATCTAAAAACGAATGTTGCTGAAAATTTAATTTAGTATAGAAAATATTTTTGAAGATATTCAATATTTTCTTATAGGTTCATTAGATGAAAGCGCGTTTTCACGGATGTCCAAGATAAAATGACTTGATAAATATTAGATATAAAGGCGCGTTGACACGAGTATCCAAGATAAAATCGAAATAAAGATTAGATATAAAGGCGCGTTCACACGGCTATCCAAGGTTAAAATAAAGATTAGATTTAAAGGCGCGTTCACACGGGTTTATAAGTTGAAAATAAATTAATATTGGATATAAAGACGCGTTCACACGGATCTATAAGTTGAAAATAAATAAATATTAGATATTAAGCCGCGTTCACAAGATAAATTAATAAAGATTAAATATAAAGCCGCGTTCACACGGGTTTATAAGTTGAAAATAAATAAATATTAGATATAAAGGCGCGTTCATACGGTTTATAACATGAAAATAAATAAATATTAGATATAAAGCCGCGTTCACAAGATAAATTTATAAATATTAGATATAAAAATAAAAAGTGGAAAAATGAAGTGTCATTGGTTTCAAGTGTCATTGGTGTAGCTATTCTTATGGGCTTGACCATCTTGTTTATTTAATATTTTTTTTTTTAAATTGGTAGAGTATGGTGATTTTTAAACACGGGAAACCTACTGTACTTCTGTTCTAGAAGATTTTTCACGACTATTATTTTTCTTAAAAGTTCCCCTTGAACTGGTTAAAATTGCCCCGAGTATAATCGAAGCTATTATTAAGTTCCAATTGATTAATTACAATTTTAACCGAGCCTCTCCATTTTCCTCGATTTTAAGTATACGCAAATAGGTGGAATTAAACGTGAAAATAAAAATCGTGCGCGAACTTATGACATATGCAATCAGACTAAGCAACTGCATTTTGCGCGTGCTAATGCACTGATCGAGGGAAAGAAGTCGCTTAGACATTTATTGGGGTTTTTCTCGAGAAATTGCAAACATTAATGAAGAATTAATTACAAATCCAGCGTTTCTCTGGAATTATACCCGTGTGTAGATGCGACATTTTCTTGCAGAGTTCGCAAATGCGCGAGAAATCGAACTCATTTGCGAACTTTTAGTGCATCCAGCTTTAGGCACTATCGCAAACGTGCGAGAAATTGTAAAAATTAAAATGAAAACGCGTGCTAGAGACTTCTTTGTATAACCAATTCCCAAGATACTGTTTCACACATCGCTAGAAGGTAACGATTTATCCCGGTACATAAAGCTGATTCTCTCAATAATCAGCCGAAATGGGGAAAAAAAAAAAAAAATCAATTCCAATGTCTATCTATACTCGCTTTATAATCATCTCTTTATCCCTGTGAACGCACCTTTATCTGTTATCTTAATTATGCCGATTTTATCTTGGATACCCGTGAAAACGGACCTTTATTTATATTTTTCCATCCACCTCGAGTTTGCAGCAAGCCTAAGCCTATACTGGCTTATACCTTTGCTTTTTTGACTAAATGATATATGGAAATTAGCTTAGCGCCTGCTGGCAGCTCAAGCTGGTATTCAATGGTCAGTTTTTAGACAATTTCTTAAAATGTTTCGAAACTACCTCGAATTTTGAATTGATTTTCAGCTATATAATTAATTAGATTAAGTTAAACCATATTAATCTTTTAATTTAAAATTTAAATTCAATATACGCTTCAATTAACTTAAAGATATCGCGGCAAAAGGCAAAATAGTTAGCACATGGAAAAGGGGTATATATAAATTTCGCGGACCTATATTTGATTGAGCGAGTAACCGAGCATTACATCCTTGCTTCTCAACGTCTAGACGTTCACAGTAACTGCACCACAAAAACCCGTAGAGGGAGGAGTCGAGTGGAAGAGGGATTGTTTGTTTGGTGGGAGTTAATTTCGGATCACTGTCGGCCAGGTGGTTCAAAATGATCGTCTTCAAGTGGACCGTGGACGTCCGTCATCGATTCCGCATGGAAGTTTGGTGGTGGTCTTGTTAATTTGAAATCAAAAAGGCAGATTTATTTCAATTTAATTAAGTCACGGCTGAATGGACATGTGGTGTCAAGCCTTAAGTGGTTCCTTTATGACATAAGGTATCTTCCGTCCCACGCACGACCCTATTTTGTGGTACTAGGCACTGTAGGGTACGTACGGGAAGTAAACTTGGGTCAAATAAGATAATTGCTTTTTTCGCGTGATATCCGGTTACACCGGATGTAATTTCGGACATACAAACATACATATGTACATACACACTGACGGATACGACCAGTGTAAAACCTCCCCCTGAAATAAAGTTCAGTTGGGGACATAAAAAATGATGGAAATGTAATTTTGTGATTGCGCATACATTGGTATTATTATTTTTTATTAAAAGAGGGGTGGCCGGATAAATCCGGCCAAGCACTTCGACTAGTATTGTACAACCCTAGACTATTTAAGACTTAAAAAAGTCCGATTTCTGTGATGAAGCGAAGTATTTGCTTCACCGGGATGTCCGAGACCTAATGGGTTTCCATTTGATGCATACCAAGATGCTCATATTTCTGTGCCGAGTAGCTACCACAGCTACACAGAATATGGGAGGTCTTCTCCCCAGTAAGGCAAGCCCTGCAATGCGGATCGTCCCCAATACCAATCAGGTGGAGGTGCCTGTTGAGTTGACAGTGTCCAGTTAGTAGACCACTGACCAATCGAATACTAGGCTTAGAGAGAGAAAGTCATTGCTCTGTGCTTAGACGGACCAAGGATATATGCCATGGTTTGTCTTTGACCATCCATCTCAAACCAAAGTCTTAGTTGGTGGTCAGTCATGATTTTACGCAGTTGGTTCCGCACCATGCCAATCGGGACGGGGACAGTGGGTTCTAGTCCAAAGAACCTACCCTCCGCCCCCCTCCTGGCAAGGATGTCGGCCTCTCATTACCTCGATAGCCCTGTTGTCCGGAGAAAATCTGAATAACCTGGCCGCGGTATTTCTTCTTAAGACAGAAGTCAACACAGAAGCATATGGCAGATATTTCAGCCAGAAAAACAGAGTAAACCCCTAGACTTTCGTAAAACGGAAACTTTCCAGTTTGGCAGTAGACCCCCGCACCTACGCCGGAGTCGGTCTTGGAACCATCAGTGAACCAGACTAGTTCACCCTTTGTTCCACAAATGGTTCCAAGAGACCAGTCGCTGCGGATAAGAAAGCTCACATCGAACGGCTTGTTAAACTAAATCTTAGTGGCAACATTGTCAGAACCCATTAATAGTACAGGTAGCTGACTGGAGTATTGTCTGAATAATTTGGTGTGGCTACACTCCCAGTTTGTAGGCCGCCACCATCCATTGTGGTATAACCTGTAGGCACCCATAACAGCAGTTTCCTCTATATATAAATGTAGAGGTAGAAAATTTAGTAAAATTTCTAGAGAAGCACTGGGTGCAGTTCTCATGGCCCCTGTAATGCTTACGCAGGCAAGTCTTTGTAACCTACGTAATTCAGACTGCACTGTAGTAAGTTTGACCCTCGACCACCAGACCACAGCTGCATAGGAAAGCATGGGTTTGATGTTCGAGGTGTAAATACAATTGACAACTCTTGGGCTAAGCCCCCAAGTTTTGCCAATGATACTTCTAACTCTCCAAAATAACATTTTAGCCTTTAAGATACTAAGATCCATGTCAGCCTGCCGTCCAAAGTCACCTCTAGGTATTTAACCTCAGTGGATTTTGCTAAGATAGACCCGAAAAAGAATATATCATTAAACGACTCTTGTACCTTCTTCCTAGTGAAGGGTACAAGCGCGGTTTTACTGGGCTTGACTGTGAGGTTTACCTCGCTACACCAATCTTCCACAGAGGCGAGAGCGTTTCTCATTAAAGCCGTAATTGTATTCGGAAACTTCCCAGTAAGAATTATTGCAACGTCATCAGCGTAACCAAAGCAGCGGCAACCATGTCTGTTTAGAGCCCGCAAAAGTTCATCCACAACCAAGCACCACAGCAAGGGGGAGAGAACCCCTCCTTGCGGGCAACCACAGCTAGTAGAGATCTTAAGGGATTCCCCCAGCAGAGAGGCTACAACCATCCGATTAGTTAGCATTGATTTAATCCAAAGACACACTGTGTCATTGATTCCGAATCTCTTAGCAGCCTTAAGTATGACTGCACTGGACACTTTATCAAATGCCCCCTCTATATCCAGAAAAGCAGCCAATGCTATTTCCTTGAATACAATAGCCCTTTCAAGGCAGCTTACGATACCATGAAGGGCAGTCTCATTTGATCTGCCTCTTTGATAGGCGTCTCTGAAAGAGTCGTCTCTCTAATATGTCTAACTACCAACTTTTCTAACACCTTTAGAAGGAATGAAGTTAGACTAATTGGTCTAAACGCCTTAGCCTCGAGATAATTGGGTTTCCCAGGCTTTGGAATAAAGATTACATTGGAATGCTTCCAGGATCTTGGAATATGCCCAAGAGCTATACAAGTCCTGTAAATTCTTTATAGGGCAGGACCATGGAGGTCAATTTATTCCTGGAGGAGGACGGGAAGAATCCCGTTTGGACCAGGCGCCTTAAGGGCTTAAACGAGTTAATAGCCCAGGTCAGCCTCGAGTGAGTGACAATTTTTTTTTGCCACGTTCCAATCATCCTTCTTGGCCCTTTTCAACCTTATAAGAAGAGAACCCAGGTCATCCGAATCTGTTACCTGGGAGTCTGGAAAGTGCACGCTTAGCGTATGGGAGAGCGTATCCTTACCAGTTTTAGAATAACTACCGTCTTGCAGCTTAATAGTGTCAAGACGTTTAGTGTTATCATGCGCCATGATTTTCAATTTGGCAGTGTGAGGTACGTCAGCGATTCCCTCACAGAAATTCCTCCATGAGGCTTTCTTTGCCTCCCGGATTGCTTTATGATAAGCGGTAAGGGTCTCCTTGTAGGTTCCCAGTCGCTCGTTCTCTTAGCCCTGTTCAAGAGGGAGTCTACCCATTCAACCGAATACCGTTGGAACGAATCCCATTCGTCCGAAAATTTCTAGCCCAACGGCGGGTTTCTATTAAATGGGAACATTTTGCCATTCAACCGAAAATTCCAAGCTAGTATTATAAAACCAAATTCTGTCAAAAAGCTGAAGTATATTAGATTTAGATGGGGTGTTCGTCTCACCATCGACAAACTACTACTAAGGTCTCACCGTGGTATAGTGGTAAAACGTTGGATTGTCACGCTTAAAATCTTGGTTCAAGTCTCGTCTTGGGAAGTTAAGTTTACCAAAAAAAAAGCGTCGGACTCTCAGGCGAAAAGCCTTGATCCCCGTCACCGTCGGTGAAGGTATTTTCCAAAATATACAATTTAAAATATGTTTGTATTCCAAACAAATTAAATCGTTCATAATATCTTACAGCTGCGCTAAAGCGATTTTTAACTTGGGGAGATAGTAGAGACGAGTCGGGCCCCCAACTAAATCGGGTTTTTTCGACCCGACCCGAACCCGTTTCGGGTCGGGTCGGGCACAAAATTAAAAAAATTATTCCGGGTCGGGTCGGGCTTTTATTTCGTGAAATTCATATCGGGTCGGGTCGGCCTCATTTTCAATCGGGCCCGGGCCGGGTCGAGTTTTTTCTTTCCCTTAAAATATTCGGGTCGGGTTTTTTCTTCGGCTTAAATATTCGGGTCGAGTTTTTTCTTTGCCTTAAAATATTCGGGTTGGGTCTAGTCAGCTATATTTTTCAAGGGCGGGCTCTCATACTTAAGCTTGATTTTCGTGAGAGGAAAAATTGACGCGATTTCTTTAGGCGAGAGTCGCGACTCGCGAGACATATTTATGAAATAGCTCGACTCTAGTCTAATCACTAAATACCCTAGCTCTTGGGCGCACGTCGCAGGAAAAAGTCTTACTTCGTGGGAATTACGGCTTGTAAACCATCACATCCCCTACCCCACGCTCCCACAGTGTGATATCTGCTGTGACCTGTGAGTGCAGTTCTCATTTTCCTCCTTGGCGTCGCCAGGGAATATTAAGGGGGGATGGAATGGCAGCCACACAT
This sequence comes from Odiellus spinosus, assembly GCA_963920705.1. Lineage (NCBI taxonomy): Eukaryota > Metazoa > Arthropoda > Arachnida > Opiliones > Phalangiidae > Odiellus > Odiellus spinosus. The sequence continues at coordinate 3,801,127 of OY987230.1, forward strand.
TATAACGCTTGTCGTTCAAACTCAGCTTCTGCGTCCAATTCCCCCTTTTATTCGCGCTTGGCTGTTAATATATTTTCTAATGCGCGCTACGTGACTCCTTGCTAGAGAAGGAGAGAGCAGACTAAAACATTTAAACTAAGAGTCTAAGGCTAGATGATGTAAGTATGTCACGTGAGTGCGCACCAAAAAAAAGGTAAGCAACTTAGCATCTTTGGTTACAGAAGCGAGAGAGGAAACTACGTCATCTTCAGACTTTTCACGGACTAGTCAGCGCCATTTTTCGGGTCGGGCCGAGTCGGGTTTTTTTATTTTTTTATTTTTTCGGGTCGGGCCGGGTCGGGTTTTTCTTTTTCGGGTCGGGCCGGGTCGGGTTTTTTTTAAAAAAAAATTTTCGGGTCGGGCCGGGTCGGGTTTTTTTTTTTTTTTTTTTTTTTAATTTTTTTCGGGTCGGGCCGGGTCGGGTTTTTTTTTTTATCATTTTTTTTTTTCGGGTCGGGCCGGGTCGGGTTTTTTTTAGAATTTTTTTTTCGGGTCGGGTCTTTAAAATGGAGGGCCTGACTCGTCTCTAGGAGATAGTGATATCTAGAGACGGGAACAGTGCACTAGACGTGTGATCACTGAAGCCATAGCGTCGTCTACCAATTTTTTCTGAAACATATTTTACATCATTTTTATAGTTGGCTAGTTAAGGTTAGGTTAGTTTAGATTAATTTAGGTTAGTTTAAGTTATGTTAGGTTAGGTTGAAATTGGTTTATTTTAAAAAGTGGAATGATTGAAATAATAGCTCGATGAATAATGCTATACTTTTATTGGTTTGTTTCGATTTATAGAAATTTTGGGGCAGACCCAGCGGAAGACGGAAAGCGAGCGGGCGACATCAACCCATACAACACTACCGTACGTCCCCAACAAACTATCCGTGACCCCAAGGACCGACACAACCGCGCAGGATGACGTGGAGGCTGGTACCAGAGACAGTACTCCCCAATAATGTGACGGCTCAGATACGGGCTGCCACCCTTAGAGGGAAACCAGTACCCAAGCTAGCCGGCCTGAGCCCAGGTAGGGCGCAGTTCGTTCAAGGCGAGAAGCCACTGGGAACCGCCACGCCTAGGACCTCCAGAGCCGGCCGGGCTGGGGCGAGACGGTGTCTTACCATTTACCGGAAGACAGGCGGATATGCCCTTTCACCACGACAAGCCACGTAACACCTGTACTCGACCAAGAAGGGTTAAACAGTAGTTGAAGGGTGTAGCGTCGGGTTAGGGAAGGGAGTTTATAAGGTTAAATTATTTCCCGGAATTGAGATTCGAATTTGGCCGCGGAAGCGTCACGAGTTTTTTTTTTTTTTTTTTTTCTTTTTTTCTCCGCTTCAACTTGAGAAAAAAATAAAAATTCGGTCACTTCTTTCGCACCGAGAGATTTTGTTCCCTAATCGTCGTAACTATATATTTTCTTGGTTTCCGCAGACTGTCTCTTGTTTCTTTCTGATGTTGTTTTTGTCCGCCGCCACGGTGAACTTGTCGACTAGATGTCTCCGCCGCCGGATCCCGAGTACCACCGGGTTTGGAAACATTCTCTGGGACTTCGTCGCTTCGAGCGTAAGACAATCGCGCTTTCTCGATACACGGATCAACTAACGCGAAAAATGGAGAGCAATAAACGGCGGTTGTCGCTGTTTCCCCAAGTTCGAGCGGAGTTTGCGAAATGAGTAAAGCTGCGGCGGTTTCCTAAACTCGATACAAATTCCGCTCGAATTCCGGAATTTTTTTGAACAAGCCATCTTTTGGTCGCGCCTAATGCCATGTTTCTATTTTTAAATTCGAGCCGGCCAACATTAACACGAAATCCGTTTTACAAATCGTGGCCGCTTGCTTATATCTTCGCTCTCGATCTTTAGGGAAGCCGTTATTTATTCACCATTCCGCGTTAAGGGGCGGTAGACCTGAAGCAGCTAGACGCCTAACCCTGGGGCTTTAATTCTTTTGATATTTGTCTGATGAATATTTGGGGAATATAATTTTTTTAACAACTCTCGCGGATGGAGCCCGATTATTGTTAGATAGAGCTACGCCCAGTCCCGCTGGCCGGCTTGGCTTGACGCTGATCGTTTGGATTCGTTTCAGCCTTCCCCACGGACTGGGGAATATTGTCGGTTCGTCTCGTCCTCGCTTTCTGGTTGTTGGGCATCACCGTATTCTGCAACGAAGTTAACGGCGTCTTCAAGGGAAAATGTCCGTCAAAGAATACGCCATCGTCGAGACCGAAGCAGACTTGGACCGGCTCGAGTACAAATTGGATTTAGACGTAGGAATAAAGGGGGAGGGCAACTCGATTTCGAAATCGCGGCATTTCGATAACTTTTAATTGACCGTCAGATAAGGAAAGATTTTATTCGTGCGACGTTCGCAGGTCGCGTCTCGGGCCTATTACGAGTTTAATCGAGATTTCGCGTCGCGATAGGCCATTAGGCATAGACAAGAGACGCGCGGGCGCGATTTCCGCTACGAAATACGTGCTTCATAACCCAATATTGGCCGAGATTTCTTCGCGAAAGGTCAATTTCAAATTACCTTTACGGGACCACTAACTTGGCACAGCGCGAAATAGATTCGAAAAACTCCCAAAATTCGCGAAAGGAACCGCTTTCACACCTCGAATCGAGAAATGAGTGTCACCGATGGATTTCTTGGACAAGTTTACTGAGGGCGATTTGTAAATAGCGCGCGAGCCAGTATTTGCGAAGTTATCGACGATTTACTTTATGGTTTCTATGCCAAAGCAATGGCTAATTTTGAAGTCGCCGATAACTTCACAAATAATGGCTCACGCGCCTTTTACAACTCACCATCAGTAAATTCCTCCAAGAAATCCATCTGTGACACTCATTTCTCGATTCGAGGTGCGCAAAGTGGTTCCTTTTGCAAATTTTCGCATTTTTTAAATTTTTGAGTTTTTCATATAATTTAACGCGTTTCCCAAGTTAGGTTTACCCTTCCCAAGTTTGGCCACTCTAGGGCTAGTTTCGAAAAAGCGACTGCGCAAAAGGTTTTGGTCGTAGAGGGTTGAGAACGAGGGGCTGGTTGATGAATCAATCTTCAAGATATATTCTTATTTTTTTCCATATCAATCGTATAATTTGCATACCTCTTTCCAAAGAGTGTACCAATTCAGGGGCTCCTACCCCTGGGTAAACATAAAGGATAAGATTATAACGAAATAATTTCCAATCACTTACATTGGTCGGTGGTATACAGCGCGGCGGAACTCGAGCCTCATCGCAACATCGGAGTCAGTTTGATCGAGTTAGGCGGTGTTTAAACGTTTAGACGCCTGCTCTTTATCAGGGACTGTAATAAACCTACTAAAGTTTGAACTTCATATTTTACATTGTAATATTGCGAAACTGTATTCGAGCTCTAGTAAGTGAAACTATGAATATCTTATTCACGCCTAATTATTTACAGGGGCGATAGAAGACAAAGATGGCCCCAATATAAACCGTGGGGGTTAAACCCTAAAGCCAGACGCGCACAGATCTATTTCCACACGTTTCACGCTCGTATAAGTCAATGGCGCACGAGCGTGAAAAACGTGAAAACGGGTCTGTGCGCGTGCGACTTCAATTAGTGACCCTGGCATCGTATTGACGATCGTGGACGAGAAACAAGAGGGGGGAGGAAATCCCCCGCGGACAACGACAGACGCACTCCACTAAAATGCATCAAATATTATATCCTATCTTTAATAGTTTAAGAGAAAATCACCTTTATCGAGAGTGACCACGAGGAGATGATCTTTAATTTTGCACTAATTACGCGATTGACCAAATTTAAGATACAATCGACTGTTCCGGGTGGTTTTTTTTACCCAGTGAGATCGAGTCCCCTCTATATCCTCCTGCCATTTTACTGGCACGCGTCGCGTCTTATTAAGATCGTAAAAACGGTAACCCGGAATAAAATTGAAGTAAGCGTCTATTCGATTTCCATATTATTCCAATTACCGTAATGACAGAAAAGTTCCAAAATACGCTTTTAATTTAAAACATAATTTTTAAAATATTTGATTGGAGCCCGAATGCTGTTAGAGTATTCCATGTATGCTTTCGTAGTTCCGGGCCGATCATTGAGCGTAACAAGATTTTAATTAAAATCAGATTGTTCCATTTTCCCAGCTAGCTAGGCTGATCCGGACGGCAGCGCGAGACTCGGTGACGTCGGGCGAAGGAAATTATGGGGTATAGTGTGACGTCACGACTTTCGTTCTCGCTCCACAAAATGTCTTCCATTTCCATCTTTTCCCGAAACCCGATCGGACGAGGAAGTCTCGAAAGAGTAGCGTAATTGTCCGAGGTGGCGCTGATGACGATATATCGCGGGCTTCTCGCCTCGTCGTCGAATCGATGAACAAGTTGTTCTATGGAAAAATCAACTAATGACGGTTTAAAGGTGTCGGGTGGGAAGCAGCAGCCGAAACGAGTCATTTCCAGCCCGTGAGAGCCGATAACTCGTTACTTAAGGTTGCCGCGTATATACGCCGGGAAATAGCCGTATAATCTTGGATATTTACGATGATATCAGATTTGATTGATGAGGGGGAATGAACGAATTACGTTATACCCCTGCCAATCAGCGCGGTTCGTCATTTTCCCGCTAGGTACCGCTGCACTCGCCCGCGGAGGGACTAAGGCGGCGGAGGGCGGAGAGCTGGCTTGGCCACCGAAACCCACAATGCAGTGCCATACGGTACCCGTGATGTAACTGGGGCCCACAAAGACTGACCCAAAGGCGTAGGGGGACGCCGAGGTTGAGAACCTGCAGTACGTTACTAGGGCTAGGACCTCCGGGATGGGGCGAGGCGGAGGTGATACCATTTTGCGGAACAGAACTGGTGCGAGATTGCGAGTCCGGGCCACTCACAACGACAAGGAACGCTACCCCCGCCCAGAGCGCGGTATTTACGATTTGAGCTTTCGTTTCAATGCGCGTCCGTCTATTTGATCTAGAATACGGGAAAACAACGGAGACGTACTCGATGAGTTTGTCTATTTCACACGTGCCATTTACATCTCAAAGAAAGCATCCTCAGAGATAATTTATGTGCAGTTATTATTTATGGGAAACACGGAGTCGAGTTGGTTCGAGTACGATGCCCGAATACACGAAACCATCATGAACTGGTAAGAGATCCGATAAAAAACAACTGAAGTACCATTCGAATCGCGACCCGCCTCTTTCGGTAAATCTCATTTCGCGATACATTTCGGCTAACTCGACCAAAGGTCGGTATTTGGAATAAATAATCCGCGATAGGTTAATTAGCCGCGATTACGAATAATAAACGATAAAGGGGACGAGTAACTCGTTTATTACGAATGCCGAACATAAAACAACTCGGCCCGATAAAATTCCGAAACGAAGCGGCACCCAAGAGCTTGTACCATTTCCGTATCGTATTCGTTATTTCCCTTTTAGGGCGCTACGATTGTACCAAGGATCAAATGGGAATTTCTTGGAACAAAAGGAAATTGAAAAACGTTTTAGGGGCGGACTCGATACAAACGGCCAATTGTTCACCATCTACGAAATGGCTGATCTATCCGTTCCTTTTCGACTCTTCGGCTACGGAATGGCGGCGGCAATCGGCACGAAGCTCGTCGAAACAATCCTTGCTATTTACAACAACAAAAAACCGCGACCGAAGCGAAAACACTAATAACCCGAATCACTTTTCAAATGAGAGACCAGAAGCGAAGATTGGGCTTTATAGACCTCTCGCGTTTTTTTGACCCCCTCCAAAGGCCATAGGCAACCGCGGGATCAGACAAGCAAAGGGGGATGAAACATCGCCATCACTGCACGTGTGCTCATCATCCCCTTTTACGGGTCTGATTCTGCGGGTTGCTTACTCCCGTTGGAGGGGCTCAAAATAAAAGCGGAGCTCGCCGAGCTAAGATCCCTTTATCTCTAGTCAGACGACAAATCAAAATGAGTATGGCTCGAGCATACATTATATATCAAACAATGTTAGGTAAATCGTCCAAATCACCAGCATCGTCGCACACTGCACGCAATTTAGATTGATACCAGCTACCGCTCTCTTCGTGTCGTTTATAGCCCAGGTACCAAATAAGGCTGCTAACGTGAGCACAAGTTCCGATGGTCAAGTTCCCACCTTTACAGTTGCAATACCACGAAGTAACTGAATCAATCCCGATACCATTAGGAACGTATCGAATCAAAGCTTGATGCGTGGCTGAGGCTGAGAACTAACTCCCTACGCGAACACGAATTAGGTCTTTTTCCACTTGGCAAACTTCAACGTTGAAAGAGCCGGACTTTTCAATCGTCAAAGCGACGTAAGACTCCGCGCGCTTTGCTTTAAAGTCGCTCATTACAATATCTCTTACTTCTACGTCACTAAGTACCGGGAAGTCTTCTAATCCAATCTCGTCAAGTTTCTTCCATTGCGAGGGTTTACGTAGAAGTCCGCGTTCGAGAACTTGTTTAAGCGGGTGTTCGATGGCCTGTGAAGCTACCATTTTACGTACAGACTCCTCCCAATTACCACTGTGGTGCAGTTCTGGATGAAAAGCGTTAATGAGGGACGCGGCTATGTGAAGCAGTTCCGTTACGTAGGGTATCATGTGGACATCTATACGGTTTTTGAAAAAGCTAAACATATATTGCAAATGCCCATTCCTTACTTCAACAGGCCATCTTAGATACGTCACTTTCCGCGAACGATTTACTTCCTCTGTGCTTACTTGCTTTTCTCCTTTTGACAAAAATGAAGGCATTTGTAGCTCCACCCCAAGTTCGGAAAGCATACTATTAGAATCACGAAATCCTCGATCTGCTAAAACTACGTCATCTACTTTAAAGAAAGACTTGAGATCATTTCTGGTTTTTACAGCGTGATTTAAAATACGAGCGTCGTTATTGCTACCGTTGGCAAAGTATGGACCGATAATGTCAACAATATAACCCGTAGTAGTGACGAGGACCATTGGTTTGAAAATATGCTGTCCTTTGTGAACGCAAAAAGATTTGTGAAGGACAGTATAATCCTTCGATCTTCCAACTTTTATGTAGGTTCCGTCGACAATAGTAATGAGGCAATCTAGTTTATTGTTAGCAAAAAGTCTTACCGCAGCAGCTTCCTGATGGTTGGCTATTAACTCTTCACGTGACTTGTGGTTGAGACCAAAATGATTAGGCACGAATCTTTCTGACAAAGCGGCGATGACCATTTTCGTTATGTTCATTACTGTTTGTTCTTGTATTTGAAATATTACAGATAGCACCTTGTTGGAAACACCAATTCTCAGTTTTACAAGTAACAGTGCTAAGGCGGTCTTCGTAGAACAAACTCGGATAGCACCAATGTGTCCCTCAATTTCCGAATGCGCTTCAAGGAACTGCTCTTGTGATAGAGAGGTAAGCACTTTACAATCATGGTTGCTTGTGACAAGGTTTTCAAAGCTTCGGACCTGTACTTTATGGACATACGTAGCAAGTTTCGTAAGTAGGTTTTCGATTTCTTCAGAGGTGAAAGTTCCTGAATTTCTATTTGACTGAATACCATGAATAATCTCATCTGGAAGTTCGTTGTTCACTAGATGCGAGGAACACATTCTACTGTCCTGGCCAATAATGATAGATTTTCGCAACCATACGTCGTTTAGGACACTTTCTTTCACTCTGGTGCGGGTCTTTGATCCGCAAACGAAGCATTTAAGAGATCCAGTTACCAGGCATTGTATATTCAAGTCAATGGATGATCGTGTTGATGGTCCCGCTTCGTTAGATGGTGTCTGTTGAATATCCTCGTCTGTCTCATCAGATGACTCATCGTTACTTAAGGAAAACGTGCTAGTGTTGCAAAATACTTGGAACTTTCGTGATTGCGCGAGGCATTTCAAGCAAGTCCTACTTTTTCCCGCGACTATTGGTTCAGCTGGTAAATGGTTGTTGAAACGATGGAAACGAACATAATTAGCTAATTCCAGTGCGCGTATAATTCGACTCGAAGATTTATTTATTTTACAATTACAAGAATAGCACCTTTCAGAAGGCATGACTAATACCTTCTAATCTAATCAGACAATTGTTTAAACACTATAGTTATTTATAAGAATACATTAACACAAAATAGATCATATTTTTTATATTTAATGGCCATTACTCCCGGTGTATGACCAATGAGTCATACACCGGGAGTTTATTATTTTTATATTAAATGGCCTATCTAATGGCAATTAAATATAAAAAATATGATTTATTTTGTGTTAAAGTATTCTTATAAATAACTATAGTGTTTAAACAATTGTCTGATTAGATTAGCTTGGGGTGGAGCTACAGATGCCTTCATTTTTGTCAAAAGGAGAAAAGCAAGTAAGCACAGAGGAAGTAAATCGTTCGCGGAAAGTGACGTATCTAAGATGGCCTGTTGAAGTAAGGAATGGGCATTTGCAGTATATGTTTAGCTTTTTCAAAAACCGTATGTCCACATGATACCCTACGTAACGGAACTGCTTCACATAGCCGCGTCCCTCATTAACGCTTTTCATCCAGAACTGCACCACAGTGGTAATTGGGACGAGTCTGTACGTAAAATGGTAGCTTCACAGGCCATCGAACACCCGCTTAAACAAGTTCTCGAACGCGGACTTCTACGTAAACCCTCGCAATGGAAGAAACTTGACGAGATTGGATTAGAAGACTTCCCGGTACTTAGTGACGTAGAAGTAAGAGATATTGTAATGAGCGACTTTAAAGCAAAGCGCGCGGAGTCTTACGTCGCTTTGACGATTGAAAAGTCCGGCTCTTTCAACGTTGTTTTTTCAGAACACAAAGACTATACGAGTTAGCTGTATAGTCTGTGCCTCGCTCCTTGAATTTGCTTTGCTGCAAAACTTTGTTGTTCGGCAGGTTGAACACTTTTACAGGCATTTTGGGCTTCCGCACCTCAAATTATGTCAAAATTCCAGGTAATTTAAATCGTTGCTGAGAAAAATCCCATGGCAGTTACAAAGCGATATTTTCCCAGAATCTTTATCCACCGGGTATCTACCAATATTCAAAATTTCAACTGATTTCAGGTGGGGGAAGACAGTCTACTCCATCGTCGAATCCAACGATGTGGCCTATCTTCAACATTATCGAGCTAAACTTAAATTGATTTGCATTCGCAGACTATAACGTTTAAATGATTATTTTTGTGGTAGAAAGGTGAGAACACAACCCTAGTTTACTATCACAATAAAAGTTTACCAGTGGCGAAACAAAAAAATTTAACATTACGTTACCCAAATTCCTATGGGGAGTTTGGGTTGTTCTTTGTTAGCTGACAAAATGTAAATATTCACTTAAAAGCATATCGGCAAAATTAAATTGTTATTACGGCGTATATTTTACAACTAATTTATTATTACGACCACAATTTATAAAATTATTTGAAATATATCTAACTGCAATGAAGACTACTTCTAAAAAATTCCAAGTTATAAATTTTTTCTATCATTGACTAAACGAAAATTTTCAATTATTGAAAATTCAATATTATGTACATTAATATTCAAAATATACAGTATATATATTACCATAACTTTATTATCTCTACCTAGCCAAGTAAGGCCTCTCTATATCTACGAAACGTTTTTGTCTTGGTTAGCAGGCGAGTTTGAAAATATTCTCGGTCCCAGCGCCACTTGACGCGTTCGAAGTCGACTATAAACTCGTTCATTTATTTTTTTATCGCGAGCAGGGATTAATAGAAGAGGAGAAGCAAAGTGTGACGATCTAGCATCCTACACCATGAGCCTAAACTCCCCCAACCCCAACGGGAAATGGGGGGTATAATTGGTTAGTTTTTGTCACGTGGTTTTCTGCTTAGTTATGGACTCGCTATTGCACGCCCTCTCTCGATAAAACACAACCGGCTCTTTACAAAATTATCCAAGCAAGGAGGATCAAACCACACGTGCATAATATATTTTACTTATTTCGATGGATATTTTACTAATTTCGACGGATATTTTACTAATGACGATGGATCATAATTATTACAAATTAAAACAAGGGCCTAGATATCATCCCGGTTAATTGCATTTACCTATTCAATACATTTTTCGTAGTGCCTTGTTGGTTTTGGAATATCCTGTCCGCTTGAGTGTTTAGATTTTGAACGAATTTAACACGACCTATAATCCTATATATACAATATTTTACCATTTTAAATGCGCTAAATAAAATAAATCGAAACTAATGTCTAAACCTTCCCTCGCTTTGCTTCGCGCTTAAGCCTTGTACTCTGGCCAGGGTCGGCCACAATTCCACTCTGAGGCAACGCTCACGAGAGGCCAGTTTGTCGTGCCCATTTACAGGAAATCGGAAGAAGCTTGCCACGTGATCAGCTCTAACCAAGTTTTTCCCCCATTCTCCTTCTCTCCCGTTGTGGGAGTTAGGTTTATAAGTTGGCAGTCTAAAAAGCGCACACTCTGCCCCTCCTTCCCCATCCTCCTTGTCGCGAGCTAGAAGCGAAATAGCCAGTGGCGGCGGAACGGCTGGGGACATGGGGACATTGTCCCCCCTCAATTAAACCAGGTGGGGACAACCAATATACGTGTCCCTCCCCAAATTGTTCAGTCAATACTCTGATTAATCTCAGAATATAATTGAATTCAATGAATTGTAAGAAAAATCAGTCTAATCTCAACCTGTTTGGAGTTATCTTACAATACCTTACCAGGCTGAACTTTAGCAAGAACAAAAAAAGGCACATAATTCTTCAATTCATAAACTAGGTGACGTTTTTAATTTCTAACAATACTCTTCACTCAGCGTGGTATATTGGTCTTGAGCAACTTGTTTCCAATTTCTTTAACGAAAAATGTCCCCCCCCCCCCCAAAATAAGAACCGTCCGCCGCTACTGGAAATAGCTCTACAGAACTTGGCTGTAGTAGTAGCGCTTGTCTTTCTTCTGAACAACTTTCCTTTTCCTACGTTTCAATATAGAAAACGATGCTCGGTAAAAGATACCTCTTGTATCAGACCCTAGTTCCTGATTTCGGAAGATCCAAAGTTAATTATCCATCTCTACCTCCGTAGTTTGATTTCTACGACATAGACGGGGGAATAAATTTGTACAAAATGAAAGGCTTAAGGTATTCTGACTGTCACGGAAGTGGTCTAAAATTGAACAGTTTTTCTTTGAATTGAAAATGTTTCGGGATCTACCCCTTGTACAAGGGGAGTGTTTTTAGGTTTGGGGAGAGCTTTTTTGAAATGAAAACCATATTTTCTCTTTTGCCGGTGTTCAGACGCGTGCGTGGTTCTAAAGACTTTTCACAGATGACCGTGACATCCCACCATTTTCGCGAGAACAAAAATTTCTCTATAGGCCTAAATCACCTTTATCCCATTGGTTAGGAGGTAATGGCGGCCCCAGTCGACATTATACGGCACAAAGTCGTTGAAATCAACGTCTTAACCAGACACAAATACCTCTCATAGCGCCTCAACTCCATACTTAGAGATATTAATAGGCTTAGTATATTACGCAGTGATTTGTATATGGCGAACGAATTTTAAGACGGAAGAAATCTTTTAGCGAGAAACACCATTACGACAATACGACACTTTAATTATTAATTAACAAATAATAATAATATAATATAAATATCAAAGAGTGTTTTCATTTGGCGAAAGAATTGAGGGTCAATGTTAATGCGGAAGTTTTCAGTGTTTAGGCCACATTTTAAGGGGCGGATCAGGATTTAATCGAAATTAATTTAAATTAAAATTTGGAAATTTCAAATCCATTCTCTCCATTTTCCATTGGTCATAGAATATTTTGAATATTTTTAAGTTACCGGAACTGTCCCCTTATTTTCCTCGGGCGAAACCGGGGCAACCGAATATACCGCTGGTTTATTTGTTTCGCCATCAATTGACGTCATCAACGTCATTTCGAGAGAGCCAATTTAAGATATCGCATTTTGATCCATTGGCCGGCAATTCGTAGTCAAATATTCTTTCCATATTAACGTATACGAGTTCCCGATTTCGTACAAGTTCGTCGTCTCTCTTTTTACCTCGTATTCGATATAATAACGTTATTTTTGGAAGCCGCAATGGAATTGGAATTGTATGATAAGAAAATAAAGAATTTGCAAAAATAATCACCGACTTTGTCGATGTATCCCGGATTAGCGAGTGGCACGCCTCGTTTTCTTATTATATACCAATATGGCGAAGGTTTATTTGAAATTCAATTAAGATTACGCTTGTCAAGTTCCGATTGCCCGTGGTGCCAATTTTACGAAATTTGCGCTAACTCGGTGAAGCGTCGAATAAAATTTTTATTTTTTTGTTTAAACAAAATATTTCTTTATCGAAAATGAGGGACGATCCTTTGAACAAGAACTTTTTCACTAAAAAACGTATTTTTTAGGTAATATTTTTATTTTGCCTATCTCTATTTCTAGCCGAGCGAGACTCGATGTTAAAACTACGTGATTAAAACGCGGCTAAACGAGAATCGATTGTTATGAACGTTAGAAGAAGTTTAATCTCGAAAGTAGTCTATAGCAATGATGGGCATGCTTAGCCAAGGGAAGGTTAGCGAAGCACTTCGCAAGCCATCCACTGTACTAAATTCCGTGATGCATGCCCATCAATGATGTATAGGTATTCAATGATTAGTGATTCGCCAAATGATTCGCGTTTTAATTCTACCCTAATTCTCGTCGACACCCACGCCAAAGAACAATCGTTTCTTCACGACGCGTCACCAACTAACTTCTGAGATAATCAACGAATAAAAAATAATCTCGCCGAAACGAGCGGCTCCAATCAGTTTTCGAGAATGCGGCTATCGATTGTAGTTTTGATTTATTACAAGATGGTGAAGTCCATAGGAATAGCTAGACCCCGACATTGTAAAAGAGGCTACAACAAAAGATGCTATAAGAGGGGGTGTGCATGCATAAACGCTCTTTAAACAATTTGAATGGCGTCTCGAGTTTTCTTTAAACACGAAGTTGCGTAAATTTCCTGAGCCGACTATATGACTCGAGCTTTTTTTATGCGATATATTGGAAAAGACGTACATTCGAATATCCCCCCTTGTGAGCAAACTCGCAGTCATTGCAAACTCAAATCATGTTTTTCGAATCCATGTTTTTCATTACAGACATACTCGAGCCACACACGCATAGGCTCCCTTTTTATTTCGTTCGCGACGACTTGTTTTCTTTTTTTGAGTTTTCATTACTGGCAGACTAGAACCGAAACATTCATAAGCTACCTTTTTATCTCGTTCGCGACGACCCCTTATTAACGACGACTTGTTTGTTGTTTTTGAGGTTTCATTACTAGCAGACTCGAACCGAAACATTTATAAGCTACCTTTTTATCTCGTTCGCGACGACCCCTTATTAAAGACGGCTTGTATTGTGTATCTATGAAAATATAAGGAGTTTTTCGCTTATATTTAACCAAGTACCCGTGGTAACCCGGATCAGCGTCTAACACTCGATCGTAAAGCTTTGCGGCATCGAGCGCGGCGTGGTTTTTTCGGGAGACCACTTGGTGGAAAATCGATTTCTTAAAAGAAATAGATATTTTAAATTTGTCTCGGACATCACGCCTTGACGTCTGGTAAGAGACGAAGGTTTTTTCGATTCGATATCGAATCGGAAAAAAACCTTCGTCACACATATACATATAAGAAACGGAGTTTTTTCGATTCGATGACGTATTTCGACTTCTTGCACGACATTAATACATTAATACATTCAAAATGAAAATGTCAATAATATAAAATTCATTTGTCTTTCCTGATATATCACGTAGTTTATTTCTGGAACCTAATTAAGCATAATTTCCGTACGAAAGGTAGTTTACTTGAACCGGATTTGAGTACTTTTACGAAAAAGACCAGACAAAAGCGACATTATTACTCAAAATGCCAGAAGGCGCAGAATCAACCGTAAGCTCTAAATTCAACGAAATCAGGCGACCATACCACGATGACGTAGTCGCGTGGAACTTTGATTTTAAACATTTCGAAAATGGGCGACTATAAAATAGGTTTTTTTTTTAGTGTGGCGGTAGTTTTGTTGCACGCCGCGTACGTACGTAAATGAATTGAATGTTTTTTGAAGGCTACTCGAGTCACGTTTGGTGTTGATGAAAAATGCGCGCCGCTCGCATTAAAGTCCATTTCACTCTTCCTCGAGTTAAACTCAATACCATTTGCTCTCTTTTGACTCGTACTTAGGTTCGATTAAAGAACAACCCAAACGGCCCATAGGAATTTGGGTAACGTAATGTTAGAATTTTTTGTTTCGCCACTGGTAAAATTTTATTGTGATAGTAAACTACGGTTGTGTCCTCACCTTTCTACCACAAAAATAATCATTTAACCATTATAGTCTGCGAATACAAATCAATTGACGTTTAGCTCGATAATGTTCAAGATAGGCCACATCGTTGGATTCGACAATGGAGTAGACTGTCTTCCCCCACCTGAAATCAGTTGAAATTTTGAATATTAGTAGACACACTATAGATAAAGATTCTGGGAAAATATCGATTTGTAACTGCCATGGGATTTTTCTCAGCAACGATTTATATTACCCAGAATTTTGACATAATAAGTTATAAGGGAATTTAAAGCGTTATGAGAATTGATCGTATGCGCGTTTTGGTAACTGTAGTTGGATTAACTGGAATAAATGTAGGTTATGTCTCTGGAAAGACGGCGTCTTCTTTATTGATCGACTATCATTTCACCCGCTTTTCGGGCAAAAGCTTAGAAGTGGACGAATAGAGCTAAAGCACTTTTTTTTAATAGCGTATGATTGTAAGTGTCCGCGCTCGAAACGGATAAGATCCCGTCGTACGCGAAGCCAGCTTCTATACGATTCCTAAACGGGAACCGGTCAATTTAACGTGCGTAATCACTTTACCGTTTCCAATTCATTGTACATCCATTATTATCGTTTCCCTGTTGACCATAAACCACATTAACGTCACAATTAATCGTAACATATTTTACCGTAACTTTATTTACCGTGTTAAGTTTTAACGTACACAAGGTATAGTAAAGATTTTAAGGTTAGGTTATCACTCAAAACTAGCTTAACCCTTCAACCAGTTAATCCCTCGAGCTAGCAAGTTGGTCTCCTTTAACTGTTATGTTAGTTAATCCCTCGAACAAGCCCATCCCCCCGACTGATTAAAACATCGGGTTAGCCAGTTTTACTACTCGATATATTTCAATATTATAAAAGTAAACAGTAAAACATGCATTTTGAAAGAATTTCAGCAATATCAAGATGATTTTGACCCTGTTTGTTGATATGCTAGCCGGCGGTTTTGGTAAAAAATAGTATAAATCTAAAAATTGCAATTGAATATACTATTTTAAATATCCTGAATTCCATAAAAGTTTAAAAAACTTAAAATGCCAATAAAATGCTTATAAAGTTTTCATAGATATGAGCAGTGGGGAATTTTACCTTTCCATGAAGTTAATACGTGAAGCCAATATGTTTACAATTTCGTATATACAGGGTGGCTCGGATCAAAAAACTCAATAAGTTCTAAGGAAGGATAAAATAACATTGAGCGTGTTCGTCTGGCGCGTGTTAAACTAATTCATTTTGTTCAAACTCGAGCTTGAAGAAAACAAGAAACGAGCCATGTTCCTGACCGTGATAGGAGGACCAACGTACAGCTTGGTAAGAGGCCTGATAGCACCGGTTAAACTCACTGACAAAACCACGTCGGAACTGATAGCCATCCGGACGGAACACCTAAATCCAAGTCTATCAGAAATCATGGAAACCTTCAAATTCCTAAATCGCAACCACCTACCAGGAGAATCTACAACAACATACTTTTCCGAGCTAAGAAAAATGACAGAACATTGTAATTTCGGACAATTCATGAACCGGATGCTCAGAGACAGGCTCATATGCGGCATTCAAGACGAAATCATTCAAAACAGATTACTGACCGAGAAAAAAATCCTTACAGGAAGCCCTAGTGATAGCTCAAACAATTCAAACAGCAACGCACAACACAAAGGAAATTAGAAGACAGAAGGAAGTCCAAGCGGAACCGATAAACAAAATCTTTCAACCAAGGCAAGAGTCACATCAGGGCGGCAAGAAAATCACGCCCCATGCCAGAAAACAAACGTATCCGCCCAAGACCACCAAGTCACACATTGTCCATACTTAGATTATACGTGCCACGGATGTGGACAAAAAGGACACCTTCGGAAAGCTTGTCGGCGCACGACAAAGAGGGACAAAATTCACAACATATTACCGAGCGCCCAAGAAAATCACGAGACACCAAGCGAGTATCAATTGTTTCACATCAAAAAAGAGGGACAAGGTCATCAGAACAAGGCAATGGAGCCAATCAAGGTTGCATGCAAGATCAATCAGACTCTCACACACATGGAAGTAGATAGAGGCTCGGCTTACACCTTGATGCCAGCAGAGAAATTTGAACAAAATAAAAATAAAAACTACGCATTGAAACCATTCTACAACAACTTAACCTCCTTCTTCGGCCATAGAGTCCAAGTACTAGGAAGTATTGAGGTTGAAGCAAAGTTGGGAAGTCGCACAGCTATTCTACCGTTACTATTATACGAGGGCCACGGGCCAACATTAATGAGAAGACAATGGATCTTTTCCAAACTGGACGAGCTCGGATGGATAGAGGAAAAACAAAATACGAACATTGGCCACATCGACAGCGGAGACCAGGCACTAAACCAAGTTCTGCAGAAATATCAAGAATAATTTACACCTGCTTGGGGTTATTAAAAGATGTCAAGGTTCACCTCCACGTCAAACCAGGATCGAACCAAAATTTTGCAAGGCGAGACCTGTACCATGCGCGATGCGTGAAAAGTTGGATGACGAACTCAAAAGACTAGAAAAAGCGGGCATAATCACCATACGCGGAGTTCGCAGCACCAATAGTTCCATTGTTAAAACCAAACAAGACGCTCAGGGTCTGTGGGCACTACAAGGTGACGGTGAATCCAGCAATAGAAGTTGAACAATACCCGCTACCGAGGGCAGAAGACGTGTTTAGCGAGATGACGGGAAGCAAATTCTTCTCAAAATTGGATTTGCGTGAAGCTTATACGCAATTGGAGCTAGACGAAGAATCAAAAAAGGTGGTAGTCATAAACACGCACAAAGGACTATACCAACCTAACAGTTTGCCATACGGGGTAGCTTCCGCATCAGCGTTGTTCCAGGGACACATAGAAACGGTAGTACAAGGACTGAAGGGCACAGCAGTTTTCCAGGATGACATAGCAATCGGAGGTCGCACGATATCAGAACACGTAGAAAGAGTATATAAAGTCCTTGAGGCATTATCCAGAGCCGGATTAAAACTAAGACAAGAGAAATGCAGTTCCTCAAAAGATCGATAGACATTTTAGGACATCGCATAGACGAAGAAGGACTCCACCCAATGGAAGATAAAATGAAAGCAGTTGCAGAAGCCCCGGAGCCACAGAGTGTGGATCAGCTCAGATCATTTCTGGGATTACTGGGATATTATCGAAAATTTATCCCAAATATATCAACTAGACTAGCGGCACTACATAGACAATTGGAAAAAGGACAAGAATGGGAATGGACGAATGACCAGCGAAAAGCATTTAATGACGCCAAAACAGCTCTTAAGACATCCAACTTACTCGTCCATTACGACCAGAACAAAGCAATTGTCCTTGCGTGCGACGCGTCACCATATGGCATAGGGGCGGTAATTTCCCACCTGGACGAGAAAGAACGCGAAAGACCAATCGCATTTTCGTCCAGAAAGAGGAGGCGCTGGCGATAGTATACGGAGTGGCCAAATTCAAGACATATCTTCTGGGCAGGACATTTACGCTTTTAACCGACCACCAACCACTGATAACATTATTTTCTGAAAACAAAAACATTCCGGTCATGGCAGCTGCTAGAATTCAAAGATGGGCCCTAACACTCTCGGCCCACCATTACGAAATTAGATACAAAAAAGCAACTTCATGCCAACGCAGATGCCCTAAGCCGACTCCCACTTCAAACGCAAGAATTCGTGGTCCCAATGCCGGAAGAACACGTATTTTCCATATCTGAATTCAGGGATTCATTTTACATCACAACGCCAATGATACGAAAGGCGACCGCAATGGACCCAACGCTAAGCCAAGTACTCAGATTCACCAAAGTTGGCTGGCCTTCATTAAACTCAAAAGACTTAGAGCCATATCAAAAACCGAAAGATGAATTGACCACAGTAGACGATATCTTACTGTGGAACAACAGGGTGGTAGTACCGAAAGAATACCAAGAAGAAATGGAGCTAAACAGTACACATCAAGGCATGACTAGAATGAAAGCATTGGCCCGCTCGAAAGTATGGTGGCAAGGATTAGACACACAATTGGAAGAAATAGTGAAGACATGTCAAGTCTGTCAGGAAGAAGCGCCCATGCCCCCCAAAGAACTTCTCATCTTGGACCGAAACAGACTCGCCGTGGTCAAGAATTCACGTAGATTTTGCCGGTCCAATAGAAGGAAAAGTGTTACTAGTGGTCGTGGACGCGCACAGTAAATGGGTAGATGTAGCAGTTTGCGCCATGACATCAACAGTAGTAGTGACGTCAGCCTTACGTCATATGTTTGCCAGATTTGGGCTACCACATACTATCGTGTCAGACAACGCCACCTGCTTTACCAGCAGCGACTTCAAAGAATTTACCAGCAGAAACGGAATGCAACACATACTCACGGCACCGTATCACCCTCAGTCAAATGGACTGGCTGAGCGCAATGTGAGAACACTCAAAGGGTCCATAAAAAATTTAACGGGGAAAGCGTCGGAAACAATCACGATAGTAGAAAACGGCATTAAAGAAAACCGTAATGGCAGTCTAGAAACGAGAGTAGCGAGATTCCTGATTAACTATAGAAGAACACCAACATCGGAAGGGAAATCGCCTGCAGAATTAATGCTAGGAAGACCCATAAGAACTTTAACGGACATCACTTTTGATTGTTAAGGGGGTGCACCGTGCTGGGTAGCACATAACACCCCCGCCAATCCGTGCGGCTGCATCATTTGTCCCTAAAGTGCCGCACGCGAAACCGTGCCCGGAACGGGTAACAAGGCCAAACAGCGGGAACCGAAGAACCCCAGACCAGTGCTCCCGCACACACGTGAGGAGGCTAAGGCAGCAGAAGGAAAGGTATATGGCTTGGCGACCAGAACCCACACAGCAGTGCCATACGGCCCCCGTAATGGAACCGTGACCCAACAAGACCGACTCAAAGGCAGAGGGAGCTGCCAGGGCCCAGGACGGGCCCCGCGAGTCGGCTGGGTGTGGGCGAGACGGCCGTGTTCCAATTCGCGGAACTAGGACGGATCCTAGAACTCGGGCCCCCTCACCACGACAAGGATGGAACACTACCCCACCCTGCGCACGGACAGGTGGGGGGGAGGGGGAACTTTAACGGACACCTTTCATCCAAAAGACAGCAAAGCAACGGAACCACGAGAAGTAAATAAAACTGCATATTTCAAAGAAGGAGAACCAGTGTTAATTCGGTGAAATGTTGCTCTAGAGAGCAAATTACTTGGGCCCTAAAGCAAATTTCCTGCCGGCATTCTTCCCAGTAAGGGTTGAGAACGCCAAAAAAACCATGGCCACTAATATAGTTATTAGAGTGCCGCTGTTTTTAAATTTGAAATCTTCAGTTATATCAACTCTGCTATTACACTCAGTTTCTTCACATTGCAGTCTAAACAGCAGCTGGTTCAGTTGGCTCTCAAACACAATGAATTTTTTCTTCCACTATTTTCTTGGGAATAGACTTTGGATGGGGTGAATAGTTAGACTATGTAGCCGAGCTTATTAGACTAGGTTCATAATAACCTAGTCTTGGAGATGGCTCGGAAATTACACTTATAGATTCGGGCGATGCATCTTTTTCTGGATAATGTACCATCAGTGATGGAGTTGCCTGGGCTTTTTTCGGGAAGGAAATGTATAGTTTTAGGGGTACTATAAGACGGTGGCGATGAGTATTTAAAATCTAACACTGGCACTAGATTATCATAGTTGATAATATTAGCACTTGCGGAGTAACTATGATCTTTTGCCACTGCAACAATGGTTTGTTGCATCAGAGCTAGTATTTCCAGTTTTATTTCCTCTTCCGTACAGGTTTCGGTAGTGGTGTCAGTTTTAAAGCAAGCAGTCCGAGTTTTAATTGTAGTACATTTTGTTCCAAAACTTGCTTCAGTTTGAATACCAATTTCCAAAGTTTTGGGCTGGGCAATCATTATTTCAGTCGTATCAATTGCTGGAAACTGTTCTTCTTGCGCGACACTTGGAGGTATCTTGTTGCTATAGATCCAGGATTTAGTGTAAACATTTGTTTAGAAAAAATTGGGCCATATTCAACATTATTACAGTATTCAGGAGTATTAGAATCTAAAAAGTACAACTTTAATCACGCAATGCAAAGGTAACAAGTTGGGAAAACAAAATATAACCTCCCCGACCCCGACGTTAAGGTAACTTAACCTAACCTAACCTTACCTAAAATAAAAGATGAAAAGAAATGTAGAGTAGTGGAAGAGTAGAAGAAACAGCGTGCATTTCAATCACCTATTTCCCATCTAGGTTACGGAGTATAAGTATTTTCCCTTAACCTCAAGGATTCAGAGAATGCAAAAGAGTGTCCTGCGTTACCCATAATTATATGCGGCAGGTGGTAGACTTCTTAATATACACACCAAATGAAATGTCCTGCGTTACCCATAATTATATGCGGCAGGGAATAGATTTCTTAATAGACACACCGAATGATATGTCCTGCGTTACCCATAATTATATGCGGCAGGGCATAGATTTCTTAATAGACACACCAAATGAAATGTTTATTTTATAAGTAAAAATGTAAAATACAAGTTCTTGTACTATAAATTAACACTTGAGTATAGGCTGTACTGTGTGATTATCTTTGATAATCCACTGATTTGATAAGACGAAGAATTTAGTCTGGGATGGCAAGGAAGACAAGGAATGAAAACGACGAAGATATGGTAGCAAGTTCCTCTTGGACAAACCAAGGAATATTGTAGACTGAATGTTCCATTTACAACCCATTGTCGGTAGATGATTGGTAATTACTTCCGGTACAATTTTCGTCTGAAATTTTTGATTTGACGTGCTAATAGAGGACCATTACTGATATTCTCATCATACAAGTGATCCCAGTCAATGGAAGAATCCAAGGATTGAGCTGGTTGAGAGGTTATTTTCCAAACCGGTTACAAGACGTTAGCTTGCACTCCTATGATAAAAAAATATCTTAAAAGACTGAAAGTAGACTAATTTCCATACCGTTAGAATAGCCCCTTTTATGTTTACAATTACGAGGCCGTATGAAGAACTGCCGAGCTTTTACTGACTGTAGGTATCTCATATGTCGAGTCCGAAAACATTAACTTCTTGCACATTTCAATTCTTCGTAGCCGGGCCGTCTCTTTCTTGTGATAAATGAAAGCCGTGTCGCTGCTCTGTTGACTTCAAATGGTGATAACATTCTATGCTGGTTGATTATCTCCCTTAAGTCATTATAGCTCTCTTTTGTCTGGTCTGGCCTCGTCTCCTCTCGTCTCGAAGATCACTGTACACGGCTTATTTCGATTATGAAAAAAATAGGAAATGTTTCTTGGTTTTATAGTGGAGAAAACTGAAGCCTATTTTTTTTTTCCAGCATCAGATGTCCATTTTTTCTTCAAAATTGTTGTTTTTTAAACACGGGAAACCTACTGTACTTTTGTTCAAGGAGAGTTTTCACCACTATCATTTTTCTTAAGAGGTTTAACATTTTGTATCAATCCGCCTCAGCTTTAAATCTTATATCATTTCTATTTTGGATGCCCGTGTAAACGTACCTTTATTTAGATTCTTAAATCCACCCCAAGTTTGCAGAAAGCCTTAGCCTATACTGCCCGTTATACCTTTGCTTTTTGGACTAAATGATATATGGAAAACAGCTTAGCGCGTGTTGCCAACTAAAGCTGGTATTAAACGGTCAAATTTCACTAAATTTTTGGACAATTTCTTAAATATCTTCTAAACTATCTCGAATTTTAAATTAATTTTTCAACTGAATTATTAATTAGATTAAGTTTAACCATTTTGATATTTTTAATTATAAAATAAATTAATATTGCGTTTCATTTACCTAAACGATATCACACCATAAGGCTCATTTGCATTCACTTCATTAAGGTAGTATATAAACACTTCGAAGGGCTTTGTTAATCAAGCCTAAGGCTACAATACCTATATACCTATGTTTTTGGACTAAATGGTACATGGAAAATAGCTTAACGCGTGCTGCCAACTCGAGCTGGTATTGAACACACAAATTTCACAAAATTCTTAGACAATTTCTTAAATATCTTCTAAAATAACATTTAATTTTAATTTAATTTTCAGCGAAATTATTAATTAGACTAAGTTAAGTAATTTAAGAAATTTTATTTATAGTTTAAATGAACATTTCGTTTCAATTCACTGAAAGATACCACGCCATAAGGCTACAACGCGTTAGTGTAAAAAAAGTGGTATATAAGGCGATCGAAAAACATTATTAGGTATCTGTAACTTAAAGCTGTGTAGTTATTACACCAGGCGCTCAGTGTAGCTGCGAACGCAAATCTGACCCGTAGAGGGGGCGAGTTGATAGTTGATGTGGACCATATTAGTGAGGGACGCCTCGCTAATATGGCCCGCTGAGATCGGAAACTGGAGGTTGGACCTTGGTGCGTTTGGATGGTCGGAGGTGATTATAACAGTGGGAGACGTCCCATTGTGTATAATCGCCTGTCCAGCATCGAGATTTGATGTGGATGGTGGAAGGCGATAATATGCAATGGGAGACGTCCACGGTTGCATAAAATCGCACGACACCTGAAGCTTATCCATGTGGCTTATCCATGTGATTATAGGAATTCCCGTTGAACGGAATTGAACGATGGCATGTTTACGTCTTGAGTCCCAAGATTTTTGCTCTACGTGCTAGGTGATATCCGGTTACACCGGAAATAGTGTACACAGGATATCCGCTTACACCGGAAGTGACAGACACAGACACACAGATACGACGAACGTAAAACCTCCCCGTGAACAAGTTCACTCGGGGAGGTAAAATATACACGATAGTTAGAATCGCGATATAATTTGACGACAAGCCTCGCCACTGTGTACAGAAGCATCATTAGGTCTAAATTCTAGTTAGTCGTTTCACTCTCTACAACAACTTCGTCACACGATTCCTGGGGGCGTGCGTATAGTTTCTTAGGCCAAAGGTTAATAATAGAGCCCCCCCCCGGGCCTCGTCGCGATTAAGGGCTAATTGTTTTTTCCGGAGTTTTCTTATTTGATGTGATTCGCGTACATTTCGAATGACGTAGTTGTCAACTTGGGCAATATTTTTTACATATATGTGGTATAAAACCAGCATTCATACCCATTCAAAATTATATAGGATCACTAAAAGACCAAATACCTAATTTGACAAATATAGCATTTATCAAATCACTTGTTCTGGTGAACAAGCGTATATCGGACAAAAAAACGTAATTTTAAAAAATAACGGATTAATGAACATAAAAATAATGTAAAAATAAAAAACTATATTCTTCAGCGTAGGCGGAAAATGCTTTAAACACCCAGACTATTTAATAGGTTTTATTAATGTAAAAAATATTGTCCAAGTTGACAACTGTATACGTCATTCTAAATGTACGCGAATCACTTGAAATAAGAAAACTCCGAAAAAAAAAAAAAAAAAAAAAAAAAAAAAAAAAAAAAAAAACAATTAGCCCTTATCGCGACGACGGCCCGTGAGCTATATTGTTGACCTTTGGTTGACTATACGCACGCCCCCCAGGAATCATGTGACGATGTTGTTATAGAGAATGAAACGACTTACTAGAATTTAGACCTGATGATGCTTCTGTACAGTCACGAAATTAGTCGTCAAATTATATCAAGATTCTAACTATCGTGTAAACTTTTTTCCTTTGTATTGCGTAATTAAAGTTGTACTTTTTAAATTCTATTATTTATAGTCATTCTATATTTAAATTCAGGAGTGACATATCTGAGTAAAATAAATCTTTTTAGTACTGAACGTCTTTCGCTGTCTGTCAAAGGTTTATGTTCTTTAAACTTTTTGAACTTCTCTTTTACCGATTCTCTTGCGTATTGCACCCACTGTTTAGCGGTTTCAAAATGCTCGTCTACATATTGGAAGTCTAAAAAACTTGGACCGTATTGTTTGGCATTACTTTTACAATTTTCAATCATAAAAAGCGGCATTTTTGGTCACGGTATCGGAACTTATTAAGAGTTCACGTACACGGTACACCTTTACACTCTGCTTGAAGCAGGCTGCAAGATGAGAGATCGCTGATTGGCCTAGTAAATGACTAATAGGGTGCGAGACCAATATTAATTAAAGGAAAATAAAATACAGGGGTAAAGAATGCTCCCATATTTTGTAAATTAAAAATTTAATTATTAATGAACTATCGGTTTGAAAAAAATTTCGATTGATCGTAGCATTTAATGCAGTAACGAGTATTTTAAGGCCAAGAAAACTAAACCATTTCCTTTAAATCAGCTATACTGAAGGGTAGTGGAATAATCTCAATTGGCAGATTGGGCCTCCTATTTAAACTTGGATACGAAAATGAACACGAAGAGGATGTATTTTCTCAAAGAAGACAATCACGCTCCTTGAAACCTAGGAGGATTTAGGGGAGGAGGCTTCGACTGCCTTCTCTTAGATTCCAAGTTTGGGCCAGTGCTGGGTGTGACAATCACGCGCATCTAGTTGCCTTGGCTACGCGCATCACGTGACCCAGGGACCGTTTAAATACAGGACGATAATTCGCTAGCCTTCAACAGTACAAAATATCATTCTCATGGCATCGGGTCAGTAAGACGCGAGAAAAATAGGATTCAAAGGTCGTTTTTTCCCCTTCCTCAAAGTGATATACCACGTGATCAGCGTAATTTCTGAATATTTTCGGAGATTTTCTCAGCAGGGGTGTAGAAAAACTGGAATACAAACTCAAAATTTCGCAAGTTAAATTAAAAATTAAATCAATTATTAAGCCCACAACATAATCTATAATCCTACAAAATTTAGAATCAAACTTAAGTGTAATTTTTAGTTAAGAAAAATTATAGTGGAAGTTATAAATTTAGTTTGAACCACGTTGCAGTCCTAGAAAATTTTGAAACGTAAATAGTAAAAGGGAACATCCATTGTATTTCTAAACTCAATATCCTAAGGAATGTAAAAACCCGTTTAACAAAACCTTGTATGACAAAAGAGAAGATTGTTGAAATATGCAGGTGCGCTCTGAAAAATTTTCCATAGCGTTCCTTCTCTCTCTACGCTCATCACTGACCAATAGGAATGGTATATTTGGTCATGTGACCAAATTCTGTAAAATTTGTTTTGTATCTTTAAAAAAAACTTGTACAGCATTAACACGTTTGTAGTAGATTGAGTCAAGTAAGACCAAAAATTATCAATAGCATCCATAGGGATGAAATTCTCTAATAGAATAGAAAATAAATAAAATAGTAAAAAACCCAAAATTAAAAACTCGTAGTTATTGTAGATGGTAGAAATTGTAGTAGTATAGAAATTAAGCGCGACGCGATATCTGAAGTACCACCCAATTAAATAATAGTCTAATAATAGTGAGCAAAATTAAAGATAGTTAATAAGAATAAAAGCTCTCCCGCGGTCTGGTAGGATCCCGCCAAAAAGAAATTCTACATGGTGCCGAAACCGAGGGACTCTTCAGATGACCATCGTGCTTAGTGAACCTTAAAAAAAAAAAAAAAATGCTTGGTGAAGAAGACGCCGCCGAAGATCCAAAAAAGACGAGTGTAAGCGCCGTAAAAACAAGAGCCCAACAGGACGCGCAAAAATTAGCAGACCAACAGGCAGCGCAGAAAAAAGCTGATCAACAGGCAGCGCAGAAAAAAGCTGATCAACAGGCAGCGCAGAAAAAAGCTGATCAACAGACCGCCCAGAAACTAGCCGACCAACAGGCCGCCCAAAAAGGACAAACAGCGGCTCAGCAAGTCGTTTCAATGGCAGGACAGAAAAAATCGACGGATCCAACTACGAATTCCCAATCAGCGGAAATTAAAAGGGCGAGAGCATCGCAGAAAGGAGTAAGATCGTCTGTAAATAAACAACTTATAGTCATAAACAATTTACTCGACAAAAATGATCGTGAAATAACGGCGTTCGACATATTAGAAAACGCATTAGTAGTTCTTCAAACTAAAGAAGAAAATTTAGCCAAGGCGAACAATTTATTGATGAGCCTTCTTCAAGATGAGAGCGAAATAGAAAACGAGGCGGAAGGAATAGAGGACTTTCTGGACGATGTAACGACGGCAAAAGCAAACGCAAGTCGCCGGATGAAGGAGCTTCGGGGCGAAGCATCATCAGTCAGCGGCGCTGGTTCGACGGGCAGCCTCGCGGGCAGTGGAAACAAGACACCCGGAGGAGACTCAGAAGCAAGCAGCGGATCAAGATGCCATCCATCGTACAACACATCGGATCGTCTAAAAATCAAGTTACCAGAGCTAACCCTAGCAAAATTCAACGGTGACCCGACGAAGTGGACATCATTTTGGAACAGATTTTCAACATTAATCGGAAAGTCTAATATGGACAAGGTAAATAAATTTCATTACTTGGTATCGTATCTACAGGGTAAAGCGGCAAAAGCGGTAGAGGAATTGTATGAATCAGATGACTCCTATGATGAAGCGGTAGCGATTTTAAAAGATAGGTTTGGCAAAGTTCAGTCAATTATACAATCCCATATGAATAAACTGTTAGACTTGCAACCAATAACAGACTCAGAAGACTTAAAATCATTACGTAACCTCCTTGATATAGTTGAAATAAGTGTTAGAAGTTTAAAAATATTAAATGTAAGTACTTCCGGAAAAGGCTCCCTATTATGTCCTACCTTACTTAGATGTTTGCCAAATGACATGCGCACTAAGCTCTGTCAAACAAGAGATTTAGACGACGATTGGGACGCGGAGGAGATTGTAAAATTTTTACGTAAACAAATAGAAAGTAGGGAGATGTCCAGGCTATTAGGTGCTGGTAAGAAAACCGAAAAACCAAAATTTAATAATCAAAAAGATAGTTCCGATAGACAAATCCAATTTCGCACATCAAACCGAAATTATTCCCAGGATAGAAATAAGTTTAGTTCCTCAGCGCTAAATACTCAAATTGAAAAAACAACGGACGGTATGTTTTGTATATTTTGCAAGAGCACCACCCATAGAACGGCAAATTGCTCCAATCTTAGTGTAGAGAAAAAGAGAGATTTCATTAGAGATGAAAATCGTTGCTTTATATGTTTAAAATTAGGACATTCAGCAAGGCAATGTCGATCCACGTATAGAAATTGTAGAATCTGTAGATTAGGTCATAACATGGCCGTATGCGATAAAAATGCAGCTAATATAGTTCAAAAGGCTTCCGGATCCCGTCAAATAAATGACACCGAAGCCCAAAACCATAGTGATAGCACCATAGTGATAGCACCATAGTGGCTTCAGTTCAGGCATCTGAGATAAAGTTCGAAAAAAGGGTAGTCTTACAAACCGCGAAGGCCGTAGCATTCAATCCAAACCAATCAAAATTTAGAATACCCATTAGAATGGTTTTAGACGGCGGAAGCCAGGGGACATTCGTCACAGAGGAAGTAGCGCAAAATTTAAAATTACCAGTAGTAGGGGAACAATGTTTTAATGTAGGTGCATTTATGGAGACCACTCCTAAAAAAGCAATAAGAAAAAGCGTTAGATTAGCATTACAGAATAAAAAAAACCCAAAAGAAAAAATGGAACTCGTAGCTGTAGTCGTTCCTTTTATCTGTCATCCAACAGAGAATTTAGATTGTCCCGAAATTGAAACATTTATGAATAAAAAAGGTTTATGTTTAGCAGACGATCCGAGAGAAACGCCCCTAGGTCCGTCCCAAATTAGCATATTGATTGGAGGAGATTATTTTGGAAAATAGCGGAAACTAAATTTGAAAGAATTAATCAGAAAGTTGTAGCTCAAGAAACCAAATTTGGATGGGTGATCTTAGGCCCCACTAATAGAAGGGAAGAACCATTGCACGTGGGAAATTACTTAACTACAGTCATGAAAATTAGTATAGAGCAAAGAAATGTAGATCAAACCCTTAAAGAATATTTTTCACTCGAAAGTCTAGGAATAAATGGGGAAAGGGACGCTCTAAATAACAATGAGCAACAACTCGTGCAAAATTTCAAGGAAACGACAGAGTTTAAAGATGGGCGATATCAGGTTAAATTTCCCTGGAAGGTTTCAAAGGAGGTATTGCCAAATAATAAAACCGTAGCTTTAAGAAGAATTGGGGGTTTAGCTAACAGATTTGCCAAAGATAAATCTCTTTACTTGGATTGCCAAGCTGTTGTTGATGAACAACTAAAATTAGGCATAATAGAAGAGGTCCCTCCCAATGAGATAGAAACTAGCAAGGCGGGGGTCTACTACATGCCCCAACAACCAATAAAAAGAGAGCACTCAACCACAAAAATTAGAATAGTGAACGACGCTTCGGCCAAAGTAAAAGGGGCCCCTTCTTTAAACGATTGTTTGGCACAGGGTCCCAATTTAAACCCGGATTTGTTACTCCTCTTGCTGAAATTTAGACAAAACAAAATAGCCTTTGTAAGCGATATTGAGAAAGCTTTTTTAATGATAGCAATAGCAGAAGAGGAGAGAGATAGTGTCAGATTTTTATGGGTAGTAGAGGAAGGGGGAAAAATTAAAAATGATGAATTCAAAACGTATAGAATGGCGAGGGTGCCTTTCGGGGTTAATTCTTCTCCGTTTTTACTGTCGGCCACAATAAAATTACATTTAGAAAGTAGTGAAATTACAGATGATAGAGTAAAAGAAGCGATAGACCAATCACTTTATGTAGACGACCTCTCAAGTGGGGAAGAAACTGTAGAAAACGCGTATCAAGTATCAAAGGGTTGCGCTGAGTTATTGTTAAAGGCAAATATGAAGCTTAGAAAGTGGGAAACAAATTCACCCCTATTAAAAAACATGTGGCAACAATATGAAAACTCGGGTCAGATTAGTCTCTTCCCAACATTAGATCAGGGAAATTTAATAAAAATTCTGGGTATGGAATGGAATACCAAATTGGATACATTCTCATTTAATTTTTCCAAATTAATAGATAGCGCGAAAAAGTTACCAAGGACGAAAAGATCCATATTGAGTATTGTTGCACAAATGTTCGACCCTATAGGTTTTTTAGCACCGTTTACGGTCAAAGGAAAATTGTTATTCCAGGAATTATGGAGAATCCAGTCAGACTGGGATAAAATTTTAGAGTCAGGATTGAAGGCAGAATTCGACAACTTTTGTGGGGATTTGGAACAGTTAAATGGCATCAATATTCCAAGATATTATCTTCATGAAACCGATAGTCAAATCATAGAGCGCGAAATACATTGCTTCTGCGATGCTAGCACAAAGGCATACGCAACGGCAGTTTATATTAGATATGTAGATTCGAATAAAAACGTAGGTGTATCACTGATAACCTCAAAGTCGAAAATCGCCCCTTTAAAGGAAACCGAAAACCAAGCGGAATTGTCAGTCCCTAGGCTTGAACTCATGGGATGCTTGCTGGGGGCCCGTATAGTTAATAATATTAAAGGGATATTTAAATTTAAAATTGACAAAATTCACATGTGGACGGATTCTACAGTCGCATTGTACTGGATAAAAGGGGTAGAAAAACAATGGAAACCTTTTATAGCCAATCGAACCTTAGAAATTAGAAAACTCTCTGATGTTAAAAACTGGGCCCATTGCCCAGGGCTACAGAACCCGGCAGATCTCCCTACTAGAGGGATTACAGCTAAAGAGTTATGCAATAGTAAGGTTTGGTGGGAGGGTGCCCCCTTTTTAAAGGAGCCAAAAGAAAATTGGCCGGACACAGAAACGCCCATTCAAATGCCTAAAAATATAGATTTGCAAGAAAGAAAAACCATTTTGACAATTAGTAGCCCTGAAGAAATAGGCTTAAACAAAATCATGAATTTAGATAGGTATAGTTCCATTCAAAAGATGTTTAGAATAACTGCTTACGTAATTAGGTTTGTAAATAGAACTAGGAAAATTAAAATCTCAGATAGCAAAGTAATAACAGCCGAAGAGCTGAAAAGCGTAGAACATCTTTGGTTAAAATCAATTCAGAAAATTGAATTTAAAAATGAAGTTAGCAGTTTGAAGGACAATAAAAAATTAGCCCAAAATTCAAAATTATTAACCCTAAGTCCGTTTTTCGATCAAAATGGTATTATGCGCATAGGGGGAAGACTAGTAGAAAGCGATTTAACCTACGAAAATAAACACCCTATTATTCTTCCAAAAGCAACTAGATTTACAAAATTGTTAACAATTAAGGCTCATGAAGAGGTGAAACATGGTGGAGTGAATGATACCGTGACACAAATAAGAGAGCGTTATTGGATATTGTCTGGCAGGCAGCTAGTTAAATCTGTGATTCAAAATTGTTTAATATGCAAAAGATTAGCCGCTAAAGCCGGAGATCTCCCCACAGCGCCCCTACCTCACGAAAGGATTGAGAAATCTATGCCATTCTTAATCGTTGGTATAGATTTCGCAGGTCCCTTGTTTATTAAAACCAAAGATAAAGACCTTATGACAAAAGCTTACATATGTTTGTATACCTGCGCAACTACGCGTGCTATACATCTCGAATTAGTCGCGTCCCTCTCGACGGACGAATTTTTATTAGCATTACGTAGAATAATAGCTAGACGAGGTACACCAAGTATTATATATTCAGATAATGCTAAAACATTCAAAAAGGCAGATTTAGACATACAATCATTATATAGGTCAATTAAAGATGACAAAGTAGGTGAATTTTTCGGAAGTAAAGGGATTAATTGGAGGTTTATAGTGGAACGCGCCGCCTGGATGGGCGGATGGTGGGAAATTTTAGTAAAGTCGACCAAAACTACCTTAAAGAAAATCTTAGGCCAAGCAAAATTAAATTTCTCCGAAATGACAACCGCATTAACAGAAACCGAGGCAATTATAAACTCACGCCCGGTAACGTACGTTTATAACGAAGCCAAAGAGCCTATACCGCTATCCCCATCAAATTTCCTAATTGGAAAACGAATAGCCGCTTTGCCACCCTCTAAACCGCAATGCGAACCAAGCCGCGTAACAACACGACAAGACATCACAAAAAGACTGAAATATAGACAATTGTTAATGGACAAGTTGTGGACTCGGTGGCAAAAGGAATACATCTTACAATTACGTTCTGCCCACCACAGTCAGCACGCTAAAAATGAAATCGTGATAACTAAGGGTGATGTTGTTTTATTACGTGAAGAAAAATTGCCTAAGCAAACTTGGAAACTTGGCGTGATAATTGAAACGTTCTTAGGTCGCGATCAAAAAATTCGTAGGTGCTTAGTCAAAACAACAAATGGACAAATAGTGCAACGACCAGTACAATTGTTATATAACTTGGAAATTCAGGACAACAAAAATTAGTGAATACCTCGATAATCTCTTAGTATTCACGGGGGGTGTGTAGAAAAACTGGAATACAAACTCAAAATTTCGCAAGTTAAATTAAAAATTAAATCAATTATTAAGCCCACAACATAATCTATAATCCTACAAAATTTAGAATCAAACTTAAGTGTAATTTTTAGTTAAGAAAAATTATAGTGGAAGTTATAAATTTAGTTTGAACCACGTTGCAGTCCTAGAAAATTTTGAAACGTAAATAGTAAAAGGGAACATCCATTGTATTTCTAAACTCAATATCCTAAGGAATGTAAAAACCCGTTTAACAAAACCTTGTATGACAAAAGAGAAGATTGTTGAAATATGCAGGTGCGCTCTGAAAAATTTTCCATAGCGTTCCTTCTCTCTCTACGCTCATCACTGACCAATAGGAATGGTATATTGGGTCATGTGACCAAATTCTGTAAAATTTGTTTTGTATCTTTAAAAAAAACTTGTACAGCATTAACACGTTTGTAGTAGATTGAGTCAAGTAAGACCAAAAATTATCAATAGCATCCATAGGGATGAAATTCTCTAATAGAATAGAAAATAAATAAAATAGTAAAAAACCCAAAATTAAAAACTCGTAGTTATTGTAGATGGTAGAAATTGTAGTAGTATAGAAATTAAGCGCGACGCGATATCTGAAGTACCACCCAATTAAATAATAGTCTAATAATAGTGAGCAAAATTAAAGATAGTTAATAAGAATAAAAGCTCTCCCGCGGTCTGGTAGGATCCCGCCAAAAAGAAATTCTACACAGGGGTGCCTATTTACAATAAGGTTTCGATTCTAGGTCTTTCCACCACAGTTTGCAGCGCGTACAAACTTACCCCATACGTTATCTTTACGTTTTGTTTATTTATAGGGATATTGAGGGCCTCGATTTACAATCACGTTTGGTAACCATTTTCCCGCAGCTGGTTCACTCTCTGTAGTTCACCTTAATTTGGCAGCGCGTATAAACCTACTCTTTCCTTTATCTCTAATTGTTTACTTAGAAATGTAGGGAGCGTTACTATAAACATTCGGTAAACACTAAAATGTGAATAGAGTAACGAGACCGCCTTTGCCAAGAATAATAAAAAATTCGCACGAATTCTCAACTCTTACCTATGACGACGAGTTGACGACATGCGCCAAACTAGTGGCGCGTGAATGTACCACTAGAACGAAGGGGAAAACGGGGGGAAGCTAGTAGCTAGAGGCCAGAAAGCGGTAAGCGAGTTTCAATGGGAAAACAGGCAGTCCAAAACTCCTTCTCCCTATATTCTCCTAGTTGAAACGATCAAGAATGTAATATTGGTGTTATCCCATTGGATCGAGTCCCATTCGACCTAATTGACAAGATAAGAGATTCCGCCGAAATACAAAGTTTTTATAGCCATATTGGTAGTGAGCTAAAGTATGGTCTTTTATAAAAATAGTTACCAGGTTAAAAGATGAACGCAATATATTTATCCGAAAATTTCGAGTATTATAGTACATCAGGCGCAACCCATTAAATTGAGGTTAAACCTTAGACAAACTAGTATTGGTATATATACCATCGATGGGTATAAACCGAGGGGTCGCACACTTAGTCAAAATCCCGTACACTCCCTTCGAAATCAAAATCATTCAAGAAATCCAAAAAACATTTCGAATTTCGTCAAAATCACGAAATCCACTACATTTTGTATGGATTTCTGAAATCCGAAAATAAATAAATAAACAATTTATGGTAGAAATTAGCGAAAACCGACACAGTATACCCTTGGAAGCAATTTCCTCCAAGGTATACCGGTAAAAATATTTTAATGCGGATTTCAACTTTTACTATGTAGAGTGCTGGAGTGTGTTTGGGGAGTTTACCACGGAGTTTCGCCTCCCAAAACGTCGGTCCAATTTCCCTTAGAAAAAATTTGCAGAACACTACGAATAGATGGTATTATCATGGAATAACAATATTGTTGTTATTCCGTTATATTATTAATTGTTATTTCGTCCCAACCTTGAAAAAAGGTAACATCATCCATATAAACAGGATCTATTTAACGGTTTCAATTGGTTATTTTCAAGGTTGAGAAGGGTAGAGATAAACCCAACCTTGAAAAAAGGCAACATCTTCAAGGGGAACAGAAGCTTTTTAACGGCACTTTTTGCTGGTTCCAAAGTTATTTTATAATACCAACTATTGTCAACTTATAAGCCGTAAACGGCCTTGAAATGGGGGAGGGTTGTCAAAAACGTCGCGCGTCTCTTTTTGGAAACCCGAAGAATTTCGAAAGCAAAGAGAACCCTATTGCGTTGTATGGGATAATACTACGTAACTGTATAAGGTTAAAGGGAAAGGCAACCCAACTTTAAAAGTACTTCCATTGGAAAGAGCATGCTTAAAAACCTACAAATCAAAACACATTATAGTGATTTAAGTCTTGGTTAATTTATAAATATCATTTTAAAACCGAAATTTACGTTCCTAGAAGAACGCCATATTTGCTTCCCTGCATTTCGAGTTTTAAAAATAAAGATCTGGTTCAATGATTGGCCTTTAAGTGACCCAATAAAGATTCGCTAAACGAAGGCCATTCGAGTCGGCTGCAGTCGGATCGTCTGTTCGTAACTTCGTAAGAAGACCTGTAATTTTGTGATTGTGATTTCTAACATGCCTAATTGCATAATTAATGAATGCAGTTTAGTTCTTACCTTCTAATTCTTCAAATCAACTTAAGACTCGGTTAATACCTAGTACTGACTACTACTAGCTCAGCTGGCCGATCCACCTTCGGGTTAGTGTTCGGGATCCTTCGGGCTAGGTTCGGTATCCTTCGGAAGTAGCCTATGTTTCGGCCCGGCATATCTTATTTGACTCTAAGGAAATTGAGCGCGCTTATACCCACATCTATTTTCAGCTAGAGTCAAGTGACTTTAGGTGAGAAATAAACCAATCGACGAAGCCGATTAGCAGGCATCGAAAGGGTATGAAAAAACTAAAATGGCGTTCACTAGAGATCACTTTTTGCTTAAAATAAACGCAAATATCTTAATATCTACTATTAAATTTTTTGCGATATGATATTAGTCGTTTTAATATACACTCTATAATTTAAGACACACTTTTTTTATCCCGGTCTGTACCTTTAAGTTGACTGCGTTTCGTCTTTGATTCTAACGACGGATCTAGGATAGTTCGGTGCAGGATAATTGGCTGCCGGAATATTGGCAACTGAGAATACTCGGTGTGGGGAAACTTGGGTGCACGGAAAACTGTGTTTCAAAAATTTTATTTTCAATTTAATTTTGCAATTAATTTTCCAATTTTAAAAAGAAGCGTGGTGTGCTACATTAAAAATATACACCTATCCCACATTTCACTTTATAGGTCTATTGAACCTTAATTCTTATTAATGCTGAATAAAAATTATAGCATTTAATTGAGGCCTCAATCTATTTGTAATTGAGGCCCTGGTACAAATCTCGAAAGACAGAGATTAACTAACCTTACCTAAAGTAGTAAAAGAGGGATGGGCTAATTCAAGGGATTAACTAACATAACCTATTAAAACCGTATTTTCTAAATACAAGAATTACTCATGGAATTTTATTTTTAAAAATTTACTTCTATACAAGTCGCGGGTTGGAGGGATTGGCTAATTAGAAGGATTAACTAACCTAACCTTACCTTAAAGATTACCAGATGGACGGGGTGGCTCGAGGAATTAACTAGTTGGAGGTATGGGCTAATTCGAGGGATTAACTAACCTAACCTCATCTAAAATATTATTTTGCACCGAATTTTCCGCCCAAACCGCACCAAATATTCTCGCACCCAATATTCCAACACCAAATTTTGCGGCAGCCAGTTTTCCGGCAGCCAATTTTCCTACACCGAACTATCCGTATACCCTAACGACACTCGTCGTCAAAGGTTTTAAACAAGCTGCCTCCGGCATAATTAATACTCGTGCGGGTATGGTCAGTTCGCGTATTTCTTAAAAATTAAATATCATTACACGAGGAATGTGCTGATTAATGTTGCCCCTGTTTTTTTACTTTAATTTGACATAGGTAACGTGATCTGAGTTTTGTTGACCAGTATCTTGGTTCGTTTAATTGTGCAAAGAGATAATTCCGGCGCATAGCCATCGCGCCGCGGCCGTGTTAGACAGCCGATGAAAAGGGTAGCGGCGGCCGATGGCCAAGGGACAACGTTTAGGAAATAGCAACAAAAATATAAGAAAAACATATTTCGAAAAGTGAGGGGGTACACATTTGAATTTTATAATATTAAAATAAATTTAGTAGCCCTACTTGAAATTAGTTAAGCCAACACAATGTGATAAAAAAATTAACCCGTATTTAAATTTTTCGACGGGAGCTCGGTACTACTCGGTAGGCCGAGTTTTTAGTTCTCTTCGTTAATCTTGGGGTGGTTTGTGAGACATCTCCGGTTGGTTAGGCGATTTTACCCTTTTTTGGGAGTCCTATGTAAAGAATCGAACTTTGCAAAGGGTACAATTTCTTATAGGACAACCGGCTTTACATTGTTAAATTGTACTTGATCCAATGTTGATGATAGACACGATAGACACGAAAATTGGAGACGAAAATTTTGCAGAGGGGATATAAGGCTAGGACACGGTTTCGTGTCGAGAAAAGTCGGCGCAATACTCGTGCGAGGGGGGACCCGCACGAATAAAAAGTGGAGACAAGTGTGATAGGTTGTGTAAAATGAACGTACACCATGTCAAAGTTATATTGACATTGTGTGTTTTTGCGCGAAGGACGCAAAAAATACAAAAATTAAAAGACTAAAATTGAGAGACTAGAATTGAAAGAATAAAATTAAAAGCCTAAATTTAAAAGACTAAGTTTAATTCGTGGTTCTAAATAGTCGAGTCAAATTTTAAAAAGTAAAAATAATAAAATAGAGATTTATATTAACAAAGGAAATTATTCATTGTTTAACCTTAAATACATTTCTAATTACGGAAAAATATAATTTCAGAAAACTCACAATACACTTCGAAATGGCAAAATCCGACAAAATATTTCGAAATCCGGTGAAAGATTTCGAAATCCAGCGAAATCCGGAAAATGATATTATTTTGATTTCTATTTTTGATTTCTCAAATCGTTGTGGTTGCGTAATCTTTGACCTTTTTTTACGTCAATTGCCAAAAATGCCCATTATTCTAACTAGAATTAAAATTTAGTAGAGCATTTTTAATAAGAACTTAAATTATTCATTCGCGTAGCTAATAATGATAGTAATCTGACCATTGAAACTACGAGCTAAAAATGCCAATTGAATTTATTTTCAGAATACGCTCGCAAAAATACGAATAAAATAATACTAGCTCAATTTATGCCTATACATTTAGCGCTAACTTATAGTCTGAAGTTGAATTAGTTTTAAAATTCAGCGTATGGTAAATATGGGCCAATCGTATCATTTCTGGCTTCAAGAGCGTTATCGAATTAATTTTTCATTACGTCGCTAGATGGCGAGAGCGACGCCGTCAGAATATACTGCATTGGGAAATTTTAAAAATCAATTTAAACACCAAAACGTGTTAATTTTTTCTGTCAAGGAGTTTACTCTTTTTTTATTTTTAAATAAACTAAGTCGTAAACACTTAAATTTTCTTAAGAGTTTTTAAATTAATGAAAATCTTTTAATTTTACAGGGTTTAGAAATTGCGTAACTTTGTCGAGATAAATCACGCTTTCTGATATTACCGCGGACTTTTCTTTTCGAGGACGGATGTCGCTACCTTTGAACGTTCCATCAGTGATCGAAATAAAAGTAGACTAGGAAATAGGCCATTCTTGATAGAGAAGGGGCTATTGAGCATAGTGTATTCGCGCATTGCCGCGAGAGTCAAGCGAGACGTTCGATTTCATTTTCGCGATGGCCGGCAGGTGGAATTGTCGCGGAAACAAGGCTTGAAGCTCCAATATAGCTCTCGAAAGCTTACAGGCGTCCATCGCGAACCGACCTAGAGTCAGCGACTAAATTTTCGGAGAACTTTTCCTCTGGCTCTCTCTCTCTCTCTCTCAACAAATTCTAGGGAGTACAAATTTATAAAACGGGAATTCTAATAAAAAACATTGAAAATAACTGATCCGTTAGCGCAAATCGAATACTACGCGGAAAGGTAAGATTTATATCTATATTATAATTTTAATTTTATTATAAATTTTAAAGTCTAGGCCTATATCGGTAAATATATCCGTACTTTACTATATCATTAATTAGTCCTCAATTATTTCGAGAATTTTATGTTATTTTAAGGTTGTAATTTTTCTCGTATATTTAAAAATTTAGTATCGGTATCCAGTAAATTGAATACTATAATAATTATAAATAAGTTTCTTTTGACGCTTTATTTAATGACGCGAGTGAAATATATATCTCTACGGAGTTTCTAATTTCTATAAAGGCACAGTAATTAATTTTTAAACTGACCATAGCGTGAAGAATTTCCGGTCCAAATATAGGGTAAAGTAATGCAAAATATAGCGAGAAAGAAGGGTTAAATATATCGCGAAGGCAAATATTTCCAATATGAACCGCGAATAAGGGTCTACTATATCGCGAAGAAAGGTGTACTATATCGCGAAGAAGGGTAATATGTTGCGCAAAGGGCAAAGAAAGCCAAAATTTATTACTCAGAAATCCGAAGTATATGGCGAAGAGATCCAAAATATAGCGAGAAAGAAGGGTTAAATATAGCGCTATGAAAGGCAATATATAACGAAAATAAGGGTCTACTATATAGCAAAGAAGGACAAATAAATCCAAAATATATCCCAAAGGATGTCAAAATATAGCGCGAGATAGCCAAAATATATTACGCAGAAATCCAAAAAATAGCGGAAAAACGGGTCCAAAATAGCGCAACGAAAGGTAAATAGACAATATATATAGCGTTAATAAGGGTTTAATATAGCGCAAAGAACGCTCAAATATAGCGAGCGCTATCAAAGCCAAAATATAGCACAAAGGCCAAAATATGGTCGAAAAGAAGGATCAAAAGTAGTGTAAAGATCTGCAAGTAGAGCGCAATTAAGAACAACAAAATGTAAATCAAAGAATTGTCTAAAAAAAGCTTTAATAAAAGAAAATATATCGCGATTAAGAAGGACAAAATATAACGCAAAGTATGGCAAAATTAATCGCAAAGGGTCTAATTTTGCCCAGAAAGAAAAAAACTAAAAATTGCGCTAGGAAGGGTCTAATATGGTGCCTAAGAGGGAAAACAAATTTAAAATATAGAGCAAATAAGGGTCTATTATAGCGCGAAGAATGACAAACCACTCTTGAAATCAGGTAAACAAACTAAATGGAATCAATTTGAAATCATGCGAATCAATTCGGAATCACGAGTATCAAATCCGAATCATTGGGAATCAATTCGGAAAAACGCTAATCAATATAAAATCCCGCGAATAAATGTGAATCACAAATCAATTCGGAACCATGCGAATCGATTCGGAATCACGAGAATCCATATGGAATCAATGTGAATCACGAATCGATTCGGAAAATTTAGATTTTAGATGAAATAAGTTAGAGTATAATAAAGGCTAGTTAAGAAAGGAACGTATTGGGCAAGGAAAGTCAAAATATAGAGAAATGAAATGCAAAATATTGGAGAGAAAGCCAAAGATCTAACTACATGCCAATAAACCATAATATTAAAATACCCGGTAAATAATTGCAAAATATGGCAAACACGCGCAAAATACATGGCGAAGCAATTCAATACATAAACTAATGAAAAGAGAAAAATATAGGGCAAAAAAGGGCAAACTATGACAAACTAAGCAATTCAGATACTCTTCTTATTGAGAATTTTTATTATTGCCCGTTCCCCTTAGTTTCGCCCCCCAATCCACCATTTTGGTAACCCAGAAACGAGGAGATAGTTTTTTTGGTAGGCAGAGTCACTACCACCTCGTTTCTGGGTGACCAAAATGGCGGATTGGGGGTCGAAACTAAGGGGATCGGGAAAAATGGCAGCCCCTTTATAAGGCGCGGCAAAAAGTCTATAGACGTAAATGTATTTCGTATGACTTACCTCTCATAAGTTTAATTTAATATAGCATATATATAACATGTACTATTTGATATTGTCAATTAATCTTGATATAAAAGAAATTTACGCGTCTTTTTAATCTTAAGTCTCCTAAGTTGAGTATTTTCTTCATAGCGTTATGTTTAGATTTAAAATAGCTCTTAAGATTTACGGGAAGAACATTTATTTTCTCTCACCAAATTATACCATTGCAGCCTTACTAAAATCATCACTGGAAAATGGATTTACATATTTAAGTCAATTCCAAGTTTATAGCTGAGTATATATAAAGTGATTAAATTCGTATATCGAATTTTTAGAGCCCTTTACTGACGAAAGTGCTAGTCGAAAAGATGCCTTAACGTTTTACGAGAATTTAGCGTAGGCCTTTAAGTGTACTTCGAGGGAAAATGAAGTGGAGCAGCCCGCTATTTTAAACTGATTCTTAAAAATATTTTAAAATAAGTGACCGTTTCTAGTCATTTTACCATTAATTATCATCGCCACTTCTCGCGTGGCCATTGAGAATTGGCTGTTGAAGTTTTATGTACTATACTATCGAAACATTCGCTTATGGCATTATGGGAGAAGACCCTTTCATAGGGGGCAGATGTATAAAAAGATTTCGGAAAGACTTCTTCAAAGATGGCAGTAGTAGCAAATAAATTTTAGACAATTGCGTGGCCCTTAGTAATTTCGGAACTACATGGCGGCTGGAGTACCAGAAGGGTTAATTTTCCCCATAGTAGGGTATTAAATCCATAAGAAATGTTCCAATATTTTCCGAAAATGATGTAAAAGATTACTATGAGAAACGGAATAATACCCAAGTTACAACTTTTTGTCGAAAAAAGCACATCATGACTTTTACTGACAGGTAAGCCTTGGCGTTTCACATTAATGATTATGATCCAAGGCTTAAATACACGTTCCTGCATTATTATATCAATATAATTAGGTACTTTCAATAACTCAAGAAATATTTCTTTGATATATTTAACTTGCCTCCTAATTGTACAACTAAAAAAGTACAATAATCCTAAAATAGGCAAATAATAAGGGCAACTATATTTTTAAACGTCTTAAATCGCTCCGAGCAGTCTTCGAGATCACTAACTTATTCCCGCGAAATTCCGCCAATCGGCAATGAGGTACGATATCAACGCCACCTGGCCCCAAGCAAAAAATATAATATTTTATACGGCCCCCGAGGTTCATGGTATGGTACAGAAGATAGGTGTATACCTTTTTTTATCAAATCACGATAAATTGCAGATCGAGCATTTCAATTTAATTTTTAAACCTATAGATGGAGCATTTTAAACTTTGGAAACTTTTTAAGGTACACTAGCCTAAGGGCGGATTTTTCCCAGTAACGGTTTTTAGTGGGGTCTAGGTACTATATTCACTTCGGCGTGGACGTTGGCGTGGGCGTCGTGCAAGAAGACGAAATCCGTCATCGAATCGAAAAATCTTTCGTCCTCTTACCTCTCCGAGTGAACTTTTAGTTCAAGGAGAGGTTCTGTCTGTGTGTGACGTCGGAAGAAGACGTCATCACCCACGGCGCTTGATTCTCCAATAAAATTCGTATATACAGTTATTAGCTTCTACCTTACTGTAAACGTATATCCACCACAGCTCATTGAAGAGCAGCAACCGTTACTCGCTTCTTAGTTTATAATGATCAACGAACGCCTTATATAGTATCTTTTGGATTAGCGTCTATTTTAGCCTTCTGAGGTTATAGCTTTTACTGAATTGAAGCGTAATATTCCATTAAATTAAAATTAAAACTGATTAAATGATTTAACTTAATCTAAAAACCAATGTAGCTGAAACTTAAATTTAAGATAAAGGATATTTTCGAAGATATTCAATATTTTCTTATAGGTTGGTTAGATAAAGGCGTGTTTTCACGGGTGTCCAAGATAAAATGAATTAATAAATTTTAGATATTAAGGGGAGTTTTCACGGGTATCCAAGATAAGACAATAATGATAGATGTAAAGGTGCCTTCACAAGGGTATCCAAGGTAAAAATTAATAAAGATTAGATATAAGGGCGTGTTCACAGGGTATCCAAGATAAAATGAGTTAATAAATAATATATATAAAGGCTCGTTTCCGAGTTAAAAATGACATAATAAAGAATAGATATATAAAGTCGCGTGAGCACGAGTATCCAAGATAAAATGACAAAGATAATATATAAATCCCCGTTCGCACGGGTATCTAAGTTAAAAATTAATAAAGATTAGATATAAAGACACGTTCACACGGATCCAAGATAAATTAATAAAGATTAGGTATAAAGACGCGTTCACACGGGTATCGAAGATAAATCAATAAAGATTAGATATGAAGATGCGTTCACAGGTAGCCAAGTTGAAAAACATGATTTGAAAAACTTTACGCAACTTCGTATTTAAAGGAATCTCGAAACGCCATTCAAATTGTTCAAAGAGCGTTTATGCATGCATAACAAGCCCCTGCTATAGCATCATTCTTTTCAGCCTCTTTACAATGTCATGGGTCTAGCTATTCCGATGGGCTTGACCACCTTGTTCTCTCCGTTGGATATCAGCCAAAGCCTCTACGCTTCGTCGGTTTGGATGCCAAATCTCAGGGGCATCTCGCGTAACTTCGCACATAATTCTTGCCGTCTTACTTAGCTCCAAACTATGTCTGCCTTCACTAGACTAAAAAAGCTATTAGCGTAATATCAAGCTTGCAAATTAACACTATAACCAAGAATTCATTCAGGTTCCATAAGAATATGGGAGGGCCGCGATTCAATAACCATCCTCCCAAACTTTGTTGCAAAAGTTCGTCTGCTTCGAATCGATTTTTCAAGTAAATCGCTCCTGACATCTATTATTAACCCACGCCACTAACGACCTTGACGTAATATTTTGGGTAGTAAAAATTATGGAGCCGACCGAAGAAATATCTAAGCGTACAAATGTTGCGAAAATTGCAGACGAACTTTTGTTACAAAGTTTGGGAGGATGGTACCAGAGGCTAAAGCTATGCTCCCATATTCTTATGGAACCTGAATGGATTCTTGCTATAACCTATATAATACTCGAAACTACTTACTACATTACAATTAAAATAATCATTACCGGAATTTGAATTATAAATTAGCAAAAAGCCTATTCCCACCCTACTGCTTGGTGATTGCGAGTCGCGACTCTATGGTCTCTCTCTCTCTCCGATGGGCGATGTTATTGTACGCCTAATCGCGCGACACTACTTGTTTACTAGTCACCGGCATCCACTGACGTCACGAAATGGGAAATACAGGATGTAGCCCCCCCCCCTTTTTTTTGGGCGCCGATTTCTCTCTTCCCAGAACCGGCTCCATAAGCCAACCTTATCGCAGTTTTTTACGAACCTTGACACTAGCCATCCCTACCGCGTTCTTTCACGGAAAGGTAACTAGATTTGTTACATAGTTCACTGCATATTTCATCCAAAATATTTAACTCGATTTTGCACTACTAAAGCTTAACTAAAGGATTCTTAATAACAAAAATGCCTATCTTTTTATTCCTTAAAGGAAATAACGCTAGGTTGCTTTTAGCCAAGGCCAAGGTTTACGTCATTACCTAAAAATAGCAAAAAAAGTCATCACCACTGACTGGCTCGAGTAATTTGGACTCTTCCTCGATATTTTGAGTCGGGAGAGAGAGGACGGCCGCGCTTGACTACATTGTTTCCCCTCCCAACTCCGGAATTTATTCAAAGAGTGCGGTTGCGATTTCACTATTTACTCTCGAATCAGAATCTGCAATTTAATTTGACTCGGCCTTTGCTAATAGCATTAAGCTACGGGGTGTTGTTTACTTTTAGGAAATAAAGAGATAGACTTTTGATAATAGTACAAACTCAATGCACTTTCGAAGTTATACTCTCCCTTTGAACTTGGGAGTAAAACTAATTCAAGAATTTTGGCGAGATTTTAACCACTGATTACGTGTAGATTTTCTCAAATTTTTACTAGTCTGGAAATAGACTTAAATTTAATACCAGTTCTTTATTACACCATTTATATCCCCCGCTTTTGATGATAAGTCCGGGACGACACCGCCCAAATATTTCGCCCAAAATTATCTATTCCCATTTCGCCCAAGGCATTTTTTGCCCAAAATTATCTATTCCCATTTCGCCCAAGGTATTTTTTGCCCAAAATTATCTATTCCCATTTCGCCCAAGGCATTTGTCGCCCAAAATAATCTATTTCCATTTCGCCTAATCCTACTTTGCCCAAACTTATTATTTGGCCCCAAATTATCGATTCACAATTCGCCCAAACTAAATTTATTAGGTTAGGTTAGGTTATCAAATAAAGTAAATGGTTCTTTAGATACATCAAAAAGTGCGTGCAGAAATAATTAAACGGGCCCGAGGAACCGATCAAAAGGAAATTGTTCCCGAAGGCTTACCTTCTCTGTATCAAGCTAAGTCAAGTCTCTACAGATGTCGAAACACATCCAACTAATGCCGAAACCCGAGGAGACAGATTAATCTTAGGAGTGGATTGGGCGAAATGAGAAATGGACGAAATGGGAATTTGGTGATATGGCATTGGGCTAAATAGGATTGGGCCAAACGGGAATTCGGTGAAATGA
Organism: Odiellus spinosus; assembly: GCA_963920705.1. Classification (NCBI taxonomy): domain Eukaryota; kingdom Metazoa; phylum Arthropoda; class Arachnida; order Opiliones; family Phalangiidae; genus Odiellus; species Odiellus spinosus. The sequence continues at coordinate 3,845,630 of OY987230.1, forward strand.
GATTGGGCGAAATGGGAATTAGGTGAAATGAGATTGGGCAAAACGGGAATTAGGTGAAATGAAATTGGGCGAGATAAAATTGGGCCAAATGGGGGTAGACCTTTGCCACAACAAACTGCACAGTCCAACGCTGGCGTAATGGAAGACAATTTTTAATTGAAAAAAATCTTAAAGCTGGAAATCTCAAGAAAGATGGAATAAATCTAAGAAAGTTGAGAGAAATGTCACTATAAGTTTGTTTCTCCGTTCATTTAAAATACTTAACATCCTATCTTTATTCGGGCTTCAGTTCCATTGCGCCGAATCCCATTCGACCGAAAACTCCGCACTTTGGCGGATTCGGTCCAATGGGACTGTCCCATTGAACCGAAAAAGCCGCACTTATCCGGGTTTAATATTCGGTACATTGGGACATGATCTTTACTTAAATATACCCGATGAAAATTAAATTATAAATTTAAAGGAACGCAAAGATTGAATCTTTGAAAGCAAAAGATCTGATTGACTAATAATAATTTAATAATCAAGTAAAATGAGCACTAGGTCCAAATATTTGGTTAAATATTAAGCAAAGTGTAATGTTTAGAATAACAAAACCTTTTTAAATCACAGTAATTTATTTTTAAAAAGCAAATTGCCTATTTTTATTTACATTTTAAAGTCATATTGATTGCGTCAAAAAGGTTCGGCTGCAATTTTTGGGAATTTGCTTTATATAATTCCTAAAAGTTATACCTCTGGAAACAAAATATTTTTAATCAATTTAGACTTTAACGACATAAGTAAAATTATCAAAACTCGCTATAATCTTACAAATTCTTTGTGGTTAATTATTATATTTACAAATTAAAGCTCGTAGAAATTTTTTTGGTTCTGACCAATTGCTGATTCCTAGCAAAATTCTAGCTAACCGAAAGAGGTGTCTGTTAGAAATATTGTTAAATGTTTGTTCTCGCGATAATTTTATACGACATTTTAATGGCAACAGCAACTAACTCTTCTCGAGAAATCTAACACTGTAAAATTTCATCAAAATGGATTAAGGCTTAGGGAGTCTTGTATGAGACTAATAATTGATGGTAAATTACCTAAAAAATGTGAGATCTGTTATTTTTTAAGCATATTAAAACAGTCCAAATCGTTCAAAAATATTTTGTTATAAGTGTCTTCAAACATAAGTATCTTTCAAATTGCACGATAAAATTTGTTTAACTGTTGAGATTAAAATATACTTTGTAGTAAAACGTATGACTAGATGACAATATTCAAACCCCCAAGTAAATAATACTGGTTATCGACTAATTTGGCCTCGGGGAATTCAGAAACAATTCTTTAAAAACTCTACGAGCAGCAGAAATGTCTGTAATACGCATTTGAAATTTTAAAATTTCCATAATAAAATCCCATTAAGTTTCTAACCTATCCTAATCTTTCCTTAAAGATTACCAGATGGACGGCGTAGCCGTAGCCCAACGGATAAACTAGTTGGAAGGATGGAGTAATTTGAGGGATTAACTAACCTAACCTAGACTTACCTTACCTAAAATATTACAAGAGTGACGGGTTAGCCCAAGCTAGGGATTAACTAGTTGGAGGGATGGGATAATTAGAGCCATTAACTAACCTAACCTTACCTTAAAGATTACCAAATGGACGGGGTAGCCCGAGGGATTAACTAGTTTTAGTTATGGACTAATTTGAGGGATTAACTAACCTAACCTTATCTAAATATCACAAAAAGGACGGGCTAGTCCGAGCTAGTCCGAGCTAGGTATTATATAGTTGGAGGGATGTGCTACTTTCAGGTATTAACTAACCTAACCTCACCTCACCTTAAATATTACAAGATGGACGGGGTAGCCCGAGGAATTAACTATTTGGAGGGATGGGTTAATTCGAGGGATTAACTGAACTAACCTAACCTAAAATATTACAAGGGTTAGCCCGAGCTAGGGATTAATTTGTTAAAGTAACGGACTAGATCATGCGATTAACTACCCTAACCTAACTGTACCTTCAAAGTTAGAAGAGGGACGGTCGAGCCCGAGGGATTTACATAATCGAATCTTAAATTTTATAATCATCGACAAAAAATGGGCATGGAAGGCGAAACAATTCTTTAAAGCAAGAGAACATAATTCAGGAGACCAGAAGTATGTGGCCGTTTATTTAACTCGCTGACATCAACTTCCGTTTCGCCTATCCTATTTAACATTCTAAATCTTTACTTTAATTTTTAAATACTTCAGTTCCGTGACTATGATGTGCTTTAGATAATTAGGCAACTACTTAATAGCAACGTCATTAAGTAATATTAATGACGGTGCTATTAGGTAGTTTGCCAATTATTAAAGTCTGGATCTAAAGCATATTCTAGTCGCAAAATGCAAGTATATTAAAAAATAAAGTAGAGATTGAGAACGTTCAACTTAAAATTTCATGTACAATTGAGCATTTGGCATGTCCAACTCAAGTGATATTTATTCCCTAGACCTTTCATTGTGTAATATTCTTACACAGACATAATAGATTAAATTAGCCAGATTTCTAGGAAATGCGATTTAAATTCAATCGCTTTGGGTTTATTCAAGTATTCTACGCAAAAGATCGTGAGAAAGAGGTCTATTATCACCGAAATATAGATGAGAAACGATTGCCAAAATACTCAAAGACGACACCATCGCGCAAGCTAGAGGGTTCACCACAATTCTAAACTCTAACGTAAATCACCCATTGGTGCAGTGCATCTACGAGTACCGAATCTGTAAATCTCGCTTATATAGACCGAGAAGAGATATATTGTTAAAGTTAAAAAAACCAAATGATAAGAAAATCTGGCCAACTTTTTAATTACGGTGAATTAGGGTTAATTTAATGGAATACTCATGATATAATATAATAGACGGCTAAAGAGGGCTACCCTAGTAGAAAAACCCAGTGAATGCAATTTTCAGTTAACGATAAAAAATTAGTTAAGGCTTCCTAAGATAAATCTAGAATCGTTTTACGGTGATTCAAGTAAGTGGCTTTGTTTTTGGGATTTACTCGAGTCAACAATTGATCAAAACGAATCACTGTCAAAGGTAGATAAATTTAGTTATTTAAAATCGTATCTAGGTGCGCCTAGCGGCGAAGTCAATAGCCGGGTTAGCTTTAACTGGAATATATTATGACAAAGCGGTTGGCATTTTAAAAGAGAGATTTGGTAGCGATGATATAATAATTAATGCACACATGAACAATATTACGAATTTAAATCCAGTATAACGTTCCTCGGATCTGGCAGGGTTGCGTACATTCTATGACCATTGCGTTGTCGAAGTAAGGAATTTAGAGTCCCTAGGATTGACGACTGATGGGGGTTTCCTGCATCACATAATCACGAAGATGATCCCGTATGATCTAGCACTAGAATATAGCAGAAAACTAGACAGAACTAGCAAATTGGTAGTAACCAATCTATTGGAATTCATTCTCAAAGAATTAGAGAGCAGAGAGCGAGCGCACGTGTTCACCAAATTGGACGAGAAGGCCTCAGAAGGTAGCGGCAAGGAGCATTTAAGAGATAATAGTTCTAGGGAAAATAAAGGCAAGTGATTTGAAAGGTATAACCAAAAGGGGATAGAAAGTAAAAAGGGAGCTACTGGGCTTTGAGTCTAGAACCTGTAATATGGAGAACTACTGATCTCCCCTCTGAATTCCCAGCCCCCCTTATTGGCGTAAGATCTTTTTGTGCCGTAGCACTAAAATATGAGCGAAGAGGCCGAAAAATAGTTCTAATGCCAACCAAGAAGTACAGCGTCAAGAAGTAGTTTCTCTAGGGAATATATTTTAATAATCTGCAGTTTTAAAGAAATAAATATAATAATCTTAATAACATTAACTATAATTGTAATATTTTTGTCCCAAAAATAAATATCCTTATGGTAAATCTACTTGGACCACGAATGCAAAAAGCTAAAATAGCCACCAGGCGCATCATCTTCATGTTTTCTAAAGTATATTATACTGGCCATTCGTATTAATAATTAAGTTTTTCAAAGTAACTTTAGCCTCCATATGATTTAATATATTTTTCCTTAGACCAGATTGATCAATCACGCAATTATCACAATTCCTAATCACATCCGCGAGGTCGGGACTTCCATGTTTAACTAAGCCTATGCAAAATGCTTCTCTTTAAACTAGCAGACGATATTAATCTTTCCGGCCGATAGGTTCGCTACAATCGGAGAACTACTTACGGGAGAGGAAAAAAATCGATATTGTAGTGAGGTTAGAGTCATCGTGATTGGCCAAAATATAGGGGGGAAGGGGGGAAGTATTTTGTTCTCCATATTTCAGGATCTCTGCAGCTAAAGGCTTGTAGTTTAGGGAGAGGCGCCCTTTTTACTTTCTATCCCCTTTTGGTATAACTTATAACAAAAACCAAGAAAAACAACGTCCTTAGCCTAAGAGGAGATCACATGTCCAGAAATTGTAATTCAAAGGTACAATGCAAATTCTGGGAGAGGCGTCATCACACCGCGATGTGTGAAACCAGAGATAAGGAAGAGAGAGTAAGAAACAAAATGGTGAAGCCCATCGGAATAGCTAGACCCATGACATTGTAAAAGAGGCTGAAAAGAATGATGTTATAGCAGGGGCTTGTTATGCATATGCATAAACGCTCTTTGAACAATTTGAATCGCGTTTCGAGATTCCTTTAAACACGAAGTTGCGTAAAGTTTTTCAAATCATGTTTTTCAAAATTCATGTTTTTCAAAAATCATGTTTTTCAAAAATCATGTTTTTCAAATCATGTCTTTCAAATCATGTCTTTCAAATCATGTCTTTCAAATCATGTCTTTCAAATCATGTCTTTCGTGGTAGAAGGTATATATACGAATTTTATTGGAGATTCAAGCGCCGTGGTGATGACGTCTTCTTCCGACGTCACACACAGACAGAACCTCTCCGTGAACTAAAAGTTCACTCTGAGAGGTAAGAAGTCGAAAGGTTTTTCCGATTCGAGGTCGTAACAGACAGAACCTCTCCGTAAACTAAAAGTTCACTCGGAAAGGTGAGAGCACGAAAGATTTTTCGATTCGATGACGTATTTAGTCTTCTTGCACGACGCCAACGCCCACGCCGCAGTGAATACAGTACCTAGACCCCACTAGGGTTGGGTTTGAAAAATTTATTTATATTTAACCATGGTCAATAAATTTAACATTAAAGATGGTTTGAAAACATGATTTGAAAAACATTTGAAAAACATCATTTGAAAAACATGTTTACTCACAAGCGGGGATATTCGAATGTACGTCATTTCCAATATATCGCATCAAAAACGCTCGCGGTCGGGAAATTTCCGACACTTCGTGTTTCAAGAAATCTCGAGACGCCATTCAAATTGCTTAAAGAGCGTTAATGCATGCACGCCCCTCCTATAGCATCATTTCTTACAGCCTCTTTTACAATGTCGGGGGGGGGGTCTAGCTATTCCTATGGTCTTCACCATCTTGTTATTTTCCCCCTTTTTGGCAATGCCCCATCATCCTTGGATATAGAAGGCAACGGAAATGCGGTAGACTCCGCCCCAACGAAAAAAAAACCGGCGGCGGCTTGACCGTGTTATGTGAGTTTCGACGGGTTAAGCCATGTACTGCGGCGTTTGTCGTCACGTGGTCAGCGGCCGACTGCCGTGTCGCGTCTCGAGCCTAGGCAGAATTTTTACCTCCCCGACTAAACTTCAATGGGAGGTTTTATACTCGTCGTATCTGTGTGTGTGTGTGTCACTTCCTGTCACGGATATCACGTGACCGAGCCAAAAGTCTAGAGACTTTATCATACCAGCTTATCGTTCAATTCCGTTTAACTCCTTTAAGCGTGGCTGCCACATTAGTCTCAAGCGTCGTGCAATGATATGCAACAGGACGTCTCCAAATTGCATATTATCATCTTCCACCATCCTTTTTACGGTCAAACCTCGATGCTGGACAGTTGAAGGCGATTATACGCAATGGGACGGCTCCCACTGTTATAATTACCTCCGACCATCCCCACACCAAGGTCCAACCTCCAGTGTCCGATCTCAGCGGGCCATACTAGCGAGGTGTCCCTCACATCAACCTCCCACTCTCCAAACATCGCCCCACCAATGGGTAAATTAGCTTTGCATACCAAGCGCCTAGAGATCAAGAATCGTCTAGACATGGAAGGGAGGGGGTTTTCCTCCCAACTCCATGGCCACATTGCTCGATTAACAAAGCCCTTCGAAGGGTTTATATACTACCTTTATGAAGTGAACGTAAATGAGCCTTATGGTGTGATATAGTTTAGGGAAATGAAACGCAATATTTATTTATATTAAAAATATCAAAATGGTTCAACTTAATCTAATTAATAATGTAGCCGAAAAATCAATTTAAAATTCGAGGTAGTTTAGAAGATATTTAAGAAATTGTCCAAAAATTTAAAGAAATTTCACCGTTTTATAACCAGCTTGAGTTGGCACCACACGCAAAGCTGTTTTGCATATATCATTTAGTCCAAAAAGCAATGGTTTAGGCTAAGGCTTGCTGCAAACTTGGGATGGATTGAAGAATCTAAATAAAGGTACGTTTACACGGGCATCCAAGATAGAAACGACATAAGATTTAAAGCTGAGGCGGATTGATACAAAATGTTAAACCTCTTAAGAAAAATTATAGTCGTGAAAACTCCCCTTGGACAGAAGTACAGTAGGTTTCCCGTGTTTAAAAAACAACAATTTTGAATAAAAAATGGACATCTGATGTTGGAAAAAAAAAATAGGCTTCAGTTTTCTCCACTATAAAACCCAAGAAATATTTCCGATTATTTTCATAATCAAAAGAAGCCGCGTACAGTGAACTTCGTTAGCAGACCAGGAGACAAGACGAGACCAGACGAAAGAGAGCTATAATGACTTAAGTGAGAAAATCAACCAGCGCAGAATGTCATCACCATTTGAAGTCAACAGAGCAGCGACACGGCTTTCATTTATCACCAGAAAGAGACGGTATGGCTACGAAGAATTGAAACATGCAAGCAGAGAGTGTTTTCGGACTCGACATATGAGACACTTACAGTCAGTAAAAGCTCTACAGTTCTTAATACGGCCTTGTTATTCTAAACATAAAAGGAGCTATTCAAGTATAAATATTAACGGTATGGTAATTAGTCTATTTTCAGTCTTCAAGATATTTTTTTTATCATAGGAGTGGAAACTAACGCTCCTGTCCCATTGAACCGAATCCCAATCGACCGAAAAACCCGCACTTTGGCGGATTCGGTACAATGGGACAAGAATCTTTGCTTAAATATAACCGATGGAATTTAAAAAAAAATTAAATTCCCGGGATTGCAAAGATTCATCTTTGCGAGCAAAAGATATGGTTGACTAATAATAATTTAATGGCCAAATAAAATGAGCACTTGCCATAAATTATTTTGAGAAATATTTACGAAAACTTATTGTTTAGAAAAACAAAATATTTTTAAATCTCCCAAATTTAACTTTATAAAAGGAATTGCCCATTTTTATTTGTATTTTTAAGTCAGTTTCATTACGTTTCAATGTTTTTTCTGAAACTATCTAACCTAACCAAACCAACCCAAAAAATTCTACCCAAGTAAAATAACACAGAAAGCGAAATTTTTCCATGATTGATAAAAAACAAGCTTATTTATAATAGGAACAGGTAAAGTCACGTGCTCTTTTCAAAGCGAAATAAAAATATAACACTGTTTTAATAACAATGTCTAAAAATTTAGATTCTTATATAAATACCGATATTCTGATGTTTAACTTTATACACTGAAGTCGGTTATGGAGCGAATTGCTAATAAGGGAGGTTTTCTGTACATCTACCAGGCGTATTTATTTAACTTAAATAAACGAAAAGGGCAGTCGTGTTATTTCACGTGTAGAAATAAGCTATGCAGTGTTAAGATCACTACTTTCGATGGCGTAGTTCAAGGTACTGTCCCTGAACATGAAGTTCATGAATCGGACACCAAAATTATAATGCAAATAAAGGCAAAGAACAAAATGCTAGCAGAAGTAGACGGATATTCTAACAACAGGAAACGAATTCGTGCGATATATTCTGAGACTTGCTTAGATGAAAAGAGGGAAGCTATGTCTTCGGGGGCTTCTGAATTGGAAACACACGCCATGCTGCCGGAGTTTAAAAGAGTACGTTCATCGATGTACCGTTGTCGCACCAAGAACTTGCCTCCAAATCCACAAAACCGGAAGGACATCCAAATTGAAGGACGCTGGGAAAACGTCGGTGACTCTGACGAAAAGTTTTTGCTCATTGATGATGGAACTGATGACAAAATCACTTTCGCAACAAGTGACTTTTTCTCTTTGCTATGTGAAGCACAATCCGTGTTTATGGACGGCACTCACTATGCGTGCCAAAAACAGTTCAGCCAACTTTATATTCTACATGTAACGGAATTATGTTACTAATTGTATACGCCTTGCTACCAGGTCACTCCAAAATTATATACTCTCTAATGTTCACACTAATTATTAAAGCAGCTACCGCAAAAGGCTCGTCTTTCTCGCCATTACAATTTCACATAGATTTTGAGAGCTCCATGATATCTACAATAATGGACGTATTCCCAAATTCAACAGTCAAAGGATGCTATTTTCATTACACCCAAGCTATTTGGCGAGCCGTCAATTCAAAAAACCTTGCAGCCGAGTACAAAGCTAATGAAAATATCCGAAACATGGTTCGCTGCTTAATGGGTCTTGCGTTGATTCCGCTGGAAGATCACGATGAAATTTGGCTTGCTTTACAAGACACCTTCCCAACTGATAATGTAAAAGTAGTTGCATTTCTGGATTATTTTGTCAACACTTGGTTACAAAATAGCCTTCACCCACCAGCTTTCCAATTGCGCACAAACAATCATTTGGAGGGTATGATGCTTGAAATTGGACAATGATATCGGAAAACCTTCAAAACCAGCTAATAAAAAATATATTGAATTCAATCAAATTACATCAACTCTGTTTACAATTACCAAGCCGATATAAAACGCCCTAATATGAGCCGAATAGACGCTACAATGAAGTTACTAAACGCGATTGCATGTAATATTCGTGCAGACGCTTAAATTGTTCAATAATTGTTTTTGATATTTTGTATTATAATCCAACATGGCTAAATAAAAAAATAGCATATTTTCAATGATTGTTTCCACATCACTTTACTAGCTTATGTTGACTACAGAAACTTATTGTTTCGTCGTTATTCACTCATCTCTCTTCCATGAAATTTCTAGAGTTCGCATTATTACGATATCATATTATATAAGATATTAATTATTATAAAGATTTAGAAACATACACAGCCCGGTAGGGATTAAATCCTGGGTTCTTCGTTTGACAGTCCTAAACTTTTCCTCGACGCAACTGTGAGACGAAATTTTTGGGTACATATATTGCGCTTATCTTATTTTGACCTAGTAATTATTTTTATAATAGGCGAAACCACCAATATGGCTATAAAAACTTTTTATTTTGGCGGTATCTCTTATCAATTCGGTCGAATGGGATTCGATCCAATGGGATAACACCAAACTGACGTCTTGTCAGCCGGTTTGGAAAATAAGCTCTCGACCAGCTCCGTCAAAAAAAGAATTTCAGACGAAAACTGTACCGGAAGTAATTGCCAATCATCTACCGACAATGGGTTGTAAATGGAACATTCAGTCTAGAATATTTCTTGGTTTGTCCAAGAGGAACTTGCTACCATATCTTCGTCGTTTTAATTCCTTGCCATCCCAGACTTAATCCTTCGTCTTTATCAAATCAGTGGATTATCAAAGATAATCACACTTGTATATTACATATTTACTTTGTTAATAAACATTTCATTTCGTGCGTGTCTATTAAGAAATCTACCCCTTGCCGCATATAATTATGAGTAACGCACGACATTTCATTTGGTGTATATATTAAAAAGTCTACGACCTGCCGCATATAATTATGGGTAACACAGGCCACTCTTTTTGCATTCTCTGAATCCTTGAGGTTAAGGGAAAATACTTATACTCCGTAACCTAGATGGGAAATAGAGAAGTGTAATTCAAATGCACGCTGTTTCTTCTACTCTTCTAATACTCTACATTTCTTTTCATCTTTTATGTTAGGTAGGGTTAGGTTAGGTTATGTTACCTTAACGTCGTGGTCGGGGAGGTTATATTTTGGTTTCCCAATTTGTTACTTTTACTTTCACTTTCGTAGTTTCCCACGGACCTACCGTCTCTCACCGTGTATACACTTCGAGGCAGTGGCCACTCGACAGCTGCTGACCCCTGTTGGTAGAGTTACGCTCAAGTATTGAGCCTTACGGACCATGGCGCGCCAAGAATACGCTTCTTTCATTAATTTTGACCCCCTTCAAAGGGAATAGGCAACCCACTGAATCAGACCTCATGCGCAGAAACGGCGATGTTTCATCCCCCTTTGCTTATCTGATTCTGTGGATGCCTACCCCCTTTGGAGGGAGTAAAAATAAACGAAAGAGGTGAATGCGCGCCAAAAATATTACATACAGGCAGAGGCGTCAAAAATATTGAAAAGTTAATCGGCGGCCTCGGAGTCTAAAATGCGGCGCGCGCGAGAGAGAAACGCTATTGACCGTAATAGCGAAAGAGACGAAGCCACACGGAAAGACAAAAGAGTACGACTAAATTCACTCTCTCTAGCATTTTCACCAGTAGCGCCGCCAGGATTTTACTCTAAGTAGGCACCGTGATTTAGAGGCCCCCCCTCATCAGGTTTTTCCTTGTCATTTTCAAGCTAATGTTACATTATAAAAAGGTTGTAAGGAGATAGTTTCTAGGAGGGATCTAGGATAGTTCGGTGCAGGATAATTGGCTGCCGGAATATTGGCTGCTGAGAATATTCGGTGTGGGGAAAATTGGGTGCACGGAAAACTCGGTGTTTCAAAAAATTTTAATTTCAATTTAATTTTACAATTAATTTTAAAATTTTAAAAAGAAGCGTGGTGTGCTACACCAAAAATATACACCTTTCCCACATTTCACTATTTTGCTTTATAGGTCTTTTCAACCTTAATTCTTACTAATGCTCAATAAAAATTATAGCATTTAATTGAGGCTTCAATCTATTTGTAATATTATAGATAGCCCGAGCTAAGGATTAACTAGTTGGAGGGATTTGCTAATTAGAAGGATTAACTAACCTAACCTTACCTTAAAGATTACCAGATGGACGGGGTTGCTCGAGGAATTATCTAGTTGGAGGTATGGGCTAATTCGAGGGATTAACTAACCTAACCTTATCTAAAATATTATTTTGCACCGAATTTTCCGCCCAAACCGCACCAAATATTCTCGCTCCCAATATTCCTAACACCAAATTTTCCGGCAGCCAATTTTCCTGCACCGAACTATCCGTATACGGCTAGGAGATAGTAACTTATTCCCTCTGCTCTACAAGATGATATGGAAAAAAAGAATTTTCAGAATCACAAGTACTTTTCATAAAAATAAATACTCCAAATAATTTAAAATACACCCAGAGATTTCACCATGGGCAACTATCTTTCACAAGCAGATCTCAGCGATATAATAGCACTTGAAAGCGTAAAGACTTTTCCGGGTGCCATTCCGCCTTAATGTTTTGAAAAAAGTCAACAAACCCAAATCACCCCCTATAGAGTGCCAAAACCAGTGCTTGCCACAAATTCATTATTACAATAGTTTGCACAAAGGTTAGAATTATCAAAAATTAAAAGGAATCTCATGGCTATGAGCACAATACTACACCGGTTTTCCTCTTGAAAACATTTTACCAGGTGGCAAACCTTTTTATTATATCCCACCTTAAATAGGCAGCACGTACAAAGCTATCCTATTCGTTATCTCTAGACCTTTTTTTACTTTAAGGAGCCTTTCTTTGTGCTTGCTTAAAATTTAGAGTGGATCAGTAAATATTTTATTAAGGAATGAAGAGATACCGTTAAACGCCCCCTATGGTGAGACTAATATTCATGTTTTTGTCACTTGACACTATAAGGAGGGAAGTAAGAAGGTCTGTGAGCCTTTGGCAGTGATCTTTACACTTAAGTCTTTTTAACTTCTGGAGCTGTCTCTACAGTCAAAGCACCCCTTTACAGATGATTATTTACAAGAAATATAAATTTATTTAACAAAGCCCACCTAAGCACTAAAAATTTAAAAGCCCTTTAGGCACCAGTTTCAAAATTCCGAGGCCCCCATAGGCACTAATTTCAAATTTTGGAGGCCCCCTAATTAGGCTCTAAATTTTTAAACGTAGGCACGTGCCTACGTGTGCCTACTGCTGGCGGCGCTACTGATTTTCACTGTTGACTCTTCGAAAGCGAACACTATCTTGGAGTTTAGTAGGAAAACAGTAGCCCGCTTGGTAGTTTTTCGGTATCAGACTATGTGGCTTAGAGGAAATTCTAACGATGCCTAGCTAAATACCGGCTGCCTGCCCTTAATAAACCAGTGCATTTTTAGAGCCAATAAGAAAGCGTTCCCATATGACGTCATGCCTCTTCGCCACGTGTTGCGTCTTAACAAAAGTTCCCTATGTGAGAGTGTCGTTTTCTTTTCAATATAATTAAATAACCGCTCGTCAGATTTGTATAATATTTTAGACACATGTTATTTTATCGTATAACATTTTAGACACATGTTATTTTATCGTATAACATTTTAGACACATGTTATTTTATCGTAAGTTTTTAAAAATAAAATAATAAGGCCAAGTGTGGAAATCCCTTTACTAACACTATAAGTGAATTAGACTCGTTTTATAGATAAGAAAACGGTATAAAATTAATATTTCTTGTTAAGCTGATTTCCCCCTTTGATCTTTTTTTTTTTTTTTTTTTTTTTTTTTGAAAACACGCACGGAGAATGAAGAGGTTTATGCAAAAGCGTACCAAAGAGATTAATTTATTTTCTCGTATATGTATATCAGCGACGGTTTCACCCGACACTAAATTTCATTTCGAGAAGTTAAGAAAACAGCGGCTTTAACTGAAGAAAACTATTTTCCCTACGAGTTTAGATAAAAAACGAAGATATCTTGAGAACAAATTCCTCCGAAGTGAAAAAACAAAAGGAAGTGGGTGTCTGACTTGAACTGTCCACAATTTATTTTTACCAATTGTTTTAAGCTCCAGAAATTAACTTTTTATAAATGTATTAAGTAGTTTTAAATTTGGTTAATTTGAAATCATTTAAAGAACGCTGCTGAATATTATAAGTATGATGTGGATGATGTATTAAATAGCGTTAATTACGTTTTAAAGAATTTTAGAATTAAAAAATTAAATTTAAAATAATTTTCTTAAATTAAGCAATATTCGTTGTGAATAGTTTGCTCAAATTATGCCATTGAATTACGTTTTTCTGTTCAAGTTATAATTTGGCTTAACAGTCGAGCGTGGTGGGTAAAACTATCCAAAAGGTATTTGAGTAGCATCTTCGGAAAGATCAAAAAATATTGTTAACACTTTGCAGTAAATATGACAGAGCGAAATTTTTTCAAACACTGCGTCCGATGAAAATACCTTATGGGGAGTTATAAATGTATTTTATAGGAACGTCTCTAGAAGATTTTGTCCAAGACAAAGCTCGAATTCAGGGGCAAATAAAAAGGGTAATAGCTGCGCGTATTAATGGTCTGGGGGAAAATAACATGATGTGCCAGTTTCGCGTTCCGAAACCCTGAGTAATGAACACGTCGCCGCTATCGGACTAGCAATAGTGAGATTTACAGCTGCACTTTTTAGCTAGACCCAACCCTAGCCTTGACGTTTGCAGTTTGGAGTAGAATAGACTCGGCTTCTGTGTCTGATTGTACCACAGTCGTCACCGTGGTTTCCCCTGTTGGTTTCTTATCTTCTACTTCTTCCGGGATTGGCTCGGTTTTCCGCGACTCATTATCTTTACAAAGAGTCGTATGATTCGAAAAACATGATTCGAAAAACATGATTCAAAAAACCTGATTCGAAAAACCTGATTCGAAAAACCTGATTCGAAAAACATTATGCAACTTCGTGTTTAAAGGAATCTCGAAACGCCATTCAAATTGTTCAAAGAGCGTATATGCATGCATAACAAGCCCCTGCTACAGCATCATTCTTTTCAGCCTCTTTTACAATGTCATTCCTATGGGCTTGACCATCTTGTTAAAAATGTAACCATCATTGGCAGTTATTTATACTCCTCCACGAAATTTTGGATCAGTTTGGGATGGACGGAATTCTGGCAGTTGCGCTTCGTGTGATAACTCCCCTTAACGACTTCCCTAAAAATAACCCTATTTGTATTTTCGCGCCCCTAAAGGTTCCCCTTGTAGATCATAGATGGCGCAAAGTCCTATACTTTTCTCTTATAGAGAAGGAGCAGAGACCTCTCAGTCTTGCTCCTTCCCTAATGCTACTTTTTTACCACGCGTTGGCCCGAGAAGGTATCGTACCGACGACCATGCGTAATGTACTATATTTCCATCAATAAACCTCTTATTTTAATTAAACCCGAGTCTCGTAACTAATCCGAAAACAACGTCTACAATTCAGAAGTGGGATTAGTCCTAAATCAAGCCCTCATAGATGATTTTAAGCGAGTTACCACGTTCAAAAGACTTGGAAACGCTAAGCCTAGGTTAACCCTAACGACCATGCTGCGCGTTTCTCCAGCATTGGTAATATTATTTCATGCTCGAACGACCACGAAATGAAATACGGTTCTAAACGCTTATGTTTAATAACGAAGTTAAGAAGAATAAAGCAACTCAAGATGGAAAGAACGCAACGCGTACTAGCCGGAGTCTTAGAGGCGAAACACCAGAAGTGCTAACGAGCTTGGAGTTGGAAGCACACAAAGGAAAGATTAATAAACTCCAACGTTCAGGTAGAATTTAAACGAAGCAACCACGAAAGCTATAAGTACAACGCTGGAACACGAAAGCAAAGTCCAGGTTAGCAGTAGCAAAGGAAAGATTACCGAACCCCAACGTTCCTGGGAATTCAACGAGTCTAACGTTCCTTTAAACGAAGCTACGATAAAAAGTGACCAACATCTGAACTTCTTCAACGATTACGAGAATTCCGACAGCGAGGATTCTTACCACGAAAGTTTCACGAACAATAGAGAAGAAGTTTATCGCCACACGAACCAAGTATTTTTAAACGACAAAACGAACTTTTTAAGCGATCTGGAAAAGAACGGATATTCCTCACGAACACTCGAGCCATTGAATGTACACGAACAACAAGATACTACGATGGCCGACGGAGAAGCACCAGTAGGTTTTATTTCATTGGATGATTTTGCAACATCAATTCAAAAAGCAGTCGATTCTGCGGTGCAACGTTCCATCAGAGCAATGTCTGAAGCGCACCTCGGACAACAGAACCAGCTAATGGCCGCGCAACAAAGAGCATTAGAAATGATTACAGCTAATGGGCACGCACCGCAGCATCATTTCAAGGATGGGAGCAAACTGATCCCCGATTTTGATCCAGTTAATTCTCCACATCAAACCGTTGAATCATGGATCAGGAAGGTCAATGATACAGGTATCGCCTACAATTGGAGCGACAACGTTAAAATTCATCTCGCAATCCCCAAGCTAAAAGGAACAGCCAAAGTATGGTACGAGGGATTGGCTACTGTAAACTACACATGGGACGAATGGACCACACTTTTGAAGGAATGGTTTCCAGTTGTAAAAGGTAGTCAAAGCCTCCACCGAGAAATGGAGCGACGAAGCAAGCAACCAAACGAAACCATCGAGGCATATTACCACGACAAGGTAGCCAAGGCCCGACTCAGTGGCTTGAAGGATGACACGTTGATAAACTATCTCATAACAGGTCTTAACGACGAAAGACTTATCTGCAAAATAAGTAACATTAACTAGGAGTGAAATTAGAAGCCTACTGGGGTACTTGATACCTCCATTATCTCTTGATCTATTTAATTTGAGCATGATGCGTTTGAAACTGGTTGGATTAGCTTCTCCAGTCAGTCTGCCACTCCAGTATGCCACTCTTACGATATACCCTCCAATTAATGCGATCGTTCAATTTTTTTTTTATAGTCGGGTAACAAGTATCTGGAATTGAAATAGAAAAGGTTAACCATCATTACCATTTACTGAAATTTTTCCATTGAATCCAAAAGTTTTTTCAAAAGGTACGGTGTAAGAATAGTTTTAATTTCTTCTGCCTGAGCCAAAATTGATAGCTTCTTGTCTTCTCTACTAAGTTTTAATTTTTGATGTAAACTCCCTGATATTGATGTAACTTCAACGTTATTTCCACGGCTAGCATTAGAATATGTAGATGATTTCTCAATACCAATTTTTAGGGCATTTTCGAGGGCCAAAGAACATGATCTTACATCCGTTTGATCGTTAAAGCCGCCACTTCTCCTAAGGCTACTATAAATTTCTTCTATCGCGTCACTTGATAGCTTCCTGGTTAAAACAAAATCAAATCTATTCTATCTTATATATAAAAACCACGACGTTCGTTCGTTCGTTCGTCGTTCGTTCGTTGGTTGGTTTTTTCGCGGGGGAATTTATTCCGAGCCGTTCCGGCCCCCCACGAGTTCGCTAATTTTATTGCTCTTGGAGAAACACGCCGTCTACGGAACAAAATTTAATCTGGGTTCGTAGTTCGTTTTAAATTAAAATTAGAATTAATTGAAAAATTAAATCTTCGATTTGGTATCGTTACAAACGTTTCAGTGTTTCGTTAATTTTCTTCCTGTTAGGCCTCCGCTCAGTTTAAATTATAAAATTTAATCGGGGTTCGTACCGCTTTTTACTCTTTTTAAATTAAAATTAAAGTTAAAAATTCCAGTTCGATAAAGGCTTCCGTTCGTTAACACGATAATCTGTCGTTTCAGGAGGATCCCGTTGCGGGATGCCTCGCCTTAACGCCGGCCTCCCATTGGTTGATAATGATTTGTATAGTGTAGGGTCTTTTTTTTTTCCCACGGAGGATTGTTAGACGCGGAGTAGTAGTCTTATATTTTAAAACCCCGCTTAGCATTACAGGGAGCATTTAAAAATGGAGTGGTAATAAATTTTAAACGGAACCTTTTAAACTAACGGAAAAAGATGAACATCAAGATGGCCGCCTGCAAAAAGATGAGAGTTAGATGGACGCCTGAAAAAAGATGAAAAGCAAGATGGCCGCCTGAAAAAAAATATGAAAATTAAGATGGAAGCATGAAAAAAGATGAAAAGCAAGATGGCCGCCT
Organism: Odiellus spinosus; assembly: GCA_963920705.1. NCBI lineage: Eukaryota > Metazoa > Arthropoda > Arachnida > Opiliones > Phalangiidae > Odiellus > Odiellus spinosus. The sequence continues at coordinate 3,862,940 of OY987230.1, forward strand.
TAAAAAGGATGAAAAGTAAGATGGCCGCATGAAAAAAGATGAAAAGTAAGATGGCCGCATGAAAAAAGATGAAAAGTAAGATGGCCGCATGAAAAAAGATGAAAAGTAAGATGGCCGCATGAAAAAAAAGATGAGATGAAAAGCAAGATGGCCGCCTTAAAAAGGATGAAAAGTAAGATGGCCGCATGAAAAAAGATGAAAAGTAAGATGGCCGCATGAAAAAAGATGAAAAGTAAGATGGCCGCATGAAAAAAGATGAAAAGTAAGATGGCCGCATGAAAAAAAAGATGAAAAGTAAGATGGCCGCCGAAAAAAAAGGTGGAAAGGAAGAGGACCGCCCTTAAAAATTTCATTAGGCCCGAAGCAACTGGATGAAACCCGCCCGTAGGGCGGGCTTTCAGCTAGTCTTATAATAAATGTTTTGTTACAGCAATTGTAGATTTCGTTTTTATAACCATAGCGTCAAAGGTTTCATCAGTAAACATTTCAGTTTTTAACGTAGCATTACATTGGATGACCTTGATAAATGGCAGGAAGTCATTTTTAAACCAGTCTAATCGTTCGTCATTTTTACGCTTTGAAAAGGCAGTTTATTGTGATTTCTTGCACATACCCATGGGTTATATTGCACTTATCATGAATTTCAAACCATTTGCTAACAGTCTCTATGAAAAATATGGTAACTTCCAGACTCTCCATTTCTTCCACCTTCACTTGGATTTATTGGAGTATTGTTTTTAAGGCAGCTGTAACTGGCTGTGAAAATACTTGAAAAGCTCTCAGAACGTTAATCTTTTCAAATGTTGTTGGAAAAAGGACTTTACGGGTTAAACACCTTGCAGTTTTAACGAACATTGCTTTCTGCTGGTAAAGCTGGACGAGGAAGTGTGATGAGATTTGAACACCAATGAACAATAAATATCTAGCCACAAGTTGAGAACTAATGTTTTTAATTAAATGGCTCTGGTCAAATGCTATAAAAAGCTTCCGTTCTTCGTCCAGTGGATGAATAATCTCGTGGGATAAAATGCCATTGCCAGTTTTTAAATGCAGAGGTTTTGTCTTTGCGTTATCCGAAACTAGCCTTATTACTCGAAATACACTATTTTCAACAGCATTTCTTACCCGTAGGATTAGTTGGTACAGTTGATCTCCATCAAAGTTTGTGATGAAGAAATACGCAACTGGGAGTTTAAAATTCGTTCTCAGTCCCTGAAAGATGAAGCAGAGTACATGAGACGCCAATTTTTTTTTCTTCTGCAATTTTGGGGTTTTTTCAGGGATGCAACAAGTTGGTATGCCGAAAAACATGTTTAGATCGCGATCATAAAGTAGCTTGACTTTTATTTTCATCTCATCAAACATTAAAGAGCCTAGAATTTCTTCTTCCTTCGTAATTTTTGCATATTCGCTCTTAAGTCTTTCCTTGACCAATGAAGTTATATGCCGCCCCCCCCCCCCAAGTTGAATGGCCACTAAATCGTTTTAGTGTAGTTCTATGAGGTAAATGGAGCACTTCTAATTCTCTCATGTAAGTGTAGGCTGCCGGAGATTATTTGAAGATCAAACAGCAAATTCTCAAAGTAGATTCATGATGTGGCATGGTTGTTTTACCATAAGCAAGTACTTGTTCAGCTAAAAACTTTGCTTTTATATCATCCGTGTTATTGACGTTTTTCATGATTTTCATAATTTGAATGACTTCCTTCTTCCGGTTCTCTTCTTTGAGCCTATTTGACGTCATTCTGACGGCTGATATTTTTCTATTCTCTTCTTTAAATTAAAATATGTCGACTTAGTTTTCTTGTTGAATTTTTGCAAAGACAATTATTGATAATTATGTCGTAGCATCCCTTTAAATAGTATTTAAAGGCGAATAAGTAGAATCCTTTTCTTTGGTATAAATTATGTCTTGGGCTTCAATCACTTTATCTGGGGTATATATATATATATACTTTTATTGATTTGACACGGCTCATCAAGAATATTTTATTTGGTTGAATCAAGTTATCAGGTGACTTTGTAGGACCATTTTCATAGACTTGAACTAAGTTTCCTTCCAGGAATCTGTAGTTTAGCCATACTAATTTCGGGTACTTCCAAGGTCATGATTTCTAAGGTTTGATCATCAAAAAGGCTTTTCAACGTTACCTTGACTCGTTTAGAAGTCAGGAGTTTCGATGGTCCTTCGCCGAATCCGTGTACATCCAATATTTCTTCTCCGTCTGTTCGAGTCCACGTTTCTCTGACAAATCCTTGGGGATATATGTCCTCTGGGATCCACTATCAAATAGGCATCGAACAGTTTTCGAACTCGATCTTCCAATAGCCTTGACGTTTGCAGTTTGGAGTAGAATAGACTCGGCTACTGTGTCTGATTGTACCGCAGTCGTCACCGTGGTTTCCCCTGTTGGTTTCTTATCTTCTACTTCTTCCGGGATTGGCTCGGTTTTCCGCGACTTACAAAGAGTCGTATGATGTCGGCCTGAGCAATTCTTACATTCACCCTTCACCGCGCAATGTTTAGCTAGGTGCTTCCCTGTTGCACAAATGTAACAACGGCCGTTCTTCCTTAGGAATTCCTTTTTCTTTGCAGGATTAATTTTGCAGGTTTCGAAGATATGGTTGCTGTGTCGACAGAATAAACATCTTGACTGGGTTGCGGAAGAAGTAAGTATGGATGATTGTACCGGCTTTTGTTTATAGTAATTATCTATTGTTTTTCTGTGTATAGGTTTGGCTTCGTCGCGGTATATCAGTCAGTAGCGTTCGTCATGTAAACGTTCGCTCATTTTCTGGTTTCCACTCCATCCTTAACACGGATAATAATTCTTTTATGTCCCAAACGCTGTCGTTATTCCTTTTTCTGCTGTATTGTAAGGTTATTTCCACTGGGATAAGCTTTAGGATGAATGGGCAAAGTACAGGTCCATATTCCTTGAAATTGGATCCAAGTAATTCCAGCGCTGCAATTTCGCTTTCGCAATAATCATAGAGCTTGCGAAATGCGTATATATCTGATTCCTTTCTCACTGGTGAGAGTTCAAATAGTCGGTTTATGTGACTATGAATTTGTACATCCGTCCTTCCAAATCTGTTTTCAATATTTTTACAGCCGCGGTGTAATTAACTTCGCTTAACTCCAAGCCTGAAATTGCGCTCAAAGCCGTTCCTTCCAAATAAGAGCGAAGGTATATAAACTTTTGAACGTTCGGAATAGTACAATTCTGATGAATCGCTACGTCAAATCGTCCCCAAAATTCTGTGCCCCTATTGATGGTGTTGCAAATTGAGGTTGTGGCCAAAAATTCCACCTGGCTTGCACTAGAGATATTTCCGGAGGCACTACCACTCAAGCTCCCGTTAGGGGTATTCCCAAAGGCAAGGTTAGTAAAGAGACAGGTTAGGCAGATTCTGACGTCAGCCGGAAGTTACCTAGCGCGCAGCCATCTTCCAAATTCCTTTGACAATTGCTAGATGGCGGTTTATATTGTAATTACAGCGGGAATTTCAAACTAATATCCAATATGATGTTTCCAATGAACGTTGCCAGGTGGCATTAAGGTCAAGCCGACTCAAGCGACTGAGTGGAATACGAACTGAACTGAACTGAACGACCGGCGTCTGCTTAAAAATTATACTATAGTGAAATTTATGCTTGATTATAGTGAAACGTATGTTAAAGCGTTACCTTTCTTGGTGAAAACATTAAACAAACATAGCAAAGTAGAAGACAGTAAAGGGCAATACGTATACCAAACCTTTAGTATAACATCTTTATACCCAAAGTGTGGACTTATAATTTACTTCCCTAAATATTTACCTTTGATTTAAAATTTACAGAAATTTTACAGAAAATATTTTTCAGAACGATGAGGGAAAGCGTCAGGTCACCGATACTATTATTATTAAATCTTTGGACTAAACCACATTCCAAAAAACACCCTAAAATTTTACACCCTGAAAATTTACACTTGCCCCGCCTTTTTTCTAAAACGTGCTGTATGCTTGCACCATAATGCAAGCGCTTTGACCAAGTGAAGGAATAACCATTTAGACGAAGAAAACTATACATTCGTTTGGCTATTCGCTTCTCTTCAAGAAATTTTACTTCTGGCCTCTCGCACCTCCATTGTTGACCATCCCATCTCTCCAGTAACAGCTGCTTTGGCAGCAAACGACCCCGCTTGTAAAAGGTCCTTTCCCACTTCGAATTGTTTGCGCTCCAGCACCGTAAGCACCCGTTTGGAATAACACATGACTTCATCGAGATAAGTAATGACTGGAACGCCGATAGTTTTCCACAGTGTTCTGCCGACTGTATATCGATTAAAAGAGTGGGTGGCAAAATTGCTGACCATCCACCGGACCCTATTACTCTTGCCTATTATCTTTCCCTCCATCTCCGAAAGTTAACCCCCTTTATTAGTCAGCGTAATGCCTAGGTAAGTGTACTGCGACACAATTTCCATCTCCTGGCCCTGCAAATAGCATGACCACGGAGTCTGTCCTTCCCCGAACGGTAAAACATTGGACTTTGCCATACCAAACTGCAAACCATGGGAGTTGGCATACGAGGAGCAAATATCCCCCAGTAATGCCTGAAGATTCGTAGGCGAGTTTGCGCATACCATAATATCATCCGCGTACATCAAGCATGACAACCGAAAGACAGGAGGGGCGGATAGCGATTTTCGCCCTCTCAACGTAGCACCACATCCCGAACTCTCCAGCTGCCCCGCCAAATCATCCAGGAAAGTAATAAACAATAAGGGGGACAAAGGACAACCTTGTCGCAGCCCATGCACGCTATCTACCATCGGCGACGTGATATTTCCAACTGAGTAAGTGTACCGACACTCCGAGGTGTAGAGGCTGACGAAAATGGCGGAATTGCAACTTGACTAGCGTTAATTGTTGATAGATACTTTTTTATTCTATTTCTGATCTTTCTGATATTATTAGAATATGAATCTGAGGTCATAAGTTCGTCTTCAATAAGCTTCAAGTCGTTAAGTTCCATTGAAAGTTCATCGATTTTAATTAGTTTAATTTCCTTACTTTCCAGCTCGCTAAGGTTGTCCTGTAGTTCGTCCTCGTCGATTAAGACGCTTTTGAGATTATCCTCGATCTTCTTAATTAAATTAGTAGTTAATCTTCTTGCAATGCCATCATGATTATTTATTGTTTCATTCCCTTCTTGAGTCCGATTAGTCACGAATACCGCTTCCTTACACGTAGTAATCCACTATTCTAATGCTAAATCTAAAGGTAAATTCCCGGGTTTAAACGGCACCTCTGTTTTAGCTCCGGTAGACTTCTGGTGTGGGAGAGACTGAATTATATTTGCGACATAATAAATTCTACTACTTAACAAAAATACTGTTTAATAATCAGTTCGAGACCGTACAAAAAAAATGGCACTCGAGAGGAGCTCCTCTCGTCTTCGGGTTTTTCCCTTACTGCCCATTTGGTCACGGAACACGAGGGCAGTATCAACTATGTTCAGGGAGGGAACACTGTCGCCATCTATACAGTTTTCAACAGCTCTATAGTCGCGCATCTACTTTTTAAAAGGCTAGCCCGCCTTTCCCTTCGCTGTTTCCACGATATCAACGGAAGTTTTCTCGCGCATGCTACCCTTGTCACTCCCAGGCCACCATCCCTAAAGTGTAATGGCAGCGCGTATTAATCGACTATGGGAAAATAACATGGTGTGTCGCTTTTATATCTATTCATTTACGAAATTGCCGCTGTTCCGAATTGTGTAGCCAATCACGTCGTATTTTCTCGGCTTCTCGCGCATGCTCCCGATATCTCAGTCCTCTAGAAAAATGGCTGAACGCAGAAACGGTCTATGGGAAAATAACGTGGTATGCCGATTTTGCCATTTTCACGTTCTCGTCTAGGCTATCCCCGACGTACATACATACGTACGGACGGACGGACGTACAAACACACGCGAGGCTATCGGCCTCAGAAATAGTGAGCCTTACAGCTACATAATTTAAAAAATAGTTTAAATGAAATCCATGAGGTAAGCCAAATCTCTTTACTGACACCTTAATTTATTCAGGATGATCTTAATTTTAATATTAATTTTATCTGAAATTAAATTAGTTTATTTTGTAATTTAATAGTAATAATCCCAGTAAAATCCACAATTTTGATCACGGTTTTATTGATAAAATTTTGATTAAAATAATTAATTACACTTCATTTTATTCGTGATTGTAATTAAATTATAATTAAAATTAAATTAATCGTTTCAACTGTTTAATCGATTTGTTTAATGCATGGCTCCTACCAGGTCCCTAAAACCCCCTACTTTTTTTAGGTCCCTAAACCACCATAAAATCGAGATTTGGTCCCTAAATCACCAAAAAATCGTGATTTTGGTCCCAAAATCACCATATTTCTAGTCAATTTGGTTAAAAGTAGTGGCGTCCTGTAATATTGAACCCAAATTTTATGCCAAGTCGAAAAACTGACAGCGAGAAAAACTGACTAAATCAGTATGATATAATATCACGAAAAATGTGATAAAATGCTTTAAAAAAAAAAAAAAAAAAACTACTTTAAAAGTAATTTTGTGAAAATTAAAGATCTCATTTCTTCTTAAATTGGTTCCTATTTGCTCCCTATTTTAAAAATTTTGCTTCTTATTTCACCCTATTTCTAGCCTGAAAAATCCCCTATTTTTTTTTTTTTTTTTTTTTTTTTTTTTTTTTAAGATTTTGGTGGGAGCCCTGTTAATGTTTCGCTGTAGGTCCATTGGACCGACATCCCAATCAACCGACCGTCCCAATGGACCGACAAAAACCCGCACTTGGAGCGGGTTTTTGTCGGTCCATTGGGACGGTCGGTCGATTGGGACTGGAAACTGCTGTAGGTCCATTGGACCGACAGTCCCAATGGACCGACAAAAATCCGCACTTAACGCTTGTTACATAAATTTTCTGTCTGTCCATTGGGACGGTCGGTCGGTCGGGACTGGAAACTGCTGTAGGTCCATTGGACCGACAGTCCCAATCGACCGACCGTCCCAATGGACCGACAAAAACCCGCATTTAATGCTTGTTCCACAAATTTACTGCTACCGTTAAAAAAATGTATTCCTATTTGTCAATAGCCCGAGTAGACCAAATTATTGCCGAAAGCTCCCTCATATTAATAGACCTAACCTAACCCAACAATACATGGGGAATAAGACAGCAATGCTAGAGAAAACCGTAAGGCTTTACTCACAACATAATATTTATGGGGAAAAAACGGCAAGCCGCCAATCTGCCAATTCCCTTTATCGTTTCAGCCGTTTTCGGTCCATTGGGAAAAGCGCCTTAGGGCTTGTTTCTTTTATCCGTTTGGCGGTTTTCGGTCCATTGAGAAAAGCGCCTTCGGGCTAGTTTCTTTTATCTGTTTGGCGGTATTCGAGTCTGCCGAATGGAATTGTCGGTCCATTGGGAGGACACCAATGTGCTAGCGTAATTCCATTGCCACGTGATCCACAGTTTTGGTTAACTCTAAAATTCCGTTTGCAAGCGAGAATTCTCTATCGCTGGCAGCTGGAGTAGGTTTCGGATTCTCCAAGCTCTAGAGAGAAAATACGATGATTGTTTAATTAAATTTCGGAAACGGCTCAAAGATTACTTATTATCTCGCTACGTGTCGCTGGAGAACACCAGGAATTCATCTTAGAGAAATTTACCGCCAAAGCTATAGGAGAAATAAAAATACCTAGATGAACCATTCCATAACGTTTAATAGGCCGGCCTGCGTAACGCGAGTTTCATTAGAATTTTTTGAAAATATTAAGAAGTCTATTTTCAACATTTTTGTCTGTTCAACCTTTGAAAAAATCTATAATGATTTGAAAAGCATGATTTGAAAAACTTTACGCAACTTCGTGTTTAAAGGAATCTCGAAACGCCATTCAAATTGTTCAAAGAGCGTTTATGCATGCATAACAAGCCCTTGCTATAGCATCATTCTTTTCAGCCTCTTTTACAATGTCATGGGTCTAGCTATTCCTATGGGCTTGACCATCTTGTTTCATTTATTTTCTTCAAATTCAAAGTCAATTTGAAATAGTTGTCATATATTTTAGATCAAGTTCTGGAAATGTGAATTTTCTTATCCATTTTTGCACGTTTGAAAAGAGTAGTTTGCTAGTAGATAAACCTAATGCATTTAACAAGTATACGAACATACAAATTTCATTTTTTAGTTACAATCCGAAAATAAAATATCTGGAAATATACGAATAATAGAAGATAATGGATATCCGATTCCGAGCTCTAAGGTTAGGTGAGGATAGACATCCATTCCGAAGGTTCGACGAAGAACGAATACTGTGTAATATGGTTTGGCTGGATTAGGCTAGGTTAGGATAGACGTATATTCCCAAGGTTGTATGGAGGACGGACACTCGTAATGGTTTCACTGGGTTTGACTACACGTAAATTGCCAAGGTTGGATGAAGGTCGAATACTTCGTAACGGTTTGACAGGGTTAGGTAAGGTTAGGCTAGACACCCTTTCCGAAGGTTTGATGAAGGACGAATACTTCGTATTGGGTAAGATTAGGCTAGGATACACATTAATTTACATGGTTGGATGAAGTACAATTATTTGTAATTGTTTGGCTCTGTTAGGTTATGTGTCTTACCAGCTTGGATGAAGAACGAATATTTCGTGTTGGTTTGGTTGGGTTAAGTTAGCTTAAGATGGACATCTATTCCCAAGGTTGGATGAAGGACAAATACTTCGTATTGGGTTGGGTTTGGTTAGGTTAAGTTCGGATCGACATCCATTCCTATGGTTGGATGAAGCACGAATACTTCGTAATGGTTTGGCTGGGTTAGGTTAGGTTAGACGCCCATTCCCAAGGTTAGATGAAGGACGACTACTTTTCAATGGTTTGTCTTGGTTACGTTAGGTAAGACGTCGATTCCCAAGGTTAGATGAAGGACGAATATTTCATATGGGTTTGGCTGGGTTAAATAAAGTTAGGATGGACATCCATTCCCAATTTTAGATGAAGGATGAATACTTCGTACTGGGTAAGGTTGGGTTAGGTTAGGTTAGGATAGAAAGGTTGGATGAAGGACGAATACGTTGTAATGATTTGTCTGGGTTAGGTTAGGTAAGGATATACATCCATTCCCAAAGTTTAAAGAAGGGCGAATACTTTCTAATGGTTTGGCTGGGTTAGATTAGATATAGCACGGAATTCGTATATATTTTATTAATTGGATATATACTAAATTCTCATGTATATTATCTGTTTGATTAAAAATAAACTATTTTTCATTCGAGATACGAACACTTCGTAATGGTTTGGCCGATAAAGGTTAGGTTAGGCTAGACATCCATTCCCAAGGTTTGATGAAGGGCGAATACTTCGTATTGGGTTAGGTTAGGTTGCGTTAGGACATACATAATTCCCATGGTTTGATGAAGGACGATTACTTCGTTATAGTTTGACTTGGTTAGGTTAGGTAAGACGTTGGATGAAGGACGAATACCTAGTATTGGGCTAGGCAAGAGGTCCATTCCCAAGGTTATATCTGAGCCGAACATCGTATATTAGAGAAAAGCTCACAGCTCTAGAAAAGCTCTGCTATTTCCCAAAAGAGCGGTAGCCAATTCCCCAAACAGCGGCCGCTCTTATTAAAAGAGCAGTTTTGAGCTTCGCCGCTATTTTTTGGAAATCGAGGCTGCTGTTTTGGGAACTGCTGTTATGGGATACACCCGTTTACACCAACATGGAAATTAGTTTTTAAAATACTTTGTTAAAATAAAGTTAATTACAAACTACGTCATGAGTATTTCGTAAATAATTGTTCTACATATATCTCCACCATGACAACAATTAAACCTATCATAAGTATTGAATTTCTCTACAATCACAAACAAGACAATCAAATTTCAATATTGCAAACCGTCGTCTCAGCGATTTTTTTACACGAATATAAATGAAGCTACGTTTTCCTAACACTGGCAAAAAATTACCCTGGCTATTTTGCATTCGAATTTTCCCTAGAGGACTGCGAAGGCTTTGGGAGAACGCCAATTCCTCAGAAAGCAGAGCGGAGTTGAGTTCAATAAAAAAAATTGGCGTTGGATGGCTTTGGGATTATTGTCTCTGAAATGAACGGGAGTCGGCAGGGAGTGGGAATTTTATTATATTTAAATCTGGATTTTTGTGGGATTGGGTTATTGCTGGATTTGGTTGGAGTTTTGTTGGCGTTGGCATTTATAATTTTAAAATGGAGTTGGTGGCATTGGAAGCGAGCTTTTGGGTCCCAATTCCCATGCTAGTGTGGTCCTCTATAAGTCTTTCCAGAATAATAAAAAAAACATAGCTTCAATCAATGCATTTGGAAACCGAAACTAAAAAACAACTTTCGAAGCTCTTGGGTCGCAGGATTGTTAGAGTCAGTCAGTGTCGAGTTGTCGGAGTCGACAAGAGTACAGATGTAAAACAGAAAACCCTTTAAAGGACGGAATATTATAAAGTTAACCCGTAAAATATTGAAATCAAGGAGAATGCTTTCAAAAGGAATCCAATGCCAGAGACTTCGAAAACCCCGCCTAAAGGACAGAGATTATCCCTCTGGGATCAGAAACCGGTCTAAACGAGATCCACCATGACACTGGCGAAAAACACACGTTGAATCCCCAGATGACCCATACCGAGAATTAAATGAGAAGTTCACGTAATTAATCCAAGAGGAAATCTGAGAAACCGACTGAGAAGCGTAGTCCGTTGTCAATACGAAATATGAGGAAAAGAATCCCCCATTTTTAATTCATCCAAGAAACCGACTGTCGTGATCAGTACATTTTGATTTTTCCCCCTCCACTCGTGTTTAAGCCAGATTGAATGTCGGGTTAGTTGAGAAAAGTATAAAATACTAGAGTAAGAAAATAAGGTACCCTTAACCCTTTAGAAAAGGTCTAGATAGTTGAAAGTGTTGAAATTCACAGAGAAAGTGAAGGTATTTCATGAACCCCCCCCCCGTTTCATACTTTTGTTTTGTCGAGAATAGTATTTAAAAGTCCCTTCTATAGAAAAGTGATCCAAGGTGTTTAATAGAATATTGTTAAAGGGCTAAATTAAAGTTAAAAGAGAAAAACCATAATTTCCACGCCATTCTTAGTGAAAAGAACTTGTCGCGTCTTCCGTACGTTTGTAGAATTCTAACGATTGTCATTAGAATTAAAATTTGAACTATTTAACGATGAATTAACGAGAAAAACCATAGTTAGAAAAGGAGATCGAATAATCTCTTCTCCCGCATAAAGGGATATTATCGTACCCTCAGTGCGAATAACCTTAGTTTTGTTTAAACATTATTCCCTCGAGTGTATTTTATTATTTATGAAATAGTAGTTGATTTAATAAAGTGTTGCGTTACCAAGTGATATGAGTTTCCATTACTGAATGCTGATCAAGTCCAATTTTCCTCTTCTCCCCCTCAATTTAAATCAAATTTACCCGCCCCCAACAAACTTTTTTCTATGACCCTCTTCGTAAGGATTGTTTTTCTCGATCGCTCGAATTTTGTCTAAAATTAAGAGACGAGAAGAACCCCGTTCAGAGACGAGAAGAGCCCCGATCGAGAAAGATTCCCCCCCCCCCCCCCCCCGAATAAAAAGAGAATCGGCTATAAAACTTACTCGGAACGTGTACTTTGAACTTGAATAGCCTTTGGTGTAGGAACTTCCAGCAGTATTCTGGTCACGTGATGATTTTGGTCCACGAGAACTGTGAGAGTTCTTCGTACGCTTTCTAAATATTTTCTCGGATACATTTGGATCTCAGCGTACATCGTGTCTATATACTATAAATGATAGCAAATATCCTTAGTAAATTTAAAAATTTCATGAATGGGAAAAGGTATATAAGTAAAGATGTGGGTGCCACGCGTTTAATAGTTAGAGGAATAATGTAGGGTATGCAAGCGAGGCCTCAACAGAGTCTAAAACTGCCACAAACCTTTGATTGCGAGCTGAGTATGGTATTTGATTATTCATTTTTGCAAAAATGTGGATGTTTAGATAAAATAATATTTTTTGAAACTAAAAATGAAACAAGGGGCTCGACACTCCTAAGTCACGTAAAATTAGCGGGAGTTTTAAAATCTCTAATATTCTACAATGGAAATACTGTATTATTGAAATCCCGAGATTTGTTATAAGGGAAATTAAAAATGAAATTCCTAAAATGTCTCCCAAAAAATTGCTGTAAAATATCAAAATTTATCGAATATTTGAAAATCCAGTTCTCAAAAAACTATACTGTTTTTATCATTAACCACTTCAGGAAGGCTTAGAAAAAAATCAATCCGAATGTAGCTGGCTAAAGTATTTCTAGCCTTGCAAGGTACATTTTGGATCATAATTAATTTCTAAACTATCAAGCGGAACCTAGTTACCAGGGCTCCCAACCAAATTGGAAAACGGAGAAACTAAAGCTGGTTGTGATTGAATTTATAACTTCAGTCGATTTTGTTAATTCTTTTGGAAATTTGAAGGACCTTACCTTTATTCTGGGTAAGGATCGGCTAGTGAGCAAGCTGAAGGTATTTTGCGTTCTGAGGTTTTGAAATGACTTTGTCCCCTTCAGGATAGGAGAAAAGCGCCTGTGATCTTTGTGATAGGGATGTGCGAAAGATGTAAATGGATGGAAGACCTCTTGATGTTCATTTTAAATAAAACAAGTTGGGAAACCAAAATATTACCTCTCCTCGTCCCAAGTCTAATTGTAAACAAGAAAATTAATGAAACCAGGTAGTCGATGTTAAAAATTGATTTTATAATTACGTTAAAATAAGAAAGAGGAGTGGCACACTTCTTGCTATATGGTTACTTTTGCCGCTACACGGTTTATACGATTTAACAGTGTCACCTGCTGTTAGAACGTTTACATAATATTTATTTACAAAATAAAATGAAATTTAAATATGATTTTATGATAGCTGAAGACTAATACAATTTTATTAAGCATAATTGATACGAAAACACTGTATCAAAATAATAATGCTAAACAAGAAAACTAATGAAACCAGGTAGACGATGTTAAAAATTTATTTTATAATTTTTGGGTTAAAATAAGAAAGAGGAGTGGCACACTTCTGGCTATAAGGTTACTTTTGTCGCTACACTATTTACACGATGAAACTAGTGTCACCTGCAGGTAGAACGTTTACATCATATTTGCAAAATAAAATTAAATTTAAATATGATATTATGATTGAAGAATACTATTTTATTAAGCATAAATGATACGAAAAAATCGTATTCAAATAACTAGTCAAATTCTAATGACAATTAAAAATAGGAGCGTCCCGAGAGCGACGTATTCAGTTACATTTTTAGTTTTATTTTCACTCTCTCGAAATACTCGAATATTCTACGAAGAGACCCCACGCTCCATGCAAGCACGGACGCGCCATACCACTACCTTAATTTTCGACCCTCTGTTATTTTACAGATACATAATAGTTGAAGTTTATATTAAATTAAAATTATTCTAGCCAAAATTAAAACAATTAAACCATAATTAAATTATTTTCAAGCTATAGGACTAAATTAAACGTAATGATGATAGAATCAAATTAACTATGATTAAACAAATTGTAGTTGAAATGGATTTCACAAGAATAAACACAACTGAATTTCTAGATTATTTATTATTAATTAATTTAAACCTAAGACTGAATTAAAGAGAACAAATTATAGAAAATGACTAAATGAGTTTGACCTTCCTTGACTGAAACTTCTGAAAGGTATTGACTGAAACTTCTGAAAGGTATTAAGGTAAGCTTTAAGCCGAGTTCGAGGGAAACTAGTGTCACCTACAGCATAAGCTACTAATTATTCCATGCCTACAGATAGAAAGTTAATTTACAAAATATAATTAAATTTAAATATGATTTTTTGAGAGAGGACTAGAACTAATTATTATAGAATTTAAATCAAGCATAATTAAAGTTTTTAAAAAATCATACGCCTTTATTTCGTAATGTAGCTATAGGCCTACTTATTACTAGTCTAGCGTGACCTAGTGACAAAAACTTAATAGCAAATTCATTTACAAAATATAATTAAATTTAAATATATTATGATCGTGGAATTCTAGTAATATTTTATTTTATAATTTAAATTACGAGTAATAAGCTTTTAATTTTTTTATTTAATTGGGTACATATAAAGCTCTATACGCGGCGCTACTATAACATGGCCTGGCTTCCGTAGTGCACCCATTCCAGATTTAAGAGATTTTTATCTAAGATTTATTCAAGTGCTTATAGCAAAGTCGTTAGAGCGTTCGCATGGCTATCTCAAAAGCGGAGCAGCGTCGAGCGCGGACAGTCACTGGGAGGGAGACCACCCGCAAAATGTTTTATTTAAATAGGAAATTTCAAAATTTGGAAATTGTACCCCCACCTATGAGAAGAGTAGTGAACTAAAATATTAGAATTTTCTTGCGATGACGTAATTGAGAACACGGCGAACGACAGACACACACACACACAATCAGGACACAACCTCTCCGTGAACTAAAGCTCACTCGGAGAGGTAAAAAGCGGGGCGCGGCTTTTTACACTGGATAAGGAACAATATTATTGAAAAAGAATAGTCATTTTTAAAAAGCGCTCCTGAGAATAAAATAGAATTTTAAATTTTAATTGAGTATTATTAATTAAGTTCATCTACACGTAATTCCTGAGAGTAAGGAGAAGATATTATAAAGACAGGTGTTCCGGCGGAAAATAAATAATTAAAGCGAGACACTGTTGGAACTGGAAATGTTTTTAAGCTTTCATTAACGCTTGAATTTTTTTTAACGGTCCTCAGGTGTGTTTTTCGGTTTTCGTCCGCTTGCACAGTTTCCCACTTGGGCATTTTTTCATTTGCGCAGTATGCCATTCGAGCTGTTTTTCTTTGCGACGAGTTTGGAACGAAATCAAACCCATAGACCGAAGCACACGCGGGTTTCGATTAGCTGGTACAGTAAAATTGCTCCTGCGTCATAAGGTCATTTTTCAATTAGTCGAATCTCATCGACCGAGATCCCATTCAACCGACTAAAAAACCCCAAGGGGGCGGACATTTACTAAAAATTTTTACGGGAATTTGAGTTAGATATCGTGATTTCTTGCCGGTTTTCTGGATTTTTTCTCGGATTTCAAAATCTTCCCGGGTTTTGGAGTTCTCGGCTGATTTCTTGATTTTATTTTCGGATTTCTTGATTTTTTGCTGGATTTCTTGATTTCATGCCAGATTTCGAGATTTTGTCTCTTCCCGGATTTTGGATTTCTTGATTTTAATTTCGGATTTCGCGATTTTTTGCCGGATTTCTTGATTTTTTTATCAGATTTCTTGATCTCTTGCATGATTTCGTGATTTCTTGTTGGATTTCAAATTCTTCACGGATTTTGGATTTATTGACGGATTTTCTGATTTCATGATGGCTTTCTTGATTTCTTGTCTGATTTCTTGATTTCTTACCGGATTTCGCGATCTTTTTTCGGATTTCGTGATTTTGAAGAAATTCTTTGAATTTTTAAAAAATCCAAAATCCATGTCGGATTTCTTGCTGGATTTCGGATTTCGTCAGAAGTGTACGGGATTTCTCCAAATATCCGACCCCTCGAGAAACCCTCACTTCGGCAGGTTTTGGATTCGGTCCAATGGGATTCGAAAATTTTCATAAATATCCCCGATGAAATTTAAGAAATTAAATTCTCGGGGCGCGACGCAAATATTTTATCTTTAAAACGGAAGATCTTGCGAGACTTATAATAATTTAGTAGTTAGTAAATGAGCTCTACACCCAAAACACATTTTAAAATATAATTTAAAATTTATAATTTAGTAGATAAAATATCACTAAATTACCGAAAAATAACTTTATAAAGCTAATTGTCGATTTACCTTTACATTTCTATTTTGAGAAATATTAAAATCGGGCTAATTTCAAACTGCCACCTCACCTAACCTATATTATGACAAGAGGACCAGGCTAGTTAGACTGTTCGAGTGATTCACTAACTTAAAATAACTTATAATATAAGAAGAGGGGCAGGCTAGTTCTAGTGATAAACTAACCTAATCTAACGTAACCTTACTTGTACATGAACACTGCGCAAAAGAATAAAAACGCAAATGAAAACTGCGCAAAAGCAGCGTCGAGCGCGGACAGTCACTGGGAGGGAGACCACCCGCAAAATGTTTTATTTAAATAGGAAATTTCAAAATTTGGAAATTGTACCCCCACCTATGAGAAGAGTAGTGAACTAAAATATTAGAATTTTCTTGCGATGACGTAATTGAGAACACGGCGAACGACAGACACACACACACACAATCAGGACACAACCTCTCCGTGAACTAAAGCTCACTCGGAGAGGTAAAAAGCGGGGCGCGGCTTTTTACACTGGATAAGGAACAATATTATTGAAAAAGAATAGTCATTTTTAAAAAGCGCTCCTGAGAATAAAATAGAATTTTAAATTTTAATTGAGTATTATTAATTAAGTTCATCTACACGTAATTCCTGAGAGTAAGGAGAAGATATTATAAAGACAGGTGTTCCGGCGGAAAATAAATAATTAAAGCGAGACACTGTTGGAACTGGAAATGTTTTTAAGCTTTCATTAACGCTTGAATTTTTTTTAACGGTCCTCAGGTGTGTTTTTCGGTTTTCGTCCGCTTGCACAGTTTCCCACTTGGGCATTTTTTCATTTGCGCAGTATGCCATTCGAGCTGTTTTTCTTTGCGACGAGTTTGGAACGAAATCAAACCCATAGACCGAAGCACACGCGGGTTTCGATTAGCTGGTACAGTAAAATTGCTCCTGCGTCATAAGGTCATTTTTCAATTAGTCGAATCTCATCGACCGAGATCCCATTCAACCGACTAAAAAACCCCAAGGGGGCGGACATTTACTAAAAATTTTTACGGGATTTTGAGTTAGATATCGTGATTTCTTGCCGGTTTTCTGGATTTTTTCTCGGATTTCAAAATCTTCCCGGGTTTTGGAGTTCTCGGCTGATTTCTTGATTTTATTTTCGGATTTCTTGATTTTTTGCTGGATTTCTTGATTTCATGCCAGATTTCGAGATTTTGTCTCTTCCCGGATTTTGGATTTCTTGATTTTAATTTCGGATTTCGCGATTTTTTGCCGGATTTCTTGATTTTTTTATCAGATTTCTTGATCTCTTGCATGATTTCGTGATTTCTTGTTGGATTTCAAATTCTTCACGGATTTTGGATTTATTGACGGATTTTCTGATTTCATGATGGCTTTCTTGATTTCTTGTCTGATTTCTTGATTTCTTACCGGATTTCGCGATCTTTTTTCGGATTTCGTGATTTTGAAGAAATTCTTTGAATTTTTAAAAAATCCAAAATCCATGTCGGATTTCTTGCTGGATTTCGGATTTCGTCAGAAGTGTACGGGATTTCTCCAAATATCCGACCCCTCGAGAAACCCTCACTTCGGCAGGTTTTGGATTCGGTCCAATGGGATTCGAAAATTTTCATAAATATCCCCGATGAAATTTAAGAAATTAAATTCTCGGGGCGCGACGCAAATATTTTATCTTTAAAACGGAAGATCTTGCGAGACTTATAATAATTTAGTAGTTAGTAAATGAGCTCTACACCCAAAACACATTTTAAAATATAATTTAAAATTTATAATTTAGTAGATAAAATATCACTAAATTACCGAAAAATAACTTTATAAAGCTAATTGTCGATTTACCTTTACATTTCTATTTTGAGAAATATTAAAATCGGGCTAATTTCAAACTGCCACCTCACCTAACCTATATTATGACAAGAGGACCAGGCTAGTTAGACTGTTCGAGTGATTCACTAACTTAAAATAACTTATAATATAAGAAGAGGGGCAGGCTAGTTCTAGTGATAAACTAACCTAATCTAACGTAACCTTACTTGTACATGAACACTGCGCAAAAGAATAAAAACGCAAATGAAAACTGCGCAAAAGCAGCGTCGAGCGCGGACAGTCACTGGGAGGGAGACCACCCGCAAAATGTTTTATTTAAATAGGAAATTTCAAAATTTGGAAATTGTACCCCCACCTATGAGAAGAGTAGTGAACTAAAATATTAGAATTTTCTTGCGATGACGTAATTGAGAACACGGCGAACGACAGACACACACACACACAATCAGGACACAACCTCTCCGTGAACTAAAGCTCACTCGGAGAGGTAAAAAGCGGGGCGCGGCTTTTTACACTGGATAAGGAACAATATTATTGAAAAAGAATAGTCATTTTTAAAAAGCGCTCCTGAGAATAAAATAGAATTTTAAATTTTAATTGAGTATTATTAATTAAGTTCATCTACACGTAATTCCTGAGAGTAAGGAGAAGATATTATAAAGACAGGTGTTCCGGCGGAAAATAAATAATTAAAGCGAGACACTGTTGGAACTGGAAATGTTTTTAAGCTTTCATTAACGCTTGAATTTTTTTTAACGGTCCTCAGGTGTGTTTTTCGGTTTTCGTCCGCTTGCACAGTTTCCCACTTGGGCATTTTTTCATTTGCGCAGTATGCCATTCGAGCTGTTTTTCTTTGCGACGAGTTTGGAACGAAATCAAACCCATAGACCGAAGCACACGCGGGTTTCGATTAGCTGGTACAGTAAAATTGCTCCTGCGTCATAAGGTCATTTTTCAATTAGTCGAATCTCATCGACCGAGATCCCATTCAACCGACTAAAAAACCCCAAGGGGGCGGACATTTACTAAAAATTTTTACGGGAATTTGAGTTAGATATCGTGATTTCTTGCCGGTTTTCTGGATTTTTTCTCGGATTTCAAAATCTTCCCGGGTTTTGGAGTTCTCGGCTGATTTCTTGATTTTATTTTCGGATTTCTTGATTTTTTGCTGGATTTCTTGATTTCATGCCAGATTTCGAGATTTTGTCTCTTCCCGGATTTTGGATTTCTTGATTTTAATTTCGGATTTCGCGATTTTTTGCCGGATTTCTTGATTTTTTTATCAGATTTCTTGATCTCTTGCATGATTTCGTGATTTCTTGTTGGATTTCAAATTCTTCACGGATTTTGGATTTATTGACGGATTTTCTGATTTCATGATGGCTTTCTTGATTTCTTGTCTGATTTCTTGATTTCTTACCGGATTTCGCGATCTTTTTTCGGATTTCGTGATTTTGAAGAAATTCTTTGAATTTTTAAAAAATCCAAAATCCATGTCGGATTTCTTGCTGGATTTCGGATTTCGTCAGAAGTGTACGGGATTTCTCCAAATATCCGACCCCTCGAGAAACCCTCACTTCGGCAGGTTTTGGATTCGGTCCAATGGGATTCGAAAATTTTCATAAATATCCCCGATGAAATTTAAGAAATTAAATTCTCGGGGCGCGACGCAAATATTTTATCTTTAAAACGGAAGATCTTGCGAGACTTATAATAATTTAGTAGTTAGTAAATGAGCTCTACACCCAAAACACATTTTAAAATATAATTTAAAATTTATAATTTAGTAGATAAAATATCACTAAATTACCGAAAAATAACTTTATAAAGCTAATTGTCGATTTACCTTTACATTTCTATTTTGAGAAATATTAAAATCGGGCTAATTTCAAACTGCCACCTCACCTAACCTATATTATGACAAGAGGACCAGGCTAGTTAGACTGTTCGAGTGATTCACTAACTTAAAATAACTTATAATATAAGAAGAGGGGCAGGCTAGTTCTAGTGATAAACTAACCTAATCTAACGTAACCTTACTTGTACATGAACACTGCGCAAAAGAATAAAAACGCAAATGAAAACTGCGCAAAAGCAGCGTCGAGCGCGGACAGTCACTGGGAGGGAGACCACCCGCAAAATGTTTTATTTAAATAGGAAATTTCAAAATTTGGAAATTGTACCCCCACCTATGAGAAGAGTAGTGAACTAAAATATTAGAATTTTCTTGCGATGACGTAATTGAGAACACGGCGAACGACAGACACACACACACACAATCAGGACACAACCTCTCCGTGAACTAAAGCTCACTCGGAGAGGTAAAAAGCGGGGCGCGGCTTTTTACACTGGATAAGGAACAATATTATTGAAAAAGAATAGTCATTTTTAAAAAGCGCTCCTGAGAATAAAATAGAATTTTAAATTTTAATTGAGTATTATTAATTAAGTTCATCTACACGTAATTCCTGAGAGTAAGGAGAAGATATTATAAAGACAGGTGTTCCGGCGGAAAATAAATAATTAAAGCGAGACACTGTTGGAACTGGAAATGTTTTTAAGCTTTCATTAACGCTTGAATTTTTTTTAACGGTCCTCAGGTGTGTTTTTCGGTTTTCGTCCGCTTGCACAGTTTCCCACTTGGGCATTTTTTCATTTGCGCAGTATGCCATTCGAGCTGTTTTTCTTTGCGACGAGTTTGGAACGAAATCAAACCCATAGACCGAAGCACACGCGGGTTTCGATTAGCTGGTACAGTAAAATTGCTCCTGCGTCATAAGGTCATTTTTCAATTAGTCGAATCTCATCGACCGAGATCCCATTCAACCGACTAAAAAACCCCAAGGGGGCGGACATTTACTAAAAATTTTTACGGGAATTTGAGTTAGATATCGTGATTTCTTGCCGGTTTTCTGGATTTTTTCTCGGATTTCAAAATCTTCCCGGGTTTTGGAGTTCTCGGCTGATTTCTTGATTTTATTTTCGGATTTCTTGATTTTTTGCTGGATTTCTTGATTTCATGCCAGATTTCGAGATTTTGTCTCTTCCCGGATTTTGGATTTCTTGATTTTAATTTCGGATTTCGCGATTTTTTGCCGGATTTCTTGATTTTTTTATCAGATTTCTTGATCTCTTGCATGATTTCGTGATTTCTTGTTGGATTTCAAATTCTTCACGGATTTTGGATTTATTGACGGATTTTCTGATTTCATGATGGCTTTCTTGATTTCTTGTCTGATTTCTTGATTTCTTACCGGATTTCGCGATCTTTTTTCGGATTTCGTGATTTTGAAGAAATTCTTTGAATTTTTAAAAAATCCAAAATCCATGTCGGATTTCTTGCTGGATTTCGGATTTCGTCAGAAGTGTACGGGATTTCTCCAAATATCCGACCCCTCGAGAAACCCTCACTTCGGCAGGTTTTGGATTCGGTCCAATGGGATTCGAAAATTTTCATAAATATCCCCGATGAAATTTAAGAAATTAAATTCTCGGGGCGCGACGCAAATATTTTATCTTTAAAACGGAAGATCTTGCGAGACTTATAATAATTTAGTAGTTAGTAAATGAGCTCTACACCCAAAACACATTTTAAAATATAATTTAAAATTTATAATTTAGTAGATAAAATATCACTAAATTACCGAAAAATAACTTTATAAAGCTAATTGTCGATTTACCTTTACATTTCTATTTTGAGAAATATTAAAATCGGGCTAATTTCAAACTGCCACCTCACCTAACCTATATTATGACAAGAGGACCAGGCTAGTTAGACTGTTCGAGTGATTCACTAACTTAAAATAACTTATAATATAAGAAGAGGGGCAGGCTAGTTCTAGTGATAAACTAACCTAATCTAACGTAACCTTACTTGTACATGAACACTGCGCAAAAGAATAAAAACGCAAATGAAAACTGCGCAAAAGCAGCGTCGAGCGCGGACAGTCACTGGGAGGGAGACCACCCGCAAAATGTTTTATTTAAATAGGAAATTTCAAAATTTGGAAATTGTACCCCCACCTATGAGAAGAGTAGTGAACTAAAATATTAGAATTTTCTTGCGATGACGTAATTGAGAACACGGCGAACGACAGACACACACACACACAATCAGGACACAACCTCTCCGTGAACTAAAGCTCACTCGGAGAGGTAAAAAGCGGGGCGCGGCTTTTTACACTGGATAAGGAACAATATTATTGAAAAAGAATAGTCATTTTTAAAAAGCGCTCCTGAGAATAAAATAGAATTTTAAATTTTAATTGAGTATTATTAATTAAGTTCATCTACACGTAATTCCTGAGAGTAAGGAGAAGATATTATAAAGACAGGTGTTCCGGCGGAAAATAAATAATTAAAGCGAGACACTGTTGGAACTGGAAATGTTTTTAAGCTTTCATTAACGCTTGAATTTTTTTTAACGGTCCTCAGGTGTGTTTTTCGGTTTTCGTCCGCTTGCACAGTTTCCCACTTGGGCATTTTTTCATTTGCGCAGTATGCCATTCGAGCTGTTTTTCTTTGCGACGAGTTTGGAACGAAATCAAACCCATAGACCGAAGCACACGCGGGTTTCGATTAGCTGGTACAGTAAAATTGCTCCTGCGTCATAAGGTCATTTTTCAATTAGTCGAATCTCATCGACCGAGATCCCATTCAACCGACTAAAAAACCCCAAGGGGGCGGACATTTACTAAAAATTTTTACGGGAATTTGAGTTAGATATCGTGATTTCTTGCCGGTTTTCTGGATTTTTTCTCGGATTTCAAAATCTTCCCGGGTTTTGGAGTTCTCGGCTGATTTCTTGATTTTATTTTCGGATTTCTTGATTTTTTGCTGGATTTCTTGATTTCATGCCAGATTTCGAGATTTTGTCTCTTCCCGGATTTTGGATTTCTTGATTTTAATTTCGGATTTCGCGATTTTTTGCCGGATTTCTTGATTTTTTTATCAGATTTCTTGATCTCTTGCATGATTTCGTGATTTCTTGTTGGATTTCAAATTCTTCACGGATTTTGGATTTATTGACGGATTTTCTGATTTCATGATGGCTTTCTTGATTTCTTGTCTGATTTCTTGATTTCTTACCGGATTTCGCGATCTTTTTTCGGATTTCGTGATTTTGAAGAAATTCTTTGAATTTTTAAAAAATCCAAAATCCATGTCGGATTTCTTGCTGGATTTCGGATTTCGTCAGAAGTGTACGGGATTTCTCCAAATATCCGACCCCTCGAGAAACCCTCACTTCGGCAGGTTTTGGATTCGGTCCAATGGGATTCGAAAATTTTCATAAATATCCCCGATGAAATTTAAGAAATTAAATTCTCGGGGCGCGACGCAAATATTTTATCTTTAAAACGGAAGATCTTGCGAGACTTATAATAATTTAGTAGTTAGTAAATGAGCTCTACACCCAAAACACATTTTAAAATATAATTTAAAATTTATAATTTAGTAGATAAAATATCACTAAATTACCGAAAAATAACTTTATAAAGCTAATTGTCGATTTACCTTTACATTTCTATTTTGAGAAATATTAAAATCGGGCTAATTTCAAACTGCCACCTCACCTAACCTATATTATGACAAGAGGACCAGGCTAGTTAGACTGTTCGAGTGATTCACTAACTTAAAATAACTTATAATATAAGAAGAGGGGCAGGCTAGTTCTAGTGATAAACTAACCTAATCTAACGTAACCTTACTTGTACATGAACACTGCGCAAAAGAATAAAAACGCAAATGAAAACTGCGCAAAAGAAATGCGCTTGTGGAAACTGCGTAATTGGAGTCTTAGTTTTTTCCCTATATTATATGGTTTTCAAATCATTTTCCCAATTCATTTTTTTTATGGGCTATACGCTGATGTCATCCATTTTCGGCTAAGGTAACTTTGGTTATTCCATACATACTAACTTTAATTTACTGTGATAAAGCTTTCGCCTCGTATTCTAGTATAGAGAGGAACGTACAAAAATTCCCGGAATTTCCAATTTAACTCGAGTTCGATCCAATCACGAAAACATATATAATAAAGACAACTCAATCTTTTATCTCGCGAGACCTTTTCTTTAAAAATCTAAAATATTTAATTGTATATAAATTCCGAAATCCGCACTCATTAAATTCTTTTTCCCTTTCCCTATAAACAAAATTAAAAAAATTTTTTTTTATCATTTTTAAGGTCAATATCTACGGGTGCCGCAGTAGACGCAGCGAAATCCACAAATTTTTCACATTGTCCTTTGAACCAAATTTAAATAATGTTTTTTCATTACGGAGCGAAAGCTTTATATTTTTCAATTTAGTTTCGACCTATTTTAGACACATTTGTTTTGTATGTTTTCTAATGCTTCCAGATATTTTTAAGGCTTAGATATTTATTGACATTTTGAAGTAAGTTTCAAGCTTGATTTTAAGTACAGTTTCATAATTTTACACCGATTAGTTGGGACACAATCTATTTATAAAAATGGCGAAGAGGCGAAGGAGAAATTAAGTCAATAGCGTTGAATGCCCATAGCCTCCAAATCATGAGCTTCGGCGCGCGTGATTTAAAAAGCTATGGTAAACCTAAGCATAATTTCAAATTATGCTAGGTTTTTCCACTCAGTTTGCCCTCCTTAACTTTTCCTAACGCATGCATAAATAGGTTGGGGGTCAACCAATCTGTGTAAAACTATGAAATTAGTCTTAAAATTAAGCTTGCAACTTAATTCATACACACGGAAAATCCAAGTGTAAAAAATATCTGGAAGTATTAGAAAATAAATGTCAAAGGTAAGCCACTTCAAATAAACCAAATCCCATAGAATAACATTACGAATTGGCCATGACCGAAACTAGCTAAGAACTAAATTAAGTTCAACACTCGAACCTTGATCTACCATTTAAAATTTGTTTTAACTATAACAAATGATTATTAGTTATGCCGCCAAACGGGCATCTCGTCGAAAAAGTGGGTTCTAATGTTATTACAGTGGGAAAATGGAGCAATGTAATTGCCTTAAAACCAATTTTTTATGGAAATTTAAATTAAATTGAATTACCGATGATGACCCCATAGATATTTTAATGAAATTTTCATTTATAAAACGAAGAGTATAAACTTCGTTTTAAACTCTTAATTTCTTAACATTAATCGTTTCTTGCAAAAAACTTTGACCGGCGCTTTCTACTCAATAAAAAACTGGGATGTTGATCAATTGTAATGGTTTGTCGATCAAATGGATTCTTTGTCGATAGATTGGAAGTCGATCAAAGGAACCTAAGCCATTTTTTCTTCAATCTTTAAATTAGTTATCAGTTTTTCCGGGAAAACGCGTACATTTTAATTTCGGAGCTAAATATTAGAACAAGCTCGTATATCGCACTTTTTTCTAATTCGCGGCAGATACGCGGGCCAGGTTCTCATATCTACGATATTTATTCCGCACGGCTTGTCGTGTGATCAATCCTATGTTTACTTATATAATTCCATAATATTTGCACAATGCTTTAATAATTTTTGAATAAGATATAACACATTAATCCATCTTCTGTTCGGTTTCGGTGTAACAACTACGTAGCTTGGTGTAAATCACTTTCAGCAAATTCTAGAGAAACTTTGTTACAATTTTGTTTTAGAACGATAATGATAAAAATAACAATTAAGAGTTTAGGGGTGGACTTCTTGACATTTCAACGGCCACGTCACACAAAGGAGCTTCCAAAAAACAAGAGAAATTAAGGAGCTCTCAAACAGGAAATATTTATACCAAGATGATTAAAATTGCGGAAAAATGAAAAAACAAGACGGTGTGCAGGGGCCCGTAATACTAATTTAACGCGCAATTTCGCAACCTAACTTAACCTTATAACTTTTCAACTAAACAATTAACTAAAATTAAGCAATCACAAAAAAACGTACTCCCTATAATAAAAAAAAACTAAACATGAGCCAAATATAAACCATTGTCTACATCTAAACAATAACGTAAAAGAAAACATGAGCCAAAAATAAACCATAACCTACATCTAAACCATTATCTACACTTAAATAATCACCTAAAAGAAAACGTCAGCTAAAATACACCATTACCTATATCTGTTTCTAAACCGTTACCTATATCTGTACCATTACATATATCCAAACGATTACCTATATTCTAACCATTACCTGTATCCAAACCATTACCCATATCTAAACCATTACCTATATTTAGAACTAAACAATCAACTGAAGTGTATAATTACTCCTCCACTCATAATAAATGACCGGGAATATTTCATTACAAATCCTCTCGTATAAAATCGCATTTTATTAGCACTCCTCTCAAACAGGCTCTTTGGCGCCCGGGAGAGCTCGGCCTAAGGTTTATATCTCACGCGTTGCAGCTGGGCAACTGTGTCTATCTCTGGCAATGTTCCGATACCGACACCGACCGCGCGTATAGGCAACGCATTTTTCGTGTACGCGTTGGTGCTTTTTGCCGAAGCAAGAGGCAAATGCATAGTTCCCAGAGCGACCGCGCGTATCGAGGGGACGCGTTGGCGCTCTTCGCCGTAGCAAGAGGCAAAAGCAGAGGCAGAAAGGACCCGCTTGGCCTTGGGACGCGTTTTGACCTAGATTTTTGGGTTGTTTATATAAATTTCACTGGAAACAAGTTTCCGCGTGAAATTAAAAAAGGGCACAATATATTCTTTCCACATTTTTTCTCGCACTTCTTTATACGATTTTTTTACAATATTTTCTCCCCAAATATTTCTTCAATAGTTTGCTAATCTTTTCCAGGGCTGGGATCCCTAGGCCATGGGCCTTTATTATCCTATAGTCAGTCCACCCCATGTTCGAGTTTTATGTAAAAAATTCACTCACCGCAAACCACACGATATTAAGCACCACAAACGCCGCTGACAATGTAAAAATAGTCACAAAGTGTGGAAACTGTGAAATATCATTTCTTCCAATTTGAACGGAAATAAAAGCGTACATGGCTCGCAACGGGTATAGATACAGGCGAAGCCAAATCCTAAATGAATTTTAATCAAATTACGTCTCAGCTCGTTATTTCCGTCGATAATGTTCGGGACTTACCAGACGAAAACGTAAATTACAAGAATTGTCATTTCAATCCGAAAATTTAAAACACTGCCTTTTTGACGATTTCTGAAAGTTGCAGTGATACCTCGAAATATATGCGGGTATACCGTTGGTTTCAGATAAAAAGTGGCCAAAATAAACGAGTGATGATACCTATATTAATGAAGGTTAACGAGTTTAAAGAGAACAAATGAAATATATTTAGAAGCAGTTCGAGGAAAATTTTTAAATAGGTTATATACAAATTTCAGTTTGTTAATATTTGTACGCCTCTGGGCATTATTACGTAAATTATATTTTTAACTACGTTACTAACTTTAAGACACTGAAAATATAATAAACTAATCATACATAAACAAGTGGGCGGTTTCTTTTCTTTCGTAACTCGTGGTCAAACTATGTAGCTGATTTTAAGGCCAGTTTCCTCAGCCATTATTTAGTGTTATTTGGAAACTTGAGGTACTATCACTCTGCAGCTTTGCTTAGCTTAAAAGTTTCCGTAGACGACTGTTTTATTCTTTGCTAAATTTTACCTAAGAAATGAGTTGTCCCGGAGACACACCACGCATTAAGTAATAAACGCGCAGATATGCGCGTAGATTAAATAGTTTATGGACACGATAACATCCTTTTATTAAACTAAAAATACATCGAACAAAGTAGGTCTTTCTTAACGCGAATTTTTGGGTGCTTGCTAACTCCCGGTACCTCAATAATCGAATACTAACCGGTCAGTAAATTACGTTTTCAAAATTATCGCGAGCCTCTTTCTCATCTACAGCCACTTTGCCGCTGACCAGCGCGCGATAAGCATTTTCACTTTCTAATACTATTTTATCTCGCTACGCTTTGATAAAGAGAGTTCATTTGTAGGCTCGCTTCCAAACCTAGTTGAATTAAACTAGAGAGAAGACCATATGTGGAATGATAAAACTTGAGTTTTCGGCACTATTAAGACATTTTATATTCACAAATAACTCACTTATACACAAATAGAACGTCTGGGCAAAGATATTCTAAACCCTTTCTCGCGTACTTAATAATCATTCACAAAAGTGCGAAAATCAAAATCACAGTAAATTTCTACACTCCTTGCGTGAAACGACGCATTCATAGTATAGATAATTAACTTTTACAGTGAACCAATTTAAGCTTCAAAATTTTCTATGGAGACTTAGTGCACGCTGTATCGCCCCGTTTTAAATCAAGTTATTTCAGCTTTTTCTTTTGCTTTTCCAATTTGACAAGCTTATATAGTCAATTTATGTATCGAATTCTCTGTCAATTGAAGCCCCTTAACGTGGGTTTAACGTAAACATTAATCCTAGTTTCACCACTATTACGCCACAAAGGCTCAATTCTTGGCCAAAACATCTTGATTGAAAACGAGCCTTTAGGTGCAAAAATGAGATCTTGTAAAAATTTCCTACCTTAAACAGTAACAGGATAAAGCAGCGGCCGCTGTCATGACGTGATGTACAAGCAAGGCGATAAAATCGGTGTTTTGACGACTTAAAAAACACGTCGCCAAAAGAGAATAAAAGCAATAGGAAACGACGACGGAATATAGCAAGAAATCTCCTTCGGATAGATTAGACTTGATGTTATAATCTGACAAAAAAAAATGAATATTCATTTTTATTGAAGAAACTCGGTCAAAGTCAAAGGAATGAAACGATGACCAACTAAGGGTAGTGTAAAAAACTGAGCATTGACCGACGTTGAGGACAGGTGAGTGGTCCCGGGGTCTAGTGGATCCCATGTTAATTTTGTTTCATTACGACTGATAAGAAGTTAAGAGAGAAGCTTATCAACTTTAGAACAATGTTTTGTGTTTATAAAAAATTGGGATTGTAAAGTATAGTGGGGTCTATGGGTATCAAATAGTAAATCACCAGATAAAAAAATCTTTCAAATTTGCCAACAGACCAAAAGTGTACCAGATTGGCTGAGATTCTTTCACGTGAAATTGTTTATCACAGCATCTTTAATTACTAAGACTTATTACAATTTATTTTCCCCGTAGACCCCACCCATGGCACTACGAACGCCGAGGTTTTAGCGACATTGTTTGGGGACTATTGGAATAATATGTTACTTTGTATTCGACGGTTGAAGAGACTTTTTTAACGCTCGTTTCAAAAAGTTAAATTATTTCAATACTCCTTTCCATCAAAGGGGGTAGTAGTAAAACTGTACAAGTCAAGAAAGAATATATAATTTGTTTTTTAAGTGGACTAGCACTTAGTTTACTATTTTGTGTTCTTTAAAATTATAGTCTGTCAGCTCTGTTTCCGCAGGTTTTTAGTGTATTTTGGTTACCCCGATCACCGGGACCCGGTCCGAGACTAAGGCCTAGCTTAAACGGGTTTAATAGATAAGACGCATGGTTCGCGCTCAATGTCTAGCAGACCTGTTATTTAAAGAGTACCAGTTTTCTAATTTTCACGGAAAAGTGGGGGATGGAAATATGGCGGATAAATGGAGGAGTATTAAACAAGAATCTACGAAAACTGCTTCAAACTTAAAAAATCTCACATAAACTTCCCACTTACATAGTTAAACCTCCATTTATTTCACTTAAACTGAAATACATAAACCTTCATCAAGTTAACTTAATCTTCGATATTTAATATTTTAAATTTCACCTATTATACTTAGTTTCATTAAACAAAAAATACTTAAATTTCAATCTAAGCTTTTTAGTTATACATCAATTAAATTTAAACTTTTGACCTATAACGCGTAAAATTAAATCTGACATACTTAAATATCCATCAATTAAACAACTTAATCTTTTATGCCAAGAAGTTCCAGAAATTGTACTTAAGGCTTGTTCAAACGATACAAGTTTTTGACATATATAGATGAGTCAAAAAGATTATTCAACTCGTTCAACTAAATGATTAAAAAAGTTAAGAAATCTCATCCTTTTCACACGACCAAACTTTGCCGGCAACTTTTTATATCCATCTTTTTCATAGCCAATAAAAATACTGCAACGATCACGTGACCCAAAAAAAGAGACTGATTTACGTTTCGTCGTTTCCGATGCAATACAAGCCTTGTAGTTTTTTAATCGTGATGATCTTGAATTTTCATGCGGAAGGTAAGGAAATATATTATTGGAAATAATGAAATTAAAAATAAAAGCAGCCAGTGCCTTCATAGAAAATTATACAAAAAAGAGGTTGCTTCACACCCTTAAAAAGGGCCTTTATCTAACTCGAATCAAACTCGTGAAGGGACACAAATTAATTGTTAGAGAAAGAATAACTTAATATATTTAAAATTATAGTTAGTAGATATAGTCTACTACTCCAAAGATTTTATTATTATTAAATATTTTCCAAAAAAAAAAAAAGGATAAAGACGACCTAGGCTTTTCCTAGGTCGTCGTTATCCAATAGCCTGGTACAAATCTCGAAAGACAGAGATTAACTAATCTAACCTTACCTAAAGCAGTAAAAGAGGCATGGGCTAATTCGAGGGATTAACTTACCTAACTTAATCTTACCTAAATATTACAAGAGTGACGGGTTACCCAACGCTAGGGATTAATTAGTTGGAGGGAGGAACTAATAAGAGGGATTAACTAATCTAGCCTTACCTTACCTTACCTTAAAGATAACCAGATGGACGGGGTAGCCCGAGGGATTAACTAGTTGGAGGTATGGACTAACTAACCTAACCTTACCTAAACTATTAAAAGAGGGACGGGTTACACCGAGCTAGGGATTAATTGCTTGAGCGTTGGGCAAATTAGAGGGATTAACTAACCTAGCCTAACCTTACCTTAAAGATTACCAGATGGACGTGGTAGCCCGACGGGTTAACTAGTTGGAAGGATGGGCTAATTTGAGGGATTAACTAGCCTTACCTAAAATATTACCAGAGTGACGAGTTAGCCCGAGCTAGAGATTAACTAGTTGGAGGGATGGGATAATTAGAGGGATTAACTAACGTAACCTAACCTTAAAGATTACCAGATTGACAGGGTAGCCCGAGGGATTAACTAACCTAACCGTATCTAAAATATTACAAGAGCGACGGGTTGGTCCGAGCTAGGGATTAAATAGTTGGAGGGACGGGCTACTTCCAAGGATTAACTAACCTAACCTTACATTACCTTAAAGATTATCAGATGGACGGGGTAGCCCGAGGGATTAACTAACCTAACCTATTACAAGAGGGACGAGTTAGCCCGAGCTAGAGATTAACTTGTTAAAGTGACAGGCTAGTTCGTGCGATTAACTAACCTAATGTAATCGTTCCTACAAAGTTAGAAGAGGGACAGGAGAGCCCGAGTGATTACATAATCTAATCTTAAATTTTATAATATTTAATCGCATCGACAAAAATGGGCATGGAAGGCAGAACAATTTTTTATAGCAGGAGAACATAATTCAGGAGACCATAAGTATGTGGCCGTTTATTTAACTCGCTGACATCAACTTCGGTTGCGCCTATCCTATTTAACATTCTAAATCTTTATTTTTTAATATACTTGAGTTCCGAGACTATGATGTGTGCTTTAGATCCATACTTTAATAATTGGCCAACTTCTTAAAAGCAACGTCATGGCGTAGTTTTAATGACGGGGCTATTAAGTAGTTTGCCAATTATTAAAGTCTGAATCTAAAGAACATCCTAGTCGCAAAACTCAAGTATATTAAAATATAAAGTAGAGATTGAGAACGTTAAACTCTAAATTGCATCTGTAATTGATCACTTGGCATGATATGAAGTCAAACTCACGTGATATTTATTCCCTAGGCCTTGCATTATGGAATGTTCTTGCACAGACATAATATATAAAATTAGCCACATTCGTAGGTAATGCGATTTAAATTCAATTGCCTTAGTTTATTCAAGTACTCTGCCCAAAAGATCGTGAAAAAAAGGTCTATTAACACCGAAATATAGGTGAGAAACGATTGCCAAAACAATCGAAGACGACCCCATCGCGCAAGCTATAGGGCTCACCACAATTCTAAACCCTGAGGTAAACCACCCATTGGCAAAGTGCATCTATGAGTATCGAATCTGTAAATCTCGCTTATATAGGCCGAGAAGAGATATATTATTAAAGTTAAAAAATCAAATGATAAGAAAATATTTCCTACTTTTTAATTACGGTGAATTAGGGTGAATTTAATGGGATAATCATGATATAATATAATAGTCAAAATTAAACGGCTGAAGAGGGCTACCCTAGTAGATAGAACCCAATGAATGTAATTTTCTGTTACCGATAAAAAATACCATTAAAAAAAAGCTTATCTACTGTATAATAAATTAAAGTTTTGTTTATAAATTTAAAACCACTGAATAAAGCTGCGCTAGGTTTTTGTCTTAACCTTTTCGTAACCCAGTCAGCCACCTTTTCCTCTATTACTTCATATACCTTATCAATCTATCATTATTGAAATCTTTGTTCAAACTCTTTGTTCGTACTCAATAAACTATACTTTCTCTATATTAACTCGAATTCAATGGATATTCCTTATCATTCCACTGTTTAAGAAATAAAATGTTTGTTTACCATTATGAAGCAATTAATAAAGCTCGGTTAAGCTTATGATTTCACCCTTTTGTAACCCATTCAGGCACCTTACTTTCTATTACTTCATATACATTAATCAAAATTTCATTATTTAAATCTGTGTTTAACCATAAAAACTTTCGTACCCGAAAGAAGTCTTATCAAATTTTGTCAGAAGTACCCTTGTCTGAATTAATTCGAATTCAGTGGAAAGTGGGAAGAGGAATACGACGACGACGACAATTTCAGTTATCAAGCGCCGCGGGTCCATTGGAAAATATATTACGGTTTCTGATGAAATTCGAGTTTAGACAAGGGTACTCACACTACGGTATTTGTACTAATATAGTAAAAGGAATAGAAGCTTTGGGTAGTAGCTGCCGCAGTTGAAAACTGGGGGAATTCTACTTCCGGAAATAAGTGCCATCTATGATGTGATGATTTCATATTTCCCGTCCAGCAAATACTAAAAAAGCTAGTCGGTTATTTAGTCTTTACTCTTGTTGTCGGCTGCTCGGTCCGTACTCGGTCATTCGGTTATAAACTTATAAATAATAATAGTGTCATTAATATTAGCTTTTAGATGGAGAGTAAATAAATTAAAAGTATTCCCATATGACGTATTGTTTAAGGAGATGAGGTAATACTAAATTTAATTATTCGTATACGGGTACTCGAGACCTATCAATATCCACATAATCCAGGCGTAACGGTTAAACCTAAATCTTTACCAAAATTGCTCGAGCAGGCGATCTTTTAAAGAGCCAATAGGAAAACTACCGGAAATAGAAATACCACTGAATTGAGATAATCTGAGTTTGACTTACTCGGGGCCCGAAAGCTTGTACAGGGAACAAGAAAGCTTCTATTCCTTTTACTATATTTTCTAAGGTGCCTTAATTCTAGCAGTTTTCCTAGCGGATGATGGGGAGGGAAAAGATAAAAAAATTTGGATGAGAAAATTTTGGGATTAAGCCTTGGTTCCTCGTTGGAAATTAAATTTAATTTAAGGTATTCGTCAAATAATATTGAAAATATAATTACATTTTTAGGCTTACCACTCATTTCGCTTCTAATAAATGATTCTAAACAATATATTATTAGAGTGATACAGATATTAAACCTTTTATTGATTTTAATTTCCCCGAGTCACTGCGACGACCCATGGAGAGACCCAAGGCTAGTAAAAAAAATCCGCTATAAAAGGTTTGCCGAATCGGGCCAAAAAGTAATTTTTTTTAGACGTTTCATTGGTTGGCGATATCTTCGTCACCCTGAGACCCGAAAACAGACGACGGTTCCTGGCCTTAGGTAATAGATTTTTAATGTTGTGTAAATAAATAAAATTATTTTTAGTTAGTATTTCTGAGGAAAT
Source organism: Odiellus spinosus (assembly GCA_963920705.1). Lineage (NCBI taxonomy): Eukaryota > Metazoa > Arthropoda > Arachnida > Opiliones > Phalangiidae > Odiellus > Odiellus spinosus. The sequence goes on from OY987230.1 coordinate 3,896,714, forward strand.
AAATGCATCTGTAGAATTTAATAATTAGGTTTTCCCAAGCTTTATTTATGTAAATAAAGGTTTTCATGATTATTGGGACCTTATAGGCTTAGAATTGTTGGAATTACTTTTGTTTTACACTTTAAGTTTGGGATTGGATTTTAGAGAAGATTAAATTCGTTTTCTATTTTAGGATAAAAATAAACCATTAACACCAGGAACAAGAAGCGCGGTTGCTATATGCAATAACAGTCTATTAAAAGCCAAAAAAATCCATCGAAACTACATATTCGGTATAACTCCTTCCCGAAAGATCCCTTATTAAGAAAAACTTGGGTCATCAAATGTAAAAGAAATAATAAATGGAATCCCAAATCTAGTCGAATCTGTTCAGAGAACTTCGAAGATGATCATTTTGAACGTGGATGCGTGTAGAACTTTTGGGACTTCCAGATCGTAAAATTTTGAAGTTCAACGCTATGCCAACGAAGTTATTACCTATAACTGTTATTGCTAAAAATCCTTCTCAATTAAAAAGTTCAATTTAAAAGTTTCGAGATTCCTTTAAACACGAAGTTGCGGAAATTCCTCGAGCCGACTATATGACAGTCAGCCTTTTTTCTGTAATATATTGGAAAAGCCGTACATTCTAATATCCCCGATTCTGAGCAAACTTGCAGTAATTTCAAACTCGTAGAAAACTCAAATCATGTTTTTCAACACATGTTTTTCATTACTGACAGACTAGAACTCAAAACACGTAAGTTCCCTCATCTCTTTAGCGACGACATGTTTATTATGTTCGAGTTTTCATTACTGACCGACAAGAACTCAACACGCATAAGCTCTCTTACCATCTCTTTCGCGACGACTTGTCTATGGTTTTCTAGTTTTCATTACTGACAGACTAGAACGCCACACGCATAAGCTCCCTTACTATCTCTTTCGCGACGACTTGTTTGTTTTCGAGTTTTCATTACTGACAGACTAGAACCCAACACGCATAAGCTCCCTTACTATATCTTTTGTGACGACCTGTTCGTTGTTTCCGAGTTTTTAGCTAGACCAAACCCTAGTGGGGTCTAGGTACAGTATTCACTGCGGCGTTGGCGTTGTGAAAGAAGGTGAAAAACGTCATCGAATCGAAAAAACGTCGTCTCTTGCACACCAGACGTCACGACGTAATGTCCGATACAAATTTAAAATATATACTTATATTTAATATATATATGACTTTTAGGCGGTCTCCCTCCCAGGCTCGCGTAGCGCTCGACGCTATACGATCGAGTGACGAACGCTGATCCACGTTACCACGGGTACTTAGTCTAATATAATGAGAGAAAAATCCCTTATATCTTCAAAGGTATACAATATAGAAAACAAATCGATACAGAAAATAAATCGTCGTTATTAAGGGGTTGTCGCGAACGAGATAAAAAAGTAGCTATGTTTCGGTTCTAGTCTGTCAGTAATGAAAACAAGAAAACAACGAACAAGTAGTCGCCAACGAGATAGTAAGGGATCTTATGCGTGTTGAGTTCTAGTCTGCCAGTAATGAAAACTCGAAAACAATAAACAAGTCGTCACGAAAGAGATAGTAAGGGAGCTTATGCGTGTTGAGTTCTAGTCTGTCAGTAATGAAAACTCAAAAACAAGTCGTCGCGAAGGGAGCTTATGCGTCTTGAGTTCTAGTCTGTCAGTTTTGAAAAACATGTTTCGAAAAACATGAATCGAAAAACATGAATCGAAAAACATGAATCGAAAAACATGAATCGAAAAACATGAATCGAAAAACATGATTCGAAAACATGATTCGAGTTTGCAATGACTGCGAGTTTGCTCACAAGCGGTGATGTTCGAATGTACGTCTTTTCCAATGTATCGCATAAAAACGCTCATGGTCATATAGTCGGTGCGAGAAATTTCTGCAACTTCGTGTTTAAAGTAATCTCGAGACGCCATTCAAATTGTTTAAAGAGCGTTTATGCATGCATAACACGTCCCTGCTATATATAGCATCATTCCGTTCAGCTTTTACAATGTCAGGGGTCTAGCTATCTATGGGCTTGACCATCTTGTCATTACTGTATTCACTGCGGCGTCGGCATTGGCGTCGGCGTTTTGTCAGAAGACGAAATCTGGCGACCTTTCTTTTATTTGCTCGTATTCGGGCCATAAATGAAAACTGAGGGTGTTTCTTTAGGATTTTATGAATTATAGACTGGGAAACCGAGCTAAAATATATTTTATTATATATATAAATGATCCGAAAGCCGCTAACTCAAAATAAATACTACAAACCAGTGATGACCAAAAAAAATTCATCGTAGCAAGTCGAGAAAACAGCACAAATTCGAGGCTGGCTACCCTAAAATTGACTGATTATGTACTTGTTTGTTAAGTATATGATTATTTTAACCCTATAGGAGACCACAATTTCAAATTTCGCTCCAAAATATAGCCTACTATAATTTGAAGTATTTTATCTGGCAACACTTTACGCGCCTGCTCAAAGATTCTGCATCAGGACAGGCTAGGAAATCTCTGGTCACAGTATTTATTAAAATTGGCCGAACTGCGTGACACTTTGTCGACGCCCCATCTATTAAAAGTCGCGAAAACTTGTTAAAACTATATCGTCGACCAACAGTGTTCTATTAGTCGTTCAGCAGTTACTACTTGGTATAAGTGGATCAATTAAATTTTAAACTTACCGTCCCACACTTTCAAAGGCTTTCGTAGAAAATCGTGTTCAATCGAAACGTACTTGTACATGCTTAGGGATAGGAAAATGTTCGCTAATAAATTCCATATATTCGTAACCAAAACTTCTTCCCGACTGGAGGAAAGATTGAACTTTTTAAGAAACGCAAGTCTCTACATTTTGAAAGATAAGTATCAACAATTTTAGAATTAATAAATTTATTAGTAATATAAGATCATAAATACGATATTTACTATTCAGAGGGCCTGCCAAAACACGAGAAACTTCTTTTTATAATATATATTATAGAAACAATATCGGGAACTTACCTTTTCGCCCTCTCTTTAACCGTTTTCAAATTTCAAATCGACTAAATAAAAGTATTTGTATTTGTTTTCCAAAACATCTTTTACGTTGACCCCCGAGGATTTTACAATTCTGCCTTTCCATAACGGTTTCAGTAAATGATCGAAGACAATTAAGGAAAATGTTCATAGAAGAACAGGAAAAATGGTCCAATATGATTGGGGAAATGGTCTGGGAAAATGATCAAAGATTATCAGGGAAAATCCTCAAAGAGCTTCGAGGAAAATGATCAGAAATAAGTCAATGACACTGAAAGTGGTAAGGTTTGATCGGGGAAATTCGTCAACGAAGGTACTTACGTTTCACTTAATCGTTTATTTTCTTAGCTTAATTTTGGAGAGCTAATGTTATTTTTAATTGGATAGCGAACGACTGAAAAATCATGACCCAATGCACTTCTTTTTGGTTCTGGAACGTCAGGATAACGTGATTGGTTTAGTTAGGAAAGATAGATATTACACACATTTTTAATTTAACGAATAAAACGGTTTATTTATTGAAAAGGTAAATGCGTAAATGGCCGAAAGTTGCGAGTAACTTTTACTTTATTTTTCTCTCTTAAAAATGACCACTAAAAATGTCGACTAATTTCTATGTTAAAACTGTACTATTTATTATACTTTGTGGCTATATTTTTGTCCAGCGTGAATTTTCTAATACCTACTTTGACCGTCCGTGGTCGATTTCTTTCTCCCTTAGGTCTCTTCCCCTATTTATACCACTTTTTCACTATCATTGAGGACCCAAGATTCTTGGTTTTACCTCCTCTTTCTTGGATTTTCGAGCTCTAATTTTTCTATATAGCTATCCTACATTTGCACGTTTTCATTATTTTTCACTTTAGAACTGACATTTTCTCCGAAATATGCGCGCAGTGGAAAATAAAAAGAAAAATGTTCAAATATGATCGGGAAAATGGTCAGATGGTTATAGAGATAATGGTAAAAGATGTTCAAACTAAGATAATCGGAAACCCGGAAAGGTGTTTTTGAAATATCAAGTTTGGTGGCAACCCTTTAAATTGTCATACGTATGGTCTTAATGGACTAATGTGTGGTGAAACTCACCTTTAAAACCATATTTATAATGAAGTATCGAGCTACGAGCCATAAAATGGTGAACGTAGAAAAGCTTAGAAATTCTTTGGAGCCTAGCTGATCTGACCAATTATAAGATATTGTCTGATTAATAGATACTCGTGGCTTTTTGTATAAATCGATCGCGTCATATAACAAACGGGAATAAGTCGTTTGAGATTCGAAAAGATTTTGATTAGCTATTTTCGCAGCCATATCGAATGACACGCGAAGCGAAACTAAACTCGTTCATCGAGAATTCCGTTTTATCGCGTCAGATGGAATATATTACACCTTAAAGGGGAAATATCACCTGAAAACCTGTTTCCGGTTTCACTTATTTGGTTTATATGTAAAGCAACAGTACTACCTATTTTTGGGCTAGATTTTTTCATTTTAAAATGAAGGAGGGCGTTCTACGAGGATCAACAAAATGTATTCCTATAAAGAAGAATTCCAGGTCGTTAAAGAATGGAGCGAGAAATTTATTTTCTCTTTTGTTTTAATGGGTGTAGTATTTTCTAAAAATCATATATATAAATTTTCAGGTATAGTGGATTAGAAACTAGCTCGCGAGAGTTCCATTTTTTCCGTGCGATGGCGTCCTCTGGGTATAGATGCCCGCAAAGTTTTTCAGAGCTTTCGATTAGCCACATCCCCTTAGGGGGTGTAGGCTACTATATTGTACTTGACTTTAGTAGAAGCGAAAATGGCGGTAGCCTTTTTTTACATCACAGGCTTAAAAATAAACTAGTAAGTTTTATTTATAAAAAAATTCTTTGGTTTATAAAATATCCCACAAGTGGTCTCCCCTGGAAGTACTGTCCGTGCACGATGCTATAAACACGAGCTATATAAAACGCTACAATATCAATGAGTGTAAAGGGAGAAAAACATTGAGATACAGGCATACCAGTCGATAAACAGTAGTCGTTTAGACTTAAACTTCAAAACTTGATTTTCAAATTGATGGTGGATATTAAATAAATAATGAGGAGGTTGTATGCTTAAAGAAAGAATGCAGTCCGACAAATTTAGGGTTTTTTGCTCGCATGCCAAGATTAGAATTTGGTTATACGTAAAGTAGAATGCAGTTCCACAAATTCATGTTTTATTGCGCGAATGATTTAGACTATAGTTTTACGAATTATTAAAGATAAATAGGAGAAAATAGATAGTATTTAAAATATACAGGAGCAGTCAGTTACGTATAACTACTTTAGTACAGCCAAAGCTACATGCTAGTATTAGGCGGGGTGAACATCCCCCATGTGCCATTTTGAATGCAAATTTTGAAAATAGATTTAAAAAGAGGTTCCTTTTCCAGTTGAAGGAGTTCAACGAACCCCTCTTTCATGAGTTTGTAGATGTAAAAATCTCTCCGTTGAAATTCGCTTTGACAAGAACTAATTTATAAAGTTCAAGAACGTACAGAGAGGACTCTTTTTTTTAAACGAAGTTATTAGTTGATTGGAGCACGGCACAGTTGTTAAATTAAAAAAAGACTGTCGCCATTATGGGTGGAAATATTCACTAGTCACTTTGAAGTTATACGACTAATAAACAGCCATTTACACGTTGAATTGAAACCACCGACAGTCTTGAATCAGAATGAAGATTCGTGGTACTTCGATATATGTCTCGATGGCGAACTCAAATTTACAACTGACAAAATATTAAAAAGGCTTATTTAAAAATGAAAGAACTGAGAGCCCGAGCAAATTTGGTTTTATGAAATAAAATGTTGAAATGTTGCTTTGCTCGTCACGAAATCATAAGCTTATTTCCTATAAATCGGGCCTGAATGAAATTTGACTCTTTCTATAATCGCGTAATTTGTAGATCCAGCTGGATCTACAATATATGATTGTAAAATATTTCAATCTTTTAAATGGTTTTAATGGAAATATTCAATAAAATTCACTATAAGCTTTATGGAAAGTGGCCGAAAAATAAAGCATCTCGGCACTAACCACCAAATTCCCAAATTTAACGTATTAGTTGTTGGTTTATTTATATAACGTTTACTTCCTAACATATGCTAGCTTTACGTGAACTGAGAGAAAGGTTACACCTCTGTTATATATCAGATTACAACGTAATGATAGCCGAGGCGTATTACTAAGCAATGTTAATAAAACTAGTAGAAATAAAAGCAGTTTTTGTAAATCATCAACGTTTTGAACGAATCAAACGGATATAGCACATGGTTTTTGGAAGGAAACGAGCTGTCTTATCTAAAATTAAATTCGAGTGGAGTAGAGGGGAGTTAGAGCAGACTGCTTTTTAACTATGAAGTTAACGTTGTGTAACAAAGCGCGGCATTCTCAACTTGTTTAGATATTACCACGTGAATTTGAACACCTACCCCAACGAACCTGTTGTATTATTCGTGGTTATAGTGAGTATTGTAATTGTGGCAATTTAAAAGAACGAGGGTCCAAAACTCCATAAGAATAACACGTGGATCTGGACATCATAGCTTTTACAAGAGTAGTTTACGCCACAAGACAGGCGAGACATCGCCGTAGGGACTGTATAGATTGCCGTCGAATTTCGAGAGACGGGGTGGTTCGATACTGCCGGCTTAACGCGACGTCGAGGAGGGAGAACTATTTCGGCTGATCAATTTTGGGGGTGGTTCACTCATTAACATGGGGGTCTATCGGAGGATCTCGTTCCGGGTTGTACGCGGCACCAAGCATGGGCAAACTTTTGTTTGTCCGTTCTGTATGAATTCTTCTCAATAAATAGGTGTAACAAGACAGTCAAGCCCATAGCAATAGCTAGTCCCCCGACATTGTAAAAGAGGCTAAGAAATGATGCTATAGGAGGGGCATGCATGCATTTGCACAAACGCTCTTTAAAAAATTTGAATGGCGTCTCGAGATTTCTTTAAACACGAAGTTGCGGAAATTTCTCCAGCCGACTATATGACCGTGAGCGTTTTTATGCGATATATTAGAAAAGACGTACATTCGAATATCCCCGCTTGTCAGCAAACTCGCAGTCATTGCAAACTCAAATCATGTTTTTCGAATCCATGTTTTTCGAATAAATGTTTTTCGAATCCATGTTTTTCGAATAAATGTTTTTCGAATCCATGTTTTTCATTACTGACATACTCGATCCCGACACGCATAAGCTCCCTTTTTATTTCGTTCGCGACGACTTGTTTGCTGTTTTTGAGTTTTCATTACTGACAGACTAAAACCGAAACATTCATAAGCTACCTTTTTATCTCGTTCGCGACGACCCCTTATTAACGAAGGCTTGTTATCTGTATTATATATCTATGGAGATATAAGGAGTTTTTCGCTACATTTAAGGCTCTTCTTCCGTTAAAACGACGTTTATGTGCTTTGGTTATATCCACTTTTTCCAGTTAGTAATACCAGGCTTTCAAATATTATAGAAAAATGTCTGCTTAATGCATTGGTGCTAGATTTTTTCTTATGACATATCGGGATCGTTAGTTATAATTATCCAAAGTCAATAAAGATTTGGCTTTATATGACTCCCTTTCATCCTACCGCTTTGTAGAACTAGCAAACCGATTGGGCTGCGAAATGTGGCATTTTGTTCAAAACATTTGTACGTATGATTTGAGTACTTTTTGATTCTTTTATCTTTATTATTTTAAAAGATATTTAGGTTTAAAGTCAAAATTTAACTTTTGTGAAAAATTTAGGTTTAAAGTCAAAATTTAACTTTTGTGAAAAATTTAGGTTTAAAGTCAAAATTTAACTTTTGTGAAAAATTGAAGTTTAAGTTATCGGACTGTAATTGCATTTCTAAATACCGTATCATCGTAAAAATAATCTCAAATCATAGATCGAAATCACACCTTTTTTTGAAATTTGTTAATAGAAAATTACGCTTGATTAATTACGCTTGATTAATTTTAAATAAACTTAGGATGAAATACACCCTTCTAATTTCTCCATTGAGTTAACCCAGAGTCCTAATTCCAAATGAAAACCGCCAGAGGTAGACGTTATTTCCAAAACGGAGAAAATATTTTTCTCTAGCTTAGAAAGGGGAACTCCGACCCTTTCTTTACAAAAGATAAGACCCATTTGTGTGGCGTGCGCTCCGACCGACATGTGTTTTCTTCTTCTCGATATCCCAACAAAAAAGGGGATCCCTTGTTCGATGTTGAGCGCCATCTAGTGTTTTAAATCGGTATTTTTCGGCGGAAAAGCAGCCTTAATTACCATGGTGTTTTCCCAAAAGGGTAATTTTTATACAACCGCTGTGGATACAATAATAAGATGAGCTCAAATCAAAGTTATACAAATTCCATTGTTATGTTTTCCCAGGTATACAGTCTTACGATGAATGAAAATAATTATTATACATCCGCTCGATGCCATTAATAAGCCTTATTAGCATAATTTATAAGAGATCCTATTCCTCTGTCACTACCATAATAATCTTCTGGCAAGCCAGAAGATTAAATTCTTCCCTCTCCTCCTCCTCCTCCTCCTCATTATTATTTGGTCAGTTTTCATCAAAACATGACTAATTCCAATTCCATGCCACAAGTCACTTTTTAAAAAAGGCTGAGTTGACTTACTTTCTCCATGATCAAAGTACAAGCTCTTATCAAAAAGTACTCGGGTACACTCAGAATCATTACTTTATCTTACTAAAAACAATAAAGAATCAGTCTCACTTCTAAGGGCTTTTATAGATTACCAAGGCTTAGTAATTGTTTGATTTATCCAAGTTTTAGATTTTAAGCTTGTACGATTCCACAATAAGAATTCTCCTGCATTACATGTATAGGTTACAAATTTAAGTACTAATTACGTTTCATGAAACTTGCCTTTGATATTTTCTTCACTTAATTTTTAATGTTGACCTCGGGGTTCCAGCTCGATGTTTTTCTTTGAAAACCTCTTGTGTAGAAACAGGGAGGAGGAGAGTTTAACTACCACCCTATGTTACTAGCAGCCTTGACTTCCCCCTCTCCCCGGCCTGCCACCGCAGACTTTTTTGTCCCCAGAATATGAAGTGCTTAAGACGACGTTTAATGAAATTTTTATTTAATCTTTATTAATTAGCAATTATTACGATATTATCTATTAATTCTCAAATTTAATGCCAATCTACCATAAAATAAATGGTTTTTAGCATTAAAATTTACAAATCATAAACGTTTTTAAAGATTTCACAGTTTTCAATGTTAATTTACCATTTGTGGCTGTTTTGCTTAACTACTAGAATTTGTTAGAAAAACAGAAAAGCTCGTCTAAATAACAGTACTAAACCGTTTTTTAGAAAACTAATGCAATTTGTAACAAAATTACCGTTTTTTTAACAGTTATTTCGCTGAGTGTGGGTGGTTTTGAGTGACCTTACTTAACATATCCGCTACCTCCAAATTTTCAACGTATTTTATGCGTAAAAATTATTAATTTTTCTACATCCCAGTCTTCGTTGGTATTCTTAGTTTAGCTAAATATCATTCGGAAGTCATAGCAAAAGGATGGGGCAGAGAAAGGTACCGTTTACTTTTGGGTCAATACCCAAACTAGTCAAACTACTAATATTTCCCTCGCACGTGTCTACAAGCCTACTAGCTGCGTTCAGTAACCCTCAACGGGAAAAATCCGGTTTTAGAAAATAAGTTTCCGTTGAGTACGCTACGTCAGAAGTTGTTGAACGAATTTTTTGATACGTTGTAAAAAGGCGGTTATTAGTACCTCGTGGAGTCGTGGCAAAGGCTTAAGTAACTATAGCTAATAGCGATCGAATCTAACCACAAAATACAAATCAAGCTTTCCATGTCACTAAGTTTAAATAACTAAATCTCACTCATCAAAATAAGTTATAATTTCGCCAAGATTATCTTTTAGTTTCGGTTTGTTTTCATTCCAAGCAAAAGAAACCTGATATCTTCCTTCCGTCATTGTTATCGTCTGCTCGAACTCTTTTAAAACTTGATCGTCTTCTGGCTTTGTTTTGGTTCCATCTTCCTTGATTCCGATAGACTCTAACTCCCAAAACGCTTGGATTTGGTTGGATAAATCGCTACCTTCGATTATTTCTGAGGAGGGAACCATCATAACTGCTACAGTGTTGACACCAACAGCGTTGGTTTTAGTCTTGGTCGGCCCGTTAACCGTCCATCCAAAAACTGTTTCCATAGCGACGAGCGTTTTCGAGAATCTTAAAGTTTTGGTGGTTACGGTTTCCCAATAGAAATCGGAGCCGATTAGTAGTTGAATGGCAGCGCTGTTTTTGGTACGAGGATTTCCTGACGGGGCGTCAGCGATCATGAGTCCTTTTTCGGTCATAAGGCGTATCGTATCTTGGTCCGGGACGGAAAATACGTCTCCGCTGATATGAGGAATCTCGAGCGCTTCGATAACAATAGATTTCGCGGGAAACTGCACGATAGTTAGTGTTACACGTACTTTGTTTCTTTTTACTCTAGTTGGAACTTTGCTCGAAAAATGGTAGCCATCTAATTCTTCAAATCCAATGACCGGAAGTTGAAGATTTTTGGAGATATCTTCCTGAATATAGGTGCGCTGTGCGCCGTTATCCAAAAGACACCTTATCTTGATAGTAGAGTCGCCAGAGGAGCTGGTTGCGAAGGCCTTGGCGGTTTGAAGGAGTACCATTTTCCCGTCTATTCCAATAGCGCCTGACGCCATTTGGGCGGAAGTTTCGGAAGGGGTTTCCGGTTTTTGAAAATCTCTTTTTTTGGTCCTTTTGGTCGCAGAGATCGTGGTGATGTCTCTGGGAACATTTTCGGCACTTCTGATATTTGGATTTACAGTCGCGGGCTTGATGTCTTTCTTGCAAGCAAATGAAACAGCGTTTCAATTTTGCGATAATTTCTCTTCTTCTGTGGTTTTGCTGCAGTTACTCGTGCAGTGGGCAAAAGAGTCGCAGGAGAGAGATTCGGCGTTCGGTGGTGCCCGCAATGAGGTTAGCGGCAGTGGAAGGATACGATTTTTGTCGATTCTCTTGACGGTTTGATCCGGTCCTTTCCGACGAGTTTGTGGCCGTTTTGCTGAGGCCGGAATCCGGGCTGTCGTTTAGCATAGCGTGCGTTCGTTCCCGGTTAGATACTTCTTTTAGAAGATATTTGAGAAACAGATGAACTTTCCAGTCCGCTTCCGATTCGTAAAGCCTTGAAAACCCAAGGGCTATGTCATTAGGGAGGCGTTTGTAAATTATACAACTTAGAATTATGCTGTCTTTGTCGACATCGATTTGCATAGATTCCAGACTCCTGATCTTGGTCTCACAAAAATCGTAAAGTTTTCTTAGTCCCTGTATGTCAGTTGATTTCTTGATAGGTGCTAGGTCGAGGAAGCTACTTAAATGCATATTGACGAGGACTCCTCTCTTCCCAAATCTGTTCTTTAATATAGTTATGGCGATGTCGTAGTTGGCTCCCGTGATAGATAAACCGGATATCGCTCTAGCAGCTTGTCCTTCAACGTAAGTTAAAAATAATTAAACTTATCTGATTTATGCAGGGTTTCGTTCTTGTGAATAGCTGTTTCGTATTGGTTCCAAAACCCTTGCCAGGTGGTAATTGTTCCTTCGAATTTTCGGATTTCCAATTTGGGGAGACGAACATTTTTTTTTCTCCTGGTTAGTAGACGAGCTAGGGCCAGAGGCCTTACATCTCCAGTAATTATAGTAAAATTACATTAAATTATACAAGTAAATTTAAAATTAATCTTAAAACAAAATTAACACCGATAGCGGGAAGCGCGGCCCTGGACATCATCTAGAAGTTTAGTATCTTGGGCCATATATGGGTTCCACACCTGACTCCCGAACTCTAAGATTGGACGAACATAACATTGAAAAAGTCTATTGAGAAGTGTGGGAGAGATACCGGGAAAATTTGCCTTGATGGTAGCCAGAAGACCGTTGGCACGACCGCACATAATAGAGATATGTTTATGGAATTTTAAATCATGAGATATAGTAACACCAAGATCCCGACACTCATTTACTCGCTGGATATTCTTCCCGCACAAGAAGTAGGGGGATGGGGAGTCAAGATCACTTTTCCTTGGTTGTATGGAAAGAATGAGAGACTTGAGTTCATTAAAAAATAGACCGTTTCGACAAGACCACAATTCTAAATTTGTGAGATCTGATTGTATTGCTTGAATGTCTGAATAGGAACGAATTGACCTGAAGAGTTTGAGATCATCTGCAAAAAGTCTTAGACTAGAGGAGATGCAGTTCGGGAGATCATTTATGTAGAGGAGAAAGAGTAGCGGACCGAGAACACTACCTTGGGGGACGCCACTTAAGACTGGAAGGTAGGAACTGAGGGAGCCACGACACGAACGGCTTGAGATCTATGAAGCAAGTAACCGCTTAACCACGAGTAAATGTTTCCCGCTATACCATAAGTTTGGAGCTTAGCCAGGAGGCGATGGTGGGGGACGGAATCAAAGGTTTTAGCATTGTCCAAATAGATTACATCTACCCGCGTATTAGTGTCAAAATCCACGAGCCAATGACTTAGAGCAGACAGTAAATTAGTCTCAACTGACCGGTGGTTGAGAAAACCATGTTGGAATTCACTGAGGTAGGGGTGGACGTGTAAAAGTATGGTGGACCGAATACATTTCTCCATGACTTTACAAATCGCAGAGGTTAGGCTAATGGGGCGGTAATTGCTTGGGTCACATTTTTTGCCCTTGCCCTTGTAGATTGGTGTCACATGTGCGATACACCAGTCACGGGGAAGGGAACCTTCACGAAGAGAGGATGAGAAAAGGAGCTGTAGCGGTTCAGCTAAGGACTGGGCACAGCTTTTAAGAAGCCTATTGGGAATACCATCCGGACCAGAAGCACTTTTAGTGTCTAGGTTTTGAAGGATGTTTCGGATTTCACGTGTTTCAGGGTTATAGTCTGACATAAGGGGGGCTGCAGTAAGGGGGAGATCCGTTAAATCGGAAGGGGCTGCATTAAAGTTTCTAACCAGGGTGTCGTTAAAACAGTTAGCCATATCTTGGTCTGAGTCAGTAGTTTCTCCGTTGGCTAGACGAATGTTTAAACGCTTAGGTGGAACACGAATTTGCTTTCGGATAAAGCGATAGAAGGAGCGCGGGTTTGTTTTTACATGTTTAAGTTTGCGATTGTGGGATGCAACTTTTGCCTTTGAGACTAGAGTTTTGACTAGAGCGCATGAGGCGCGATAGAGAGGTTGGAGTCGATTGTAGGCGGGTTGGTTCCCAGAACGCGAGGCGCGTTGAAGTTTCTTCCAAAGGCGCTCCTTTTTGCGAATAGTCCGTTTTGAAGATTGGGAGAGCCACGCACGGTTTGTATTGGGAGGAGAGGCGTCAAACAATGGAATGGATTTATCGATGGCTTCAAAAAGTAATTTTTTTAACCTCTGCCAGGCCTCTTCAATGGGGAGCGTTAGAAGCGGGGACCAGTCTGTTGCAGCCAGAAGGGAATTTAATGATATATAGTCACCACGTGAATAGTTATAGTCGTGATCGAAGTTAATTCTAGCTCGAGGAGCACTAGTCAGTGGATAAGTGATGCTGATGAGTGTGTAACGATGGTGTCGAGGTCGCCTTCGGAAACGCTTTCCGCTAGGAGGTTCGCGGGAATCGCATCGGTTTCTTCGGAGTGGGTTTCCCTCTGAGTTCGGTTGGTCACGTGGTTCGTGGCTAGCGGGGCGCTAATAGTGTTATCTCGGGAGTGGTTTCTCGCTGAAGGCGCGTTGACCGAAGGGTTTAAGGATGATGCCGGGGCGGCAGTGGTTTTTGCGCGGGCGCGCTCTAGTTTTCGCTTGATTCTTCCTTTTATCGAGGTGATGTCAGAAGTGTATTTTTCACAGGTATCCCATTCCGCTTCAAGGTCATCCTCTTCTGATAAGAGGTTTTCGATTTTGTCTTAAGCTTATTTAAAGTTTTCTCTAACCTGGTTAGTTGGTCTAGGTTGACTTCGAGTAATTCAATAATAAAAACAGAATTTTTTCAACGGTATTTATTGTGCACAATAAAAATTTAAAATAACCGACTATAGTTTCGGCTTATTTAGGCCATCATCAGGGTGTCAAAACACTTAATAAGAACAGAGCGAGAGTATTTATACAAGAAAAGTTAAAATTTAAAAATTTTAAAAAATTCAAATTATAATTTCCTAAAATGTTTTTTATACGTAAATTACTAGATCGTAGGCCAAAATTGGGCAATGGCACCCGCTGGTCCTCCATCTCTATTCATTGATTTATTTTCTAACAATGATTTTTTAATTGCTAGGGATTCGCGTATATCTAGGTGTATACTATTATTAACAAAGGTTAGTTTAACGTCATCAAAATTAATTTGATGATTTTTACCTCCCCGACTGAACTTTAGTTCAGGGGGAGGTGTTACACTGGTCGTGTCTGTGTGTCTGTCTGTCTGTCTGTCTGTCTGTGTGTGTAAGCGGATATCCTGTGTAAACGGAAGTCACGTGACCTAGCTCGTGGAGCCAAAAGTCTAGAGACGTAATCATACCAGCTTATCGTTCAATTCCGGGGAATTACCTCCTTCCCTAGTAGCACAAAATCACTGGCCCAGTAGAAGGTGGGATTGTACTGGCCCAGCAGTGAAGGCGCAGAAGCGGTGCTCAACTGGCCATGTCCTACCTGGCAATCTGCTGGCTTGGTGCTGGGGTTGCACGCACTTTGCCATCACTTATCTAGTCATTCGGCCCACACTTATCCTAACTTTCTACCTATATTTTACCATCCCTCTTTCATCCATTTAGCCGATTTAATACCACCTCTCAACATACCTTAAACCTTCATTTTTCCACCACTAAACCAAACCTTTGGTCTAAATATTACCACCATTCCACCCTCTCCCTAGCCTTCTATACAACGGAATTAAACCCATTTTTCAGTTTATATATTACCCTCACCAAACCCACCTCTCCGCCTACATTTGACCACCATTCAACCCAGCCTTTAAAATGCATTCTACCACCACTCAACCTACCCTTTAGCTTCTATTTTACCACTGATAAATCAAATATTTTACCAGTACTCAATCCACCCTTTGTCCTATATTTTACCATCACTCAACCCACTCTTTTTCCTATACATTATCAGTACTCAATCCACCCTTCTGCCTCAAGTTTTTCGACACTTTAGCCTATAATTTACCACTGTTCAATTAAATCCTTGGCCTATATTTAACCACCATTCAATAACCCTTTGGCCTACAGTAATCGTCTCTACCCTATGGCTAGCATTTTCATCACTCGTGGCAGTCCTAATTATGCATGTACTGTCGTTTTAAATCAGTGAATTTTTTAAGAGTGCAAACGTTTAGCAAATATTATTCGAAAAAGTTTATTGTAGGCCCAAAAGGTAGTCTTTAGAATGGATAACTAATAAATTATGCATTCTGTTGAATTCCATTTGTTTGTACAATAAGACTTTTTTCATATACTTCTCTAAATGTTTATCACTCATTTAAACTTCAGAGCTACAGCTACATATTCTGAAAAATAATTTGGTTAAAGGACTTAAGAAACACATGCAGAATGTAATAGATATATTGAATTAAGTTCGAAATTTAATGGTTGAGAATTCCAGAGTTTATTGAAATTTAATGTTTGAAAATTCCAGAGTTTATCAATTAATGTTTTTTCAAACATTAATCCGTTTCTGAAGCTGGTGACTCTCATGTGCTGTAATTTCACTTTCACTCCCTAGTGACTTTTGTTTTGCTTCTTTAGCTGCTTCAGCTCTTTTTCGTCGTTGTGCCCGACCTCCATTTCTATCAAGAGCCCCTTTGATATATTTTTGCACTGCAGCTTCAGCTTCATACTCTTTCAACCCTTTGAAATTCATTTGCACTGCATCTACAAAATAAGAAAAATATATATCGGTTTGAATATTAATTTCCCATTATTTTATCTTACCGACGAAAGCGTTTTTTAGTTTTAGTTCCGCGAAAGAATATTTCTTCTCTGAGCCAACCCAGTTAAATTGAAATACTCTTCTTCAGTATTATTTTTCAATCACTGAAATCAAACCTACAAATTACAATCTCTCATAATCAAATCAAGCTTTATTTCCAATCTCTCATAATCAAACCAGGCATAAACAAATCACTTGCTCAAATGAACTTTAAATATTTAAGTAAACTGTAATTTAAAATCAAGCCTAAATAAATTCTAAATCGCCCGTATTTGATGAACCCAGGAAAAATTTTGTCATTTTACACTTCATAAGGATAAATTGTTGATAATTAAAAGGAATTAAATATCAATTACCTTTATAAACGATTAAATGGTGTTAGTCGATGCCCGAATCCTTTAAATTTATTTGTAAATCCTACTTCCGTGCCAAGGGATCCGCGGAAACTCAAGAAGCTCTTCGAAGATTCTATTAAGAAATACATATTAAATTAAATTGAAGCGGATTATTTATTTATAAATATATGTAAAACATATTTACCTTAAAATAATTCCATTTCCAAAAAAATATAGCGAAAGCCGAAATGTTATCCGCGAGCAATGGCGTCCGTTCACGTTGGTGTAGCGTCCGAAAGAATAAGAACAAAAATATCTTGAAGGTTACTAGGCTTAAAAAGGAGAGAGACTCCCAACACGTGGCGGACTAAAGGTCACTCTAGGCTAATAGCATAGAACTAGATAGATTTCGCAGCCTTTGATAGTACTCTACACTAAAGTGGATCAAAGGTTACAAAAGCTAGGCGAAAGGGAACTGGTTTTCCCGGAATGAATCTCAATACCTAAATCCTAAAGGGAGGGTGAAGAGAGAAAACTACGAATTTTATTGTATTTTTATAAAGAGTGAAACTTATTTACATAACCGAAAAACGAAAAATATTAAAATTTTGCCATTTGATTAATCACAATGTGCACTTTTGAACACGAAGTAGAACAGGTTTATGGGTAGTACGATTTAGAATTTGGTTTTATTTAAATTCCTAAATCCAAATATATTTCGAATTTTTGATTAATTCAGAGCTATTTATTGAATAATTTGATAAATTTCATCGACGAATACCGGAGGCTATTGAATATAAAATATACAGTAGGCGGTAACCTACCAGACGCGTCGCTAACATTATCAAAATATGAAAACACTTATTTTGGGAGGTAGAACTTTTCAAATAATCACTTGATTCTACTCTTTACCGTCCCTAAGTGACCTTGAATGCTTTCCAAACTCTGGAAGGGGTTAGAAGTTTTCAGGAGAAAAAGCATCATAATCTCATAAATTCCAAGGAATAATTTATTATTTGTAGCCATTCAAAGTAAAGTCTATTTTCTTTGTTTTACCTGAGTTTTAACATTTTATTTATGAATTATTTCCGCATTTATCTGCCTCATCATTAATGAAAATCATTTCAATTGGAAATGAAATATATCACATTATTTCAGTTTTTCTTTTAAAGGCACTTTTTGCGGGAAAGGGGGAAGGTGGTTATTGTATTTCGTTAAATTTTAGGGGTTTTTGAGAATCGCAGGTTAGGCTTTAGTGAGTTTTTGCGAAATGTCGGATGTCGGGACCAATCCTAGCCCGCCACAGAACCGGCAGCAATAATGAAATAAAAACAAGTGTAAATTTGGTGAATTCATTATATTATATATATATATATATACGTATATATATATACATATACATATATATACATATATATACATATACATATACATATACATATACATATATATATATATATATATATATATATATATATATATATAATAAAACAATATAAACAATAAAGCCTTTTAATATAAAAAATCAAAATTAGAAGAAAGGTGGGGTCATGGTTGCAATAAGGTGGTGTTGCCAACGTTAAACCAGAAGATTCTCTGGTAATAGAAACCATCATATAATTAAATTTAAAATAAAATAAATGCATTTTTTATAATGAAACTACGTAGTATTCTAATGAATTGAAAAATATTTTTTTCCCATTTCCAAAACTATTTAGCTATTAAAATGCCTAACAAAAACTGGATGCTGGTAAACAAACGGTTTTGTGTTGGCAAATTATCCGAGGTGATGGGTTTAAGTATATTGCCAGCACAAAGCCGGTGCCAACAGCTAACCAACAAAGCCAACCCCTTCCCAGCACCAAGCCAGAACGTCTGTGCTACTAGGGTTTAAGCGTGGCTGCCACATTGAGTTTCAAGTGTCGTGCAAAGACATACAACAGGACGTTTCCCATTGCACATCATCGCATTCCACCATCCACTTTACGGTCGAACCTCGATGCTGAACAGCCGAAGGCGATTACAAGCAATGGGACGTCTCCCACTGTCATAATCACCTCCGACCATCCCCGCACCAAGGTCCAACCTCCAGTTTCCGATCTCAGCGTTCCATACTAGCGAGGCGTCCCCCACTAGTACAGTTCACATCAACCTTCCACTGACTCCAAACATCGCCCCACCAATGGGTAAATTGCGTCGCCAAGCGCCTAGAGATCAAGAATCAGCAAGACATTGAAAGGGGGGGGGGGTTTTCCCCCTAACTTCATGGCCATCACGCACGGTTACTTCGATTAATATAGCCCTTCGAAAGGTTTATATAGTATCTTTTTGGAACGTATGCAAATTAGCCTCATGGGGTGATTTTGTTTGATATTGTTTAGGGAAATGAAACGCAATATTAATTTATATTATAATTAAAAATATTAAAATGGTTCATCTTAATCTAATTAATTAGAAAGTCGAAAAATTAATTTAAAATTCGAGATAGTTTAGAAGTTATTTGAGAATTTATGCAAAAATTTAAAGAAATTTGACCGATTAATGGCAGATTTAGTTGGCAGCATGCGCCTAAGCTATTTTCCATATATATCATTTACTCGAAAAAGCAAAGGTATAACGGGCAGTATAGGCTTATCTCTGGTGCAAACTTGGGGTGGATTGAAGAACTTAAATAAAGGTGCGTTTACACGGGTATGGAAGATTGAAACAACATAATTTAGATAAGAGATAAGACAATAATAACTTCGATTATACTCGGTGAATTTTTAACCAGTTCAAGGGGAATTGGTGTATAAGATTTGAAGCTGAGGCGGATTTATGCATAATGTTAAACCACTTAAGAAAAATGATAGTCGTGAAAACTCTCCTCGAACAGAAGTAGAGTAGGTTTCCAGTGTATTTGTGACACGTGTAAAATCGAGTTCGCCAGCACGCGAGTATGTGTAGACCACTAAATTTGAAGTCGGAAACCTCTTTACGCATGGAAAATATCAATGTGATTTTTTTTGATATTCTTGGGAGAATCAGCTTCATGTATGGGGAAATATCGTAATCTTCTGGCAAACTTGCAAACAGTGGCGTATTTGGTTTTAATTACTGGCACGGATTTTCAAATTAATTTTTTTATAATTTTCGCGCGTTTCGCAAATGTATTTCGTGCGAAATTGTGTACATGCGCAGAGCGAACCAGGTTAACGCGGATACACACAGACCTGTTTTTACGCGTTTCACGCTCGTGAACTCATAGAAGTACCATTAGCACGCGCGAGCGAGGTGCAAACCACTCTAGAAAAATTTTGTACACCTGATTCCAGATTCATTTGATTGTCAGTGATTCCGAATCAATTCGCGTGATTCCGAATTGATTCGTGATTCGCGTGATTCCGAATCGATTCTCGTGATACCGAATCGATTCGCGTGATTCCGAATCGATTCGCGTGATTCCGTATCGATTCGCGTGATTCCGTATCGATTCTCGTGATTCCGAATCGATTCGCGTGATTCCGAATCGATTCGCGTGATTCCGTATCGATTCTCCTGATTCCGAATCGATTCGCGTGATTCCGAATCGATTCGCGTGATTCCGTATCGATTCTCCTGATTCCGAATCGATTCGCGTGATTCCATTTAGTTTGTACACCTGATTCCAAGAGTGGTTTGCCCATTGCCCCTCGCGCGTGAGCGTGAAAATAGGTCTGTGTGAATCCGGCTTTAGTCATGCCACAATTAACAATTGACGAACTTTCTTAAAACGGATTGACATTGAAATTTCTCGTGTTTTAATAGTCATGTATGATATGGTTGACCCAAGAGTGAAATGTAGACAGAGTGAGGAAAAGAATCACGTGATTGGATCTCGTGATGACTGCTAGTTTTAGTTTCACACTTTTTCATACATGAATTTAATGTTAATCCCAATTAAGTATAATAGAACCAGGCTTTTAATGCCTACTGTCGTGTATTTCCGGTAACATTTTAGCTAGTGTGGAGTCACGTAAAATGACGTTTGTTTCACAACTTGGTATATTTTTACTCAGGCCTGCCCTGTCAGAAAAAAAAATATAAAAAATTTATGGTAGGGCCAAAAGAGAAACATCTATTCTTTACTCACAGCATTATCACCAAAAAACGTGTTTTTAGACGTAGGCTTATAAGGTATCTGTAGGTCGTGTAGCACCAAAAAGCGAAATTGTACGTCACAGTTCGTAGTTTAGCGTGTTATGCGGAAATCTTATTCGTTAATTGTTTATTGAATATGTTTATTTACGGTTATATGACGATACCGAGGTCATAACTTGATTTTGATCAAATATTTTGCCTTATGACGTTACTTGGTCTACAAATACTCTAGTTTTCTTAACGCCGATATGATTTTACTGAGGGACCTTGACCTTGCTTATCTAAATTTTAATTTATTGAACATAAAATCGTTTCATTTCTTTTGAAATCTTCGACGAAGTTTGTTCTCTAGAGATTTGACTCGTTGAAATTTTAAATTAAGTTTCATTCGTTTGAATACAATTTATTGGTAAGGAAGTAATTTTGAATTTGAATCATTTATTTGATGCGTTTATTATTTGTTTGGACATTTTTGGTATATTTTCATTGACCTGAACTCTAATTTTTATTACTGAGTTGTGACTGAAATATTAGTTTGGAAATCAAAAGGTTTTTTTTTTCTGACTCATTTTTCTCTGTAGTAATTTTTTGTTTTCGTAAAAGAGTTATTAATGCCTACTGTCGTTTATTTTCGGTGATGTTTTAGCTAGTGTGTAGTCACGTAAAATAACGTTTGTTTCACAACTTGTGTTGTATACTGAAGCCATGTATAGGTTCCATTTGATATAACATTTTGCCTTTTCACGTTACTTGGTCTACAAATACTCTACAACCGTCAAAATTCTGATATGGTTTTAAAAGAAGAACCTTGACCTTGTGTATTTAATCTCATATCGAGATTAAATGTTTTTCGCATCTAATTTTAATTGGTTTATCAATATGTTATTTGTATAGATATTTTTTTTTAAGATTTTATATTTTTTAGATTAAAATAAATTTATTATTCCAGAAGATTTTGTAGAATCTAGTTCTCAGGATTACCGGTGTTGAAAATTTATTTTGCTAATGTTATCTTGATGTCTGTGTTTTCTGCCCGCTATTTGGTAGTGGTAAGATTAATATTTTTAATTTTAATTAATTGACTTATTTGGCGTTTATTTGATAATTTGCTTTACTTAAATTGTTCGTGTAAGGGCTATTTTACATATTACCAAAGATTGCTAATTTCAGTTGTCTTAATTCTGATTTTTTTGTTTTAATACTGAATTATGGACTGGATTATTTATCTTGAAATCTATGTGGTTATATCTTATTTATTTTCCTTTTTTTCTCTAGTTAGGTTTGGTTTTAAGTAGAGAATTATTTAGGGTTGTGTTGGTATACTGAAGAAATGCATATAGGTTCAATGTGATATAATATTTTGCCTATTTCGCTGTTTCTTCTACTCATCCAATACTCTACATTTCTTTTCATCTTTTATTTTAGGTAGGGTTAGGTTAGGTTAGATTACCTTAACGTCGGGGTCGGGGAGGTTATATTTTGGTTTCCCAACTTGTTATTTTTACTTAGGTGTTCTAACAATGGTTTCCCTGGTCTTAGATATTGAAGGTCCTTTTTGTGCTCCATTATACGTTTTTTAAAGGGTCTACGCGTCTGTCCGATATAAAGGGCTGAACATGAACAAGGTATAGAGTAAATTCCAAACTTGTCATGGTCCGGAATTTTATCTTTGGTTGATCCAATTTGGCTTTGAATTTTTTGTATTTAGGTAAATACTGGTTTACAACCGGCGTTAGAAAAAATATGTCCGATAGCTTCGGTTATGCCTGGGTAGTACACAAAACGGTTTATCCTTGAATTTCTCAGACCTTATGGGTGTTAAGTTAATATTAGATTGAATCGAATTTGTTATTGTCGCTTTATCAATTAGTCGCTGAACTATAGAAACATTAAAACCCCTGTCACGTGCAATAAATTTTATATAATTGAGTTCATCCCTCAAATATTCGTCGGTGTCACAAATTTTAACCGCGCGGTGGATAAATCCTTTGAAAGCGCACACCTTCTGTGACATCGGGTGACACGACTTGGCGTGTGGGGGCATGGACACTGAAAAAGGCTTTCTATACACAGTCGTACTAAAAATACCACTAGGAATTTTGTTAACCAAAACGTCGAAGAAAGGTAGTGAGCCATTTACCTCACTTTCAAAGGTGAAGCTAATGTTGGCATTAATGGAATTCAGATGAGTTTGAAATGCCGTAAGTGTGTCCATGACATGTTTCCACACGCTGAACGTATCATCAATATATCTTATCCACAAATCTACTTTAAAAGGGGAATTAAACAAAGCTATGGTTTCGATTTTATCCATAAATAGATCGGCCAACAGGGGTGAAATAGGTAAACCCATTGCAAGACCCAAATTTTGCTTGTAGAACTGGTCGTTGCACTTAAAGAAAGAGTTATCTAAACAGGCCTTTGTGAGGTCTATTACATCTGCTACTACCATGGTGGGTACGTTGTCATTGATCAATCTCTCCCTAAGGGCATCAAGAGCTTCATGTGTTGGGACACTTGTGAATAGTGATACAACGTCGAACGAAACTAGCAAATCTGAGTCATTATTTACATGACAGTTTTTTATTTTTTCCATAAATTCATATGAATTTGCAACACTATACTTATTACCCTTTACCAAATAACCGTAATTGTTGACAATGTATCTCCCTATTTTATAGCTAGACGAGTTAATGTTCGATATGATTGGTCTGAACTTTAAAGTTTCTTCGTGAATTTTTGGTGTAACATAGAACCGTGGGGTAACGTAGTAGGAAGGGATGAGATTATCCTGTTGTTTTTTTGTGAGTGAAAGACAGTTTTTAACGACAGTTTTCAAAGAGTTGTGGTATTTTTCAGTAGGATCACGTTTGAGTATTGAGTATGTAGGTGTGTTGGTTCGATTATTCACTTATGGTCGATATACGGTGAAATTAAAGTGACTCTGGGATAATAATAACAAAACTTGGGAATTTAATGAAAAGAAAAATAAAAGAGTTTACATCGTGGCGATTAGGGTTAAAAAAAACTATAGCGAGTCCGGCGGCATGGTCCGAGACGAGCGGGTAGCAGAACGAAAGTGCGGGTTCTCCTATTTTTTTTAGTTTTCTCTCTAGCCTCTTGATAGATGCTTGGTTATTGGTTGAGTTTATTTTTATGTAGATCGTGGAGTTTGACGAACCGGTTTTAGCCTCGTCGTATTTATTTGGAAGGAAAGTTTTAGAGTTTGGGCTAGCTTGTACTTTCAACACGGGGTGTCTATAAGTTTGTTCATGAGAATATTTTTAGTAAGAGACGCGAAGTTGAAAAAGAGCCACGAGCTCGAATTAAAGTTCTTTTAAATTTCTTCCATGTGCAAATTTCTTCTATAAGTAAAAATTAAGTTTGTTCATGAGAGAATGAACAATAAGATCGTATCTCCCATCACCTTTCTTTTAACATTTTTACCACGTCGTCCTAAGCCTTATCGGACGCGGTCATATATTTAGAACGTTAGCTTATTCCCTTTCTAAGTAGGATACCAAATACGTAATTTTTTCTACCGTTATGGTAGGGTCTGGCTGTCATCCACTGAACCTTTAAACTTACTTCAAAAACTAGTCCATTTTGTTAGATCTCCAATGAATTTTGGCATGGTGATCCTGGGTAATTTTGTGGAAGAGACGGTTGAAGCGGATCCTGATGACTGAGCATTGGATCCCACGTTGGGTGATTCGGAAGCGCCTCAAGATTAGGCGTCAATTTGTGTTATTTTTCGTGTGGTCCTACTTTTGGTTCCCGTAATTTTATCGCGGTACTCCATACAAAGCCGTTATTTTTATATTTTGATTATTGATTAAGAGCAACCTTTAAAATGACATACGTTGTATTAACGAGGTTTATGCATTCAGATACCATGGTATTTTACAGATTATACTCTTACAAAAATTTAGATCATAAAAAATGACTCAAAACAAGGTCGTATTTTATGACTTGGTGAAGTCATGAAATAGTCATGTTTATTTCAAAATATGACCTGTATGTGATGTATTAACATCATAATATATGACCAGTTTTATAATTGGGTCAGCTACCATGATGCTAAAATAATCGGCCGTGATTAGTGCTCAAGTTATCTACCGTAACTATCGCATCATCAATCATGATGCTCAGTCATACTGTGCACGCATATGACTAGTGTTAGTATATGTGCGGACAGAAAAACATAGCATTATCTAGCTCTATTTTGTGGAAGTCCTTGGTCACTGAAAACTTTGTACTTTTACTTTTTAACGCGGAGAAAATAAACAGTTCGTCTCTCACCGCGATTTATTGAAGACATGAAAATAGCAAGCGCATTAAATAATCTTTTAGTTAAACATAATCTAGTCTTGTTATTTCCAATATTAACACGATTTAATATTACCAGCACACTAATCAACAACTAGAACATCGTGTATCATGATGTTCAATTCATGAACAGTGACAATAGTTAATGATTCTAGTCATCCGCCGTGACTATATAATGCTTTAGAAATTTTGATGCTCACCACCGCGATTAGAACATGGTCTATAATGATGCTAAAGTCATCCAACGTGACTAAAGAATCAGCTACGATGTTGAAAAAATCCTCTGACATAAATATCGTAAGCTTGAGTCCATGTTAGCTTAATTTAAACCTTTGAATAATACGTTAGAGCTTTGTCTTATTTCCGGATTATCCATTGGAGTATATGTACCTTCCAAGGTTGTAACGAATTTGAATTGACAAGATCATATATTAAAAAACGGCTTTATTAAAAAATATTTTTATTAAATCAACACTGTACATTTTAAATTAGGACATTTCTTTATTTTAAAAAAAGGTAATAGATTTTTTGAAAGTAACGTTGAATCTTGAAACTATCTATGATAGACTGATTAATCATCTGCGGTAGGTTTTCGAATTCTAAGTAGTATTTTCAGTTCTACTCTTCTCGCAAGATACATAATTAGAATCAAGTGTTAGATCAAAATAGTTGATACCAGATATCACTAAAAACATATTTCAACCAAACACCAATTTAATTTCTTAAGTTTAAATGCGCAAAACTTTAGAAAGACGCTTTCACTGGTAGCCTAATTCATTTTAGCTGCTCTTTCTGGCCTTGGTTTTGTAAGTTTTAATTTTAGCCTGGAAACGCATATCTAAAAACTTGCACGTATAAACCGGTATTTTATAATTAGTTTCTAATTGTAATTTTAATAATAAAAATGAAATAAAAAGCTTACCTTTAGACTTTATCCAAAGTTCCAACTTTGATTATATTCAATATCCCAATTGCTTTGTTAGGCCTGTGCACGATAATGGACGCCGATTCTAAATGTTGTAACGCGCACTTATAATAAGATAAACATATACCCTATATAGAAGTGATAACCCTTCTGATTTGTGATAACCAGGATAGTGGCCATATGGCCCTATTCTTTTCTTCGTTTAGCCCGTGGCGATTGTTCGTTGAAGTTTTAAGAAACGGGAGAATGTATACTTTTTCGATACAGTAAAGACTGTAATAAAATGGTTTGCATTTTATCTTATATTATTTATATATTTAAGAACGCGTACCTTTTCACTACAATATATAGCGCTTAAAGCTTAGTTTCCACTAGCGCGCGCAAAAGAATACGCGCGTCAAAAAGCGTCAAATTTACGCCGCTAACTTTTTACACGACGCGTACCGCGATTTCCACTACAATTATTTTGACGCGACAACGTCATTTTGGCGCGAGCTTTTAAACGGATAAAAATATTCACTAAGCCTATTTTGAAGACAAAAATGGGCATAGAAACTATTGAGAACGTTTCTTCTCTGGCAAGTGTGGGTGCGAATTTAGCGGGGTCGGACATTCGAAGAAATTCCGTACACTTCTGACGAAATCCGAAACAAAATCCGAAATCCAGCAAGAAATCCGATATGGATTTTGGATTTTTTTATAAATCCAAAGAATTTCTTCAAAATCACGAAATGCGGGAAGAAATCAAGAAATCCGGGATGAAATCAAGAAATCCGACAAGAAATCAGAAAATCCATCAAGAAATCCAAAATCCGTGAAGAATTTGAAATCACGAAATCCGACAAGAAATCCAGAAATCCGATGAGAAATCAAGACATCCGGGAAGATTTTGAAATCCGAGACAAAATCACGAAATCCGGCAAGAAATCCAGAAATCCGGCAAAAAAATCAAGAAATCCGCCAAGAAATTAAAAATCCGGGAAGATTTTGAAATCCGAGACAAAATCACGAAATCCAACGCAAAATCCAAGATTTCAATATCCCGTACAAATTTTTAGTAAATGTCCGACCCCTCGGAATTTAGGTGTAATAACCTTGGCATTAGTGTTCTTAATATTACACAAACGTGGTGCAAGAAATACGCAAGGACGACGATGAGGGCCATTTTTGTAATTAATATTATGTTTCTTTTTACGGAACCATGGTTAAAGTACAAACTATTACAGATTTTTTTCTGATGACTGCTGTGCAGTTCGATTTTTTGTTGTCATTGATTGAGGACAAAATTACAAAGAAAGACACCCGTTTCAGAAAAGCAATTCACCCGCGGAACGTTTAGCAATAACACTTCGGTATATTAGCTTAGGATCTTTTATGAATGACATTCCCTGGTCTTTTGACAGTTATCTCGCCAATGGCGTTTGCTTTCCGGGTAGGGCAAGCTACAGTCTCAAAAATTGTACGGGAAACCTGTGACTGAAGAGGAATGAAAAACAGTTTGCGCTGGATTCCAAGAATTGTGGAACTTGCTCCATTGTCTCGGAACTGTGGATGGGAAACACGTTGTTATAGAGTTTCTTCAACAGCGGCTCCAAATATTATAACTATAAAGGTTCCTTCTGTATTGGCTATGTCCGATTCCCATTTCCGATTTACTATGATTGATATTGGAAGTCAAAGCGACGGTGGTGTATTTTCGGAATCCTCATTTGGTTCAAAGCTATTAAACGGAAAGTTAAAACTTCCCGAAGACGAACCATTGGCAGGAACGAGTGACAACTTCCCTCATTTCTGTATTGGTGATGAAGCCTTCCCTAGGCAGAAATAACTCCCAAGAAGAATTTTAACTACAGATTAAGCAGAGCCCGTCGAGTAATCGAAAATACGTTCGGAATACTTTGCGCAAGATGGCGAATTTTCAAAAAACCAATTCCTGCTAAACCAGCCAGCGTAGATAGTTACGTTAAGGCTTGCCTCCATAATGTTTTGATGACTGACGATTTCAACGTAATTATAATGCTCCCTCAACTGGAGATCAAATTCGAAGGGATGAAAGATTATTAAAGGGCAGTGGCGATCTCAAGTAACATCTATTTGCGCTATCAGAGATGATTGTAGAATCTGGTAACAACCAGAGTAAAAAAGCAGCCCATTTAAGGAATCGCTTGGCTAGGTACCTGTGCAACGAAGGCGCTGTTAGTTGGCAAAATGATTAAGAAAATAGGGGGAAATCACCTGAAGAATACAAAATGCTCAGATCTAATGCTACTTTTATAATTATTTTACCTTTTAAAAAACGGATTATATTGTAACTAACAAAATATTTAACCTTTATTCACCGCTATAGTCATATTTCCACAAATTTTCCAATAAGTATTACTTTTCTGTGTATTGTTACTTTATAATAAACCTCAACTATACGGTTAGTTATCAAATTTAAAAACTAGAAAACTTACTATAAACTTTATTTATTTGGAATATTATAAAGTTTACAAAATAAAAAAATGGAATTATAAATGTGGAGATTGCAACAAAGAGATATGTATTGAGTTAGGACTATTTACACAGCCATTGATCTTTGTAATAAAAAAATGGAATTATAAATGTGGAGATTGCAACAAAGAGATATGTATTGAGTTAGGACTATTTACACAGCCATTAATCTTTGTATTTTTTTGTTCTTCTGGGCTTCGAAAAGAAGTTTCTCAATATTGAACCTGATCTCTGACTGGCTGTCCGGCAACAATTTTCTAACTCTTTCTTCAACATTCTTGAAGTAGTAAAATAGTTTATCTGTTCCTCTTTTGGTAAGTTTTCCTTGAATAAACTTGCAATCGTTTTAGCCAGAGCAGCAGGATTCAAATCTCGAACACTTTCGGTGGCATTTTCCATCAATTTCATGAGTTTTAGATCATACTTCTTTTTCTTCAACTTCGGTTTGTATTGATCATCAGATTCTTCTAGTAATTTTGCTTCTAGACCACTGTTACATCATCTAGGTTCAGCATTGTTTTCCATATTTAAAAACAGCCTGAACACAACTTCATTATCATAAAAACATGAAACAAATTCTGATTAATCAGTGAACCATACTGAAGTGGAAATCAACTAATAACTGAAGCTAAGCCTACTATCAGTTAAACAATTTATTCTCTATTCAATTTTTTTATTTTTTTCATTTTCACTTGAATAATCCTTAACGTTTGGTCTTTTCGAAAATCCCCTAAAGGGAACCCAAAGTTATGATGACCTTGAGTTAATATTACTGTGGTTATATAAGCTAGCAATGCCCTATAATAATCCCTAAGTGAATTTAGGTCCCATCCAAGGTTTTGCAACTGAGAATAAACAAAATTTGGTTCATCAATAATTAATCTGGTTAATTACAAATCCAAGTCATTCGATGTGTCCATCATCTGTTTGAACAGCTGTGTGGCCTTCAAATCTCTGGTTAATACGTCTTCAATATCAGCAAAACTACCAAACTGGTCATCTTGGGCATTTTCCACACACTCAGCATCATCATCAGGGAAATTAGTTATAGTTCTATATGATATTTAGGTTTTTTTTTTTTATAATTTTATATTATATCATTTATTCACTCTCTATGTGTAACGTGAACTTCCAATAGATTTTTCAGAATTCCGTATAATTTCCATCGGCGAAGCGATATTTCATCACTGCCAGCTCGGCTTTTCAAACTGAGTTTATAAGCTTTACGTTCAAGGATGAAACGGTCTTTAGCCCTTTCCATTTTGTGGATGCTTCATATTCTAAAATTATAAAACAGTTGACAAAACATACAAAATCAAAGATTCAAGTCTGTCTTGAACTTGAAATTAATATATGAAAAGCATTTTTGACCTTATATTTTCTCCATTCTAAAATATGGCAGCACTAAACTAACTCCATTAATATAATTAATAATTAACTGTCTCTCGATAGCAATAAATAACACAAACGTTTAAAGTTCATCAGTTTGAAATGTCACAAGTGCTTGACATCAGAACTCACCAGCCGAGGCTTAGCTTTTATAATTACGAGACAATCCGAATTTCCTTCCAATCTCGTTCCACGCGTTTTCTTTTTTACCCGTGTCTTTAAAATCACGATGAGAAATGACCAACATATGACTGGAAAATGAGATAACATTATTTTATAAGACGTCACCTAAATTTTTATACGGGTAACTTCATCTTACTTGCGTAAAAGATAATCTTGAAATATAGGAAATTATTATTAAAATATAGGCGATTTTAAAAATAGAGGAGAAACAGCGTGAAATTAAAAATTATAATAAAATAGCAAGGAAGTAAAATATACGAAAAATACCAAGGATGTAAAATATAGGATATGTGTTCGCTTAATTGTCACCAACTAAAATACGCCCTTGCTTTTTTAAATATAATTTTATTTTCTGGGTTCTGGCATTCTCGCCCTTGTTATGGGGGTAAATCTCGAGTTTGACTATTTTTACATGAATAAGGCTCGAATTTCGCAGGATCGCCCAGTCTTTGCAGCGTCGGGGTTGTGAAACCGGGTCGATCTCCATCCCGTCGTACGGATTCCCATATCGACACACACCTCTTCCAACCATTGACACGTTAAACCCGTCAGTTTCAATTTTTTTTGTAAAAATCCTGAAAATAGTAATTACTTTTAATTTGTGAACTAGTTCCCAATGTGATGTGATTTCGATCACCGAGACCTGGTTAAATGGTAGTATTGGTGCTGAACTTTATTAATGACGAATTTGGCTCTTTTAGATCAAATGTGGAGGCTGTGTTGTTCACTGTCGATACGATCTTGCCGCTTCTCTCAATCGTTCTCTTATTTTCCCAACATTTTAACCTCATTTCTACCTCATTACATTTTTTGAAGCGCCAATTGACAACGATGAAAAACGTGCATTATCTTTTAGAATTGTTTATAACCTTTAATCTGGATTGGGTGCAGGCGATTTCACATGTCCCGTCACTGCGAAAACGGGACCACTATATTCTCTTCTTTTCCGAAGTTCATACTGACTCTGCTCCTCAACCACTTATACCTCCTCCACGTTTTTTGATTTCGAATGAATATATTTATTTTGTTTCGCTGGATGACGTGGAATATTCTGAAAATTAAGAAACGAAATGTTTGAAATAAAATTTATTATTTTCTGTATTAAGTTACTTCGCGAAAAACACTGCGCGCGAAAGCGATAGAACCTGTAGGCTCCATAATATCCACGGGATCACACCTATAATGTAGTAATACGAGGAGTGATTTTAATTTTCAAAGATGATAGGAAAAATTTATTAATTTTTACTGTTGCTGTAATTTTTATTACGGAATATGAAAAAGTAGTTTGAATAGCTTTTAATGACCTTACCAAAGATGCCACTCCAATTCACATAATCACTTTAATCCGAAATATCTGAAAAAATAACTGAATAACGGAAGATAGTGGTCATAGAAAAAATATGAAAAAACTAGTTCATTTGGATTTTACATATAATTGCATGATCGAAAGTCCCTACGAACTTTGAATGATATTTTTAGACTAGCTCTAGTATCATAGAAAAAACGAAATCTGCTTATTTATTTTCACCGGCTCACTAGAGTCAACTCTGATTTTAGGAGGAGCTGATCTACGTTGGTCGTGGTGAGACGGGCCAATAAATAAGTAAACGCATTTCTACGAGAAAGGGATTTAATTTGTTATTGATAGTTCATGAAATATATCGCAATCATTTTTTACAACTACGAATGACTTATTAAAATTATAATCACGATTGTAAAATATACGTTATTTGAAGTGAGGCTGTTACGAATTTTTAATTAACTTCAAATGGAAATTGAGTTGCATTTTCGGAAAAATCGTTAGAAAACTATCTAAAATATACGTATGTCATAGAAAAATTACTGCAACAGTGAAAATACATATTTTATAATCGTTGTATTTTCGAAATTTTTAAAATAATAATTTCCCCAAATGCCACGTCATTGCTCTGATTGGCGAGGCTATTATAGAGTTGATTCTCGCAAGTTTTGGCATAAGGGGTGAGATCGCTTTCGCTTTGTCTTTTTGGTAAAACTACTTAATCCAGAAAGTCCTACTTTTCACATCAAAATTATAGTTCACTACGTCGTATATGGGGAAAAAGTCTTAGATATTTTTGACATTTTTATTTTGAAGGTGTTTAAGATCGCCTCATTTCAGAGGTATAAAATTTTGAATATGGCGTTAAAATTAAAAATATAATAAATATATAGACGAAAAAATAGTGAAAGCCTCAATTTAAACGCGCCTTCGTTGGTACAAAGTTCGCGTAAGAAAAATCCATTATTCTAATAATAGACATAACATCGCGTGGTTAAAATTATTCCGAGCACGTTTAATTACTTTTAGTAGCTCCTCCTCCCTCAACAATATGTCTTGTATAACTGACGATTGACATTATGATTACCCCAATCTATATTAACCTACAGGAAATTGGATATTTTAACTCTGTAAAAATACGTACTATCGCCCTTAATATTATTAACAAAACCATCTATATATGGAGTTCTAAAGAAGGACAAATCGTCTACTTTATAAAAACTCCAACAAATTGACGCGATAGCCTTCTATGTTATGGAGCGATGATCATCTATAAACTCTTACAATTTCCTGAAAAAATTCAGTATTTATAAAATCAAAACGCACCAGTGAAGCATAGAAATAACATTTAAATCGATTTTTTTCGGGGACAAGCCCAGTGACGGGCAAAACTAAACGAACGAGTCATTTGTTGTAGTTCAAACTAGTTTTCAATGAAAGATCAAGGTTCGAATTCAGAACTTTCAAGTTTCATTAAAATATTTAGTCTAAGTGTTTTAAAATTAATTTTGAAACACTTCGCAACGACCCCTTATTATTATATCTCTTAAAGATTTAAGAGGTTTTTACCTCCCCGACTGAACTTTAGTTCAGGGGAGGTTTTACACTGGTCTTGACTGTGTCGGTGTGTCACTTCCGCCGTACACTGCTTCCGGTGCGACAGGATATCACGTAGAGCCAAAAGTCTAGAGACGTAATCATGCCATCTTATCGTTCAATAAATGAAACTATAAAATAACTTGGTCGCAACCTTAAAAAAAAGGTACATTTTCCCCAAAAACAGGTTTTAATTATCGGCAATTTTTGTTGGTTCCAAGGTTGAGAAAGTCCTATACGTTGTCCCAACCTTGGAAAAATGGTACATCTCCCTCCGAAACGAGTTCTCTTTAACGGCAATTTTTGTTGTTTTCTAGGTTGAGTACTTCCCATTTTATAATATTATCTATTCCGTTTAACGAGAATTAAGCGTGGCTGCCACATTGATAAGTTTCTGGTTTCGTGCAATTATGTGCATCTGCACGTCTCCCATTGTATATTATCGCCTGCCATCTTCCACATTACGGTTGAACCTCGATGCTGTACTGTTATATAATCACCTACGACCGTCCACATACCAAGGTCCAGCCTCTGGGGTCCGATGTAAGCGGGCAATAGTAGCGCGTCGTCCTCACTAGTATGGTCCACATCAACCTTCCACTCTCCAAACATCGCCCCACCTGGGTAAAGTCACGTTGGCTACCAAGCGCCTAGAGATCAAGAAGGGAGGGGTTTTGCCTCCCAACTTCATGACTACATCGCTCGGCTAATCTAGCCCTCAAACGGTTTATATACAACCTTTTTGGAATTAATGCAAATGAGCCTTATGGTGTGATATCGTTTAGGGAGACGAAACGCAATATTAATTTATATTATAATTAACAAGTTGGGAAACCAAAATATTACCTCCCCGACGCCGACGTTAACTTAATCTAATCTAACCTAACCTTATCTTAAATAAAAGATGCAAAGAAATGTAGTGTATTGAAAGAGTAGAAGTAACAGGGTGCTTTTGATTCACATTTTTCAATTTCCCATCTATGTTACGGAGTAAAGTATTTTCCCTTAACCTCAAGGAATCAGAATCCAAAAGGTTGTCCTGCGTTACTCATAATTATGTACAGCCTCAAGGAATCAGAATCCAAAAGATTGTCCTGTGTGATTCATAATTATGTGCAGCAGGTCGTAGTCCTCTTTATTAGACACACCAAATGCATTGTTTATTTTCCAAGTAAATATTAAAAATACAAATTCTTGAAATATAAATTAACACATCAGTATAGGCTGTACTGTGTCATTATCTATGATAATCCACTGATTTGATAAGACGAATGATTCAGTCTGGGATAGCAAAGTAGAGAAGAAATTACAACGACAAAGATACGGTAGCAAACTCCTCTTGGACAAAACTAGGAAATATTCTAGACTGAATGTTCTATTTACAACCCATTGTCGGTAGATGATTGGCAATTATTTCCGGTACCGTTTTCGTCTGAAATTCTTGTTGTGACGTGCTAATAGAGGACCATTGCTGAATTTTTCATCATAAGAGTGATCCCAGTCATTGGAAGAATCCAAGGATGGAGCTGGTCGAGAGAGGTTGTTTTACAAACCCGCTGACAAGACGTCAGTTTCCATTCCTATGATAAAAAAATATCTTAATGACTAAAAATAGATTAATTTCCATACCGTTAGTATTTATACTTGAAAAGCTCCTTTAATGTTGAGAATAACGTATTTGTATGAAGAAGTGTCGAGCTTTTACTGACTGTAGGTATCTCATATTTCAAGTCTGAAAACACTCACTGCTTCGCATGTTTCAATTCTTCGTAGCCAGGCCGTCATTTTCTGGTGATAAATGAAAGCCGGGTCGTTGCTCTGTTGACTTTAAATGGTGATGACATTCCGCGCTGGTTGATCATCTCACTTAAGTCATTGCTTGATCATCTCACTTAAGTCATTGCAGCTCTTTTTCGTCTCGTCTCCTGGTCCGCTAACGAAGTTTACTATATGCGGCTGCTTTTCATTATGAAATTTATCGGAAATGTTTCTTGGTTTTATAGTGGAGAAAATTGAAGCCTATTTTTGTTTTTTTCCAACATCAGATGTCCATTTTTTATTCTAATTGGTGTATTTTATTGTTTTTTAAACACCTACTCTACTTCTGTTCAAGGAGAGTTTTCACGACTTTTATTTTTCTTAAGAGGTTTAACATTTTGTATCAATCCGCCTCAGCTTTAAGCCTTATACACCAATTCCCCTTGAACTGATTAAAATTGTACCGAGTATAATCGAAGTTATTATATTATATAGTATATTATCTCTTATCTAAATTATGTCGTTTCAATCTTGGGTACCTTTATATAGATTCTTCAATCCACCCCAAGTTTGCATTAAGCCTAAACCTATACTGCCCGTTATACCTTAGCTTTTTTGACTAAATGATATATATAGAAAATAGCTTAGCGTGTGCTGCCAACTCAAGCTGGTATTAAACGGTCACATTTCTTTAAATTTTTGCACAATTTCTTAAATATCTTTTAAACTATCTCGAATTTTAAATTTATTTTTCAACTGAATTATTAATTAGATTAAGTTGAACCATATTGATAATTTTAATTATAATATAAATTAATATTGCGTTTCATTTCCGTAAACGATATCACACCATAAGCCTAATTTGCATTCATTCCAAAAAGGTAGTATATAAACCCTTCGAAAGCCTTTATTAATCGAGTGATGTGGCCATGAAGTTGGGAGGAAAACCCCCTCCCTTCAATGTCTTGTTGATTCTTGATCTCTAGGCGCTTGGTTCGCAAAGCTAATTTACCCATTGGTGGGGCGATGTTTGGAGAGTGGAAGATTGATGAGGACCATATTAGTGAGGGACGCCTTGCTGAGATCGGAAACTGAAGGTTGGACCTTGGTGTAGGTATGGTCGGAGGTGATTATAACAGTGCTTATAATCGCCTTCAACTGTAAAGCATCGAGGTTTGACCGTAAAGTGGATGGTGAAATGCGCCATATAGAACATTAGTATGATTTGAGTATTTTTTGATTCTTTTATCTTTAATATTTTAAAAGATATTCAGGTTTAAAGTCAAAATTTAACTTTTGTGAAAAATTGAAGTTTAAGTTATCGGACTGTAATTGCATTTCTAAATACCGTACCATCGTAAAAATAATCTCAAATCATAGATCGAAATCACACCTTTTTTTAGATATTAATAGAAAACTACGCTTGATTAATTTTAAATAAACTTAGGATGAAATACACCATTCTAATTTCTACATTGAGTTAGCACAGAGTCCTAGTTCCGAATGAAAACCGCCAGAGGTAGACGTTGTTTTCAAAACGGAGAAAATATGTTTCTCCCGCTTAGAAAGGGGAACTCTGACCCTTTCTTTACAATAGAAAAGACCTATTTGTGCGGCGTGCGTTCCGACCGTCATGTGTTTTCTTCTTCTCGATATCCCAACGAAAAAGGAGATCCCTTGTTTGATGTTGAGCGCCAGCTAGTGTTTTAAATCGGTAACTTTCGGCGGAAAAGCAGCCTTAACTGTACTAGAACTAAATAATCAAAAGGATCCTACGTTCTATATTTCTACCTAGAAATCTATTTTCTATAATCCAGCCTTTAATTGTACTAAATAGAAGTTTCCACCACAGCATGCGTGTCTTATATACATCACTTAAACAAATAAACATGGGCGTACAATATCAAACGCGATATTGATTCTTATCCCTTTCCACCATCAGCGTCGACAAAAAATGACTGTGGATAATTTATATACACCACTTTCCTAGAAGAATTTAACATACACCACCACCGGACCACATTTAATATGGGGGTTCATCTACTGATAAGTCTACAGGAAATTTCTTCTTAACGTGGCGTTGGAGAAAATATCGAACTGGCAAAGAAAAACCCACTGTTGGAATTTCGATTCTTTTTCTTTAATTCTATGTTAGGAAAATGTCGTTCTTAACATGTATCAATTTGTATACTGAAGGCCAAACTCGGTTCAAAGAAAGGGAGTTGAAGGGGAATGACACCTTTGGTATAAGCTAGTAGAGCCCAGATTTTTGGCGGCTTTTTCTTAGAAATCGCCTCAGTTCCAATAGGTATTGGGCGAAATGGGAATTGGGTTATATGGGCTTGGGCGAAATAAGATTGGGCTAAATGAATTGGGCCAGTTTGGATTGAGCCAACGTTTTTGGGCAAATCGGGGTAAAACCTATAATTCATGATTTGTCACTTTAGTCGCGACCAAAAATTGCAATTGTAATTTGATCGTCCGAGCTTATACTCCTATCCTCATGATTTTCTCGAGAGGCAAATCACTCTAGAAAAACTTGTTCATCTGATTCCAGATTCATTTGATTCTCAGTGATTCCGAATTGATTCCATTTAGTTTGTACACCTGATTACAAGAGTGGTTTGCCATTCGCATTTTCCAGACCATTTCTTTAATTCAATATTATAATTTCTTTTAATATAGACGAAACTGTTTCATTCGCTCACTCTACGCATTGTTCTATCTGATGGAATTAAACGCGTTATCCGGACACGTTAACGACGAGATATCAAACTCTACATGGATCCATTGTTAAGCCTTTTTTGAGTGAGTTAAAAATTTACTTCTAGCTTAAAGTAATTCGTTCACCAATATTTTCGAATGTCTTAATTGATAATATATTTACTTTTTTCATACGATATAAAAAAACTCCTGCAGGTTTACGCGGAAGAAATTACAAAATTTAAATGAAAACTTTATGGCTTTAATTTTAGTTCCACTTGACGTACATATTTCTGGGACATATTTACGAATATATTTAACGATAAGTTCTCAACTATAATAAATAGTTGGACGAAAAGACCGTGTGAAAGCGATATTCGTATTACCAAGAATAGATTCAACACAAGAATATCGAACCGTACGCTATACCTCTGGTAGAACGCTAGTTTCGAGAGGGTGGAGCCATGGATTAATCAGTAGCTTCGCTAGGGATACTTTACTCGTCCCAAAAGGTAAAGGTTGCCTGTTCCCATCGCGCCCTAGCGTCAGCGACCGTCCCTAACAGGAAACCATTAGAAAATCGGACCAACTATCACGTGACCTCTGACGTCACATCTCGAAAGTTCAAAATTTTATGAAGCGAATTGCTTTTACAACCATTATACACACACAGTTTCTTTCTCATTCTAAGCACTGTAAAACTGCAATGAGGTTAAATGCGTAATTAGTTAAGATTCACAGTCTCAAATTTATTAATATTGCTAAATCATGGATTAATAATTAATTATATATTCAAACTCAGAGTAACAACGTCCACTGATTGTTAGCTATGTTCGTATTTTCTGAAATAAAGTTATTAGTACTTCACAAGTTTTGAATAATGATGATGTTAATTTGTACTCACTGTTTATGTTTAATCACTTGTTAATAATTCATTTTCATCATAAAATAATCATAACAAGTCTGGAACTTCCACTTCGTACATCCAGCCTAAATTGGACGCCGCCATTTTTAAAACCCCCGAAACATTTATTTTGATTAAGAGGTGGCGCTAGTTCTATATCCGGTTGGTCCGATAAAATTTGGGGAAAAAAAGAGGGGAATCAAGGAAAAATTCGAAACATGTAACTCGCGCTAGAAATACATGAGAAAGGCGAGGAGTAAAGTATCCCTAGCGAAGCTACTGATTAATCCATGGTGGAGCTTACTAGATTATATGCGTTTTTAGCTACCCAACCCTAGTGGGGTCTAGCTACTATATTCACTGCGGCGTCGGCGTTGGCAAGAAGACGAAATACGTCATAGAATCGATAAACTTCCGTCTCCTTACCTCTCCGAGTGAACTTATAGTTCACGGAGAGGATCTGTCTGTACGTGACGTCAGAAGAAGACGTCATCACCCACGGAGCTTGACCCTCCAATAGAATTCGCACATACAGTTATTAGCTTCTACCATGCTATAAACGTACATCCACCACAGCTCATTGAAGAGCAGCAACCGTTACTCGCTTGTTAGTTTATAATGATAAACGAACGCTTTATATAGTATCTTTTGGATTCGCGTCTATTTTAGCCTTCTGAGGTTATAGCTTTTACTGAATTGAAACGTAATATTCATTTAAATTAAAATTAAAACAGACTAAATGATTTAACTTTATCTAAAAACCAATGTTGCTGAAACTTAAATTTAATATAAAAGATATTTTCGAAGATATTCAAAATTTTCTTATAGGTTGATTAGATAAAGGCGTGTTTTCACGGGTGTTCAAGATAAAATGAATTAATAAATTTTAGATATTATGGTACGTTTTCACGGATATCCAAGATAAGACGATAAAGATTAGATGTAAAGGTGCCTTCACAAGGGTATCCAAGGTAAAAATTAATAAAGATTAGGTATAAAGGCGTGTTCGCAGGGTATCCAAGATAAAATGACTTAATAATAGATATAAAGACACGTTTCCAAGATAAAAATGACTTAATAAAGAATAGATATAAGTCCCGTTCGCACGAGTACCCAAGATAAAATGACAAAGATAATATATAAATGCCTGTTCGCACGGGTATCTAAGTTAAAAATATTCGATATGAAGCCACGTTCACACGTGTATCCAAGATAAATTAATAAAGATTAGATATAAATCCGCGTTCAGACTGGTATCAAAGAAAAATTAAGATTAGATATAAAGCCGCGTACACACGGGTATCCAAGATAAATACATAACGATTAGATATAAAGCCGCTTTCACACGAGTATCCAAGATAAATTAATAAAGATTAGATATAAAGCCGCTTTCACACGGGTATCCAAGATAAATTAATAAAGATTAGATATAAAGACGCGTTCACAGATAGCCAAGTTGAAAAACATGATTTGAAAAACATGATTTGAAAAACATGATTTGAAAAACATGATTTGAAAAACAAGATTTGAAAAACAAGATTTGAAAAACAAGATTTGAAAAACAAGATTTGAAAAACAAGATTTGAAAACAAGATTTGAAAAACAAGATTTGAAAAACAAGATTTGAAAAACAAGATTTGAAAAACAAGATTTGAAAAACAGGATTTGAAAAACAGGATTTGAACTTCGTGTTTAAAGGAATCTCGAAACGTCATTCAAATTGTTCAAAGAGCGTTTATGCATGCATAACAAGCCCCTGCTATAGTATAATTCTTTTCAGCCTCTTTTACAATGTCATGGGTCTAGCTATTCCTATGGGCTTGACCATCTTGTTATTTTCATCCTATCACGAGTTTCGAGGTCCGCGACAGAGAGCTAGCTCTGCCGGCAGCGCCTATCCCCGTAGTCTGATATCCTCCCCCCGCACTTATCGTAGAAAACCTCCAATCGCTTCCTGTGCACGTGACATGAGGCGCAGCGTAAGACGGGTGTACCCCATAAGAGCAGTTCCCAAAACAGCAGCCTCGATTTCCAAAAAACAGCGGCGAAGCTCAAAACTGCTCTTTTGGGAAATAGCAGAGTTTTTCTAGAGCTGTGAGCTTTTCTCTAATACACGAGGTTCGGCTCAGATACAACCTTGGGAATGGCCCTCTTACCTAGCCCAATCCGAGGTATACGTCTTTCATCCAACGTCTTACCTAACCTTACCAAGCCAAACTATTACAAAGTAATCATCCTTCATCCAACCATGGGGATTATGTATGTCCTAACGCAACCTAACCCAATACGAAGTATTCACCTTTCATCAAACCTTGGAAATGGATATCTAACCAAACCCTGCAAAACCATTACGAAGTATTCGTATTTCATCAAAACACAAGAATGGATGTCTAACCTAACCTAATCCAACCTTACCCAGTACGAAGTATTCATCCTTGGATGGATTTCCATCCTAACTTTACTTAACCCAGCCAAAACCAATGTGAAATATTTGTCCTTCATCCAAACTTGGGAATCGTAACCAAGACAAACCATTAATAAGTATTCGTCTTTCATCCAACCGTGGGAATTAATGTCTATCCGAACCTAAACCCAATTGACCCAACCTAACTTATACGAAGTATTCGTCCTTCATCTAGCCTTGGGAATGGATATCTGACCCTGGTAATGGACATCTTACCTTGGGAATGGACATCAACCTTAGGAATGTACATCTAGCCTTGGGAATGGACGTCTAACCTAACCCAGCCAAACCATTAAAAAGTACTCGTGCTTCATCCAACCATAGTTATGGATGTCGATCCGAACCTAGCCTAACCTAACCTTACCTAACCCAACGTAACCCAAAACGAAATAATTGTCCTTCATCCAAACTTGGGAATTGATGTCTATTCCAACCTAACTTAACCAAGCCAAACCAATTCGAAATATTCGTCCTTCATCTTAGCTTGTGAATGGACGTATTACCTAACCTGACCAAGCCAAACCATAACAAATAATCGTCCTTCATCCAACCATGGAAATTAATGTGTATCCTAACCTAACCTTACCCAATACAAAGTATTCGTCCTTCATCGAAACTTCGGAGTGGGTGTCTAACCTAACCCTGTCAAACCGTTACGAAGTATTCGACCTTCATCTGACCTTGGCAATTTACGTCAACCTAACCCAGTGAAACCATCACGAGTGTCCGTCCTCCATACAACCTTGGCTTCTATCCTAGCCCAACCTTACCCAGCCAAACCATTACACAGTATTCGTTCTTCGTCGAACCTTCGGAATGGATGTATATCCTCACCTAACTTAGAGCTCGGAATCGGATATCCATTATCTTCTATATTTCGTATATTTCCAGATATTTTATTTTCGGATAAAACTGTTTGTAACTTAAAAATGAAATTTGTATGTTCGCTTAATTGTTAAATGCATAAGGTTTACCCGAAGATAATTATTTGGCTCTTTATCTACGAGCAAACTACTCATATCCAAACGTATAACAATGGATAAGAAAATGCACATTTCCAGAATTTAATCTAAAATAAAAGAAAAATATTTCAAATTGACTTTAAATTTGAAGAATATAATTAAAACAACGAAACTAAAATTATAAATCCTTTTTTATTTATTAATTTTCAGGAAAATAAATTTTCAATTCGTCCTTATTCCAACCTCGGGAATGTATATCTATCCTAACCAAACTTAACGTAGCCTAACCGTGCCAAACCATTAAAAATTATTCGTTTTCTTTAAATTTTGGTAATGGATGCATAACCCAACCAAACAATTACAAAGTATCCGTCCTTCATCCAACCTTGGTATTGGATGTCTATCCTAACCTTACCCATACGAAACATTCGTCCTGTATACAACCTTGGATATCTAACCAAAACCTAATCTAACCCAGCCAAAACATTTCGAAGTATTC
The DNA here is from genome assembly GCA_963920705.1 of Odiellus spinosus. Taxonomy (NCBI): domain Eukaryota; kingdom Metazoa; phylum Arthropoda; class Arachnida; order Opiliones; family Phalangiidae; genus Odiellus; species Odiellus spinosus. The sequence continues at coordinate 3,938,715 of OY987230.1, forward strand.
GTCCTTCATCCAACCTTGAATACGAGTTATTCGTCCTTCATAGCCTAACCTAAATTATCATTACCCAATACGAAGAATTCGTCCTTCATCAAACTTTGGTAATGGATGTTTAAACTAACCTAACCTAACCCAGCCAAACCATTGAAAGTATCCGTCCTTCATCCAACCTTGAATACGAGTTATTCGTCCTTCATAGCCTAACCTAAATTATCCTTACCCAATACGAAGAATTCGTCCTTCATCAAACTTTGGGAATGGATGTTTAAACTAAACTAACCTAACCCAGCCAAACCATTGAAAGTATACGTCCTTCATCCAACCTTGGGAATGTACGTCTAACCTAACACTTGTGTAGGTTGAAATAAGATGTAGGTCAACATTCTAAAAATCGTACCTACAGCCCACTAAAATTCATCAAGTGCTTCAATCTGCTACTGCGTTTTTGGGAACCACTCTAATGGGAACTGCTCTAATGAATAAACTGCGTTTTTGGGAACTGCTGTAATGAATAAACTGCGTTTTTGGGAACTGCTCATATGAGGGCTTCCCGCGTAAGACCTCCGTAAGCTCCATCCGCTTGAGACAAGCGCGCGGACTTGTGTTAAATCTATTCTTGGTATTACGTGCCAGAACGCGCAACTCTACTTTAGGCACGCGGCCAATAGTGATGAGGTTGGATGGCGGGTGTTTTTTGTTAGACCGTTTTCAGGTCTTATTGTCGGCATCCTGTGTGATTTTTAACATAATACCTTCATTTAATTAAACTGAAATTTAAAATACGAGTCAAAACGTCGCCATCTAATATTTTTTTTTTTTTTTTTTTTTTTTTCGAAATTTATATCAATACAAATAGTAGATAATACAATTTCTGTGTCAAGTGATACCAGGAACCAAAAGAGGTATTAGGTATTAGTTTTCCGGAATCTTAAAGTGGAGCTACATTTCTACCTCACTCGTATTTAAATTGAAGAAGTCTACGTGCCACTTTTTGATTTTAAATTTATGTTATTTTTTTCATTTAACCGGGAATCGAACCCGGAGCCTATATAACTTGTGGGGATGACGCCCCACCAGCTTTTCTCTTTAAGGATCGTTTTTCTCTGGGCCATACTTTCGACTCATTTTTCTTCACTTCTAGAGCTATCAGAAATATTTCCTTACTTGATAATGAAACTGGAGACAATTCCAAGTAACTTCCCCGAGTAACGTTTTCAATTACGGTTATAGATAATTTTTAAATGAACTTTAAACTTCTTTAAATAGTAAAAAGATAGGGTCACTAGCTTAGGCAGGATTTATTCGAAAACGAATAAAGATTTTTAGGCAGTATTTTTTGTTTACTAAATAAGATATGGTAACGTAACTTCCCCGAGAGACATTTAATTACCCTTCAAAATGACCCTATGTTTGACACTATTTTTTCAGTGTTAACCTAACTATTTAATATTTTTGTTATAAATAGACTAATAGATGAGATGATCATACGAATTTGAGATTTCATTTATACTATAATTATTAACAGAGATATGACCATTTTACGTATCCAAGTTTTCCACTACATTTACCAGAGACTCTTGAGAGATGAAAAGGGATTGCTAGTTGCCGAGAAATAATAGGGTTTTTTAGGCTCGAGACGCTATTATCCGACTACCGCGGGCATTCCTGGTCGTCGGGTGCCTTACTTGAATTATGCCCACTAGCGCAGCTCCCATTTGCGGCATTCCCATTTGCAAATGGGAAACGGCGCTAATGGGGACGGCGGTGATAGGAATTGAGCTAATAGGCACATACCAAAAATACGTGTATCTAATTTGATGCCCAAACGAAGGTTAATCTACATGTACATATATGAACAGGTTTTATATATCTTTTTAAGTACACCTAAATTGAAGCTGCTACGATTTTTTCGAATGACTATGTGTAATATTTTACTTTAACATAACATAATAACTATTTTAATAGGCTAGGCTGACACATTAAATTATCGGGACATGTCCTTCTGTGGCGCTTGGAAATTGTACAGTGTAATGTAGTGATGAAACATTTCTACGTTGTGTGTCAGCGTGAATAACGATTGCGGCGCTTTTGTAGTCTGCTAAAGTATTGATCATCGTATAAGATGGTTTATATCCCCATATATTATTATTTTCTTCTTCTTAACACCTAGACTAAATCATAAGTTGTTGTAACATTCAAGCACGTTCTAATAAATAATATGCAAAATTCAAACATTTACGAGAGGGGTAGCTAAACTCAAGGACTCAAATGGAAAATTTGTAATTTAGTAGTACCACTTTGTCCCTTATTTTAGCGCTCAACCGTGCGGCAGTCATCATTTGTCCGCTAATGTGCCGCAAGCGAAACAACGCCCAAACGGGTATCTAGGTTATGTAAAACCAAATGCACCCGCACTCATGCTTGAGAACTAAGGTAGCAGAAGACGGAGAGCAAGTGGGCAGCCCCAACCCGCATATCACTATACGGCCCCCTCAATCTCTCCGTGATTCAAAGGACCGACTCGATGGCGTAGTATGACGCCTAGGCTGGTACTCGGGACATTACCTCCCAATAACGTGATGGCGCAGCCCCGGCTTAGCCTTGAACGGCGAGAGCCCACCGGGGAACCTCAACGCGTAGGACTTCCAGAACCTGCCGAGACGGTGTGTTACCATTTAGCGGAAGGCAGACAGATCTGATAACTCGGCCCCCCTCACCTCGAGAAGGCACGTAACACCACCCAAATATCCTGCGCGCGACCATGTAGGGGAGGGGGGGGTGACCACTTATACATCAGTTTGATTTGTTTGAGGGGTACACCGGGCTAGGCAGCACACAATACCGCCGCCAATCCGTGCGGCTTCATCATTTGCCCGCTAAATTGCCGCACGCAAAACCACGCACGGAACGGGTAGCAAAGCTATATAGAGCCAATGTTTCCGTGGAGGAGCTGGCTTGGCGACTAAAACGCAAACAGCAGTGCCATACGGTCCACAAGGATCGATTCAAAGTCGTAATACGACCCCGAGGCTGGTACTCCCAACAACATGACGTCACAGCCCGTAATTGGAAACCGGTACCCGGGTTCGTCGGCAAGAGCAAGGGTAGGGCGCAGTCTGTCCGGGACGATGACACACTGGGGAACCGTCACGCCTAGGACCTCGAAGTCCGCCGGGTTTGGGCCAGATGACCATGTTACCTTTTCGCGGAACACATTGCAAGACTGTGAACTCTGGCTCCCTTACCACGACAAGGCAAGTAACACTACCCCCACCCTGCGCACGAAACAGGTGGGGGAGGGATTAATATACGAGAAATGACTCGGGGTAGCGGTTGTAGCTACGGTACTTTTAATGCGACCAAGAAACGGGTTCGCCATCGGTTGAACTCTATGGGAGAAACTCCTGAATCAACACACCCAGGCTACCACGTTCCTAAACAAAGCAAATCGGGTTTTCCAGGCTGTTTAAGGCATCGTAGTTCTAAAGCTTACCGAATTTATCGCTGTAGCTTGTAACGGCTACCGCATATCTCACGATTCCCAGCTTCAATATAAATGAATTACGCATAACTGGCAGAGAGTGTAGACAATAATTATGCTGAAGCTGTTAGCAGTTTAAATATAACTCAGGCCTTTAATAACATTACTTTTCTCAGTTTTGAATTCTCTAAACAAATGGCCACCTTAATTTAATTCTAAGCGTAATTTATGAATAAATTTGAAAATGTATTTTAACTTCGTACTTTTACATTTGCTGTCCACTCATTTCAGTGTACTAGAATTCGAATATATGAATGGGAAAGGAGAGTAATTTTCTTAAACACTGTCTCCGCCTTTCACTCTATTAAATTTAAACCAGTGGACTGAATATAAAATTTTCACTCTTTTCACTTTCCATCGAAAATACATTTTCCTAAATAAATGTTCACCCCAATTTAAAAAAAAAAAAAAAAAAAAAAAAAAAAACCAAACTCCGTTAAGGAAAAAGATGAAAAATTAATAATAAAGCATACTGTAAAAACTTTGTAGATAAATAAAGAAAGTGTAATGTGAAAAACTTAAACATAATTTAAATTAATAATAATCACATAAAAATGTGCAGAACATTAAACTTAACAATATACAACAAAAATTAAACTTAAATAATTAACACTAATCATTAAAATTAAAATATAAACTAAATTCCTTTGTATTGAAAATATTATAAGAAAAGATAAAAAAGTTTGAAGGAATAGTTCGAAAGCGGAGGATATCGGGCGCCAAAGACAGACCACCGGAAATAAGGTGCTATAGCTATGGCAGCCAGGTATAAGCGCCCTATAAATTATTGTACTGGGAGCTTGGCAGCTGCCTTTACCCCAAAATGTAAAGAAAATGGGAAAAGCGTGAGATGTTTTTGGTCGCTTGGGCCCCCGAGCTTTCGGACGAAAGCTTAACTGCAAGCAAGGAACAGATTGGCGGAAACCAATATTGGCCGCTTTAACCGGACCGCCAAAGAACAACAGCAACTCCCCATAAGAGTCTGGGTACACGTAACGTTAAAAATTTTGGTCTCTTTTATGAAAAATACGTATTTTATGATTAAAATAGGGTAGTTGGGGGATAATTTAAACGTAAAATTCGAGCTCACAACTGTAAATTTTGGGAATAACAACGAATGGAAGGTTTCTTCCATAATGTAAAGAATAGGAAGAATCTATGACTTTCGTGCCGGATATGAAAGCCTTCCCCCAGACGAAAATAGTGAACGGTTATTATTTTATATTCATAATTATGTTAGGAAAATATTGGAAAATAATTATATTGTAACTGCCATGGGTATAGTGCTGGCGGCAAAATGAAATTCCTCTATTTTTGGTCTACATCGCCTCGAAATGGTCCCCAACGCCTGTAAAAGTGTTCCACTTGTCAAGCATTCATGCTATACTGTTTGCTAGCTTTACAGGGTTTGTGCAAAGACTATATATCTTACTTGAATAGTCTTTGGTGTATAATAAATCCGAAAAATAAATAGAGAAATATACCAATTAGTAGATACTGGAGTAGTATCTTTAATTTTTATTTCATATTAAACAAAACACACTTGTATAAAAAGCACAAACTATTCATGTAACATTGTACATTAACGGATGTCTGGCAGTTCAAGCTCAGTGGCATCTTCACACACTACACGTAATTTTGACTGGTGCCAACTGCCTCGATCTTCATGGCGACGATAACCAAGATACCAGATTACGCTGCTAACGTGGACACAAGTACCTATCGTCAAACTGCCACCTTTGCAATTGCAATACCAGCCTTTAATGGCATTTACACCAGTCCCGTTAGGTACATAACGAATGAGAGCTTGGTGAACAGCTGAGGTGGAAAATTGACCAGGCACACGTATACGAATTAAGTCATGTTCAACTTTGGACGCTTCGACGCTGAAAGAGCCGGATTTCTCTATAGTCAAAGCCACATAAGATTCAGCGCGTTTCGTTTTAAAGTCGCTCATTACCACCTCACGTACATCACTTTCACGAAGTACCGGGAAGTCTTGAAATTCACTATCCTCAATTCGTTGCCATTTAGACGGTTTGCGAAGCAGATTATCGCGCTCAACCACTTCCTTAAGAGGATTTTCTTTCGTAGAGACTGCCAACATTTTCTCGACGGCGTCTTCCCAGGAACCTTTAAGATGTAATTCCGGGTGGTAGGCGTTCAGAAGCGCAGCAGCAATTTGAAGAAGTTCCGGAACCAATGGTAACATATGCACTGGTATACGGCTTTGGAAAAAATGATACATCGTCTGCAAATGCCCGTTCCTAACTTCAACCGGCCACCTGAGGTACGTTACTTGTCGGGAACGATTAACTTCTTGCGTGTTGACTTGCTTCTCGCCTTTAGACAAGAACGAAGGCATTTGTAAACTCACACCCAGTTCAGTTAGTACGCTGTTCGAGTCTCGGAAACCGCGGTCCGCCAGTACAACATCACCAACTTGAAAGAAAGACTGGAGTTCTTCTCTTTTTTTGATAGAATGGTTTAAAATGCGCGCGTCGTTATTGCGGCCATTAGCGAAGTAAGGTCCGATTATATCTATTATGTAACCCGTAGTTGTTACCATTAACATTGGCTTGAGGATATGCTGGCCTTTGTGCACACAGAATGATTTGTGAAGAACTGTATAGTCCTTGGATCTTCCAACCTTGATATAGGTGCCATCTACAATGGTAATAAGACAATTAGGCTTGTTGCTAGCAAAGAGTTTTACAGCTGCTTCAGATTGATGGTTTCTTATCAAATTGTCACGTGATAAGTGTTGCAGGCCAAAATGATGTGGCACGAAACGCTCCGATAAAGCCATAATAACCGCTTTTACCGTGTTTGATACCGATCTTTCAGTTAAATGAAATATAGTTGATAACACCTTATTGGAGATACCCAATCGTAATTTCACCAATAATACTGCTAGAGCTGTCTTCGATGAACAGCATCTGATGGTATGAATAACGTCCTCAATAGAAGAATGCACCTCTAGGAACTCGTGCAGGGACAATGATGTTAATACTTTACAGTCTTCATCACTTTGTATGAAGTTGTCAAAGCTCGGCGTCCGTAGGTCGTTAACACACTTTCTGAGGTCGTTTAATAGTTTCTCAATGTCCGTGGCAGTCATAATGGTTCATCTAGCGGAAACCTGAATTCCAGCAATTATATCAGTGGGAAGCTCACCGTTATCGAGATGCGTGGAGCACATTCGGTTGTCCTGATGAATAAAGATTGCTCTTTCCACAAATATACTTGTTCGCACCTCGGCTTTTACTCTGGTTCGTGTACTCGCACCGCAAATGAAGCAAGTCTTGGACAGGGGCCGAACACAACTGTGCTTTATGACAATGGTGTTTGATGACGTAAGCTTTCGTGGTAATTGCGACGTTGATGGTTGAGGTATTGGTGACGCTGATAGATTAGATACTGTTGACGTTGATGGTTCGGGTACTGTTGACGTTGATAGTTCAGGTACTATTGACGTTGATGATTCGGGTACTGTTGACGTTGATGGATTAGATACTTGCGTTAGTTTTCTTCGTTTTTGCGGTGAAGACGATGACGTTGAAGACCCATGATCACTACTGAAGGACGATTTGCTAGCATTTAAGAACGTTTGAAACTTTCGTGATAACCCGGAGCATTTTAAACAAATCTTCGTTGTTTTGCTATTAATTACGAGTGGTAATAACCCTTTACTAAAACGAAGAAAACGAGCAAAACTAGCCTTTGCGTGAGTACCTATACCTCTACTTGTACTATTGGTAACTTTCCGATTGCACGCGTAACATGTATTTGGAGCCATCTCCAAATACGAAGTGACGATTACATTGATGTTAGTGATAAGGAAAGCTCTTAAGTTTTGCCAACCAGGTTGGCGAAAAATAATTAAACCCGTTTTTATAAACATTACAAAAAATTAATATCTGGTTTGAACCATGATCTTAAGAGCTTTCCTTATCGTACCTCAGGTGGCCGGTTGAAGTTAGGAACGGGCATTTGCAGACGATGTATCGTTTTTTCCAAAGCCGTATACCAGTGCATATGTTACCATTGGTTCCGGAACTTCTTCAAATTGCTGCTGCGCTTCTGAACGCCTACCACCCGGAATTACATCTTAAAGGTTCCTGGGAAGACGCCGTCGAGAAAATGTTGGCAGTCTCTACGAAAGAAAATCCTCTTAAGGAAGTGGTTGAGCGCGATAATCTGCTTCGCAAACCGTCTAAATGGCAACGAATTGAGGATAGTGAATTTCAAGACTTCCCGGTACTTCGTGAAAGTGATGTACGTGAGGTGGTAATGAGCGACTTTAAAACGAAACGCGCTGAATCTTATGTGGCTTTGACTATAGAGAAATCCGGCTCTTTCAGCGTCGAAGCGTCCAAAGTTGAACATGACTTAATTCGTATACGTGTGCCTGGTCAATTTTCCACCTCAGCTGTTCACCAAGCTCTCATTCGTTATGTACCTAACGGGACAGGTGTAAATGCCATTAAAGGCTGGTATTGCAATTGCAAAGGTGGCAGTTTGACGATAGGTACTTGTGTCCACGTTAGCAGCGTAATCTGGTATCTTGGTTATCGTCGCCATGAAGATCGAGGCAGTTGGCACCAGTCAAAATTACGTGTAGTGTGTGAAGATGCCACTGAGCTTGAACTGCCAGACATCCGTTAATGTACAATGTTACATGAATAGTTTGTGCTTTTTATACAAGTGTGTTTTGTTTAATATGAAATAAAAATTAAAGATACTACTCCAGTATCTACTAATTGGTATATTTCTCTATTTATTTTTCGGATTTATTATACACCAAAGACTATTCAAGTAAGCTATATAGTCTTTGCACAAACCCTGTAAAGCTAGCAAACAGTATAGCATGAATGCTTGACAAGTGGAACACTTTTACAGGCGTTGGGGACCATTTCGAGGCGATGTAGACCAAAAATAGAGGAATTTCATTTTGCCGCCAGCACTATACCCATGGCAGTTACAAAATAATTATTTTCCAATATTTTCCTAACATAATTATGAATATAAAATAATAACCGTTCACTATTTTCGTCTGGGGGAAGGCTTTCATATCCGGCACGAAAGTCATAGATTCTTCCTATTCTTTACATTATGGAAGAAACCTTCCATTCGTTGTTATTCCCAAAATTTACAGTTGTGAGCTCGAATTTTACGTTTAAATTATCCCCCAACTACCCTATTTTAATCATAAAATACGTATTTTTCATAAAAGAGACCAAAATTTTTAACATTACGTGTACCCAGACTCTTATGGGGAGTTGCTGTTGTTCTTTTTGTAACCATGAAAAAACTTTACTTCTCCAAAATATCTCAATAGTGAGAGTCGTCTCCAATTTAGCGAGAAAATAAAATAGAGTTAAATGATTTGCAAAGAAAAACATAGTCATTTCTTTAACTTATTTCATTGATATATGAAAATAAGGTAGATTTTTTCAGTCGGTCTGCAAATTAATTAGTCTCTCCCAGAATCAAATTAGGTAAATAAAATAATATAATAGGTCCAAAAAAAGTTGGACTATATAAAAAAAATAAAGTAGAATCCTCAACACATACGTACTTAAATTTCCAATATGATTGTAATTGTTAATCCATATGTTAAAACTCGTGGTAAATCCCAACACGTCATTGAAAACACAGGAAAACAAGAATGTATATGGTCTTAAATTTAAAGTCTAAGTGAAATTAATAGCCAACCGATTGAGGTAGTAATAAATCTAAATGTGAAGGTGCAATAATTAAATAAATGATTTTAAAAAGTTTGAAAGTGGGAGAAAATACAGTTTCGTTGAAAACCATGTCTTCGAGTTTCTCCATTTCCAGAAGAGGAACTTCAAAGAAACGTCAAACCAAATGATACACTCGAACTTTGTTCAATGTCTTCAAACCAAATTATACATTCGAACTTTGTTCAATGTTTTCAAACCAAATTATACATTCGAACTTTGTTCAATGTTTTCAAACAAAATGATACATTCGAACTTTGTTCAATGTTTTCAAACAAAATGATACATTCGAACTTTGTTCAATGTTTCCAAACCAAACGAAGTATTTAGATCTGCGTGTTCATTTTCTTCGTGAGAAAATATTAGGACTTTTTGAAATCAAATATATAAACTCTAAATATAATTTAGCAGATATATTCACTAAAGCACCTCCTAAAATGAAAATACAATTGTTGACAGATTATTTAATTTGAAGAAAAACAATATGGATTAGTAAGAAAATATGTGAAGCAAGGGGAGATTGTAGGTTTTAAAGTTCATTTCCACATATTATAAATTACTACTCCATGGTTTAATACTCTACTTATGTTCAGCCCTGTACTTATTTGTTATCGTCTGCTAAAACGATCTTAGAAAAGGGTTGTACTTAATTCAGTAATTAGTATGAGATGTATCCTTCTTGAGAAAAGATTAAAGCAAATATAATTTTGGAATAATAACTCAAAGTTCTTTTATTAAATTAGATAGGTTTAGTTATTAAATCTTTGAAATAGTTAGCCTAGATTACAGTTTAAAGGGCACTGGAAAAAATGTAGAGATTTGACTGAATCAAGTGCGGCTGCCGCAGCTATTAACTTCAAAAATGATGAAAAAATTATTTTTAATTGGGTTTAAAGGCCAATGGTAATAATGTAGAGATTTGACTGAATCAAGTGCAGCTGCTGTAGCTATTAACATCAAAAATGATGAAAACATTCATTTTAATTGGGTTTAAAAGGCAATGGAAAAAATTTAAAGATTTCGCTGCGGCTGCCGGAGGTATCAACATCCAAAATTAAGAATAAATTACTTTTAATTTGGTTTAAAGGGCAAAAAAGACGTACAAATTTGGCCTATGGAAAGTTTTAATAGTAGATTCCCCCTTAAAAATGTAAATTTTTACATATATAGGGGTGGCGTAAAATATAACCGATCCAAGGGTAGATTCTACTATAGGGAGTCAGCAAGGGAGACATTGATGTGTCAGAAGTTCCTATCCCTCACCTCGGTGTCATCCCCCTTAGTGAGGGCGATTCAGAAGTAGCCATTACAAACACTCCACCAGTAAGGGAGTTCCATGACGGTAGGCTTTCTTTCCCCATTGGCTCTTTGCTGTCTCCCTATAGAATGACTACATAATTTAAACTTTCCATAGGCCGAATTTATACGTCTTTTTTTTTGTATAATTTTTATTCATATTAATATCTATAAGTATAAGTTCCTAATTTCTTAGACTCAGGCTTTCTTATTTCTTTAACCGTTAATTTTTAATTTTTAACCCTTCATGGTTTTGAATTTCTGTACCATTACGGCTTTGGTCCACCTTCGTTGGGTATAAATGCACTTTTTTAGAAGTGCGAAGCAAACCTAGGTTATTGTATAATATATAACTAAATATTTGACGATTTTTAAAGAAAAGGTCTCACGATATGGAACTTAATACTATGAAAGGGCAAGTCTGCTATTGAAGTTTACAATAAAATGTAAGACTGAAGGAACAGATATTATATCAAAAATGTCTTTGCGAACGAAGACCCAGAAGGACACGTTATGATTTCGGATGGCTGAAGCGACAGATATTATATCAAAAATGTCTTTGTGAACAAAGACCCAGAAAGATCTGTTATGATTTCGGCTGGCTGAAGGGACAGATATGTTAAATGTTCTTTTAAAACGTAAAATATGATTGTTATCGCAATCTGACAGGATTTAAAGTTTAATTTTAAAACAACTGATTTTATTCACTCGCAAATATTTAAGGAAAAACATAACAGGCGATTTTCTCCCATTGACCCTTAACATTAAATTTGTGGCTTTAAAGGGGCTATACGCTAACCATGGATACTTTCTTTAACTATATGTATTTTGATAATTAATTTTCTTAAATTTGTAATTGACGAATACCGACCTTTAAATTCCGTTAAAACTACTTAAATCAATAATGTTTTATTATAACTCCTCGACTTTAGTCGAGGCGATTCGTTCATATTGCATTATGCGTGCTGAAATAAGGAGTTTTTCAGAATAAAAATTCGCCGTATTTTAGTCCCAATTTAGGTTGCGAATTTCCAAAACCAATCCTTATGTATTTAGGTTTAGCGCTAACAAGTGATCTCTTTCAAGGGAATCATAAAATAAAATTGTAAGGTTTTCCTGGAAGAAAAATAACTACGAATAACTTAAAAGGCCTATCTTTCTGAAATTTGCCTCCTTTAAAATCCTCATTTGACTGCTCAATTTGTTACGGTCAACGTCGTCTGCTAAGCTAGAAAAAGAGGCGAGTATAAAGGGCTTTAAAACAAGAAAATGGTCCCTTTAAGATACCCATTCTTATTAACCGGTGAGTATTTTTATCGATCTGTTGAAGTACGAGTCGTGACAATTCGGGGTTTAAAAAAAAAGTGAACTCACATTATACTAAAGAAAAACAATTAAGCCAAATTTAATGTTAAGGGTCAATGGGAGAAAATAGCCTGTTATGTTTTTTCTTAAATATTTGCGAGTGAATAAAATCAGTTGTTTTGAAATTAGACTCTAAATCCTGTCAGATTGCGATTACAATTATATTTTGCGTTTTAAAAGAAAATTTAACATATCTGTCTCTTCAGCCATCCGAAATCATAACAGATCTCTCTGTTCACAATAAAATTCGTCGTTAATTTCGTATCAGAATTAAATTACGTCATGAAATGAAAAACCTATCTGTCATTTACTCTTGAAGTTTCTTTATAATGTGTTAGTCCTATTGATTAAAACAGTTATTAATAGTATGAAAAACAAAAATAGGCCTTCGAAAAAATCTTGGCAGCTTCAATTAAGTTGAACTTAAAATATATATAAAACCTGTTCATATTCATGTATGTACATGTATATTAACATGTATATTAATCTTTGCTTGGGCATCAAATTAGATAGAGTTTTTTAATTTTGTGTGATATTTTAGATTTTTTAAGTTGAATTAAATTCTTTGTGTGGGAGCTATTTGAGGAATTTCTAAAGATTTTCCACGTTGAAAATATCAATTTATTGATGTTATCTTCATTCGTTAGTATTGAACTCACTCTTTGAAAGTGGTAAGAGGAATATTTTTGGTTTGTATTTAAATTATTTTGTGTTTATTTCATAATAATATTTGAAAGTGTTTTTGTACTTCAATTATTTTGTGTAAAGGATCATTTTACACATTACTGAATATTTCTAATTTCAATTGTTTAAATTATAATTTTGTTTTGTTTCAATACCGAGATTCGGACTGGTATATTTATTTTGAAATCAAAGTGTTTATATCAGATTTGTTTTTCATCTTTTTCTCTAGTTAATTCTCTGATTACTTGAGGGTAACGATAGAAATATTTATACCGTGTAACATAGAGGGGAAATACAGAACGGTGAATCAAAAGAACGCTGATTCTTCTATTCTTCCTCTTCATTTACCCTACGTATATACACATTTCTTTTTTATTTAAGATAGGCTTAGGTTAGGTTGCGTCATCGGGGAGGTAATATTTCGGTTTCTCAACTTGTTTAACCTTCAAATAATTGGGCCATTGCATATTCATTTTACTATTTTTACTTGCTTTAAAAATTAACATTTTGCAAAACTTAAATCTCTACATTGTTTTAAATAACCAGAGTCTGACGCGCTCCTCCTATTTTCTAGCTCAATCTATATCTCGCTGACCCAGCGGTTAGGCTCGCTTTAACTATTTCTTTCTGACCAAGCCAATGTTATAATGTGTTGCAGTTACATCGTATTTGAAGGCGGTGATGCAAGGGGGCATTTTTTAACATTTGTCCATGGAAATATATGTTTTACGACTTAGTTTTTCTCGGGAGTTTCGGGCGATGCTGTTAAAGTCGAGTCGCTCTGTTACACTATCATGTCAGAGTTCCTATTTTTTATGCATTGCAACATATACACTAATTTGAAGTGCTAGTGCAAAAAAACTAGGCTGATAATTCGAACTACAAAAACCCATATCTTTGTTTTGGAAAGTTGTTCAGGAAAAACCTGTTACATAAATACTGGAAAACCCTCTTTTCTCTAACACAAAAAAAAATTATATATAGTTCTAAAAACCAAAATAACAATTTGAAATTTTGTGACGCAATATTTATCAATATTTACCGATCGGCTCAGAATAATACCACTCGAGTTCTAATACTAGCACGCGTCCGTGAGACTCAGCCCGAAACGGGGTAGTGTTGCCTTTTGGGGTATAGCGGCCGCTACTGTGGCGCGACAGCAGGTTGTCGTCTCGGCACGAGAGTTTTAATCGCATGATGATGCATAAGCCTGGGACAGTGTTATTTGTTGAGTGGGTATACCATGCTTAGTAGCGCATGGTACCGCGCCAATTACTTGTCCACTATATTGCCGCACGCGAAAACACGCCTGGAACGGGTAGCAAGGCTATGTAGAGCCAATGCCATCGCACACACGTGCAGCGAGACTGAAACACACACATCAGTGCCATATGGCCCCCATTATGTATCCGTGGCCCACAAGGACCGACTCAAAGGCTTAGGGTGAGGCCGAGGCTGGTACCCTGCCAAAGCAAAGGCACCTCCTAATAACGTGACGACACAGCCCCGGCTTAGCCCCTAATTAGAAACCGGTACCCGGGTTCGTCGGCCCGAACCCGGGTAGGGCGCAGTCCGTTCGGGACGATGACCCAACGGGGAACCGCCACGCCTAGGACCTCCATAAGTGGGCCGGTTTGGGGCAAGACGGTCGTGTTACCATTTTTCGGAACACAGTGCAAGACTGTGAACTCGGGCCTCGACTCGGGCCCACTCGCCACGACAAGGCAATTAACACTACCCCCACCCTGCGCACGAAACAGGTGGGGAGGGGATAATCCTGGGACAGGTTGGCGATTGTCAGAGGTCACTACTTAACGCCAATAAATGGCGATGGTGTATTGGCACCAGTGCTTGAAATACTAATATTTGAAATATCTTCTCCAACTTGGATTTAATGGCAAAGTTGAACTGTGGGTTTTTTAAAAGTTTATTAAATCAATAATAATTTTTTAGGTATACAAAAGCCTATCACTTTATTCCATAAAAGTGAACAACGCGACGTAGCTTAATACTATCACCTAAGGTCCAATTTTACGTCATAGCACATCCCATAATAATAGCTAAAAAATTATTACCACTGTCTGGCTCGAGTGGTTTGGACTTTTCCTTGAAATTTTTAGTCGGGAGAGAGGGAAGAATTTAGGTGGGTCGCGTTTGGCTATATTGTACCGCCCCCTTCCCAAAACTTCGGAATTTCTCCAAAGAATAGCGCTTGTGATTTCACTATTTGCAGCATGGACTATTTATCTAACCAAACGAGAAAAGCAGCCTAGTTCTTATTAAACCCTCTCACTATCCGTATACGGCCTACTTCTGGTCAGCTTAAATAGTCGGCCGTACCTTAAAAGGTGGGCCGCCAAGGTTGATTTGGAAACCGCACGATAAAGTTGTCCTTGACGGCACGCCTACTCAAAATTTTACCCTCGACTCCCACTCACTGCCCCCACTTGAGACAGTGAAGAGGAGAGGGAATTTTGTGGAGTTCCTTTTCTCGTCCGGTTAGAGATACAGATAAAGTAAACTTCTAGTAACGAAGGTTTATATATTTTTAAAGGTTTATATATTTTTAAAGGTTTATATATTTTTAAAGGTTTATATATTTTTAAAGGTTCCTTATATTTTTTATAAATATAACCAAGAATAGACTCAACACAAGAATATCGAACCGTACGCTATACCTCTGGTATAACGCTAGTTTCGAACGGGTGGAGCTTACTAGATTTGACGTTATATGCGTTGTGATTTTCACCCTATCATGAGCTTTCGAGGTCCGCGACAGAGCTAGTTCTGCCGGCAGCGCCTATCCCCGCAACCTGATATCCCCCCCCCCCCCCCCGCACTTACCGTAGAAAACCGCCAACCGCTTACTTTGCACGAGACATGAGGCGCGGCGTAAGACCTCCGTAGGCTCCACCCGCTTGAGACTAGCGCGCGGACAAAGGTATAGCTCTTCCATATTCTTGTGTTAAATCTATTCTTGATATAACGTTGTGGCTTTCATAGTTTCTTCACTCTTTTCCGAGTTTAACTTTATTTTAAAAAAAAATGAACTATTGATTATTTGCAATGTGTCTTTTTCAACTTTTTATTAATTTTTGCCTTTTTTCGAATTTATTCTAATTTTAGCTTGAAAACACTCGAAATCACAATGGCCTATTAAAAACTTTCGATTGGAAAGGAGGAATTTTTAGGCGAGAGACAACTTTAGCGAGAACGAAACCTTCGGAAGGAGAGACTTATCGAAGGTAGAGTGAAGATGCTGTTCGCTAACCGAGACAGCCTGCGATCCAGAGTGCTCATTTTGACAGGAAAATTACTAAGGACGAAAGATCCCAACGCCCCCGATGAAGGAGGCGGAGTCACCAACGCTCAGCAAATAGGCACCAAACCGCAGCTGCAAGTAAGCGATTTACCAATAACCACATGCAAGCACACCCCATCCGCGTAGTCTCTAGATCCTGTTACACGGATAAATTTTATACTTCCAACTATGTATAAGGCGGCGAGACATTTCGTTATCAGATAGGGTTATACCAAGAATCCATTCAGGTTCCATAAGAATATGGGAGGGCCGCGATTCAATAACCATCCTCCCTTCGAATCGATTTTTCAAGTAAATCGCTCCTGACATTATATTATTAACCCGCGCCACTAACGACCTTGACATAATATTTTGGGTAATAAAAATGGAGCCGACCGAAAAAAGATCTAAGCGTACAAATGTTGCGAAAATTGCAGACGAACTTTTGTTACAAAGTTTGGGAGGATGGTACCAGAGGCCAAAGCTATGCTCCCATATTCTTATGGAACCTGAATGGATTCTTGGTTATACTCAAAATTATATGGATTGATTTGTTCTGCCACTTGACTAGTTCAAAGTTTCCACTACCCAACACTCGTGCTTCAAGTAGCAAGAAATGACAGCTAATCCGGGTACGAATTTCCGCACATCTCTTCGTATCTTTACTTGTCTTTTAAAAATGGACGTAAAATCACAGAGTAATAAATAAGGGAGGGTGCCGCTTGTCTACCATTCGACCGAATCCCATTGGACCGAACTCTTATCAAGGTCAATCCCAATTGACCGAATAGATTTATCATTTCCCATTCGACCGAAATACATTAAAATGCGTATTTCGGTCGAATGGGAATTTTATAAAAGGCTTCAAATAGTATAGTATATTAGAAACCAAGTAGGGAAATATGCTATTTTGCGTTGATTCTGGCGTAGTTGTATAACCTAACCTAACCTATCCTAGCCCAACCTATCCTAACCTATCCTGGCCAAACCTATCCTATCCTAGGCCAAACCTATCACAACCTAACCGAATTTAACAGTAACAATTTTTTAAAAATAATTTATATAAAATTGTTATTGTTAGGAAAGGGTAGGGTAGGTTACGTTATGTTAAACAAATTGGCCAGAAGAAACGCGGAATAGCACACTCTCCAACTCGGGATCTACTATACTTCAAAGGATTTTTTGTGTGCTTAAAGAAATCGTACCTTTACCTCAACTAATTTTATGCAGCTTCTTTATTAGTGTTGTTAATTTACCAGAAATTCAGGACACATGCTCTAGCACACGCGGCCACAGTTGCTCGACAGAAAAAAGTTTATATCTTATTCTTAGATTGCGGTCTAAAGGGACTATTTTCAATGGGATGTATATTCATTCATTTTTATTAAGAAAAACATTTTTCGGTCCATTGGGATTCGGTCGAATGGGATTTCGGTCGAATGGGATTCGGGCGAATGGGAGAATGCCAAGGTGCTACGTAAAACCATAGATTAGGGATAATAAATGGTCAGGTCATCATGAAGTGAAAATGCTTTGCAACGTGGTTTTAATTAATACCCCAGATTTTTCGTAGAATATGATAGAAAAATCCCTTGTATCTTCAGAGATATACAATATAGAAAACAAATCCATACAGAAAACAAATCGTCGTTATTAAGGGGTTGTCGCGAACGAGATAAAAAGGTAGCTTATCAATGTTTCGGTTCTAGTCTGTCAGTAATGAAAACTAAGAAACAACGAACGAGATAGTAAGAGAGCATATGCGTGTTGAATTCTAGTCTGTCAGTAATGAAAACTTGAAAACAATAAAAAAATCGTCGCGAAGGGAGCTTATGCGTGTTGAGTTCTAGTCTGTCAGTAATAAAAAACACGTTTTTCAAAACATGATTTGAAAAACATGATTCGAAAAACATGACTGCGAGTTTGCTCACAAGCGGGGATATTCGAATGTACGTCTTTTCCAATGTATTGCATAAAAACGCTCACGGTAATATAGTCGGCTCGAGCAATTTTCGCAACTTTTAAAGACGTGTTTAAAGACGCCATTCAAATTGTTTAAAGAGCGTATATGCCGGCATAACACGCCCCTGCTATAGCATCATTCCTTTCAGCCTCTTTTACAACACAATCTGTTTTTTATATTTTTTTCAGACCGGGCGGACCTGAGTAAAAATATACGAGGTTGTGAAACAAACGTCATTTTACGTGACTCCACACTAGCTAAAACGTTAACGGAAATACACGACAGTAGGCATTAAAAGCCGGGATCTACTATAATTAATTGAGATTAACATTAAATTCATGTGGGGAAAAGTGTGAAACTAAAACTAGCAGTCATTAAGAGATCCAATCTTTTCCCCTCTCGGTCTAAATTTCACTCTAGGGTCATTCATATCATATGTACCAATTAAAACACGAGCAATTTCAATATGAATCCGGTTTAAGAAAGTTCGTCAATTGTTAATTGTGGCATGACTAACCTGGTTTGATCTGCGCATGCACTCACGCAAAAATTTCGCGCGAGAATTTAAAAAAAATAATTTGAAAGCCCGTGCTAGTTATTAAAACCAATTCTAACGCTACTGATCGCAAGTTTGCCAGAAGATTACAGTATTTCCCCATACATAAAGCTGATTCTCCCAAGAATATCAAAATCGCTTTGATATTTATCATGCGTGAAGTGGTTTCCGACCTAAAATTTAGTGGGCTACACATACTCGTGTGCTGACAAACTCGATTTTACACGTTTCACAAATACACGGAAAACTTACTCTACTTCTGTTGAAGGAGAGTTTTCATGGGTGTGTTCCGATTTCGCCCAAATATTTCGCCCAAAATTATCTATTCCCATTTCGCCCAATTGTTAGGTTAGGTAGGGTTAGGTTAGATTATTTGAGATTGGGCGAAATGGGAATTGGGTCAAATGTTTTGGGCGAAATGGGGGTAAACCTTTTCATGACTATAATTTTTCTTAAAGACCGAGACCAGAGAAAAATTTTCTTGTGCGCGAATTTCAGCCCCCTTCTCAACCTCGAAGCCGATTACCACCCCCTGGAGGGCTTGAACGGTCACTCTTTTGTTAGGCTGGAAGAAGCTTGAAGTGGTGTCCACTTTTACTATTTTCTTATATTTTTATGCTTTTGTAGTCAGCGAAAACCTGCAGCAGTACGGCTGCTGGATCAAAAAACCTAACAAAAGAGCGACCGTGCACGCGCCCCAGGGGGTGGTCAATAATCTTAGAGAAGGGGGGCTGAAATCTTCTCTGGTCTCGGTCTTTAAGAGGTTTAACATTTTGTATCAATCCGCCTCAGCTTTAAATCTTATACACCAATTCCCCTTTAACTGGTTAAAGTTGCACCGAGCGCGGTAACTTTTTAGATAAACTAATATATCTTCGCCTATATTTTTCTTGTGGATAGTCACCTCATATTGAATCCAAAATTATTGCCACCGGCTAACGTCACCGTGGAGTTTTTCTATGTTAATTCTAGGAAGTTTAACTGAAGCCACATTTCCCAGCGGACCGTGACCCGTCGCGCTACCGCCAGAATTTGACGCACTGCTACTGGCATTCGGCGTATTGTTGGCACCACTCGTCTGGTTTTTTTGTATTCAAGGTTGACGGTACAATAATCGTGTTATATTAACTGAGGGTGTTTGACTGATAAATCGATTGTTCTCCGTGATGGCCTCGATACAAATTGCTTGATAGTGAAGCACTTTGTCTACTATCTCTTTGCTTTCTCTCATGTCCGTGTCGAATAAGTTCTGATCCGTTATGCTATCTTGAACTTTTTCGTCGATGATCTTTAATTGATTTCATTTATCTTCTTCTCGCGAGTCTGGCTGAGTCGCCCATCTTTAATTATCATGCGTTTAGTTGAAATCGCTTCTCGGATTCTATTTCAAACTGCTAATATCCTCGAAGTTTCAACTTCATATACTATCGCGATATACTAATCTAATTACCAGGGTCTCCGCACCATGAAGTAAAGCCACTATACTACGCGCTTTATATCTGTTCTTTACTGAAGTCTTTAAAGGTGTATTTTAGTGAAATAATTTGCTATTCTCGCTTCTCGTTTCTCAGTTCAACTAAAGATTTTATTATATCTCTTCTTAGCGAGTGAAAGCAAGCCTGTAGGTTTCTCTGGAAGTGGATCCTTCCATTCAAATGGTCAACGGGAGGGCTGACGAAGAAAAAAAGGAGGCTCGACCTTGAGCGGTCTTAACCCTCTCGAGCGCTAGGTTACAAAATTCGCGAGAAGCTCGTCTTACAATAATGAAATACTAGCATATCATAATTTTTCTTTTAATATTTCTTTTAAGTATGGTAGTTCAAATACATTTCAATTTACGACAGGAGGGGGATTTACAACAGGAGAGGGGGGATTTCCATCCAATCCCATGCTTTACCTAGCTAACTCTCCCTTCCCTTCTTCCATGGTATTTCAAATTGAAAACCATACTTATTAATAATTATTAATATTATTATTACAACCCTGGAATAAAGCATCTAAAAATTCTTCAAAATTAAAATGTTGCCAGTAAAAAGATTATATATTTTCTAGTTTGATGACGTAGAGTGATTCTGAAATGTTATTAACGATAAGTTTCGGTTGAAATGCCGGAATTTATGGATTAAGTACCCTTACGAAAAAGACAGCGCTGATGTAAAATTCAAATCACGCGCGAGAATATGACACTCGATCATAGTAATGTTGCAGGACTGTGTTTCAAAAAGTTTCGAAGATAAAAAAAAAAATTGTTAATGTAGTGGTAATGTTTCCTACATGACATTGAATCGTTTCTAAACGATCTTTCCGAAAATGTTTTTCAAATTTCACTTGATACTCGTAAATCAAAGAGGTTTCTTAATAGCTTCTGATAATAATAAATAATGAAGTCGAACCCGTTGTGTATTTATAGAGATGCTTAACGACGTTGGATTTAACGTCTCTGGGTGTCGGAAGTTGCGTAGGAACGGGAATGTATTTGGTGGCCGGCATCGTCGCCAATAAAACAGCCGGACCAGGGGTCATACTCTCTTTTATAGTGGCCGCGGTGGCAGCTCTATTTTCCGGTAAGTTTATTCCATTACAATCTTCACGAGAATTACAGTGAAGCGAACCAAATTATATTGTAGAAAATATAAAGTAACGATCTAAGCAAACTGAAAACTGTACGTCCTTACACAAGCCGGAGCATAAACGAAAATAAAAGCTACTACGCTTTTTACGCATTGGTGATTTGGACTCTTCCTCGGGGTGGATGGACGGAATTCATGTTGACGGGAATGTTTATCTTGGGCGATTAAATGACCAGACAAAATTTTATGCATCAAATCGAGAACTTTTGTTTAATATAGAATGCGTTAGTAAATTAATCATAACTCATGACACAATACTATTTATAATATTATAAAATGGGATGACTATTTTATATCTTGTATGACCATAAGTATATTATTATATCTAAGTAGCGAAATAAGGCCGCTCGATTGTTATCTATTTCTATGAAGCTTTTCGTCAGAGATAGCTCGCAATTTTGAAAATATTATTGGACCCAGTGACACTAATATGGGGCGCCGTTCAGGACAAAATTACGATTTCGAATTTGAAAAACTTGATATCGAGCCTGAAAAAGATTTTGAGTTTGACAGAAAAGGCTTTCGAAATTTAAATCGGCTCAGACTTTTTCTCTCAGCGAGACTTCTCTCTCTCTCGGTTGGTTTTGGTTGGTTTGCTTGGGTTTCTTTGTGACCTACTGCATGGGCGCCGATGGGGGTGGCAAACGTAGCAGTTGGCCCCCTTGGACTGGCCATGCCCCCCCCCCCCCTTTGATCACAGATTGCCCCGTCTAGCTTTAGGTTTATATTCTTAAAATAAAGCATAGAAAGTATTAAAGTTGTTAAAGCTATATCCCAAATATTTGAAACTTTATTATTCTTACAGGGTTTTTGTTTAAAGGATGAAGTTTCTAATTTTATTTAGTTAATATATCCCGAGACATTCAACTAAGGAAGCTGGTCCAAGCCTGGGAATGCTAGGTTTTGATTAATTTTAAATTTTCAAGGTTATTTTTGCACGAGAGTAAAAAAAAGACTCTTGAGAACGGTCGATCTCTTAGTCATACTCTCATAGGCATGTAGTTTTTTTTAAATAAGAAAGATATATACCTTAAGCAAGTTAAGCTTATTGGTTTTTCTTTTCGGGACATTAGTAAGGCTCAGTTAAAAGATACGTTAATCAATAGTTTTAAGATAAAAAAATTACGGACCCCCATTTTTATCTTCGGCTATACCAAATTATCAATTGCCCCCCCCCCCTTGTAAAATATTCTTTGAGCGCCCATGACCTACTGTTCAGAATTTTAAGCATTGTAGGGTTAGGTTGGATTGGGTTGGGTTGTGACCTACAGTTCAAAATTTTAAGCATTGCACCACTTAATAGTAGAATCGATTTATTCATATGCTTTAAATGAAATTCATATTTTCGATAAAAATCTTGTTGTGAAGAAACTAATTAAAAATAAATTACAGAGTTAATAATACAATTATAAACTGCACCCGATTGATTCATTCTAACATAATAAATATGACAAAAATATCAATATAAATCAGCAAGTCGCTTTATAAAGCTAAATTTCAGTGATTTAGAAATATTTCTTCATTCTAAACCTTTATTTTTCCTTAACATTTCACAAAATATTTGGGTTTAGTGCTCAGTTTACCTAACCAGTAAATCTTTATAAGTCAATCAGATCTTTATTATTTATTTTAAATTCCAGAGGGTATACTTAAACAAAGTTTATTGTCCCATTGGACCGAATCCTAAAGGGCCCAAAGGGGAGAAATGCTCTTTCTTCAGTCTAATGGGACTATCCCGTTGGTCCGAATCCAAAATCCAATGGTTTATCGGTCGAATGGGAACGTTCAATTTATTAGGTCATTTAAAACTTTGAAAATATCTTAAGGCTCTTCTTCACTTAAAACGACGTTTTTGTGCTTTGGTTATATCAACTTCTTATACAGTTTATACAGTAAGTAATACCAGGCTTTCAAATATTATAGAAAAATGTCTGCTTAATGTATTGGTGCTAGATTTTTTCTTATGACATATCGGGATCATTAGTTATAATTATCCAAAGTCAATAAAGATTTGGCCTTATATGACTCCCTTTCATCCTACCGTTTTGAACTAGCAAACCGATTGGGCTGCGAAATGTGGCATTTTGTTCAAAACATTTGTACGCATGATTTGAGTATTTTTTTATTCTTTTATCTTTATTATTTTAAAAGATATTTAGGTTTAAAGTCAAAATTTAACTTTTGTAAAAAATTGAAGTTTAAGTTATCGGCCTGTAATTTCATTTCTAAATACCGTAACATCGTAAAAATAATCTCAAATCATAGATCGAAATCACACCTTTTTTTTTGAGATGTTAATAAAAAATTACGCTTGATTAATTTTAAATCAACTTATGATGAAATGCACCCTTCTAATTTCTCCATTGAGTTAACCCAGAGTCCATTTCCGAATGAAACCGCCAGAGGTAGACGTTGTTTCCAAAACGGAGAAAATATTTTTCTCCCGCTTAGAAAGGGGAACTCAGACCCTTTCTTTACAATAGATAAGACCCATTTGTGTGGCGTGCGTTCCGACCGTCATGTCTTTTCTTCTCGATATCCCAACAAAAAACGGGATCCCCTGTTCGATGTAGAGCGCCATCTAGTGTTTTAAATCGGTAACTTTCGACGGAAAAGCAGCCTTAAAATCTTAGCACTACTCTGCAAATTAAAATTTACCCGAAATAGTTCAAATTTACCCCAAAAATGCTTTATTCTAAAAAGATAAAACACTATCACAAAATGCTCAAAGCAACCTCGTGGCGTTAATAAGTCACTCCAAACCCCTGTAGGGCACCTAAAAAGAATGGACAGTTCACCATAAAATAAAAGTAACCCCAAAAATCCTTAATTTAAGTAAAGTGATTCCACCCGAAATGGAAGTGGTTTGATTTCCACAATACACATTATTTTCCAAGAATCTAATATTTTAATAATTATTTTTTTCTAGGGGTATGCTATGCCGAATTCGGAGTTCGTGTGCCTCATACGACGGGTTCCGCTTACATGTACAGTTACGTTACCGTCGGCGAGTTCATAGCCTTCGTTATTGGCTGGAACATGATTCTGGAGTACCTGATTGGCACAGCGGCCGGCGCCTGCGCGATCAGCGCTTGCATCGACGCCATGTCCGGGGGTGCCATTTCCAGAGGAGTTGAAGGAGCCTTGGGTACCATGATGGGTAAGCTCAATTCATATGGTAATTAGTAAAATTAATTGACGTCCATTATCGTAACTCTAGCAGCAAAATAACTTAACCAATTAAGGGGCTTTTATTAGAATAGGGAGGTAGGTTAGTTCTGTATGGTTGCCTTTTAAGAAATTTGTGGGTATAATTATAAGAAGCGGTACGTGTCTTTCGTCTGTGTAGCAGAGGGAAGACAAAAATGGTGCGGTGTACTTGTGCCAAGGCGAGCTTACCGCTCTTCTAAAGCCTTTTGTTAGCCTACCCATCTCCGAGTCGAGGACGATAGTTAGCTTTTAGCCAGAAGCTGTTAATTACAAAATTAAATTGTGCATATGAACCATCAATGATTTTATTTTTCCTTTAAACACAGCGGGTTACAGCGTTTTAACTCCATGGCCCCACCGTGTTGCATTGGTGTATATATACCATCTAGATTTTGACATTTTGTTCATCCCTATGCAAACGAATTCCTTTTTAAAACCCAGCATGATAACTCGATTTTTAGATACAAATCGGCTGGGGCATTAATTAACTCGCTGCCTACTTAGAGCGAAAACCATTTAACTCGAAAAACTTTACGCGAAAACCAATTCACTTGAAAATCCTAAAAAAATTAACTTCGCCAGCGTAAACGAGTCGCCTCATTGCGTCAGTTGTGGGACTGCTTCGCGGGGTGAATACAGTATAAAGCAGGGTTGGCGCGCTGGTATCCAGTCCGGTTTTATACACCTGGACTTATCCGGATTAATCCACTTTGAAAAATCAACCCTAAAATCCCGATTTTTCATAAAACCTTACTAAATAAAAAAAAAAAAAATACGAAAAAGTATAAGAAATAATCGCAAATTGCTGTTTTATTTCACAAAATATTTCCTTTTTAAAATACAAAGCTTTAGGAATATTGGTTTTACTTTTCTGTGTTTAGACGGCCTCAACCTGTTTCTTAAATTTGTCCAAATAAGTCCAAATTTCGAAAACAATCTTTCAATTCCCGCGGAACTCGCAGGGCAAGACAATAGTGACGAAACAAAATGACAAAACTCAACCATGAGGTATCAACCTTTCTACCTCCAGAATGATGGCCACCAACTTTAGGCATTCTGATACCAAATGAAATGTCTAAAAACAGTTACAGAATCTTTCCAAATAATTCTCGGGATATATCACCTAAGAGCACACCGTTCAGCAGACGACACCTGACTCCCAAACAGTGCCAGAAATACTATTAGAAATGGGAAAATCATGTTTTTGAAAAATCCGGAAAAGTCCCGCAAAAAACCATATTAATGGTTTTTTCAACAAAAATTTGGATTTTTGCCACTCATGGTAAGGCTAGCGTAACACTTCGCCAAAAAGTGCTTCGTTTGAATCTGCAGTGATATCTCTTCTATAATTGCGTAGCTACCGCTGCCCCACATCCATCTTGAATGTTATTCCTCGAACCTAATTTTTGCAACTTTGATAATTAATAACTAATCACCACGAAACCTTTGGCGAGTATCGAAATTTTTTTTCGAATATTTTAACAGTGCAAAACGATTAAGAATAATTTATTGTCAGAGTCTAGTACCGGTTAAAAATTGGCTTATAAAATTGAAATTTTCTTACTCTGTTCGAAATAAAAACAAGATGGTCAAGCCCATAAAATAGCTACACCCATGACATTTAAAAATAGCCCGAAGATAATGATGTGACTTTTCAACATTTTTTCGGCCTCTCTTTATCTCGATCCCCCTCGCCCGCCCTTTATCTCGATCCCCCTCGCCCGCCCTTTATCTCGATCCCCCTCGCCCGCCCTTTATCTCGATCCTCCTCGCCCGCCCTTTATCTCGATCCTCCTCGCCCGCCCTTTATCTCGATCCTCCTCGCCCGCCCTTTATCTCGATCCCCCTCGCCCGCCCTTTATCTCGATCCTCCTCGCCCGCCCTTTATCTCGATCCTCCTCGCCCGCCCTTTATCTCGATCATCCTCGCCCGCCCTTTATCTCGATCATCCTCGCCCGCCCTTTATCTCGATCATCCTCGCCCGCCCTTTATCTCGATCCCCCTCGCCCGCCCTTTATCTCGATCCCCCGCGCCCGCCCTTTATCTCGATCCCCCTCGCCCGCCCTTTATCGCGATCCCCCTCGCCCGCCCTTTATCTCGATCCCCCTCGCCCGCCCTTTATCTCGATCCCCCTCGCCCGCCCTTTATCTCGATCCCCCCTCGCCCGCCCTTTATCTCGATCCCCCCTCGCCCGCCCTTTATCTCGATCCCCCCTCGCCCGCCCTTTATCTCGATCCCCCTCGCCCGCCCTTTATCTCGATCCCCCTCGCCCGCCCTTTATCTCGATCCCCCGCGCCCGCCCTTTATCTCGATCCCCCTCGCCCGCCCTTTATCTCGATCCCCCTCGCCCGCCCTTCATCTCGATCCTCCTCGCCCGCCCTTCATCTCGATCCCCCTCGCCCGCCCTTCATCTCGATCCCCCTCGCCCGCCCTTCATCTCGATCCCCCTCGCCCGCCCTTCATCTCGATCCCCCTCGCCCGCCCTTCATCTCGATCCCCCTCGCCCGCCCTTCATCTCGATCCCCCTCGCCCGCCCTTCATCTCGATCCCCCTCGCCCGCCCTTCATCTCGATCCCCCTCGCCCGCCCTTCATCTCGATCCCCCTCGCCCGCCCTTCATCTCGATCCCCCTCGCCCGCCCTTCATCTCGATCCCCCTCGCCCGCCCTTCATCTCGATCCTCCTCGCCCGCCCTTCATCTCGATCCTCCTCGCCCGCCCTTTATCTCGATCCTCCTCGCCCGCCCTTTATCTCGATCCTCCTCGCCCGCCCTTTATCTCGATCCTCCTCGCCCGCCCTTTATCTCGATCCTCCTCGCCCGCCCTTTATCTCGATCCTCCTCGCCCGCCCTTTATCTCGATCCTCCTCGCCCGCCCTTTATCTCGATCCTCCTCGCCCGCCCTTTATCTCGATCCTCCTCGCCCGCCCTTTATCTCGATCCTCCTCGCCCGCCCTTTATCTCGATCCTCCTCGCCCGCCCTTTATCTCGATCCTCCTCGCCCGCCCTTTATCTCGATCCTCCTCGCCCGCCCTTTATCTCGATCCTCCTCGCCCGCCCTTTATCTCGATCCTCCTCGCCCGCCCTTTATCTCGATCCTCCTCGCCCGCCCTTTATCTCGATCCTCCTCGCCCGCCCTTTATCTCGATCATCCTCGCCCGCCCTTTATCTCGATCATCCTCGCCCGCCCTTTATCTCGATCATCCTCGCCCGCCCTTTATCTCGATCATCCTCGCCCGCCCTTTATCTCGATCATCCTCGCCCGCCCTTTATCTCGATCATCCTCGCCCGCCCTTTATCTCGATCATCCTCGCCCGCCCTTTATCTCGATCCCCCTCGCCCGCCCTTTATCTCGATCCCCCTCGCCCGCCCTTTATCTCGATCCCCCTCGCCCGCCCTTTATCTCGATCCCCCTCGCCCGCCCTTTATCTCGATCCCCCTCGCCCGCCCTTTATCTCGATCCCCCTCGCCCGCCCTTTATCTCGATCCCCCCTCGCCCGCCCTTTATCTCGATCCCCCCTCGCCCGCCCTTTATCTCGATCCCCCCTCGCCCGCCCTTTATCTCGATCCCCCCTCGCCCGCCCTTTATCTCGATCCCCCTCGCCCGCCCTTTATCTCGATCCCCCTCGCCCGCCCTTTATCTCGATCCCCCTCGCCCGCCCTTTATCTCGATCCCCCTCGCCCGCCCTTTATCTCGATCCCTCTCGCCCGCCCTTTATCTCGATCCCCCTCGCCCGCCCTTTATCTCGATCCCTCTCGCCCGCCCTTTATCTCGATCCCCCTCGCCCGCCCTTTATCTCGATCCCCCTCGCCCGCCCTTTATCTCGATCCCCCTCGCCCGCCCTTTATCTCGATCCCCCTCGCCCGCCCTTTATCTCGATCCCCCTCGCCCGCCCTTTATCTCGATCCCCCTCGCCCGCCCTTTATCTCGATCCCCCTCGCCCGCCCTTTATCTCGATCCCCCTCGCCCGCCCTTTATCTCGATCCCCCTCGCCCGCCCTTTATCTCGATCCCCCTCGCCCGCCCTTTATCTCGATCCCCCTCGCAATCCCTTTATCTCGATCCCCCTCGCAATCCCTTTATCTCGATCCTCCTCGCCCGCCCTTTATCTCGATCCTCCTCGCCCGCCCTTTATCTCGATCCTCCTCGCCCGCCCTTTATCTCGATCATCCTCGCCCGCCCTTTATCTCGATCATCCTCGCCCGCCCTTTATCTCGATCATCCTCGCCCGCCCTTTATCTCGATCATCCTCGCCCGCCCTTTATCTCGATCATCCTCGCCCGCCCTTTATCTCGATCATCCTCGCCCGCCCTTTATCTCGATCATCCTCGCCCGCCCTTTATCTCGATCATCCTCGCCCGCCCTTTATCTCGATCATCCTCGCCCGCCCTTTATCTCGATCATCCTCGCCCGCCCTTTATCTCGAACCTTTTTTCTTGAATCAATTTCCAGAAACTGCTTCGGGAAACAGTTTCGAACCGATTCTGCTTCAACATCATGCAGAGGAAATTAAATAAATCATTATGAAGATTTAAACGATAAGGAATGAATATAAAATCAATTGTCGGGGATTTTAGTAAATGAGAAAAATCTCGTTTATTTTGGTCATTTCAGGTCACACGCCAGACGTCTTGGGGGCGTTCATCACTTTATTGATGACCGTGGTACTAATAGCTGGGGTCAAGAAATCGCTCATGTTCAACAATGTTCTGAACGCGGTTAATTTAGCTGTTTGGGTCTTCATCATGACAGCGGGATGTTTTTACGCCGACACCTCAAATTGGTCAGCCGCTCACGGCGGATTTCTACCCATGGGCTGGTCAGGGGTAAGTAATTAACTTAAATAAATAGGCAGTCCACCCGTAAAATCAACGTAGCCTTTAATGACAAGCATATTTCAAAAGGTAAAAAATTGTTTAGTTTTGAATAGGGGATTGTAAAAAAGATGAAGGGGGAAAATTTAGAGGGGAAGGCACTATAAAATGTTTCACCACCATATGTCGCCACGTAAAATTTTTCGTTTCCCCCCTCAGTCAAAGTGGTATACCACGTGATCAGCGTAAAGTATTTTTGGAGATTTTCTCAACAGGGGTGCCAATTGAATCTAGGTAGCCAGGCTCAGTCTTTCTACCACAGGTTTGCAGCGCGTACAAAACTTAACCTAACCGTTATCCTTACGAATTTTTTATTTATAGGGATATTGAGAGCCTCGCTTTACGCGCGCTGACCATCACGTTTGATGACCATTTGCCCGCAGCTGGTTCACTCTCTGTAATTCAACTTAATTTGGCAGCGTGTACATCTCTAAGAATGGTTTACTGCTACGGTTACAGTGGGCTCTGAACGTCGACATAAGGGAAATGTGGGGAGCGTTACTATGAAAGAGTGTCCCCAATCTCCCTTTGTAGGGCCCCATACACGATGCGATTTTCGGGGGACGATTTATCTCTACGATCTGGGTGAGCGACGGTCGGTCGCTCGTTTTGGCCACACACGGGAAAACCTAAGTCTGAGATATTTTACACTTTACCCCATCGATGCGTTTTTCGGCGGACGATAATTAAAAAGGCTAGGCAGATTGGCAAGTGTTTGGTTAACCGTTTATCCTTATTGATATTTATGATTTTATCGTGAGAGTTATATTGAAGACTTTAATTTAGAAGTCGGGGTTTAGACAAAGTTATTTCTGTTTGTTTTATCTTTATTCATAATTGGAAATTAATCACGGGAAGTCTATGAAAAATGCGTGTAATCGCGAATATTTAAGTGATTAACCAAATGTTTGTAGATTATCTTGTCCAAATCCCGACCTCTACTTAATTTGAAAATACTCAATAAAGGTTATTTTTTATGGCAACTGGGGTAATGATGTTGTTTTCTACTTTTAATTCAAAGAAAACAAATGCTACTTTATCATTTTTATTTTATTTAATGTTTCATAAATATTTGGCTAGCATAATTTCGTTGGCAGAAACCCATACACGTAAAGATTTCTCTCCGCGAGTTGGGGCGATCGCTGAAATTTCCCGCCCGGGTCGGGAGACCAGCGACTGTCGCAATCGACGTCTTTGGTCGTTCAACAACGCCATACACAGAAAGACTTTTTCAAGGACGAGCGACAAGAAGTCGTTGTCGCATCATAAATCGCATCGTGTATGGGGCCCTTAAAAAAATACACCGAACACTCGGGTGATTTTCAAGTTGAAGCTAGGAAGATGAAGGGTCTTATTAACCAAACACTTGCCAATCTGCCTAGCCTTTTTAATTATCGTCCGCCGAAAATCGCATCGATGGGGTAAAGTGTAAAATATCTCAGACTTAGGTTTTCCCGTGTGTGGCCAAAACGAGCGACCGACCGTCGCTCACCCAGATCGTAGAGATAAATCGTCCCCCGAAATTCGCATCGTGTATGGGGCCCTTTAACGGCCACTAGTATAGCACAACCCGTCCGTGAAATGTCTGAAGATGACGTAGTTTTCCTCTCTCGCTTCTGTGTCCAAAGAAGCTAACTGCGCTTTTTTGGTGCGCACTCACGTGACATACCTACATCATCTCGGATCAAATTACAGCAGGCTATATCCTAGGCGCCTTAGCTGCACCTGAATAATTTCGGATTTCCCTGGAAGAGTGGGCTTGGGGAGTGTTTTAGTCCGCTCTCTCACGGATTGTAATGGTACAAGGTCATCCTTTTATTCGCGGGTGACAAATTTCGTACAACATGAAGTTGGGGACCCTCTTTCAATAACCCTCCTTACATTTCTAAGTAAACAATTCTTAGAAATTAAGGTGAACCACAGATAGTGAACCAGCTGCGGGCGAATGGTCACCAAACGTGATGATCAGCGCGCGTAAAGCGAGGCGCTCAATATCCCTATAAATAAACTATTCGTAAGGATAACGGATAAGGTAAATATTTACGCGGTGAAAACTGTGGTGGAATCGAAACCTTATTATAAATTGGCACCCCTGCAAGGAGTCACGAGTGTTACACGTAGCGTGCGCGAAAAAGGATGCGCATTAGAAAGATTTGTATCAGCCAAGGGGGGAAACAAAGGGGGAATTTGAAGCATAAGCTGACTTTGAACGACGCAAGTTATAACATGAGGCGGCCGTACCTTACCCGTAATCCTTCATCTTCCTAGGCTGAAGTGGACTGTTTTAAAATATGTACAGACTGATTTATTTAAGTTGTCTGGCAGTTCTGAAAACACAAACACGTGACCTCTATCTTTTTTTCAATCCCCTATTTGACCTTAGTTGTTTAAAATGTTATGATAATTTTTTTGGAAACGTGACGTAACTTGTTGCGACGGCTTTAATTGGCATGATCAACGAGAAATTTCGGCACGGGTAATTACGTTATTTTCAAATTTGATGACGTCGTAGCATTGTCACTCGACATAAGTCAGAATTAGGAGCTATTGTTTTTTCTATAAGTAAGCGGACGCTAATGACGTAATTCAACACTTGATTTGAAAGCTTCAGGTTTGAATGGTAATCTCGTGACGTCAAATTACTGTCGTAAATTTCTCTCTAGATCATTGCTATTTCTGATTTCTAGGGAACGTAGTTAATAATTTGGGGAACATCTTATATAGGTTAAACCCCGAATCGCCAAAAAAAGTTGGCCCAGTTCCATTTCCCTCAATCACAATCAGCCCAATTCATTTAGCACAATCCCATTTCGCGTAAGTCCCATTGGCCCAATCCCATTTCCCCTAATTCCCAACTCGCCAAATCACATTTCGCCTAAGTCTTATTTCACCCAATCCACTCCCAAGGCGGTAAACGGTAAAAAACTTCAAGGAAAAAATATCCTGGGAAAAAAAGGCAAAATAAAAAATCCAGGGGTAAAATAATCCAAAGGTTAAAAAATCCAATAAACGTAGATTATGTTAGATTAAATTTTGTTGGGAAGGGCATATGTTGTTTAATCTCAGTTGAAATGGAAGTTATTAAGTCCAATAAAGGAAACGATAAGTTGTGTTGGGAAGGGCATATGTACGTTGTTCACGTTCGTGGTCCCTACCAAATTCGTTGGCATTGCGCAAAGGCCAGCTCGTTAAAATGTAAAAGCATTGTGAAGACCACTCTGGATGTTACAGAACCGGTGCTATTTATAAACCACAATCATAATGCTGATTCAAAAGAAGTCGAAGTGACAAAATGCCTAGGGAAGGTGAAAGAAAAAGCTAAGTTATCTTGTCTTAAACCAACCGAGTTATTTGCTGAAGCTGTCTCACAACTTGATGACGCAACTAAAGCTCGAATGCCACCAGAATCAATAGTTAAAAGGACATTAAGAAATCTAAGAACAGTTAAACAACCGAAGCATCCAAGATCAATCAAAGAACTAAAAATTGAGGACGTTTGGTGTATGAAAGATTGCTTTTGAATGATAATGGACCCGACGCTGGAGAACGGATTATTATTTTTGCGACGGATAATGGTCTGCGCAATCTTGGCAAAGCAACTTCTTGGTTTATGGATGTAAATTTTTCATTAGCTCCGAAACATTTTTTACAACTCTACGTAATTAAAATACAAGTAAACAAAGTTTTTACCACTGCAGTCTATTGTTTGCTTGAAAATAAAACGGAAAAAACCTACAAAGAGATGTTGGAAACTATTCTCGACGCGTGGGCTGCAATAGACATATATCCTAATCCGATTTTTATACACGTCGATTTTGAAAGAGCAGTTGTACAAGCGGCAAAAACAGTACTTGGAGAGACATCATAATCCGTGGTTGCTTCTATCATTTGACACAAAGTACGCGTAGAAAAATTCAAACTTTGGGACTTGAAACGGCGTACAGTCGTGATGAGGTATTCAGCCATTTTATTGGCATGCTTGACAGACTCGCTTTTTTGCCTATTTCCGATGTCATTGAAGGAATGTCTTATCTTACCTTATATTACCTGATGTCGCAACAGAATTACTTTCATATTTCGATTCTACTTATGTAACTGGAATCTTTCGACGAATTGGTGACAAGAATTCCACTGGAACTTTTATACTTCGGAAAGTCAAACCATTGTATCCACCGAATTTGTGGAATGTGCACGTGACTACCTTAAATGATAGTGAAAGGACAAATAACGAATCCGAAGGCTATAACAATCGTTTCTCTAATTTAGTGTACCATAAACACCCTGTAGTTTGGACCCTTATAGAAAAAATTCGGCTAGAAATAGCCGCAGACGAAACCAAACTGGCTCAAAGATTAGTTGGAGCTTTACCCAAAAAAAAACAATCTAGGGATATTCCTAACTTTTTAAGGGCGATATCACATATCAGATTTCGTTAATTTTAGCTTATAATTTTCAAACAAATAAATGGATTTTATTACCTCTGGATTTTTTAACCTTTGGATTATTTTACCTCTGGATTTTTTATTTTGCCTTTTTTTCCCAGTATTTTTTTTTTTCCCCAAGGCATATGCCTTCGCGAACAATTTCCTCTTGATCGGTTCCTTCGTCCCGTTTAATTATTTCTGCACGCACGTCTTGATGTATCTAAAGAACAATTTACTTTATTAGTTTTGGTAACCCAACCCAATCTAATGAAAAATTTACCTTATTAGTTTTGGTAACCCAACCTAACCTAATAATTTTAGCCGAAACGGGAATAGGAATTTTTAGGTTTAGCGAAATGGGAATAGATAATTCTATTGGAATATCAAAGTTCATTTTATATTCTTATCTTTAAAGTTTCGACTAATTGTTTTTTATAATGTTTACTTGCTAAATACCTTTGTATTCAATACTTCACTTCTTTTGAAATAAATGTTGCAATAAGTTAGAAACAGTTTTATTCCCCTTATCGCTTTATACATAGTTTGGGTAATCTCACCAAAATCTGGGCTAAATTATAAAACGATTGGGTGAATTGAGAGAAGGATTTTTTAGTTTGGGCGAATTGGGAATCGATAATTTTGGGACAAATGATAATACGTTTGGGTGAAGTAGGATTGGGCGAAATGCAAATATATCTTTAGGGGCCAAAAATGTCTTCGGCGAAATGGGAATAGATAATTTTGGGAGAAATGGATACAAACCATCATATACTATCTTCTCCCCCATTTTAATTAAAGTGTTTTTTCGTTCTAGTTAACATTATTCAATATCGTGAAACAATTATTTATCATGCAAATTGAATATTCCCTCAGGTTCTGTCTGGGGCAGCCACATGTTTTTACGCCTTCATCGGGTTCGATATTATAGCGACGACGGGTGAAGAAGCCCGAGATCCGAGATGGTCAATTCCCTTAGCTATCATACTCAGTTTGGTTATTATATTGACCGCCTATATCTCGTCTAGCGTCATGGTAAGTAGTCATTTTAAAATAATATGTACAAAATAAAGTTCGTTAAAATACAATGGCGTCACGACGAGGGAGCAAAGTACACGTTTGCGACAGGGTCCGCGGGCTTAGCTGGCCCGTACTTATTTCGTGTTCAGTGAACGGAGTCCAGTGGCGGTGCCAGGGTACACTGAGTAGGCTATAGCCTACGTGAAAATTGCAAAAGTACCCATAATCCAGTCAAAGGGGCAAAAGCAAAAAAAGTCAGCTACGACGATAATGGGGACCTCTAAAATGTATAATCAGCCTACTAGTGAAAAGTTCCTAGGCCCAACTCACCAATTGTCGCGTGTTTAGTAAATTAGTATCACTATTAGCATTTTAGAATAGAATAAATTTCCGATTCAAATAAAAGTTGCCTCTTACTGTCAAAATCGCCAAAGGTCTCGTGGTAATTCGTGGTTAAGCATCACAATTCGGATATTAGAATAGAAGAAATTTTAGATTCAAATATAAGGTGCCTCTCTTGGTAATACAATATCTTCGGAATAATTATAAAGTATACAAATTTGCGCGAGGGAAGTAGAATGAATTAATCCCACAAATTACTTCATATTACACTCAATTCTCAGCCATGGCTTTGAAATTATTCGATTTCCATAACCACGATAAAACTATAATATCAGAAGTTAATAATTAATTCAAGAAGTTTCCTATTCATTTAATTTTCAACTTTCGCCATGTATTCCATGTAATTTCTTGAGCAGATGAAAACCATTTTTGTACTGACCAACGAGAGAGAGGAAATTTTGAAAATAGTTCTTTGAGATCACATGGGTGCCCGTCATAGTAGCGCGCCACCCGAGACTGGAGGTTTTACGCTTTCCGGATGTAAACAATTATATAATTCTACATAAATAATCATAATAATTAAGTCGGAAATTGACTTTTAACCTTTCTCAGTTTCAAATTACAAGTTTTAAATTCAATTTAGTTTCTCGTATTTGTCAAACCCAAGGCTCGGTTAAATCAGTGGCGGCGCCAAAAGTTTTTTACGGGTAGGCTAACAGGGGGCTTGGAGGCCCAGTAGTGAATCAGGGGGGGGGGGGGGGGAATGAAAAATTCAATTTTAAACACATTTTTTAGGAAAGAGAAGTTACTACCAAATAAGAAGTTTCGCATATTTTGTTGCCAGGATTATATTATCACAAATTTTTCCGCAATTACTATCAGGAGGTTTAGTACGTTACGCCCTCTTATTTTTTACATTTTCCCACTATTATAACTTCGTCATTGTGCCCACATTTTATCAGAGTTTTTCTGACAATTAGTTTTCTACCATTATTCATTCGAATTTTGTGACACAATTATGATTGGAAGTTATTTTTCCCCCTCTTCAAGATTCATTAAATAAAATAATGTAGCCAAGGAAACTTAATTAGTACGGTCAATGCGTATTCTTAGACAGATAAGCAATTTTTAATTGTTTTATGAAGTGTTATAAAACGCAATTAAAAGTTCACTTACTGCTACATCGGAGACGGGTGGGAGGGGATGATGAAGGTTCGATGAAGCAAAGAATTAAAGCTCCACTGGCCGAGGCTTAGTGCGAATCTCCGAATTCGCAAAACGGTTTTTATAGCACATACACGAGTTCAAATGCACTTATAGGGCTGGGCTTCTCACGTGTCGTTGTTTTAATTTCTTAAATCTTTCTAGAAGTCCATCCAATGTGGTTACTTGACGTATCTCATTTCGTTTCGACTATATTACACCGTCATTTAGCTATCATGGTCCCGGTTGAGGTTTAAGCATGGGCCAAGAAACGTTATACCAGGACATGACTTTTCTAAAAAACCTTTCCCCCCTATCTGTAACACGCGTCAACTATCGCCCCCTTTTGACAAAAGCACGAAATTTCGGAACTACGTCACTTTAGGTACAAATATAAAGGTCACGTGATAGGGTATATTTTATAAATTTAAACCGTCGTCTGCAAAAACGGAAATTCCGTCAGATTTTTGTACTCAATTTTCTTCCCTCCCCCTACCATTTCACCCCCATCACGAGCGTCGCCCGTTACAACTAGTGTCTGTCTGAGTTTGTACGTATGAAGCTGCGGCTGTTATGTCCTGGTATAACGTTTCTTGGCCCATGGTTTAAGGAACTTGACTCGAGTTACAGGTTGAAAATTATAGCGCGCTTTCGTATACGTCAGCGTCAGAGTGAAAAATAACCGATTAAAAATTGATAATTCCAACTTGGAGTTTTTCGAAAACGAGTAAAGAAAAATGATCGAACTTTGTACCGTAAAATCACAAAAAGAGGTAAAAATTTCACTAGGTTGACTAAACCTAGTTGTGTTCCATGGACAGTGAAGACTGTCTGTAGTCTGCTACAGGTCACATGGGTGACCTGGGCAGAGAACAGGGCTGGAAATAAATTAGAAAAGAGCCCACTGGCGACGAACTGAGATATTACATAAACTTTAAGAGTTTCGAATGACAAATTATTTACAATGACATTGCGTGTCCTGAAGACGAATAATTATTCATCGGGGGTTTTTCGGACGAATTAAATTTATACCTTGGGATTTATCTAAGCATATTATTTACATTAAAATTAATTAAAAA
Source organism: Odiellus spinosus (assembly GCA_963920705.1). Taxonomy (NCBI): domain Eukaryota; kingdom Metazoa; phylum Arthropoda; class Arachnida; order Opiliones; family Phalangiidae; genus Odiellus; species Odiellus spinosus. The sequence goes on from OY987230.1 coordinate 3,975,940, forward strand.
ATATGTAATTTCAAATAACCTTTTTTGGTAATATAGCTCTGTTAAATTCAGTGGAACCTTTTTATACGTGTATAGATAATAGCTGACATTTTAAGCTTGAGGATATTTTTCGGCCATGGCCCTTCGAGTGGATTTAAGGGCCTCCGTGAAATTTACACGTAGTCTATAGCCTACCCTGTGGCGCCGCCACGGCTCGGTTTGGCCTACCCCCGGCAAGAGACAAGTTTCTTGATACGGGGGTATACAAATCCAAAAACATGCTCGGTTTGGCCTAAGTTTGGTTAGGCCAGTTGGTGGAAACTTGGAAAGTAAACTATCGCTCACAACTAAATCCATAAACAGTTAAATCTTAAATTAACCGTGCTACATTTAAAATGCCTCGTAGAAAACCTGCGGCTCAACTTCTATCTCTGCCAAAACAACAATATATACAGTGTGAACCTACTTTAACAAAACAAGTTGGGAAACCAAAATATACCTCCCCGACAAACCGAACCAAACCTAACCCTACCTTAAATATAAAGATGAAAAGTGTATGTTCGTACAGTAGTGGAAGAGCACATTTGGGTTAATATTTCATGTTGCAGAGTAATATACTTCTACAATTAAACTTAAGTAATCAGAAAATGCAAAAGGAATCCATGAACTTCTACCACTATAATATGTGATACGCGTAGGTCCTATTCTCAGATAATGGAAGCACAAGGTAAAACAACGTTTATTTCAAAGTAAATATGTGGTATGCAAATCCTACCAATATAAACAAACAAATCAAGATCATATCAGTAAATTTATATTCTCAACACGGGAAATCCTAACAAATAGATTCCTCAAATATTTTCAAAATTATGGATTCAATTTAATCTAAAAAAGTCAAAATATTTAAAAATATATATATGAAATATTGATATACCAAGAATGAGATTAATCTCGACATATCTTCCAGATTCAAATAATTATAATGACTACTTGCGTATAAAATAATTACTAGGTTTACTTAAAATTACAACTTTAATTACGCAATAAAAAAGAATAAAAATACAACGTTTAACTACGAGTAGATTTATTTTACAAACGACTAGTTTCGCGTCTTCGACAGGCGCATCTTCAGGTCTGAATTCTAGAGAGACGCATCATTCGTTAAGTTAGTTCCGTCATGTGACTCCTGTGGTTGTGTAAACAATTTCCTGTGCCAAAGTTCAGCTATAAAACTCCCCGGTCCGTCGTCCCGGTTGAGTGCTAAGTGTTTTTTTCTATTTTTTATTATTTCTAGGGATTCGCGTACATTGAGTTTAATGTAGTTGTCGCTTGTAGCAATATTTTTTATATTCACAAAATCTATTGCGTGGTCGGGGTAGTTAGCTATGTGTTCGGCTAGAGCTGACGAGCATAAAAACGATGTTAAAAACAAAAAAACTTATTCGTCAGCTCTAGCCGAACACATAGCTAACTACCCCGACCACGCAATAGATTTTGTGAATATAAAAAATATTGCTACAAGCGACAACTACATTAAACTCAATGTACGCGAATCCCTAGAAATAATAAAAAATAGAAAAAAACACTTAGCACTCAACCGGGACGACGGACCGGGGAGTTTTATAGCTGAACTTTGGCACAGGAAATTGTTTACACAACCACAGGAGTCACATGACGGAACTAACTTAACGAATGATGCGTCTCTCTAGAATTCAGACCTGAAGATGCGCCTGTCGAAGACGCGAAACTAGTCGTTTGTAAAATAAATCTACTCGTAGTTAAACGTTGTATTTTTATTCTTTTTTATTGCGTAATTAAAGTTGTAATTTTAAGTAAACCTAGTAAATATCTTCCAGAAATTAAGGCTCTTCTTCCCTTAAAACGACGTTTTTGTGCTTTGGTTATATCAACTTTTTATACAGTTTATTACAGTTAGTAATACCAGACTTTCAAATATTATAGAAAAATGTCTGCTTAATGCATTGGTGCTAGATATTTTCTTATGACATATCGGGATCGTTAGTTATAATTACCCAAAGTCAATAAAGATTTGGCCTTATATGACTCCCTTTCATCCTACCGTTTTGTAGAACTATATAGCAAACCGATTGGGCTGCGAAATGTGGCATTTTGTTCAAAACATTTGTACGTATGATATGAGTACTTTTTGATTCTTTTATCTTTATTATTTTAAGATATTTTGGTTTAAAGTCAAAATTTAACTTTTGTGAAAAATTGAAGTTTAAGTTATCGGACTGTAATTGCATTTCTAAATACCGTATCATCGTAAAAATAATCTCAAATCATAGATCGAAATCACACCTTTTTTTTGAGATACTAATAGAAAATTACGCTTGATTAATTTTAAATAAACTTAGAATGAAATACACACTTCTAATTTCTCCATTGAGTTAACCCAGAGTCCTAGTTCCGAATGAAAACCGGGAGAGTTAGACGTGTTTTCCAAAACGGAGAAAATAATTTTCTCCCGCTTAGAAAGGGGAACTCTGACCCTTTCTTTACAATAGATAAGACCTATTTGTGTGGCGTGCATTCCGACCGTCATATGTTTTCTTCTTCTCGATATCCCAACGAAAAAGGGGATCCTTGTTCGATGTTGAGCACCATCTAGTGTTTTAAATCGGTAACTTTCGGCGGAAAAGCAGCCTTAATAATAATCAATCAAAACAAAATAAAAATTCAAATAAAAGGTACAGAAAAAATATCAAATAATAATATCTCAATTAAACACAAAATATATTATATATTTCAAATCAAAAATTAACTGCCTACCAAGATAAAGTTGAAAGCAAAAGCTTTACACTTAATTCAAAATTTCAACAAGGGTAAAATGTTGAGAGCCAGAGTCATCAAAGATTCGCTGAAAAATTATTTTAATATAAACGCGTAGCGAGTAAAATAACCATATCAGAATTTTGAAGGGTCCAGAGCATTTGTAGACCAAGTAACGGGAATAGGCAAAATATCAAGTTTAGCCTATGCATGGTTTCAGTATACCAACACAGCCCTAAAACAAGTTGGGAAACCAAAATGTTACCTCCCCGACGACGCTAACCTAACCCTATCTTAAGTGTGTATGTACGTAGTGTAAATGAAGAGGAAGAGTAGAAGGGTGAGAGTTCTTTTGATTCACCCTTCTTTATTTCCCCTTTATAGGGTATAAATATTTCGTTACTCTCAAGTAATCAGAGAATCAAAAACGATGGAATGACTTAATCATTATATTACGCGTTAAGTCGTAGGCTCAGGAATACAAACAAAATATACTGTTTATTTTCAATGTAAATATGGGGAATACAAATTCTCGCAATATAAATAAATCCATCTGAATCATTAGGGTGTACTGCGCGATAATCTTTGAAAATCCACTGATTTGAGTAAACCTGGGTCTAATAAGTCAATTGCTATTTTTTCATATAACTTGCTAGGTAACGTGACATCCGGTTACACCGGAAGTAGTATACACTAGAAGTGACACACACACCCAGACACGACCAATATAAAACCTCCCCCTCAACAAAAGTTCAGACGGGGAGGTTACAAACATGGAATTTATACAACACTTACCAGTTTTTGGTGTACGGTGTATTTTGTTTGAGTTTATCATATTAAAATCACACGTTGCTCAGGAATGTTCAGACGAGAAAATTTCACAAACGCGAATCATCACATTCGTGGGGGGGGGGGGACATTGTTTAATTATTTGTATACCCCGCGCACCGTATTATTCGTGGGGGGGGGGGGGCTTCGAAGGTAGAGCTCGTTGGTAACATTTGCCCTACTTTCAGATCAGTGCAGGGTTTGAATATATTTATTCCAATATCGACCACACGCGGGCTCTTTCACGCTTGGATTCTGGATAGGGCTAAGTGTTTGAATAAAATTTTAGCGTTTGATAAAATCGTGTAAAAATTGAAAAGTAACATCATTAAGAGATAATATTAACCCAGTTGCGATAAAAAATAACTATTTTCGATTTTTTATAAATGAAAGTCGTCAATATAACGGTTATTACACAAAATAATCAGATAATTTTATCTATATACGGATGAATAAAAATGGTTTCTTCAACGGTATTTATCGTGCATAATAAAATTAAAAATGCTTCTACGACTAAAGTTTCGGCTTATTTAGGCCATCATCACAATAAATACCGTTGAAAAACATTATATTTTATTACTGTATGCACAAGTAGCCGTATTTATAATGCGAAATATAGTTGTAATAATATAATCGTATTGCCATTTACGTTTTTTGTTTATAAAGTATGTATAGTTCACTTATTCCGCTTAATTACCAAACTCGTTAGCATTAAATTATAGAACTTTATGAAATATTTTAAAGGAGCACTTAACAAAAAAGTAATAAAAATTGTTCCTAACACATATTTGCGAAATACCTTCCAATATTTTTTTAAATATAAAGTATACAATTATGAAACGGTAAAATTAACAAAACATTAAGGGTATAACAAACATTATTAATTTACTTAAATTCTGGTAAGTGCTTAAAAGTTCTAGAAAGATCTGGAAAATTCCGGAAAAATGTAAAAATTTCTATTCATGAATTTTCAGCTTCAAAATCATGTATTTTATACAGGGTGTTTTAGAAAGGTCTGGAAAAAATGAAGGGGGTTCTTCGTGGGGTCAGACTGAGTGAAAAAGGTTTATGAACCTTTAGTCTCACGCGCTGCGTTGCGTAGTTATGAGCCCTTGAAAATAGTCCTCAAAAATACGAAAAACGACCGAAAGGTGTAGGTAAGATTGTGCCTTTGACCATTATTGTTTTTCTATTTAATTGTGCATAAGCTAATTATCGAGAGATAAGTTAAACAAGGTGTTTATTTACTAAAAAAAGCGTATCAACATGTTTAGGAGTGTGCAATCATTAACTTTGGTCAGAAGTACTTGAACTCAAAGTGTGGTTTATTACGTGTGTTGCCGGTGTTGAAAAGGGAATTTTACAAGACACCATTAATTACCATAATTATCAATTGTTTAATAATCGGAATCAGACGTATTTACAAAAATTGTTCGAAAAGCATTCCGTCAGCGTTGATACACACTTGAGCCCGTCTAATAAATGATTATCTAACTCGTTCGAAGATCCCTTGTGTGTTGCGTATGGTTTCGCAGGCATTAATAATCCTTTGACGTAGATCTTCCACGTCACGCACTTCACTAACATAAACAAAAGTCCTTAAGGTGGCCCCAAAGAAAGAAATAACAAGGGTTTAGGTCCGGAGATCTGGCTGGTCACGCAACCGTTCCGCCACGACCAATCCACCTCAAAGGGAATGTTTCATTTAGGAAGGCCCTAACTAGGAGAGAAAAATGAGGTGGTGTACCGTCGTGCATAAACCACATGTCTCGTCTCAAGGCCAATGGTACGTCTTCAAGAAGCTCGAACAGATTGTCTTGAAGAAACGGGAGATATGCCTTGGCTGCAAAAAGAATGGTCCAATTAAATGGTCACCAACAATTCCGCACCAGACGTTTAAGCTGAATTGAACTTGTTGAGCCCTAACACTTGTAGCGTGGGGGTTTTGTTTCGCCATTGATGCCTGTTGTGCATGTTCAATATGCCGTCACGAGAAAAATGGCCTCATCCTTAACTAAAAGATTTTGGGGTAAGTTGATGTCTTGATGTTGAGCGATAAACCACTGACAAAAGTCCAGTCTTCTCCGTAATCAACAAACTATCCAAACTGTCGACAGACGTTTGAGGGAAGGTGGACATATCCAACCGGCGGGACGAGGTGCTGTAGCTCCAGACGTTCCTGGAGAGGTGGAGGAACAAGTACTCACCATTTTCGACGAAGATCCAGGAACAAGCACTAGGCGAGTTGGACGCCAATTGGGAGTAAGTCACGTTCTTATCTGGTGAATACTCCGAGGACATCAGTTTCACCCTTACCATCTACAGAAGGTCCAAGCCCTTAACGAAACGGATTACCCGAGCAGACTGGACTTTTGTCAGTGGTTTATCGCTCAACATCTAGACATCAACTTACCCCAAAACCTTTTAGTTACGGATGAGGCCATTTTTCCCGTGATGGCATATTGAACATGCACAACAGGCATCAGTGGGCGCAACAAAACCCCACGCTACAAGTGTTAGGGCTCAACAAGTTCAATTCAGCTTAAACGTCTGGTGCGGAATTGTTGGTGACCATTTAATTGGACCATTCTTTTTGCAGCCAAGGCATATCTCCCGTTTCTTCAAGACAATCTGTTCGAGCTTCTTGAAGACGTACCATTGGCCTTGAGACGAGACATGTGGTTTATGCACGACGGTACACCACCTCATTTTTCTCTCCTAGTTAGGGCCTTCCTAAATGAAACATTCCCTTTGAGGTGGATTGGTCGTGGCGGAACGGTTGCGTGACCAGCCAGATCTCCGGACCTAAACCCTTGTTATTTCTTTCTTTGGGGCCACCTTAAGGACTTTTGTTTATGTTAGTGAAGTGCGTGACGTGGAAGATCTACGTCAAAGGATTATTAATGCCTGCGAAACCATACGCAACACACAAGGGATCTTCGAACGAGTTAGATAATCATTTATTAGACGGGCTCAAGTGTGTATCAACGCTGACGGAATGCTTTTCGAACAATTTTTGTAAATACTTCTGATTCCGATTATTAAACAATTGATAATTATGGTAATTAATGGTGTCTTGTAAAATTCCCTTTTCAACACCCGCAACACACGTAATAAACCACACTTTGAGTTCAAGTACTTCTGACCAAAGTTAATGATTGCACACTCCTAAACATGTTGATACGCTTTTTTTAGTAAATAAACACCTTGTTTAATTTATCTCTCGATAATTAGCTTATGCACAATTAAATTGAAAAACAATAATGGTCAAAGGCACAATCTTACCTACACCTTTCGGTCGTTTTTCGTATTTTTGAGGACTATTTTCAAGGGCTCATAACTACGCAACGCAGCGCGTGAGACTAAAGGTTCATAAACCTTTTTCACTCAGTCTGACCCCACGAAGAACCCCCTTCATTTTTTCCAGACCTTTCTAAAACACCCTGTATATCTCGTGATTTCTAATGGGTTTTTGCTAGTCGTAAATAATCGCAACATTATCAGATAATTTTATACAAACGCCGCAACAAAAAATGTTGCGCAAGATCTAATTATGTCTGGCTACACCTAGCTCTCTCTCTCTCTCTATTGAGTTTGTAAAATACCAAAGGCATTTTAAGGCTTTATTTATTTTCAAGCAAAAACCCGTGAAAAATCACGGGGCAGTTTCAGAACCTTTCTAGAACTTTTAAGCACTTTCCATACCTTTTCTGGAGGGGAGGGGAAGAGGTACATAAAGTTACGGACGGACCTACGCACAGACATGGGATTTTAATATGTTTTTGATTGATTTGACGATTATGATTTTTAACCAGATACTCAAGTTTATTATAAGTCACATGTTTGTTGGTGATAAAATAAATAAGCAATAGTATGCCTTGAACAAACAGTGTCTAGACAACGAATATTTTTATAAATTTAAATTAGAGCTTAATACGCCTGTACTGTTAAACAATGAAAGAGTTGTACTATCTCAGTAATTTGCAAACGTAATGTAATTTAGCCTTTTAGGAGGAGGATAGTTTCAAAGACTAGCTTCCACTGGACCATAAACCTTTTTTATACAAATTACCAATACTGGGGAAAAATCAAAGGCTACACACAATTATAGAAGGCGCTTGTCGAAAAACTCTAAGGATTGTTTACTTGGATAAATCTACCGCCTCTAGGATTTTTGAGACTTACCATGTAAACTTCAAAGGACCTTTATGCATTCCAGATGACGTTAGTTCTTCCTTGGGAAGATCTACACGCCGAATCTGCTCTGGTCGAAATGTTCGGACAAAGAGGCGCCCACAAATCTCAGGTCATAGTGGCCATAGGGGCTTTAGCTGGCCTGACAGTTTCTATGTTCGGTTCTATGTTTCCCATGCCCAGAATAGTTTACGCCATGGCCAAAGATGGTCTCATATTCAGGTATGTATCTGGCGCTGTATTAACAAGCCTTTAAATTTTACAAGATTTGGTAACGTTATTTCAGAACGTTATCCAGTATCTGGACGTTCGTCGGTACCCCGGCTTTAGCAACCGGTATCTTAGGTCTCTTGACATCGATGGTCTCTCTCCTAATTGGCCTGGACGTCCTGGTCGAAATGATGTCTATCGGGACCTTGATGGCTTATACCCTCGTTTCGACGTGTGTCCTCCTGTTACGTTATCAGCCGCTTCAACAAACGACGCTTGTAGATTTACTTCCGGAATCTATTCGATCCGCTTGTCCGACTCCGTCACGTGAAGTGGCTCCTCCGCTATCGAATCTACCATCGTCGGTCCCTGGACTTGGCGTCCTTGGATCATCGGCCGTCACAAACCCAATGGCGACTAATACCATGAACAGGATCACCATACGTGCCAAGACCAGGTAAGCTCGAGGAACTATCGCGTTGGGAGACGGCGGACGGATTTTGGGAACATCAGAACTTGGTTTCTTTCTCAAACCCTTATCGTACGGGGAATTATGGTATTCACCCTTACAATATTTCCCAACTAAAGGGTTTACATAACTTATGGTTTTGTTTCCTTTTAACCGTTTGTTGTGCCCATATTATAAAAAAGTGGAAGGCCGATTTTTAGGGGTATCAGCCAACGGGAATCCTAGTTTATAACTAAACGCTCCATTTTGATCCAGTAACGAGACCTTCTGAATGACAGCCAAACATTCCATTTTGGGACGCCCAATAATGCTAGGTCCATGGTGCCATTTGTGTTAATCCTACTCTAGTAGGTGGTTACATATATTTGAAACATATGATTGAGGATTTCTTCATAAACCCGAGGACAATCCCTCTAATAGGTGTTTTCGAATGTTTGTACTCACGAGCACGGCTAAGTTCATTGGTTTGTAGGTAGGTCAGCGGTTTGCAAAACAGCGTTTCCCAGTTCAGCGTCTGTCAAAACAGCGGTCTCTCAGAACAACGATTATCAAAATAAACTCTCTCAGAACAACGATTATCAAAATAAACTCTCTCATAACAGCGGAAATTGCCAAAACAGCGCTTTCTCATAATCACGGTTTCACTTATCAGAGCTTTCTCTTAAACGGTTTCTCATTTCGGTTCTCTTTCTATCGTTTTATTATTTAGATGAGGTACAACTAGATATGCTCTCCTATGGCCTCTGGACTGTTGCCCTTATTTAGGGTAGCGGCTCCATGAGCAGTTCTATCACTCCTTGTTAACAATTGTTAACAACCCTCAAAGAGATGGAGTGGCTGGCCTTTGCCGGTTTGAATTCCCGACTGGACTCTAAAAATAAGAGTCCGGGGTAAGCAAAGTAGTATAGATTAAATTGAGACAAGATTTATATACTTTAAAAGGATAACGTAATTAAGTATTAAATCGCAAAATGATTTATAAAAGTATGGGTGAGTTAAATAAAATTTATAAAAAGGTGGGTCTAAGCGACGTATCATAAATTAATGTAGATGTTTGTCTAAAAGTAAAAACGTTTTAATTTTATTATATATTCATAATCAAAATCCATAAATAATGTCAAAATAGCAAAACTATATACCATAAGTAAAAATTCTAGGGATAATTATACTATAAGTACCATAACAGCTGTATGCCAATAAACAACATAATAACAATAAGACAAATCGTTAAAAGAAAACAGATCTCTCATCTTGAAAATTAACCTTGAAATTAACGTAATGTGGAATAAAGTCGAATCGGAATAGCGTCGAGTTTTTCTCGCTCGGAATAGATTCGAAAGGAACTGAATCGAAAGTTTTAGCATCGAAAAGAATAGTACCGAACGTACAAGCGTCGAACTAAGTTTGAATTAATGTAGAACCATGTTTGTATTATAGTGTCGAAACAGGTATGTATTAAGAAAGTTCTTACTCCATACGAATTATGCTTGATTATATATATACATAATTTTATATATTTCAAAGCGCGAAACCGCAACCTACCCAACCTAAAGCCGGATTTACACAGATATTTTCACGCTCGCGCGCTGGATATATTTCTATGAGCGCACGAGCGTGAAATGTGTGAAAATAGGTCTGTGTGCATCCATCTCTACCTAACCTCGCTTCGCATAGCCACCTTGTATACTGACATCTCATGCATTTTTTCTTTGTGTTAACCCACCAAACTGCTTGTTTCTTATAAAAACTTAGCATATTCTTTAAATCCCTCATATTATCAATTCAATCCAATGGGATAACACCATCAAAACATTCGTGTATTATGCGTTATTCACTTTCGATTCGATTCTATTCCATTTTCAGTTCGAATCTATTCTGTTTTCAGTATTTTCTACACTATTCCTTTCGACTCTATGGTAAATTGTGTTCGACAGTAGTCACTAAGTAGCAAAAATATTCGACCTTATTCAGTTTCGATCTTAATATTTTCGATGCTAGGTCAACATCGAAAAAAGGTCGACCTTAGGACCGTTCGATACTAATCTATTCTACACTAAGGTGTTACCCCAACCTAGCCTAACCTTACCTTAATTAACCGTATAGTTCCATAGCCACGCCGTATTAAAATATAGCTCGGATACAAAATCATTGTCGTATTTATAGCACAAACCTTTTGATGTAAAATTTTAAAAAGTAAAATCCTTACGGGATTTGTCTAAAAGATTATACACGAAACCTTGTTGCGGGTAAAATTCGTTTAAATACTGTTAATTCCACAAGGAGACAATACCGTGGTTTTAAAAATGCGGATCTGCTGATATGATACAGTTATTTTGAATACCTGCTGTTACGGTAATCGCTAACTTGAAAATCCGCTCTCATGATAAAGCTGTTACGGATGAACGCTGTTTTGAGGATTTGGGTCGAAATGATCGAATTTCATATGATCGATTGAGTTAAAAAACTAACCTAATCTAACCTAACCTAAATATTTCGATCATTTAATCCAAATAACTGGTTTCGATCACTTAAAAGTCGATCAATTGGGACGATACCGTTTTGAGATTTGCTAATACAGGAAAGCGCTAAACTACCTACATACCAGTTCATTAAGGATTGAATTCGGCTAACGAATGGTGTTTCTGTTTTTCGAGAAGGATGGATTCGTCCGAAAGTGAAGGATCCCCGACGTCTCCCGTGGACACTCAACCGCCCTGGGTACCAACTAACGACTCGGGAGCTAAAGGAGGGTTCGTACGTAAAATAGTCCATTTTGATTAAACCGAGAGCTCATGAAACCCTCCCGAAAGAAATAAGGGTGTCAACCATACGTTCCATCTCTTTTTCTAAAAATATTGGAGATGCAGAGGAAAGGATTGAACCGAAAAGTAGGGTCTGACCACGTAATGCGAGTTTTTGCATTACATAGCTCTATTCTTTATTAGTCTATTTGCGAGGTTTCAGATTAATAGGCCTCACAAAACCTAATTTATAAATTAAAAGTAATTAGGGTCGATTTGGTGTTTTTCCCTAATACATGGTTCACCAGAATCAACGATTTATAGGAAAGGCCTATCCGATTCGGTCGAGGAATATCTTAAAATGAGCATGAACGTAGTGCCTAATTTAATTAATTAGACGATTAGAAAAACACCTTTTGGCCAAATTTTGAGTGATGATTTAGAAATGATGTTATGGAACCATTTGACCAATTTTTAAGTGAGATTTTACAATTTTAAGCGACCCATGTTTTGTTGTTTAGTCCGCCCTCCGATTTTCGTTGTATAGGATTCGCGGCGAATAAACAATGGAGGCTGCCACTTCAAAATTAGAAGTCCTAGAAATTTTGAGGTCTAGAAATTTGTCGATTATGGGTCGCCCTCTACGACAAATATTTCATTTGTTTTAAATTATCTCTAATTAAATTAGTTAAGTTAAGTTTAATATAACTAAGAGGTATTTTAATAATTATTTGGGAACAATTGAAAAAAAATAAAATTAAGTTGAATTTATAATATTTGTTGTAGTCACGTGGTGAACTTTTAGAATATTTTTATTTATCGTACATCACTGGAGCACGAAAAAAACAGAGAGGTAAAACTTTGGAGGAAATAAATATTCCCATGTCACAGCAGCGTGCAAAGCTTGAGAACGGTATATTATTATGGTTCGGTCTACTACCTACTTCAATTTACTTCCTCAAATTTAACTAAACAAACTTTATTTTCAAGATTGGGTTCGTAAGGGGGTAGATGACAACTAGTAAAGTATACTAGTTCCAAGATTCCACCCAATCTTCATGATTTACCAAAAACCAAGGTTGTTACAATACCCTTATTGATCATAATATCACTTCTGTACTAAAAGCAACATCGTTAGGTTGTCGCTCGTCTTCATATTACTAAAAAGTTAAGTTTCAAAAGTAGTCATCATGGCTCCCAGCAAAGGAACAAATAACAAGAGGTCCAAGGGTCCTTTGTCGTGGAAAAAGTGTTATCGTAAAAGATTGAAAAAAAGGGTATATAATTACAATCAATCTTTATAAATAATTTCAACTGTGGGCTAGTTATAAGCAATTGAAGATAATTTCAAAACGTATTTGTTTATATTATACTATTTTTCCTCGTTGCAATCAAGCCCATGGTTGGTATGTGTGGGAGTCCAATTCTTACAATTTTTCTCCAATCACTCATTTCAGTGAGCAATTTGAATCAGTTTCTCCGGAAAGACCATTGATACCATCACCGGAAGCAACAACTAGGAGAAAGATCGAACAAATGTCCTATTCTGGAATAGGAATCTCTCGTCCTTAAATTTAGATAATTTAGTTCACAATAATGTCGAGGGAATTAATGAGAATTTAGTTTTGGACAAAAGTTTCCCCGATGAATTGGGTATTTTAGCCAACAACACCAAAATCGAAATTGAGATAGACATGGACCCTGAAATTCTGGGAGGAGGGAATTTAGTCACACCTAAGTTAATCCAATTAAAAGATAAAGAAACAAATACAAATGCATTGCCAAACTTTGAAGACCCAGGGTTGAACTCTTAAATTATTATAGGCAAAAGAATAGTAGTCCCAGTTTTTTTCATAGAACCAATTCGGAAAATGGACAGCCATATACGTGAAAATTTAAATAACACCTGGATATTTCAAGATTGAAAGAGAGAAGAGTTCCGTGGTTTTAAAACTTTTAATAATGCACTAATAAAATATTTTACGTGATTTCGTGGCTATTGGCAGATGTGCAAATTGAAGTCCATAACTCATCAAATCCATCCTGTCTTTTTTGTTTCAGAATTCTCTGTATATACTCAATTTTCGATCGAGCTTCTTTGTAGTTTAGGTTGACCTTTTGCAATTCAGCATTTAAAACTTCCACACGATCAAAGACTGATATTATCGTTTTCAAATAAAACAAAAAGTTAAATTTCTTCAAGGCTTTCAAAAAACCAGAAGCTTTAAAACCAGCCTCACTAGTCTCAGTTTTGGATGTGGTTTCAAGAAATTGAATCAGTACCGAATAATTTTCTAATAGACGTTTCAAGGAATTGACTCGAACGCACCATCTAGTTTGGCAAAAAGAGCTCAAATTTCTTTCAGTGCTAGGGTGAAGAATTTCTTCGTCTGCCTGAAGATTTTTGATGTCGGGTTCAAGACAGCGGTAATAGCAATTTTCGGGTGGAATTTTGTCGGGAAAATTGATTCAATTTGATTGAACATTAACTCAATGTTTGATAATAATACGTCATTTAGGCTTACTGGCTTTTCTCAATTCTCACACAGTTTTTTGTGGGACCTTGAGCCCACGACCCCCATAAGATATGCCAGATTCCAAAGGGGGCTCTGGAAATATTCTGGGGGGGCTCTGCCCCCCCAGAATCTTCCCAGGGGGGGCCCGGGCACCCACAGCCCCCACAGGATCGGCGCCCTTGTCCGTGATGTTTTCCATGTTTACTTATCGCTGCTCAAATTGCGAGAAACAAAAGGAAATTTGTACAGACAGGGTAGCGGAAAATTTCTCTAAAAAAGGAAAAGGAAGATAACCAGCTTTCAGTGGGTGATTTGTCAGTATGTGGATTATGGGAATAGGTTCTGGCTACGTTAATCTTCAGGAGGTATTTTCTGTAATAGAAATACCCGTCATGGCAGCAAACACGTGGAGTAAAATTGAGAAACGTCTGGGAAATTTGTGGGTCGATGTAATAACGGATAACATGTTAGACTAGATGGTCAAGCCCATAGGAATAGCTAGACCCATGACATTGTAAAAGAGGCTGAAAAGAATTATGCTTTAGCAGGGGCTTGTTATGCATGCATAAACCTCTTTGAACAATTTGAATGGCGTTTCGAGATTCCTTTAAACACGAAGTTGCGTAAAGTTTTTCAAATCCTGTTTTTCAAATCCTGTTTTTCAAATCATGTTTTTCAAATCATGTTTTTCAAATCAGGTTTTTCAAATCAGGTTTTTCAAATCAGGTTTTTCAAATCAGGTTTTTCAAATCAGGTTTTTCAAATCAGGTTTTTCAAATCAGGTTTTTCAAATCAGGTTTTTCAAATCAGGTTTTTCAAATCAGGTTTTGCAAATCAGGTTTTTCAAATCAGGTTTTGCAAATCAGGTTTTGCAAATCAGGTTTTGCAAATCAGGTTTTGCAAATCAGGTTTTTCAACTTGGCTACCTGTGAACGCGTCTTTATATCTAATCTTCATTAATTTATCTTGGATACCCGTGTGAAAGCGGCTTTATATCTAATCTTTATTAATTTATCTTGGATACTCGTGTGAAAGCGGCTTTATATCTAATCGTTATTAATTTATCCTGGATACCCGTGTGTACGCGGCTTTATATCTAATCTTAATTTTTCTTTGATACCAGTCTGAACGCGGATTTATATCTAATCTTTATTAATTTATCTTGGATGCCCGTGTGAACGCGGATTTATATCTAATCTTAATTTTTCTTTGATACCAGTCTGAACGCGGATTTATATCTAATCTTTATTAATTTATCTTGGATGCCCGTGTGAACGCGGCTTTATATCTTATATTTATTCATTTTTAATTTAGATACCCGTGCGAACGGGCATTTGTATCTATTCTATATTAAGTCATTTTATCTTGGATACCCTGTGAACACGCCTTTATATCTAATCTTTATTAATTTTTAACTTGAATACTCGTGAAAACTCACCTTAATATATAAAATTTATTAATTCATTTTATCTTGGACACCTGTGAAAACACGCCTTTATCTAATCAACCTATAAGAAAATATTGAAAATCTTCGAAAATATCTTCTATATTAAATTTAAGTTTCAGCAACATTGGTTTTTAGATTAAGTTAAATCATTTAATCAGTTTTAATTTTAATTTAATGGAATATTACGCTTCAATTCAGTAAAAGCTATAACCTCAGAAGGCTAAAATAGACTCGAATCCGAAAGATACTATATAAGGTGTTCGTTTATCATTATAAACTAAGAAGCGAGTAACGGTTGCTGCTCTTCAATGAGCTGTAGTGGATATACGTTTACAGCAAGGTAGAAGTTAATAGTTGTATATTCGAATTTTATTGGAGAATTAAGCGCCGTGGTTGATAACGTCTTCTTCCGACGTCACAGACAGAACCTCTCCGTGAACTAAAAGTTCACTCGGAGAGGTAAGAGGACGAAAGATTTTTCTATTCGATGACGTATTTCGTCTTCTTGTACAACGCGAACGCCGCAGTGAATACAGTACCTAGACCCCACTAGGGCTGGGTCTAGCTAAAAACGCGATGGAAGAATACAGGTTAGCGAAAGAGCGGCTGGAAATATTTGCGAGCCACCGTACGAAAACCGTAATTGTTGATGGAGGCTGGAGCAAAATTAGTCACGGCCATAATTACAGTGCGAGGTCAGGAATAGCCGCTATAATCGGAGAGAGAACTCAAAAAATTATTTTCGCGGGAGTTAGGAATAAATAATTTTATAATTGTTCTTATAGAGCGCATAGAAACTTAAGAGCCCTTGGACCACGATCATTGTCACAAAAAGTGGAGTGGTTCTTCCAGAGCAATGGAATCGATTGAGCGGATTCAATCAAAGCCATTGTATCTGATAACATAAAATAACTTAGTCGCAACCTTGAAACAAGGATACATTTCCTACAGAAACAGGTTCTATTTATAGCAATTTTTATTGGTTCCAAGGCTGAGGAGAAGTATAGGTATTAGAGATTTTATGTGGCAATAACCGGTCTAGTTCCCATCAAAACATCTAAACTAGCTTGAAGCCTTGGCAAGATGTGTGCTGGCAGAGATTTAAAGGGGCAACAACCAGTCGAGATTCCATCAAAATATCTAAACCAAATGGAGGAAGGATGAGCAGCCAAATTTTAAACAAGTTTCATTAGGGTCTAAGAGATTTAAAGGGACTATATGCGATTTTTAAATCCCCTTTAAAAACGCCTTCTTTTCTAGCTTTCAAATTGCACAGTCAATGCTAAACTGTGTGCATAAGGGAAGAGCGTTTTAAATGGGCAAATTCTGAGCAGATAGGGCCTTTTAAGAGGCAATAACCAGTCCAGATTCCATCAAAACAACTAAACCAACTGGAGTGATGAACAGCAGCCAAATTTTTAACAAGTAGTTTCATCTAAGTCGTGGCAAGATTTAGCGTCAAAGAGATTTAAAGAGGCAATAACCGGTCTAGTTTCCAACAAAACATCTAAATCTGCTGGAGGGATGAAACGCAACCATATTTTTTAAAACGTCTCAACGACCCCTTGGCTAGATGTGTGCTGGTAGAGATTTAAAGAGGCAATAACCGGTCTAGGTTACATCAAAACCTCTAAATCAACTCCATAAGGGATTTCAAATCCCTTAACCCACTTTCAAATCCCTTAAGCCCCTTTTAAATCTCTAAACCCCCCTTTCAAATACCTAAACCCCCTTTCAAATCCATTAACCTCCTTTCAAATCCATTTACCCCCTTTCAAATCCAAATTCATCATGCAAACTCAAATTCATCGTTTAAACTCGCTAGCGAAAGATATATTTTAAGATTTTAATTTACTTTGAGATTTCTGGTTACTCATCTTTCTGTACATGAGAAATTCCGATATCATGGAAGTTTTATCTAACCATGGCTACATTTAGGGTCAAAGAGATTTGAAGAGGCAATAACCGGTCTAGATTCCATCAAAACACCTAAACCAAGTGGAGGGATGAAGAGCAGCCAAATTTTTAACAAGTTTCATCGAAGCCGTCGTTAGATTTTGGGCAACGAGATTTAAAGGGGCAATAACCAGTCTAGATTCCATCAAACATCTAAACCAACTGAAGGGATGAAATCAATAATCTCCTTTCAAATCACAATTCATCATTAAAACTTAAAATTCATGGTTTAAACTCACTAATGCAAAATTGATTTTGAGATTTTAATTTAGTCGTCAATTTAATTTTCCTCATCTTTCTGAACATGAGAAATTCCGATTTCACGGAACGGCTTTTTTTTTCTTCTGTTTGGAGTTCAATTTAAATAGGTCGGAAACTTTAGCGAAAAAAACCATCCTTGATTCCCTGTTCTAAATGTTTATTTGCCATTTCCTGGCTCCTAAATATAAAATCGACTAACATCGAAAATTCACAGATGAGAGAGGACGAGTGAAGAAAACAATACTAAAAGAAAACAAGATGGTGAAGTCCATAAGATTAGCTACACCAATGACACTTGAAACCAGTGACTTCATGTTTCCACTTTTCATATCTTGAATATCCGTGTGATCGTGTCTTTATATCTAATCTTTATTATTTTCAGCTTGGCTACTTGTGAACGCGCCTTTATATCTAATCTTTATTAATCTATCTTGTCAACGCGGCTTTTTATCTGATATTTATTTATTTTCAACTTATAAACCCGTGTGAATGCGCCTTTATATCTTATCTTTATTTTAACTTTGGATACCCGTGTGAACGTGCCTTTATATCTAATCTTATTTTAACCTTGGATACCCGTGTGAACAGCCTTTATATCTAATCTTTATTTCGATTTTATATTGGATACTCGTGTCAACGCGCCTTTATATCTAATATTTATCAAGTTATTTTATCTTGGACATCCGTGAAAACGCGCCTAGTATCTAATCAATCTAGGATATAAGAAAATATTGAATATCTTCGAAAATATTTTCTATATTAAATTAAATTTTCAACATCATCGGTTTTTAGATTAAGTTAAATTATTTTGATAGTTTTAATTTTAATTTAAATGAATATTACGTTTCAACTCATTAATAGTTATAACCTCAGAAGGCTAAAATAGACTCGCAACCAAAAGATAAGGCGTTCGTGGATCTACATGTATATTAAATAACGAACGAGTAACGTTAGCTACTGTACAATGAACCGTACAGGGTTTACTTATGTAGCAAGGTAAATTCACGCGCCGATGACGTTTCTTCCGATAACGTATTCTTTCTACACGACATAATTGCGAACACCTCGAACGAAGACAGAACTATAGAAGGGGTATTCGTGTTCTTCAAGCTTTACGCGACTACTTGATTTTCGTCATTTCCGACGGCGGCGAACCATTGAATGTAATAGCTACACTTTTAGTTTAGCTAAAAACGAAGATAGATATAATTCTACCATAGTAGGAGGGAGTAGTAGATAACATCAGATTCAAATGTTCAATTTTACTCGTATTTGTTTATAAGTCTTCATATTTCTAAAGCAGATTTTTGAAACTCGAAATTAGCGAAGCAAATCTTCGTCCGATATGGATGACAAATTGTCGATGTTTTAGGCTTAGAGTTGAGAGTCAAATTAGGCTTAACGTTTATCTAAAATTAAGGCGAGGATCGAAAATTCAACTTTGAGATCGAAATTAAAATACGAAATATTTTCCAATCTTGCTACAAATTTTTATTGTAATTAACCGAATGTTTTTAACTTGTTTAAAAATGTAATTAGACTTAACTAACCTGTTTTTACCCTGGAAGAAACGCGAACGTAACCGTATGTCAATGAAATTTAAGCTCATTTTTTTACATGCTTTCTCTATTGCGAAAGAGCCAGTCTAAGGGTCAACTTCATAATTAATTTTAAAATACTTAATATTTTTTAATGAAACTTGAAAAGTTCAACATTCGTACCTTGATCTTTCATTTAAAATTAGTTTCAACTATGACAGATGATTCTTTCTATTAGTTTTGCCCGTCACTGGACTTGTCCTGCAAAAAAACCGATTTTAATGTTATTTCTATGGGAAAATGGTGCGTTTTGATGATGATCAGTCCATAACGTAGAACCCGAGTAGAACCCTTCCGGGTTCTCCGAATACCGTTCTTAAGGGTTGTATGCGTTGCATAAAATAAAGGGAATGAATTCCTAGGACAAGAAAGGAGAAGTTTTCTAAAAAAAAAAAAAAAAAAAAAAAAACATCTTTTGTGCTGTTGTGACACCTTATGGGTTTGTCAGCACGTACAAACCTATTATATAGACTTTATCCGTACGATTGAACTACAAGAAGTATACGTACATTCGGGCTTCGGGTCCTCCCTGAGCATGTGTTATAGGGTTTAATGTGTATTGATATTTTAGTACTTAAATTGTGGTTTTGAACATATTGTTGAAATGTTGCTATTTGTCGCCATGAAGCTCGAGCTTATTTCCACCGCTTCATACTTCCTGAGAATTTTGAATTTAAATCCTTGACTTAAAATTGAAGGATGAAACTTGAATCAAAATTAAAGGATTACCTTGAATCAAAACTAAAGGATTAACTTGAATCAAAATTATAGGATTAAAAGAATGGGTGTAACTTGAATCAAAATGAAAGGGTGTAACTTGAATCAAAATGAAAGGTTGTAACTTGAATCAAAATGAAAGGGTGTAACTGGAATCAAAATGAAAGGGTGTAACTTGAATTAAAATTAAATGATTAACTTGAATCCAAAATTTTAAACGGGCAAATAGATTCGAAATAAAGTTCCGTTTTCAAGAATTTAAAATATCACCGGCAATGAAAATTTGTACCCATGGCGAAAATTTAAATTAAACTGGGCGATGACTAATTAAATATTTGTCGTAGAGGGCGACTCATAGTCGACCAGATTCTAGACCCCAAAATTTCACGGACTTCAAATTTCGTAGTGGCGGCCTCCATCGTTTATTCGCTGCAAATCCTATTCATGAAAATCGGAGGGCGGACTAAACAACAAAACGGTTCTACCCCGATGCGCCCAAAAAAGTTGGACCAATTCCCATTTCGCCCAATCCCAATTCCCACTTGGCCCAATTCATTTAGCCCAATCCCAATCGTCCCAATTTCATAATTTTTCCAAGGAAACTCTTTTTTAATGCTCAGTTTTTTATTCAGTTTTTGCAAAATAAACATACTAATTTTATTTAAGTAATTATATTATCCATTTCATGACCTCAAGTAGCTCCACCGGGGACTTTATTCCAGCATCCAATTCTTCCCGTAGTTTTCTAGCTTTACTTTCTTGAATCCGGTACTTTCTGCCTGGAGGTCGAACTGGCTGGAGACGCGCCATGGAATCGATGTCTATCTCTAAAGTTTCCTCCTCTTTCTTCATAAATTCAATCAGGGAATAAATGTTTGGATGACGGGAATTGAGAATATTGTTCCACTTATTATGCGTCCCTTCAACATCGTTGTTCGTTCGAGCTTGGTTATTATCGCCATGATTCCACGTGTTTCTTCGAAAAATGGAAGTTTCTTAAGAAAGCCATGTATCGACGAAATAGTCCGCCATAACTCGGTACTCAGGAAGTAAGGGAGCTGTGCTTTCTATGTGTAGCCAGAGCTCGTCGACGACTCTTTCAGGAACGAGTGCTAAGCCAATCATCCTTCGTATCGCTTTTTCGAACTCAGGGTTGTTCGTACGTAGATCGTTTCTTGTCTGGTAGAAGGACAAAAATCTGCGGCAATATTTTCTGCCCTACTTTACAGTGAAAATCAAACAACTGACAAAAGAGAGCGGGCGCTGCTTTAAATGTACCATCCATTGAAACACGATCCGCCGAACATACCCTCTTAAGCATGCGATCAGTTCCAAAAATTAAGATTTTGTCATGAGAACCATCGTTGAAAAGGAAGAAATTTTCGCCTGAAATCGTTCGAGTCCATTCACCAGACAATATAATATCTTGAAGAGCTGCAGGATTAGCGGGGTGAATCGCCTTTCTACTTCGGTAAAGAGATGACTTTATTGAATACCGAGAAGGAATGGCTTTTCGCCAACATCCTCTCGTTCGCTTCCTTTGGCCACTGTAATTACTTCGGAACGAACTTGTTCATAGGCCTACGAGGAAAAATGAATTACATTTCATAACCCTAACCTAACCTAACATAGCCGATACTTACAGTGTTTATAGATTCCAAAGGGTTGGAGACCACTTTCTGCTTCATCAACTCCACGGATCGTTTCTTTACCACTTGCGAATTATCGATAACATTTGTGATCATTTTTAATGTAAAGAACGGTTTTCCCTTCCGTCGCGGCGGTCACTTTACATTCTGAAACTGGGCAATGCCAGTACTTCTTGATCTTAGTAGAATTTTTTAATTTTCATAATTTGTCCGCGAACTACCGGGACCATTTGTCCCTTAGACGATTGAATCCATTCGATATCCATTTTTCAATTGAGTAAAATTTTAAAACGCTTAACGCTTTTATCCAATCAATAAAAAAAGGATCGTTTAATGTAATCTATTTAGAATTAAAAAATGTAACAGGAATATTTTGGGCCAAAGGGGAATTTGGCGAATCCGTTTTGGGCGAAATGGGAAGCCGAATTTTTGGTTTGGGCGAATTGGGAATCCATCATTTTGGGCCAATGTAGCACCCAATGGGCCAACATTTTTGGGCTAAACGGGAACTAACCAACAAAACATGGGTCTCTTAAAATTGTAATATCTCACTTAAAATTGGTCAAATGGTTCCATTTGACTTTTAATGGGATAAGAAAGGTTTTTTTTAGTAGTAAGTAACAAATAAAAAATAAATCTACTGACATCATTTCTAAATCACCGCTCAAATTTGGCCAAAAAGAGTTTTTTCTATTCGTCTAATTAATTAAAAAATTTTATAAATTTTAGTTTCTATGCAAAAATAGGCAATACGTTCATGCTCATTTTAAGATATTCCTCGACGGAATCGGATCGGCCTTTCCTATAAACCGTTGATTCTGGACAACCATGCATTAGGGAAAAACACCACATCGACCCTAATTACATTTTAATTTATAAATTAGGTTTTAACCCTATTAATCCGAAACCTCACAAATAGACTAATAAGGAATATATCTATGTAATTCAAGAACTCGCATTACGATACCTAGTCCAGAGGTCAAGATATGATGGATTGAAAAGACCCTACTTTTAGGTTCAACCCTATAGCTTCACTATAAACCTTGGAGGAGATTGCTTGTGATTCTGGAGTGGTAAACAGGGTGGGCCATGCCCGTTACAGTACTTTCCAGGACCTAAGGTTGTAGAGCCATCTATCGCGCGATTTTAAGTTTTGTTTGTACATTTTTGCCTGAATTGTCTTCTGCTTGAACTCCTAGAGGTTAAGGCTTAGTTCCACGTGTAAGACTGCATGATGATATCAGATATTAAAGATTGCTTCTCTTTTCTTCTCTTGCTCTTTCAGATATTTTTTCTGATTTTAAGTTTTTATTAAGAACGAGTTCCGAATTTCTTAAATGGCAAGGTTAGGCATATTTAGTGATTGTATAAAAGTACTTATTGTGCTGCAATACTTCGTGACTAACAGATACGTCCAAACACGCGACGCCTAAACCTATACCTAAACTTACGTTTTCTAAGACCGAGAGCAGACGATACAATTTGAAACTTAAAGCTTTCTTAGCCCACCAGGTGGCACTTACAGCGTACGTCCTGGTTTTTACTGTGTTAGGCATGGGATAAGCTCTCTGTACTATTCGTACCTTATTTTCCATTCCATACTACTTCTCTCTTCCAAGCTTAAACTAGATACGGATGAAAACAGTTACCCGTATAGCGACACAATACATTTCTATATATCAGACAGATAGAGAGTGTGTGAGAGAAATATAAATTTGCAATATCTCTTCTTCCCACAGCCGCTTTAATATGTTAGAGATACCACTAACAGTTACAGCGCGATACTCGTAAGGAGGGTTTGATATACTCTTGAATATACTTATAATACCGTGAATGCGTGGCGACGACTTTTTCCAATTGATGTTTTATTATATAACGCTACTCCCACCACTGCGACTGTAGTATCGAGGAAGATTGAGCATTGAGAGAATGATAGACGGGCCCTAAAAAGTGCAAAAATAAAAAAATATATTTATGAGGATATACATAATAAACCCGAATTTCCTTCAACCTCTAACGGCGAGTTTTTCGCTACGTCGGCTAAAATCAATGACGAATTATTTCTGTTGGGGTGAATTTTATACGTATGCGATTAAATAATCATACAAGTGTTGATGCAACATAGCAATAATTTATTTTATGTAAGGAAATACACCATGTTGTAGAATACCATTAAACATGGCATAAAGTCTGGAGACTAATTCACTTTTACAAATTACCGACTATTAAAAATAGACTGAGCAAAATAAAATATAGTAGTGAGATAAAGCTGAGAGATCACACTACGTGTCGTTTATTATTAATTAAAAGACGGATAATTCATGGTGGTTATTATAACTTTATTTCTCGGGAGCTTTCGAACCGCGGTCCTTCTTCAGCCGAAGTTTTTTTACACTACGAGTAATTGATAAATTACTCGCTCGATTCATTAATCACCAATGTTTTTCGAAAATAATTAATTGATATTTTCTTGTTATTCGTGTGCGATGTCTGGTGAACATTATTATTATTATTAGTACACACACCGAAGTGTGTGTACCTTTATCTAAACTCGAATTTCATCAGAAACCGTAATGTATTTTCCAATGGACCCACGGCGCTTGATAACTGAAATCGTCGTCTTCCTCTTCCCACCGTCCACTGAATTCGAATTAATACAGACAAGGTACTTTTTAAAATATTTGATAAGACTTTTTTCGATACGAAAGTTTCTCTAATTAAACACAGATTTAAATAATGAAATATTGTTAAGATATATGAAGTAATAGAAAGTAAGGTGCCTGAATGGGTTACAAAAGTGTGAAAACATAAGCTTAGCCGAGCTTTATTAATTACTTCAAAATGATAAACAAAAATTTTATTTCTTAAACAGTAGAATGATAAGGAATATCCATTGAATTCGAGTTAATAGAGAGAAAGTATAGTTTATTGAGTACGAGTGCTTCTCTTGGTTCAACAAAGATTTAAATAATGAAAGATTGATAAGATATATGAAGTAATAGAGAGAAAGGTAGCTAAATAGGTTACGAAAAGGCTAAAACATAAATCTAGCCAAGCTTTATTAACTGGTTCTTAATTGATGAACAAAAATTTAATTTTATTAAACAGTAGATAAGCTACTTTTAATGGTGTTTTTATCGGTAACTGAAAATTACATTCACTGGGTTCTTCTACTAGGGTAATTCTCTCCAGCCCTTTAGTTTTGACTATTATATTATATCATGAGTATCTCATTAAATTCACCTTAATTCACCGTAATTAAAAAGTAAACATTTTTTTTAACTTTAATAATATATCTCTTCTCGGCCTATATAAACGAGATTTACAGGTTACTTGAAAAACTCGAATACCCCTTAATTTTGAAAGGCAAAGTGTTTGTGAAAAGAGCCAAGGCGAAGGGTATATGAAAAGGATCGAGATAAAGGGCGGGTGACGAGGATCGAGATGAAAAGTTAAAAAATGAAAAGTGAAATAATGAAGAAAAGTGAAATAATGAAAAAATTGAAAAGTGAAAAAATTGAAAAGTGGAAAAATAAGTGTCGTTGGTGTACGTATTCCTATGGGCTTGACCATCTTTTTGAATTAAAATTAGAATTAAAAATTCGATTTCGAAGTCGAAATACCCAGATTGCCACCTGAATATTTCCGTTTCTCTTCAATTTCATGTAGGCCCGAAGCATCTGGATGAAGCCCGCCCGTTCAATTGACATTTTAACCATCATGAAATGTTAACGATGCTACGGTAAAAACTATGAACGACTGTAGTCGGCAAGTTTTGCCAGGAAAAAAGAATAATTCCCTACCTTTCGGTTCTTCGCCGTCTGTGTATAGTTTAGCTTTAGAAGCAGCAAACTCATCAAAACCTATAATGTAAACTCAGATTCCCGTTCATTTCTATATTTACCTGTACCCGTAATTAGTTACGCAATGGTATAATTTTTACTTATATTAATTTTTATTACTAACTTTCTAAATTCTAAAGGCCCGTTTACAAAAGAGCGGAAAGCTGAAGCGTAAGCCGATGCATGGAGCAATAACAACAGGAGGCATAGGTTCATACATCGTTTAAAAATGAGATTTTGGAAACTATGCCTCCTCTTGTTATTGTTCCATGCATCGGCTTACGCTTCAGCTTTCCGCTCTTTTGTAAACGGGCCTTTAGACTGTATGTTTCATGTATTTCACGTATTTCGTCTTCTTGCACAAAGCCAACGACGATGCCAACGCCGCAGTGAATACAGTACCTAGACCCCACTAGGGTTGGGTCTAGCTAAAAATCCGGTCGTTTACTTTTTCCTGTTTGGGTGTGGCGATTGTCCCGTTCGATTTATTGCCCTTCTATACGCTTTAAGGCGAAAGGAAAAGGTTATTTAGTACGGTGAAAATAAAATAGATGGCGACCTTGTACTATTATTATTTTCTGATTTTTGTTAGTCATGGATTAATTGTAAGTGCACTCCATGTATTAGTGTTCCCTCGCCTTCCCTCCTTTTTCTTTTCCTCGATAGGGGAAACGTCTGTTCTTCTCTCCTGTTCAATCGTCATCATAAAAATCGCATTTGGGCTTTGCCTTTTTAGCCACAACATGGATTAATTATAATTAATCCATGGCCAGAAGCCCAAAAACATTTTTTTGTTTTGCTTAGGGTGACATACTCGGGGAAATTAGGAACTAACACCAAATCATGGTTTTTAATCGATTTCTTCTCGGATTTCAAACCGATTTAAATGAAATTGCTTTATGTCACGTAAGCTTGAAATCCTCGTCAATTAATGTTCATTTCAATTTTTTCGGACTACTAGATCGCTCTAATCAACGGAAAAACGATTTAAAAACCTACTCGTACAAATTAATATTTTTCTTAAGTAAGGAGTACTACATTTTTTTTTTTTTTCATATTACTTCATGTCACAGAGGATAAGTGACGACTAATTATCGTGTAAACTACAATATGATAGGTGTAGCGGTTTTCTAATCAACGTCAGAAAAAATGTCATTTTTCGCCTTTTCTGAATGAGGAATTTTCCTTCCGCCTTATGGTGATAACATGCTATATTCTTAGTTCGTATTATTTTTATTTTGTTATCTACTGTATTTATTTATTCTTCGCGAGTGTAATTTATGTCATACATAGCGGAAAACATTAGAAACATTCTTACGCGAGGGGATGATCTTACTAGCGCAAAACATGAAAGTCATTATTTTACGACTCGACGACTTGACTCGAACTGAAGTCAAAACTTAAAGTCCGCCCTCTCCTTTCACTGCCCCAGATTGTTCCCAAAAACGGGTCACGCATCTTGCAGGATAATTTAACCCTCCGCGAAAACGTAAATACCGTTGCGCGGATGAAAATTTATCGTAAAATAAAATAGGTGAATAGCGCAAGTGCAATACTCTGATAATAAATGCTCTACGGCGCTCGATGTAGACTTGCATATTTTATTCTGATGAGAGTCCAAGCGAAGATGACTTTTTGGGCAATAGAGGAGTGTCGCTATATAGCATTGAACATGGCGGCCATTTTGGCGGCACATTTTTTCTTATAGGAAATAGCGTGGGTGACGTCGCGTCACGTCACACTGATATTACTCTATTCTGAAAACCATCGCGCCGTGCCGCGAAAGAAAGGACCGGTCGTGAACGAGATACGGAGACCACCTGGTCAGCCCGGACGTTCCAGTCCGCAAAAGCGTAAATGGCGGAAGCCGTGGGACTTTGGCGGCCGTATAAGCCGTAACGTTTTATTTTCTTTATTATTATTGTTATTATTTTGCGTATTACTTGTTGTTTTATTTAGTTTATTAGCAATTAGTGTCATGACACGCTAGGTAATTGATTCGTTAATATTTAATTCAATATATGAGTTATAGATTAAAATGATTCTAGTAACTCTCAATACCTCGTTGACTTAATTATTTCAATTACATCATTAAAAACAGGCCAGCTGGCCTGTTTTATTTATAGGTGTCTCAAAATTTCATTAGAAAAGTCTTTGGAGATTTGCCTTATGAGGTGGAATCTTTTTTGTCAATGATAACTGAGGTTTTCGTTTTCTTCTTCTTCTTCGTCCGACCGCGAGTCCGTTTCATTGAGAGTTTGCATTCGAGAGAGAAAAATATGTTAGGATCGCGGGGGTACTCTATACTTATCTAATGTTGAATACTAAGACAGATAATAAAGGGTATAGATAACGTTCAAGCACCGCGAAAGACGGCGTTTCATTGAGAGTTTGCATTAGAGAGATAGATAAATAAATGGTCTAGCCCGAATAGAGGTACTCTAAGTCTATCTGTAAGAAACGCATAGTTAAGAGATAGAGGTATTGTAGTTTTTTACGCGCTGCAAAGATGGTTGAACTAGGATATAATAGATTGTCTCAATTAGAAAGATGCAATAAAGACAAAGGTAAAAGAGTGAAAAAAAGGCTAGTTTGACTGAAGGACTCTTAACATTCTGTAGTTAAATACAAAGACCGAGATAACAATAGCGTGATAAAGCTTGAAAGACCGAGAAAGACGGAATAGGGTAACTAGTAAGGCTCCCCTCTATCTCTAAGAAACGCGTAAATAAGAGATAGATGGGTTTCTAGCTTCTTACGCGCTGCAAAGATAAGGCTGAACAACGATCTACAATGTTTAATTATAAAGAAGTAATAGAGCAAAAGGCAGGAACTATAAACAAATATGCGCTGGTTTAAAGAGATAAGATGGTGTCTAGCATTCTACGCATTGTTATTATTGCAAGGCTGAATTTTTAAGTGGGCTGAACAATTTTTTATATCATCATTATAAAATGCAGCGAGCAGGGTACTTAAACTTGGGTATTTCACAATATCCCCATGATATATAGCGGTGAGACTTACAAAATGTCTTAGTAAAATGGACTCTGAAACAGGCGTGTTAAATTGATAATTTTATAATAAAACTCGGCGGAAAATTTAAATTATTTGTAGTGTTTTCATAAAAAACTAATTGACTTACTGTTTAGTTTTTATTAGAGTATCTATAGACGGAGTAGCGCCATTAAGGGGAAAGTGATGTCAAAGTCTATAGGTCACATTTTTTGACCAGACAACAGGAAAGGAGGCCTGTTCATGCTACGGTAACATAAAGTAGTGCTGTCTATGAGCGATAGATGGCGTTTGAAACTTTGGAACCAGTTCTTATGAACTGACTGAACCAGAAATTTCAAACTTTTGGGCGCGAACTAGTTGAAAAAATTACTTAACATTTGTGATTCATTGGTATCATTATATTTTGCCGTATCTGTAATGAATTGTTAGACAATAAATCGTTCTATTATTATATTTTATTAGTTGCATTCTATATGCCCAAGGTCCTTTTAGGAAGGTTATGACGACGATGACGTCAACAGAAGCTCTTCAAAACTTGAGTGTATTCGGCCATCTTTCTCTAGCACTCATTACGTCATTGAAAAGTATACTTGATCGCCAAAAGCAGCCGCTAATGCAACCAGTTAACCCTGCACCATTAGCCCTCAAACAAATAAAAAATAAAACGTGACGTCATTGAAAGGCGCTTGTAGCGCCAAATTGAAGAAGATGAGACATTAATTGTGACGGAATTGAAAGGCGCTTGTAGCGCCAAATTGAAGGAGAAGAGACATTAATTGTGACGAAAATTGAAAGGCGCTTGTAGCGCCAAATTGAAGGAGAAGAGACATAAATTGTGACGGAATTGAAAGGCGCGTAGCACCTATATGAAAGAGAAGAGACATTAATTGTGATTTGTGACGGCATTGAAAGGCGCTTGTAGCGCCAAATTGAAGGAGAAGAGACATTAATTGTGACGTCATTGAAAAGCGCTTGTAGCCCCAAATTGGAGGAAAAGAGACATTATTTGTGACGAAAAGTACACTGCGAAATTTGAATACTTGTAAAGGTTCTATTTGAAACATTAAAAAATAAAACCACAGCAAAGGTGAAATTGGGTAATACTTTCGGTAATAGAATTAGGAAAGGAGAAACCAAAATAAATTAAATCCATTCCAAACATAGATATATGAAATTTAAACTAGATCCACTACCTTACCTAAGTCACGCGCAAAAACGTCAGGAATAGAAGACATTTTCACGCGCTCATGCTCGCCTTTGACTGTGCAAATGTCACGCGCCACGGGGGACATGTCCCCCCGTATAGCGCAGGGGAAAAAATATTTTGTATAAATCTTTTTCCGCGCCAAAAGCAGGACCACGCGGGAGGGTAGTAAAAGTGGATTTTAGGGGGGATTTGTAGCCTTTCCCAGTATCATGTCCATTCAAAATGGCAGCCTCCACAGACGTGAAAAATGGCCGATAAGAAAAGGTTTATATTTTCGTTATTTTTCATATATCTATGATTCCAAATTGTATTACCACAATTAGGAAATGCACATTTTGTGATGTCAGTCATATTAAAGAGTGAGTTTAATAAAGCCAATTCTAGGTCATTTAAGGTATATTTTATTGTATATAATGTTTTTCGATTGACAGTAACATAAAACCAACGATATTCCATTACAAACGTTTGTTATCTATTTTCGGATAAAACGTTTTACCCTATTTCACTGTTGCTGGGATTTTGTTTTAATGTTTTAAATAAAATGTTTACAATTAAGTATTCAAATTTTGCAGTGTACTTTTGGCGCCCAAAACTAATCGGTGCAACAAATAAAATGGGTTAATTGATTTACTAGTGTTTAATTTTTTCAAAAGCAAACACAAATTATACAAAAACGTTGTTTTGCTTCGCACTTCAAAAAAGTGCATTTATAGGTAAGAATTTCAAACCCGTGAAGGGACAGAAATTATAAATTCACAGTGAAAGAAATATGAAAGTCGCAGTCTAAGAAATCATAAAGCTATAATTATAATAATTAATATGAATAAAAAATTTACAAAAAAATGACGTATAAATTCGGCCTATTGAAACTTTTACTTATGTAGATTTAATGATTAGAAACTTTATAAAGAGGCGAATGTTTCCTTTTACTAACTGAAAACTGCAACCATCGCCATTCGATATCACCACTCTAGAGTCTAGGAGAAGGGAAAAAGTAAGAGTCAATTAAACTTTAGTAGCTGTCAGATGACGATAACACGCGAGTAAAGGTTTGTTAGTGTATTCCCCGTGGTGAAACATTTTTAAAAATCAAGAGTCTCATCTAAACAGCAACCCCTCTTAAGATAATATAATTCTCCACCCTAAAAACTAAACATTTTAAAAACGCGGGCAGGAACTATTTGGTATTATGCATAGATGGCTTTTAGTTACCCTTACCAAGAGTGAATTCTACAACAGAATGACTTCTGCATAATTAAAAGTTTCGATAGGCCGAATTTATACGTCATTTTTTTGTAAATTTTTTATTCATATTAATTATTATAATTATAGCTTAATGATTTCTTAGACTGTGACTTTCATATTTCTTTCACTGTGAATTTATAATTTCTGTCCCTTCACGGGTTTGAAATTCTTACCTATAAATGCACTTTTTTGAAGTGCGAAGCAAAACAACGTTTTTGTATAATATACCCTTAGACTATGCATTGCTATACTTTAATTTCATATTCCAGGCTACCCCTCAATAGTGAAAAGGTAGACAAACAACCCGGTTCTATTTTGTTTTGTGTTGTAAGACTTCCCCTTTGGATTTTGTCGGCGTATCCGAACCCCCCGCGTTAAAATTGTATGAATAATAAGTAATGTAATTCCAATTCATTACTTGCGACTATAGTCACAAATCATCATTTATCGTATTTTTATTAGTTATTGGAAAGTTTTCTTTCCCTATTTTTTTGGAGTTTTATTCATAGGATTTCCAAAAATCTTGTGCGGATTATTCTGTTTTATACGGGAAATGAAAATAAAAGTGTAATTCTTCCTTTAAATTCAAATTTCGCTGAAACTACTTATATGCCAGAACTAAATCGATAACCAATAACCTTTTATCTAGGGTGTAGGGCAAATTTAATATGTTACTCCTAGCTAATGTATTATAATAGGCAAAATTTAAAGGCTGAAGAGTACTATTCGAGTAAAAGAACTCCGAGAGTGCAAATTCCAGTAATGGTTAAAATACAACATGATAATTTTTTTTTTTTTTTATCTTTTTAAAGTAGAAAAAAAATTGTTTAAGATTTTAGAAGCAATTAAGGCGGAAGGAAAAGGTTATTTAGTACGGTGAAAATAAAATAGATGGCGACCTTGGACTATTATTATTTTCTGATTTTTGTTAGTCATGGATTAATTGTAAGTGCACTCCATGTATTAGTGTTCCCTCCTTTTCTTTTCCTCGATAGCGGAAACATCTATTCTTCTCTCCTGTTCAATCGTCATCATAAAAGTCGCATTTGGGCTTTGCCTTTTTAGCCACAACATGGATTAATTAATTAATTAATCCATGGCCAGAAGACCAAAAACATTTCGTTATTTTGCTTAGGGTGACATACTCGGGGAAATTAGGAACTAACACCAAAACATGGTTTTTAATCGATTTCTTCTCGGATTTCAAACCGATTTAAATGAAATTTCAATTTTTTCGGACTACTAGTTCGCTCTAATCAACGGAAAAACGATTTAAAAACCTACTCGTACAAATTAATATTTTTCTTTAAGTAAGGAGTACTACATTTTTTTTCATATTACTTCATGTCACAGAGGATAGGTGACGACTAATTATCATGGCGCAGGTTTTAAAGGAGGTTTGTGATAGTTTTGTTCTTGGTTCGTAACGAGGAAGAGAAGGAACATGTATTTGGGAATTATTTAACTCTGAGAGATTGATGGCGGTGCAAGTTTCAAGGGAGGATTGTGGTAAAATGGATCCTGGTGCGTTATTTGGTTGGCAGGGAGAAGGTGAAGACATTTGGGGTGAATTTAATTCTGTGTGGTTTGGTAATGAGATATTGTTATGTATTGGGTCAGTAGTGGCGTTATTTTTGGAGTGGTGAATTGAGTTAATACTGTACGGTTCAACTTGAATTTTTGAGTTCTCGCTTAACTTTCCCAAGCAACCATAATACAAAACGTCAGAAATTAATTTGTCAGCCAAAATTCGTTGTTTTTGCTCTAAATCTTTCAGTTGAAAAGCAATTTTTTTCCCAGTAGCTACGAAAATATCTTCGTCTTCTGTTTCTAATTGTTTGTAAACTAGGTTTAAAAGGGCTTCTTTCTTTTTTTCGATGTTATATTTTTTTCTTTTTGGGGTTTTTTGGTGTAATTCATTTGTCTTTTGTTTTGTTGTGTTATCTTCCATTTCAGTATTTTTTGGTGTTTTTTCAATTAGCTTGGATGGTTTTCCTCGACTAGTACCAGGACTACATTGCTGTTCAAAGTCTTCTTCGTCTTCTGCCTAAAAAAATTAATATCTATATTTCTCGAATAACTCTTAGACTCCTAACTCTAAAGAAGATTGGAAAGAAGTTGCGCAAGGTTTCGAACGTATGTGGCAATTCCACCATGGACGGAAAGCACGTGGCCACAGTGGATCCTATTTTTACAATTACAAAGGCTTTTTCAGCATCATTTTATTTGCAATAGTCAACGCCAATTACGAATTTATTTACGTTCACGTATGCACAAATGGACGAGTTTCTGATGGAGGAATTTTAAGCGAACTATCGTTTTATAAGAAGTTAATTTCAAATAGTCTTGGTGTACCGGACCCAGAAAAATTACCAAACTCAAATTCTATAACACCCTACTCTTTAATCAGCGACGAAGCTTTTCCTCTTTCTGATCTTATTTTGAGGCCTTATCTTCACAAAGGAATAACACGTGAAGAAAGTATATTTAATTAGAGAATGTGTCGCGCTAGACGCGTTTTGGCATCTAGATTTAATATCTTTTTCGAGCCAATGAACATAGATCTAGGAACCATTGACGTAGTAGTACTGGCTTGTTGTGTATTACACAATTTTCTAAGAAGAAACGTCGGATATGCTTATACTCCCCAATCAATTTTCGATCGAGAGGATCTAGAAGCGAACCGAATAATTACCGGAGATTGGCGTGAAAATGGAGAATTACCTTCTCTAGTCAAGGTGCCAACTAAAGGTCCTCAATCTGTAAGAGTGCTAAGGACCAAGCTTAAGCAGTACTATAATAATGAAGCTAAAGATTCCTTCCAAGATAATATGGTTACAATACGCCGAGAAATACGTTCCAACCAAAATACTTCATACTATTTGTAAATAAATAAATACATGAATAAACAAAATTACGTTATCAGGCGCCACGATTTCTTCTTCAAAATCTTCTTCCATGTTAGATTTCCTCTTTCTTGATGTCTCATCATCCGCGGTAAACATTAATAAGTTGAAATACCATAACGAAGGAACGTAAATGTCGTCGGCAGATTTTCCCGTTCCTTTGGAATCTTTCACTTTTTTAAGTTCTCGTCGAAATGCAGTAGGGAAATTGCGAATTTTTTCGCAACGAAATCTTTGTCAGCATTGCCACTAATTTCTTTGCACTTTTCTACTAATGTTTCATATGCGTGGGGTCTAGCTACTATATTCACTGCGGCGTTGGCGTTGGCGTCGGCGTCTTGCAAGAAGACGAAATACGTCATCGAATCGAAAAACTTTCGTCTACTTACCTCTCCGAGTGAACTTTTAGTTCGCGGAGAGGATCTGTCTGTACGTGACGTCAGAAGAAGACGTCATCACCCACGGAGCTTGACCCTCCAATAGAATTCGCATATACAGTTATTAGCTTCTACCATGCTGTAAACGTACATCCACTGCAGCTCATTGAAGAGCAGCAACCGTTACTCGCTTGTTAGTTTATAATGATAAACGAACGCCTTATATAGTATCTTTTGGATTCGCGTTTATTTTAGCCTTCTGAGGTTATAGCTTTTACTGAATTGAAACGTAATATTCATTTAAATTTAAATTAAAACAGACTAAATGATTTAACTTAATCTAAAAACCAATGTTGCTGAAACTTAAATTTAATATAA
This sequence comes from Odiellus spinosus, assembly GCA_963920705.1. Classification (NCBI taxonomy): domain Eukaryota; kingdom Metazoa; phylum Arthropoda; class Arachnida; order Opiliones; family Phalangiidae; genus Odiellus; species Odiellus spinosus. Next base: position 4,010,268 of record OY987230.1, read on the forward strand.
AAAATATTTTCGAAGATATTAAAAATTTTCTTATAGGTTGATCAGATAAAGGCGTGTTTTCACGGGTGTTCAAGATAAAATGAATTAATAAATTTTAGATATTATGGTGTTTTCACGGATATCCAAGATAAGACGATAAAGATTAGATGTAAAGGTGCCTTCACAAGGGTCTCCAAGGTAAAAATTAATAAAGATTAGGTATAAAGGCGTGTTCGCAGGGTATCCAAGATAAAATGACTTAATAATAGTTATAAAGACGCGTTTCCAAGTAGTCCCTGCTGTTATGTTTCTCGCTTGCACGTTCATCATAGAATATAGCGGGAGGTGTCATTGTTTTCAGAAAAATGAGCTTAATCCGAATTTTGATGGTGGAAGTTCGTGGGGGGTGGCAGAGGTGCGCTAGCCCACCCAAACCTAGTTTTCGGGGATTATTTTTTTTTACCGACGTATTTTAAATAAAATAAATATTTTACACGCTGAAATTGTTCAATAGGCTATCTATAGCCCATATAAAAAAAATTGGCATCGCAAGTTGTTTATATTTTCCGCAGGGTGGCGCCCAATTTTAACCCGCCCACCCTAAGGTGAAAACCTTTTCCTTGTAATAAATATGTCATATAATATATCAAACGAAAGCTTATAAGCCGTAGAATAGTATAATATCAATTAAGTTGTCATAATTATGAAATGAAAACTACAAATATTATAAGAAAAATAAAGTTTTTTTTTAATTTTAATAACAATATGAAAATATTGGGTTTTATATCACTCATATTTGGTAGATATACAAAGTAATGAAATCTTTTATAAATCTTCGTCACTTAAATCACTTTCATCACTATCATCACTACCTATATTTTTATTTTCAATGTAACCGTTATCACAATTTTCTTCGTCACCTCCGCACAAACACATTTCTGTGCATCGTACGCGTGGTGTTTGCGAGGCACACTTACAAGGAGGCTTACACCGTCCACGGCTACAATTACATTTAATGAAGTGTAATATCTCCTCAGGGGCACAGGGTAAATCGCAAAGAACTGGTTCGTAAGTATTATTTTCGAAGACCCATCCATAATTCGTGGCTGGTGGTAAATTTGGGTGTGGAAAAGTATCTTTATTCCACTCCATACATTGGAAGTGTGCCCTGCGTATAGTTGGAGCTAATGCTCCAATGGTTGGAGGAAGCCCCTCTCCCTGGGAACCTTTCTTGGAGAAAAACCACCATCGAAGCTCTCCAAGACTGGATATTTTCTGACTTGTTTTCGAGTAAACTGAGACTACAAATTTCTCAATCCCTTTAAAAACATCCTCGGTTATGACGAGTTCTCTCCCAAGGGACGATAATGCTTGGAGAACGTCAACTTCCGCGCAGACAAATTTGTTCCAAAATGTTGTTTTGGCTTTGCCCGAAAACCAACCAGTGACATCAGAACCAGATATTGCGTGTAAACCAGGTAAAGCGGAGGCCTTCAGGGGTCCAAGAGCGTCAAAAATAGTCTTAATATCTATATTTAAAGTTTTGGGTCCCGTTCTGACGAATGTTGAGTGCACCGGCAGCTGAGGATATCTTCTAATGGCCAAAATTAGTACATCCGTGTCCGGGGAAAAAATTGTTAACTTGGTCGCACCTCGTTTGAAGGCGTGTACAGCGTGAAGAATTATTTTGGTGTCAGCTTCTTCGTGAGAACTCGCTAAATCACAAGAATCAAAATGTGTCGACAAAGCTTCTTTTCTGAACGCGACGACAATGTTTTTCTTTCTTCGTTTAGCTTCCTCAATTAGAGAATGACCCAAGAAGACTGTGAGCTCATCTTTTGTTTTGATGTGGGAAAGTAATTTTTTTAGTGGTATTGAGCGGATCTGAGTGTTAGCTTCGATCTTGTACCTTATTGCGGAAGCTCCTTTTTGCCTTCTAAGACGTGTAGCATTTTTAAGGGAGTCATCGATATAGGTATCGAAAACTATGTGTACTTCTGAGAATCTGCAATATTTGGTGAATATCTTTTCGCAAAAATGTTTCGCGTAGTCGGAGCACGTATTTAAGTTCTTTATAGTCATGGACTGAACCTCGGCCATCCCATCAATTATAGCTATATCAAAACCAGGTTCTGTTTCCGATCTTATTCGGCCGTCACTGATTTCGGATTGTTTCGTTAAAGCAAGAAGAAGATGTAGAAGTTTTGCCTTATCGTCGCTGTGGTTTAATGATCCATCAGCACTAAATAAAGCTCGTGGTACGACAGTTAGTTCGTACTTGCTAACCACTTCATGTAAATCCATTTCAGGTCGAGAACGGCATAAAAGAACTAGACGTGTGAATAGATTGCGATCTTCTTTTAATTCCAAAATTCCAACTTTCGTTTTAATTTTGACTTTTTTAGCAGTTGTACTCAAAATCTGAAGATTAACGTTGCGAAGGGGATCCCACAGGTTTACGCTACCTTCGACGATTCTTTCTTTCACAAACCTTTCGTACTCCTTTGACCCGATCGCGCTCATTTCGCAGACATCATTTTGTACTTTCGGTGGTGCGACTGACTTAGAAACTAAATTTATTAGGTCTGTTCCTTTGTATTTAAATGGATTCGTAAAAGTGTTTATGGTAGAAATAAGTTTCGAAACATTCCTTATTTTACGGGTAGAAACGGATATTTTATCCTCATGATGTTTCGATTTATTTGAACTAGTTACTACGCGTCTTCCAGCCATCAGTTTGGTTTCTTCGGCTAATTTTGCTAATTGAGGAGATGTCAGAAAAAACTTGGTTAGAGTTTCAGGTCGAAGGGTTATTCCAACCAATCCTCCAAGGACCTTCATTTTCCTATTTTCCTGTTCAAGACCTTCATCTCCACCAAGACTACAAAAAGGAGTTACGTTTTTGTTTGGTGCCCAATTTCCCGCCTTTAAGACGGCCCATGTATCGGGATCTTCATCTTTAAGCGCTTCCATTTCGACTAAATGTAAAGCGGACATTGCTGAGTAATTTCTTAAGTCTAGAGCAAAGAAATATTTGGTGAAATCTTTTAAAGATTCTAGTCGGAGTTCCCAGTTGGCACTGCGAACCGACCTTATAAATGCAAGAAGGGACAATACCATGTTCATATATTGTTTAACCATACTAAACGTTGGGTATTTCTTTGATTGCTCTTTTGAAAAAAATTCCATTTTAACTGATATTTCTAATTGGTCAAGCGTAGTTAAGAACTGGTTGTTTAAAGCGCCAAATTCATCAGTTCTCTCATTCCAAGCATTGAAAATAGAGGCTGCTCTTCCTTCACATTGTAATTTCTCTTCCGGGTAATTTTCAAAGAAACTTTCTAAAAATAGTGAGTAGAGTGCTTGTAATGTTGTTAAATGGGCTTCGATGGCTCTCCGGAGAGGTTTCCCTTCCAAAATCCGTTTGACAGTTTGAGATGTGTATAAACCAGCTTCTATCCACATCTCAGGTATCCCTGTGAGTTCCACAAATTTTCCAATCGCCCTCAGTTCAGCCATCTCTATGTGCAATTCACCAGGTAACAAGATCCAGTTCTTGACTGACAGTGCCATTTCAAGTTGTTTCATAGGGCGATAAAGACCCAAATCCATCGTAACAATTGGCTTTGAATTGGAGTCCGTAAAAATAGTGTTAATTTTTTCAAAGGATTTCATAACCGTCAACTGAACCGTTCTTTCTGTTGGAGAAGTACCAATAAGCGGAAGAACAGCAATACGAGTGATCTTTTTGGGCTCGTATAATAGTGAATTGTGAGCTGACCATGTGAGACTAGTTTTTCGTAATGTTACTTCCAGTTCAGTTTCTCTGAAGCCATGAAGAAGAGACATAATCCATGCTAGATCACGATAAAAAGCTTCTTGTATTTCTTTCGAAACGCCACGCTCATGATAATATTCTGGGTATACCTGGCTCCGTGGGCGTACGGATTTTGAAATTTCACATGGAAGTAACTCGTAAATGGAACTAGGAATTTTCATGCTTTTGGCGTTCTCAGAAATCATAAATCGTTCAGGATTGTCGCCGTTTTCTATTTGTTGGTACAGCACCATGACAGTTCCATGCATGGTGCGTTGGCCGTCGGGAGTATCTTCTTGAAAATCTAAATTGTCAAAAGCAAATGTAACTCTTCTTCCTTTCACGAAGTCCGGTGGAATATACACCCCGTCGTTGTCTTTCATCTTTGATAAAACTTCTTTCGCAATTAGAGTTTGTACATCATTCATTCTGGAATAGGTGACTCCCCATCCCATCTCACTCATAAAGTCAACCATATGGGCGCTTCGTGTTTCTTTGTGAATATATAATGAAACTCCCATTTGCAATGGCATTTCCCTAGTTCTACGCATGCTTTTAGTATCATCATGCAGTGAAGCTTGACGAGGCGTTAAGGTCTCAAACAAAAGAGATTGAGCAAGGCGAATAGATCTCTGATCAATTTCGCTGCATCGACGGGATTTGGACGAGAGTGTGGCTTTCCCAACCATACACCACTTGAAAAATAATACAAGTTCCTGTGGTAAGGTTGTGTCATCGATTTCGAGAGATCCACTAAATTCCCATTTTTTGGAAGAAGTCACTAAATTTCTGATTACCTTCGCGGCCTTAAAAAGAGATTTTAGTCTGCCTTCGTTATTTTCTTCTTCCAATCTTAATAAAGCCGAATCCTTCGTGGTCTTCAATGAAACGCGTTCAGATTCTCGTTTTTGCTTTGGTGTCGAAAATTCGATTCCAACTATCTCTTCCTTTAAGAAATCTTTCAGTTTTCTGCGCGACATTAGATCATCTTTAAATGAAGCTAACCCATTAGAATAACAAATGTTCAAATAAGCGTTGTGTAGGTCAAGCAATGTAGTTATTGTTTCTCCTTCGAGACATTCTTCGACCATGTTCAAAAATTCAATTTCAGATGCAACTATACCTGCATTGTCGCATTCGGGTCTTTTTTCCGATCGTTGATGTCGCAGTAGTACTGTCTGAACATTTTTGCTCCAACAGTTAAGATGGTACATTATATCTACGGCATGTACGTCTGTTTCACTTATGCATTCACTTAGGCGAACGCGCCAAACGTCATTTCCGCTCAAATCAACAGCTCGCTTTAATGATTCGCCACTTCTATCATAAGAAATTAAATGCAATGGATTTCTTCTTGACCCGTTTCCATCGCAGAAAAAACATAGTGTTTTTACGAACTTCGGAGTTTTGCTTCTAGTAAAAGTTGATCCACATGCCTCCAAGCTTGTAGTTTCGTACGTGTCACAATCGCTTTCTCTGGTTGTTTGTTCAAAGTATTTCTCAACCTTTTTTTTATGGGATTTATGCGTAAATTGTTTATAGCAAGATAAATGCCAAGAACATTTATTTCTTTTTAGATTATCTACTGTCACATCACCTTTCATGTATGTTACGAATGTTTGGCTATCTTCATCTTTTAAAGCCGCGAATTCTGAGATTAACTGCGATATTTTTTCCAACGATTGATCTTCCGGATTTCGAACTAATTTCTCCCTAGATTTTTGTTTACAGAAAATGCAGTTTTCACTTTTAAATAGACTTAACATGTTGTACTAATAATAACAAAAATGTTTGGAAAGCAAACTCCCGCGACTCATGCGTCTCAAGTATTATACCAACTGAGGATATTCCCCTTCAAAAGTAAAACTAAAAGTAAAACGAAGTCTATTCTTTTGCCCAGCTTACGCGTATATCTATGTTTGATTGTTTGTATTAGGCTTTATGCTATGCAAAGTCGCCCGACTCTAAAATAAAGGAGGGAAAGGCCGTTGCAGCCTTTGTCAAGTTGACCATCGCGAAATTTCCCGGGCTGGAAGTATTTTTACGACGTCGTAAACTGAGACTTTGAACCAACCGTTCTCTTATCAACATATGTACGAGGCATTTGTTACTTCTTCGACTTGGGGAATAATTTATTTATTAATTATAAATATTTTATTTAAATTATATTAGTTTTAATAGATGTATTGCTAGTTATAGTAATTTTTTATTATTCTACGGCTTATAAGCTTTCGTTTGATATATTATTTTACATATTTATTTAAAGGAAAAAGTTTTCACCTTAGGGTGGGCGGGTTAAAATTGGGCGCCACCCTGCGGAAAAAATAAACAACTTGCGATGCCAATTTTTTTTTATATGGGCTATAGATAGCCTATTGAACAATTTCAGCGTGTAAAATATTTATTTTATTTAAAATACGGCGGTAAAAAAAATAATCCTCGAAAACTAGGTTTGGGTGGGCTAGCGCACCTCTGCCACCCCCCACGAACTTCCACCATCGAAATTCGGAATAAGCTCATTTTTCTGAAAATTATGACACCTCCCGCTATATTCTATGATGAACGAGCAAGCGAGAAGGTTTTATTCCACATAACAGCAGGGACTAAGATAAAAATGACTTAATAAAGAATAGATATTAAGTCCCGTTCGCACGAGTACCCAAGATAAAATGACAAAGATAATATATAAATGCCTGTTCGCACGGGTATCTAAGTTAAAAATTAATAAATATTCGATATGAAGCCACGTTCACACGTGTATCCAAGATAAATTAATAAAGATTAGATATAAATCCGCGTTCAGACTGGTATCAAAGATTAGATATAAAGCCGCGTACACACGGGTATCCAAGATAAATACATAACGATTAGATATAAAGCCGCTTTCACACGAGTATCCAAGATAAATTATTAAAGATTAGATATAAATCCGCTTTCACACGGGTATCCAAGATAAATTAATAAAGATTTTATATAAAGACGCGTTCACAGATAGCCAAGTTGAAAAACATGATTTGAAAAACACGATTTGAAAAACACGATTTGAAAAACACGATTTGAAAAACACGATTTGAAAAACACGATTTGAAAAACACGATTTGAAAAACACGATTTGAAAAACACGATTTGAAAAACACGATTTGAAAAACACGATTTGAAAAACACGATTTGAAAAACATGATTTGAAAAACTTTACGCAACTTCGTGTTTAAAGGAATCTCGAAATGCCATTCAAATTGTTCAAAGAGCGTTTATGCATGCATAACAAGCCCCTGCTATAGTATAATTCTTTTCAGCCTCTATTACAATGTCATGGGTCTAGCTATTCCTATGGGCTTGACCATCTTGTTAAAATTGCGATCATGGTAAACGTCGCTTTTAACCTTCCATATACAGGGAAAGGATCGATATAACTCTATAAATTCTTCCCAAAAACGCTTGTTTATTCTGAAAACGGCAAAAATACATTCGAAAAAGATATACGCGGAATGGCTCGGCGTCCGGATAAAATTATTGGCTAATTTCGCGATTATTTACGATTAACCCTAATTTTTTGTTAATTTTATTGGTTCATAATTCTATACTTTATCTTTAAAAAACAATTATCTAAAAAATCATAGCGTTTTAACTAACGTTTAAATGTTAAAAAATATGGCAAGTGTTTATCCTTATTGATAAAGTTATGATTTTATCGTGATAATAGTTGAAGAATAATTTAGAAGTCGGGGTTTAGACAAGGTTATTTCGGTTTGTTTTATCTTTATTCATAATTGGAAATTAAACACGGGAAGTCTATGATATATGCATGTAATCGCGAATATTTAACTGATTAACCAAATGTTTGTAGATTATCTTGTCTAAATCCCGACCTCTACTTAATTTGAAAATAATAAAAAAAGGTTATTTTTTATCGCAACTGGGGTAATGATGTTGTTTTTTACTTTTAATCCAAGAAAACAAATGCTACTTTATCATTTTAATTTTATATGTTGTTTCATAAATATTTGGCTAGCATAATTTCGTCGGCAGGTCTCCGACAAACCCATACTCGTAAAGATTTCTCTCCGCAAGTTGCGCCGATCTCTGAAATTTCCCGCTCGGGTCGGGAGACCAGCGACTGTCGCAAACGACGTCTTTGGTCGTTCAATAACGCCATACACAGAAAGACTTTTTCAAGGACGAGCGACAAGAAGTCGTTGTCACATCAAAAATCGCATCGTGTATGGGGCCCTTAAGGCCTAAACCACCCCCTGATGTGATGGGCCATTAGCCTTTTGTCGGGTTTGTACAATTAAAGAATTTAAAAAAAGGTTTGTTGGTGAGATCCCGTGGTGATAATATAATAAATATTTGAAAACCCTCCCCGATCCTCGTTCATGTCCACCTGATATTTGGTAGCACACGCGAATGAAGGATCCCTACATCTCTGAATAAATTAGAGAGAATGGATAGCGTAGCTTTGAACACGCTGCAAATTATGGTGAACTTATTAAAGATTTTCGGTTACTGGGAATGGGAAAAACTTCGAAAATAGAAATATTCTCACAAAATTTTTTTGTTCTAGGCTGGCTAAGGAGTCAAGCTTGAAAAATTATTTTTGGTTAGAAGGGGGTCGTTAAATCCCGTCAGAGTTGAAAATCCCGCAAAATCGACCAATTTGGTTGAAAAATCTATTTATCCCACACAGCCCAAAAAACGTTCAAAAATCCCACAATGTGGAATTTATCCCACACATTGGCAACAACCAAGAATAGATTCAACACAAGAATATGGAAGATCTATACCAGGCTGCGGGGATAGGCGCTGTCGGCAGAGCTAGCTCTCTGTCGCGGACCTCGAAAGCTCGTGATAGGGTGAAAATCATAACGCATATAACGTCAAATCTAGTAAGCTACACCCGCTCGAAACTAGCGTTATACCAGAGGTATAGCGTATGGTTCGATATTCTTGTGTTGAATCTATTCTTGCAACAACTGCAAGCCCAAGAAATCTGGTGATACCAAGAATAGATTTAACCCAAGAATATGGAAGAGCTATACCTTTGTATGCGCTCTAGTCACAATCGGGCGGAGCCTATGGGGGTCTTACGCCAGACCTCCTGTCACGTGCACAGGAAGCGGTTAACGGTTTTCTACGATGAGTGCGGGGTTGATATCAGGCTGCGGGGTTGATATCAGGCTGCGGGGATGGAGGCGCTGGCGGCAGAGCTCGCTGACTGTCGCGGACCTCGAAAGCTATAATGATAGGGTGAAAATCATAACGCATATAAGCTCCTCCCGTTTGTGACTAGTACGTTTCCATATTCTTGTGTTAAACCTATTCTTGGTGAAACCCTAACCCGAGCGATTGTTTGGTAGCGCAGTTGCCAAAAGAGCATTTCCCATGTGCGCACTCCCATTAGAGCGGTTTCTCACAAGTGCAGTTTCCTAAAAGCGCGGTTGCCAAAAGAGCAGTTCTCATTTGCGCACCTCCAAAACAGTGTTTTTTATAAACGCATTTTCTTATAGTTGACCAATTATTAAAGTCCTGATCCAAAGTACATCTTAGTCGCAAAACTCATACATATTAAAAAATAACGTAGAGATTGAGAACGTTAAACTTTACATTTCGTGTATAATTGAGCACCTTTCATATTCTTTACGCAACAAATAAGACAGGCCAAACACCTTATCAAAACTCACGAAAAAGAAGAAATTACTGGATAATAATTAAATTAACGAAATTAAGATCGAATAAATTTCTGACTTTTTCCAAAAAGAGTCAATTGCTGTGCCAACGAGAGTTCGTCTTTGAGCCAAAAGAAATGATGTTAGAAAACACGCGCACAAAAGTTAAATTTTAGTTCAAGGGCTATTATTATATGATATGTCTGTTTAGCTCACTATTTCTTAGCCCGCTAACGGCGGGTCCTTAACTTAATCGGGGATTGGGAACGCAAAAATGGCAAAAGCGGCCCTCAATGTTATTATCTCAAAGACCGTTACTATCCGCTATCATTAGCCTATAGAAATGGAATATCAGGAACGAAAAGGGAAGCATGCGTGAGAAGGCCTAAAGTGAGGGTGAAAAACACCAAGACAGATGAAGGTGAAAAGTAAATTTCGTGAAAATAAAACTAATTGAATAGAATATATTCAATAATGAGTATAGAAGTAGCGAAATTAAGAAATCCAGAGAAAAGTCGATTTCAAAGCTACAGTGATTAAAATTATATTATTGAGTCACTCAAAACGAGTTTAAATTTTAAAATCTCATTTACACAAGTCTCAAGTATCATACTAGTTTTTATTATGTTTCTTAAGCAGCAACACTATTTACCTTGCAACATAATTTTCGCTCTTTTTTTTTTTTTTTTTTTCATTCTAAAATTTCTTTAAAATGGATTTAGGCTTAACGACACTAATTCTGGCCTTTGATTAAAATCGATATATATGGGATGCTTAAATTTTGATCATTTACAATAATTGCATTGCAATTATACCTAACCTTTCCCAACCAAAAGAAAGCTTACTTTTGGTTGCTTTCAAAATTGAAGAGGAACTTGCAGGGGCAGCCTCCATTGCAGTACACTCTTTACGCGCCGATCTCTTAAGAGATGTCAGTATTGCAGTTCCCATTCTGATCCTATTCTGATTGGCTACGCTGTGACGAGAGAGACAAACTAGGCGATCGATAACTCCTCCCCTCTACGCGTTTTCCGTAGCAACGGGTGTAATGCGTGGATAGGTACGAGAGCGAGAGCGAGAGATAGAGTGAGGGGCAGGTGTACCATCTATTGCGATAATTCATCATTATATTTGTACTACAAATGGCGTAGCACCTAGAGTCCTATGAGTATGGCCATTTCGAATTCGTCAATGGTGAAGATGATAAAATATTACTTTGCAATAGATGAATTTCTTCACAGTCTCTGCCAATCCGCAATTGTCTTAATGGATGGGACCCACTTTGCTTGCTCGAATCAGTTTCTTGCTCGAAGCAGTTCTTCACGTCCCTTACAAAGGAATAATGATCCAGTGCCTATACGCTTTACTTCCTGCACATTTAAAAAATGTATACACACGCATGTTTCATCTCATTGAACAAGCCGTTACTGAGAAGAGGCAGTTTCAAATAGATTTTGAATCAGCCATGATATCAACCATTAAAAACCTGTTTCCATCTTCTACGATTAAGGGATGTTGGTTTCATTTTACACAGTCAATATGGCAAGCTGTAAACAAAAAAAAGCCTGTCTTTATTATAACACAAAAATAATGAGGTTCGCATCATGATTTGTCGCATAATGCCATTGTCTTTGATACAATGTGAATAACTAGATAAAGTTTGGCTGAAAATTCAAGGAACGTTCCCGGATCAACTGCCAAATGTTAGAAAATTCTTGGATTACGTCATCGATACTTGGTTCGAAAATTCCCGTTATCCTCCTGAAATGTGGAATCATTATAGTAGATACGATATGCGTACGAACAACCACTTGGAAGGATTCCACCACAGATTAAACCAGAAAATCAACCGAAAACCATCCTTGTATAAGTTCATTGACGTGTTGAAAGATATCCAAGTAGAAAACCGTATCAGAAAACTGAACCGTGAAGCGGAGAAACGTCTGAAGTACAATGAATTTAACGAGAGATACCAAAGCGCAGTCAAGACCTACCAAGAAGGAATTGCTAATCCCAATATTTCTTTATCGGTTTTCCAAGGGAATATTGCTTAATATCTCCCTTGTTTGTATTCTATTTCTTTGTTAAATTTGGTAATTATTACTTCGTTCTTGGCACCAACCTTTGTTCTTCGCTTTTAATACCCAAGGATTCCAACTCCCAAAAACTCCTCATAATTTTGTCAATCCCCTTTTCCTCGGCTCCAGTAATCATTGTAGTTACAGTATAATTGTGTACGTTAGATTTTTTTTCCAACCATCCAAACATAGTGTCTAGGGCTACACATACCATATCTTTCGGTAATACCGCTAACTACATTCCAATAATAATATATACCCTAATTAATTAATACCCTAATACTTGAAATATTTTCAGCTGCTAGGCTCGGCTCATGTGCCATTTCTCGGTTTCCTTTCATTCATTAGCTCCTCTATCCTCCCGCAATGTTTCGTAGTCATTAAATTTCAGAGGAAAGTACTTCCGTAGCTATAATTTAAACTCGGATATTTCTTGTTTTGTAACGTTACTCCGACTATACGTCTATTAATTTCTTCCGGAAATTCGTGGCCAAAGTTGTTGACAGTCAACGACTCAACCCTAATTCTTCAACTACAGGTAAATTTATTTTCCTTGAATATTCTTCTTTGACAAAGCTCGCTTCGCTAGCCGCGTCTAACAGACATCGAACATCCTCTTCCTTCGGAAAGAATTGGGTTTCTAATCATGACCGTTTGAAGTAGGTTTTTCGCTTGCTAATATCGCTCGGATCTGTCAACGTTGAATTTACGTCTATTATTTCCTTGGGGCCGTCTCCTTAGATTCTTTGGAATTTTTATTTGACTAGTTTAATTCGCATATAGCAAAGTTTTTCTTTATTGTTACAAAAAATGAAAAATAGCTTATTGTTATTAGCGCCCCTTGATACGTTAGTAGCTAGAGTGGCTTCATTGGAATATATGGCTTAGCCTTCACGTCCCATTTTCCAGGATGACGCTTATTTGAAAATCTACTACTTGCCGTTTTTCGTTCTATTTAGGTGCGCTAAGTAACTTCGACCGTTCTCTACTTTGTAAATCTATCCTCAAGAATTATATTAAAGCATGTACATTCCATTCGTCATCTGTTTCCCGCTGCTTGCTAAATTCTAGACGAATATCTTCTGGAAGACTTCTTAATAGGCATAGGAAACTCCCGTTCGATCTGATGTATTGATCCAATGATTTCAAGATTCTAATATTTATTTCGACGGTGTCGAATAATTTTCGTAATGCTTTAAGGTCGCTTGACTATATAACGGGTTCTACATTTAATAATTTATTCATATGATTGAGAATGATTAAATCCTTTCTCCATAAACGTTCTTTTAATATGGATATAGCTTCATCATACTTTTGATCTGAAGCGTAGACCCCTGATAACCACTGATTTTGCCTCCCCTTCTAAATACATTTCCAAAATACTAAATTTGTCTAACTAGGCAAGATCCTGGCCGTCCACGGTGACGATGAATTGATTCGAAAAGCTATGGAATTTTGTGATGCCTCCGTCAAACTTCTGGATTGTTAGTTTTGGGAATTTCGTGTAGGATTTTCGATTAGAGCCACTAGAAGCACCACTAGCCGCGAGATTGTTATTAGGGCCGTTTAAACCGGAGGCTGAAGCTACGGACAGTATATCCGATACGCTTGAAGATATTCCTCGACCAGATTTAGTTTCTCGTCGTCCGCTACTTCCTCCGCTTCCTTTTCCGCAAAGCGATGGTCTTCTTTCTTTCTAATTAATACAGACAACGCATCTCGCAAAGTTTCTATATCCGTCAACTCGTCGTGCTATGGCATTTAGGTAGTTGGTAATTGTCGTTCTCATCCATTTTCTTACTGATTTGGCTCGGAGATATCAATCGTTATCGCTCGCGAGGGCGGCTGTACTTGCTGGTGCTTCCGCTACAGTCCTCGCTAATATTTCGTCGTCGGTCATTTTAATGTTTATTTAATATATTCGATTTTACCGCTTATTTCTCTCGCAACTCAACCATTCCCGGGTTTTGGCACCATAAAGAAGAGCTAAAACAAGACTTATGGCACTTCGGTCCCTAACGCTTGAACTTGTAGATGCCGTACTTTTATTTCCTTTAAAATCTAATTAATGCTGGCAGGTTAAGTCTGTATGTAACTAATATATAATTCTTTAATTCGCGGTACTAATTTAATAATTTTAATTGTAATGAGATGATGACTTCGATAAATTTGAGTTTTGACATTTATATTTATATTTGTAGAAAGGCTCTACTCTCCTTAGAGTTATAATGCGAAGTGAAGTTTTGAAATACTTCCTCCGAAAACAGTTCCTATTCCCCCACAGCTGCTTCTTCTTATTTTTAGGAGTCTTAACAGGCGCAATGCTAGAGTTTTTAGGGGTGTAAAAGGATAATTTCACTTTATAATGAGCCCGGGGATGGGACCCATAGCGCGGCGTCCAAACGTCCTGCGATAACAAACGCTGCTTTGACTTAATACAAAGCTTCCCAAGCCCGGACTTCTCGCTAAAAGCCCTTAGGTTTCAAATCCTTCCTTTCGAAGAAACTCTTCTTTACCCGCAGCGAACGACTGTCAAAGTTTTTATTGCTCATTTCTAAGCTAATCAATTGTTTAAAGAATTAAATTTTTGTTTATCAATTTAGAACTTATTAATAAAGTTCGGCTATGTGTTTATGTTTTAACCTTTTCGTAACCCATTCAGGCACCTTTCTCTCTATTACTTCATATACCTTATCAATCTTTCAGTATTGAAATCTTTGTTTAACCAAGAGAAGCACTCGTACTCGATAAAAGCCTTATACTACTTTCCGAATTAAGAACACTATTTATTCAATACTACAAATACTATTAACTATGATTTTTTAAATACATTAAATACTATTATTATGCCTAATTAAATAATATAAATACTATTATGAATTATTAAATAGTATAAACACTGCTTATTATGAACTATTGTGACTAATTGTTCAAATTTAAATTTAATTAGTCTTAGGTTTAAATTTAAATAATTAAAAAATATTTGAATAAAATCGTTATATTCTTCATATCACGTGACCCACAAAATTTTCGTTCTCTCGAAAATTCCGTTTTCAAGTGAGAATTCTCTGCTCCTCTATTCTGTAAGGCTTATTATCATCGAGCGATTTTCGCGGTGAAAATATTTCTTTCCGCCAGCGAAGAAATACTGCTGCGGAATGATAACTAATACCAGAAAGGGTTTTTCGCTAGCTTAGCGGAAATATCGTTTTTGCTTTTTGCTGCAAAAACTGCTTTGTGAAAACTTCAAACTGCTGGCGCTAGTTTTCCATCGTGATTTTCGGTCAAGTGAAAATCTATCTTAAGGGTATATAGTTTTAACAAATTTTGATTAGAAAAATATTACGTTGTCGATTAAATCGTTCTAAAATAGTAACATTTTTATTCTAGTTTTTAAAAATTTGGCTCTAACCTTCTTTACGTAAATATAGGTCTTCCAACTACGATGGGAAATCCTTGATCATCGACGAAGCGATGGCCAGTCCGGATGCAATCTTGGGCGGCGGAAGCGGCAGGGTTCCCAGCGGTTTCGTGGGTAGAGGTCTCGGTGGTCTAGCGGGGATCTGGTCCGAATTACGGCTGCAAATTAGAAGCCACCTAAAAGTGCTTTCCTACCGATGCCCGGGTCTTTTCTTCTGGCATCGTCGTCCGGGTTCCGCCACGGAAGAAACTGGACGTTACGTCATCAAACTCGTGGGCTTCCTCTACTTCCTGATAATAACCTTCGACCTGGTGGCCGTCATAGGCTCCACCGCCCTGGCCGACGGAAGCTGGTTTCCTTTGGTTTTACTATTTTCCTGCCTGTTGGGTATCTTTACCGTCGTTGTTTTGATAGCAAGACAACCCCAAAATAGGTAAGGTTTTGTCTTTAAATCTTTGAGGATATAAGGGTTTATATCAGTGTCGTAAACCGGTAAAATCTCGAGTATTCAAATTCAAATCGTTGGATCGGCACCAATCTTTTTTCTACACCGTGTGGCAAAGATATTTTGGACCACGTGGTGGGCCCATTGAGATAGTAGATTCTATGAAATATTTAGGTTTACATATAGACTCGCATCTGAGATGGAATAATCACATTAAATTAATAACAGAGTCTACGATATATGTCCTTTATCATTATAACTTTGAGTAAATTTTTACAACTTGATCTAATTCGCATAATATATTTCTCTTTGGTTCAATCAATACTAAATTATGGAATAATAGCCTGGGGTAACGCGAGCTATTATATCTTGCGCCCTCTAGCTGTATTTCAAAATAAAATACTTCGTATCTGTTCACATAGACGATATGACCATCCAACTCTGAAACTTTATAAAGAGTTAAGTGTTATGTCTGTATCACAATTGTATATAAAACAAATATTGTTAGATGTTTTTCAAAAACGAGAAATACCAGATCAATAGTTCGTCGTAATTTAAAAGCAAAAACAACCATAACTACAATGCTTTGCGTCCGGTTGTGCAGTTTCCCATTTGCTCATTTTAATTTGCGCAGTTTTCTATTTGCACAGTTTTTCTTTGCGCCGAATCGCACTGGAACGAAACCCAACCCATAGACCTAAGCACACGTGAATTCCGATTAATTGGCATCATAAGGTCGTTTCACCGTTAGTCGAATTCCATTGACCGATTTATCATTCAACCTTCGAGTATTATTCGACCGTCGAATACCATTCGACTGAAAAACCCGCACATCGGCAGGTTGTGGATTCGGTCCAATGGGATACGAAACTTTGCATAGATATCCCCGATAGAATTTAATAAAAGTGAATTCCCTGGAACGCAAAGATTTTATCTTTCCTATCGGAAGATTTTGCGAGACTTATAATAATAATTTAGTGGCTAGAAAATGAGCACTACACCCAAACACATTTTAAAATGTAATTTAAAATTTATAGTTTAGATAAAAATATTCTTAAATTACAGAAAAATAACTTCATAAATCGAATTGCGGATTTACATCTACATTTCTGTTTTGAGAAATATAAAAAGCAGGCTTATTTCAAACTGCCTCCGTACCCAACCTACAAATGAACACTGCGCAAAATAAAACAAGTTGGAACACCAAAAATTTTACCTCTCCGACGAAGTTAACCTAACCCTACCTAATATAAAAAATGAAAAAAAAAAAAAAAAATGTAAAGTATTGGAAGAGTAGAAGGAACAGATGGTTTTGATTCACACTTCTGTACTTCCCATCAACGTTACGGTGTATAAGCGTTTTCCCTTAACATAGCAGAGAATCCAAAGAATGTGTCCTGCGAAAGCCATGATTTTATGTGTCAGGTCGTAGGCTCCTAAATAGACACACCAAATGAAATGTTTATTTTCAAAGTAAATATGCAAAATACAAATTCTTGCAGTATAAATTAACAAATCAACTGTGTGATTATCTTTGATAATTCACTGATTTGATAAAGACGAATGATTCAGTCTGGGATGGCAAGAAGATACTGTAGCAAGTTCCTTTTGGACAAAAACAAGAAATATTCTAGACTGAATGTTCCATTTACAGCCCATTCTCGGTAGATGATTGGCAATTACTTCCGGTACAGTTTTCGGCTGAATTTCTTGTTTTAACTTGCTAAGAGACGAACATTGCTGATGTTTTCATTATACGAGTGATCTCAATCATTGGAAGAATCCAAGGAAAAAGCTGGTCGAGAGAGGCTATTTTCCAAGTCCGACGACAAGACGTTAGTTTCCACTCCTAAGAAAAAAAAAATATCTTGAAAGACTGAAAGTTGACTTATTTTCATACCCTTAGTATTTATACTTGAATAGCTCCTTTTATGTTTAGAATAACGAGTCCGAAAACACGCACTGCTTGCATGTTTCAATTCTTCGTAGCCAGGCCGTTTCTTTCTGGTGATAAATGGCAGACGTGTCGTTGCTCTGTTGACTTCAAATGGTGATGACATTCTGCGCTGGTTTATTTATACGGTCTCCACGAATTTTAACAGCTCTTTAATACTACAGAACCTCCAATTTATTTAGAGCCATAATTTAGCTATATCATAGTAACATACACTAATAAATCGAAGTCCAAAGATATGAACAGTACATTCTTTAAGAACCTATCTTTAAAACCTCAACATTTCTAATCGAATAAAAGCTTCTCACTTAAGTCTTTATAGTTCTTACAATCCCGTCTTCTGGTTTGGTCTTTTGATAAGACTTTTAACGGAAATGTTTCTCGGCTTTATATTGGAGAAAATTGAAGCATATTTTTTCGTTTCCTTGTTTTTTTTTCCAACTTCAGTTTTTTTTTATTCAAATTGGTATATATTGTTGGTGTTTTAACAAAGGAAACCTACGATACTTCTGTTCAAGAATAGTTTTCACGACTATCGTTTTTCTTATGAGGTTTAACATTATGTATCACTCCGCCTCAGTTATAAATTGAATACATCAATTCCCCTTGTACTGGTTATAGTTACACCGAGTATAATCCAATTTATTAACAAGTTCCAGGCAAGATTACTTTTTAATCACGGTGGCTGACGTGAAAAGTGTGCAAATCATACAATTAACTAGCAGTCATCACGAGATCAAATCACGTGATTCTTTTCCCCACTCGGTCTACAATTCACTCTTGGGTCAACCATATCATATATACCAAATAAAACACGTGCCATTTCTATGTGAATCCGGTTCAAGAAAGTTCGTCAACTGTAAACTGTGGCGTGACTAACCTGCATCGTTCTGCGCATGCGCACATACAACAATTTCGCGCGAAATACATTAGCGAAACGCGCGAGGATAATAAAAAAATATTTGAAAGCCCATGCTAGTTATTAAAACCTTGGAGGAAGTAGGTGATATGGAGTTGCCGACTGTTCGTTTTTCTATTGAAACGATGGTTAGGATTGCCGGGCCTAGAGCGCCGTGTTTTCCCCCTTTTGTGACCCCTTAGCTCCGGCGCTCGCGCGCTTCTACCTTCGCGCCGTACGTCATCGAATAAAGTCGACTGAATTTGGAGGAGTCGGCGGCGATAGTTCGGGTTTTGTTTTGTGACGTACAAACAGTACAATTTTTATTATTTAAAGTAAAATAGCGCGATACACGATGAATTGTTGTTACCGGGGCTGTCGAAATGATTCAAGGTATTTGGATCCAACAGTTGTGAACCATTTTTAAAATTTGTTAATAATAAATAGTGCGCTTAGCAAGCGGCCGCCTTCTTCCCAAAAAAACCACGTCCGTAGACCGTCGTAGTAACCGCCGTTTAGTTTAAAATTTGGTAGAAAGCATTTCCCGAGCCACGTGAGTCGTGACGCCCCCTTAAATATGCGCGTCGTAGTAGGAGAGGCCGCTACGAGTAACGAAGTTTATAGGCAGTCGGCAACTCCATCTAACCTACTTCCTCCAATTCTTACGCCCATGTTCGCAAGTTTGCCAGTAGATTACAGTATTTCAGAGACCTGCACGGGCCGACTTTTTCAGGCCCGATCCGAGCCCGGCGCAGCCCGATTGGAATAGCAGAGTTGTAGGCCCGGTCCGACCCGGGCCCGAAAAATAACACGTGGCTTATGACTTATGTTTTACGTAAAACAAAACTAAAACTATAGGGGGTTATAAATAGAAACTTCTAGTCTAGGGGGAAAGAAACTTGAGTGAGACAGAATGAGAAGCCCCCGCGTAAATTTGGTCAACTTTATAGGTGTAGGAGTAGAAGAGTGAGAGCAGAGAGGCTTTGGCATGGGAACATGGGAAGTTGGACTGTTAGTCATCTAGGAACAAAATAACCAAATTTAGCGCAGTTGCCAGTAGGTATCTTTTACATATCATCAAAACATAAATGAATTGAATTCATATTCGATTAAGCGTCTTGTATAATTAATTTATTGTAGTAATAGTTTGTCCCAATGTCACATTTGTTGATATAAGCTGCTATTCCTTGATTTGATGTAAAGGGGAAACCGTCCAAGCCCGAATTTTGAAATCAAAATTAAAGCCCGGCCGGGCCGCCCGTGGAATTTTCAAACATGGAAAGCCCGGCCCGGTCCGGCCGGACATCGGGTCGGGCCGGGCTTGTGCCCGGCCCGTGCAGATCTCTACAGTATTTCCCCATACATAAAGCTGATTCTCCCAAGAATATCAAAATTGCTTTGCTATTTTGCATGCGTAAAGTGGTTTCCGACCTCAAATTTAATGGGCTACACATACTCACGTGCTGGTAAACTCAATTTTACGCGTCACAAATACACTTATCCTCCTTTGCTTAAATGACGTTATTAGGTATATTCAAATTGCGCCGAATCCTATTAGACCAAATTTCGCCGAAGTCTTTGATGAAATTAGCCAAATGGCGGATTTGGTATTCTCCTTAACGACCGACGCGATATTCTAAACTGACCTACTGGAAAAAAAAAAAAAATTGATGAAAATTGGCGGGAAATTTAAGAAGTCTAGACTTCTTTTCATCAAAATTTTTTTTTTTACCAGTAGGTCAGTTTAGAAACGATATTACATGTATACAGTGTATATGAACAATATTGGACACGATATCGATGGCACCATAAGCCTATGAACCCACCACCAAATATTTATGCCTAGTGCTCATTGATTATTAAATTAATATAAGTCAATCCGATCTTTTGCTTGCAAAGATTCAACCTTTGCTTTCCCGGAAATTCATAATTTAGTTTTCATCGGGTATATTTAAGTAAAGATCATGTCCCAATGGACCGAATATTAAACCTGGATACGTGCGGATTTTTCGGTTCAATGGGACAGTCCCATTGGACCGAATCCGCCAAAGCGCGGAGTTTTCGGTCGAATGGGATTCGGCGCAATGGAACTGAAGCACGTTATTATACTTAAAAGCTTTGAAAAATTGAAGCTTAACGGGTTTTACAAGCACTAATATATTTTAGAAATTCGGAGAAATTATAAAAATTAATAGAACTCTCTTTAACGCTTTTGGTCATATAGTTCTGCAAAACGTACCAGCACGCGTTCTTCGTAAGTATATTTATATCTTAACGCTTATGACGTGAATGCACCAATTAAGATAGCTAAGTAAATTTTCTCATTCGCTATATTCAGCGAATATAAACGGGAAAAATTCCAAAATCCATGTATACGTGCCATATAATGTTGATCTCTTTATCTTGGATACCCATGTTAACGCGCCTTTAACTCTAATCTTTATTATGTAATTTTTATCTTTGATACATGTGTAAACGCACCTTCACTTAAAGTACGCGCGAGTGTCTAAAATATAAATTTTAAATATCTTCTAAATTATCTCTTATAATGAATTAATTTTTCAGCAAAATTTATCTCGGTACATTAAGCTGATTCTCTAAATATTCAGCCGAAAAAAAAACAATGTCCATGTATCCCTGTAAACGCGCCTTTATCTCTTATCTTAATTATGTAGTTTCTATCTTGGATACCCGTGTAAACACACCTTTATTTAGATGCTTCAATCCATCTCAAGATTTCAGCAAGCCTAAGACTATAGACCCTAAAATAAATAAATCGGGCTGAGAATCCACGCCCCAGGCAAGCAATATTTAAGAAGAGGGTATGGAAACGGGGCGTAAAAATTTAAAATTGCTACTTCAGCCATCTATCGTGATAAAAATCTATTAATGACTTTTTTTTCCGGTAATTCCAGGGCTCCCAGACCACCTATAATTACTTATAATTCTGAAGTGATCCTATAAAAAAACCTATAATTTCACTTTTTAACCTATAATACCTATTTTTTGGGGAATTTGTTCAATTTCGGTGATAAAATTCGAAAGGAATGAACTATATAACTATAAAAATTATACTTTTGCTTAAAAAAGTGCAAATGATTGCAAAAAACCAAAGCTGTGGCAGAAAGGTTACCTCTCCTAGGTCACTGGTAATTATTACTCTATTTTTTAGAGGTTAGATAGACTGTTGAGAGGGGTATGGAACGCCGTTTCGGTCAAAATTATTTCAATGAGATGTTGCTTATGGGAGAGGTTGTTGTCTTTAGCACGGGCAGGTGTTCATTTCTACGAGAGATGATGTTTCCTGCTAGAGATGATATTTTCTACGAGACGATGTTTCCTACGAGAGATGGTGTTTCCTACGGGAGATGATGTTTCCTACGGGAGATGATGTTTCCTACGGGAGATGATGTTTCCTACGGGAGACGATGTTTCCTACGGGAGACGATGTTTCCTACGAGAGACGATGTTTCCTACGGGAGACGATGTTTCCTACGAGAGACGATGTTTCCTACGAGAGACGATGTTTCCTACGAGAGACGATGTTTCCTACGGGAGACGATGTTTCCTACGAGAGGCGATGTTTCCTACGAGAGACGATGTTTCCTACGAGAGACGATGTTTCCTACGAGAGACGATGTTTCCTACGAGAGACGATGTTTCCTACGAGAGGCGATGTTTCCTACGAGAGGCGATGTTTCCTACGAGAGATGATGTTTCCTTCGGGAGATTATATTTCCTACGAGAGGCGATGTTTCCTACGAGAGATGATGTTTCCTTCGGGAGATTATATTTCCTACGAGAGGCGATGTTTCCTACGAGAGATGATGTTTCCTACGAGAGGCGATGTTTCCTACGAGAGGCGATGTTTCCTACGAGAGATGATGTTTCCTTCGGGAGATTATATTTCCTACGAGAGGCGATGTTTCCTACGAGAGATGATGTTTCCTACGAGAGGCGATGTTTCCTACGAGAGGCGATGTTTCCTGCGAGAGATGATGTTTCCTACGAGAGATGATGTTTCCTACGAGAGGCGATGTTTCCTACGAGAGATGATGTTTCCTTCGGGAGATTATATTTCCTACGAGAGGCGATGTTTCCTACGAGAGATGATGTTTCCTACGAGAGGCGATGTTTCCTACGAGAGGCGATGTTTCCTACGAGAGGCGATGTTTCCTGCGAGAGACGATGTTTCCTGCGAGAGACGATGTTTCCTGCGAGAGACGATGTTTCCTACGAGAGGCGATGTTTCCTACGAGAGGCGATGTTTCCTACGAGAGGCGATGTTTCCTACGAGAGGCGATGTTTCCTACGAGAGGCGATGTTTCCTACGAGAGGCGATGTTTCCTACGAGAGGCGATGTTTCCTACGAGAGGCGATGTTTCCTACGAGAGGCGATGTTTCCTACGAGAGACGATGTTTCCTACGAGAGACGATGTTTCCTGCGAGAGACGATGTTTCCTACGAGAGACGATGTTTCCTACGAGAGACGATGTTTCCTACGAGAGACGATGTTTCCTACGAGAGACGATGTTTCCTACGAGAGACGATGTTTCCTACGAGAGACGATGTTTCCTACGAGAGACGATGTTTCCTACGAGAGACGATGTTTCCTACGAGAGACGATGTTTCCTACGAGAGACGATGTTTCCTACGAGAGACGATGTTTCCTACGAGAGATGATGTTTCCTTCGTGGTTCAGAATTAACTTAATTTGTGCTGAATAATTTTGATAATTTCAAGCTTTTCAGTTTTTTATTTCATCCACCCTTTACACTTTAAAATGATTTCAAAAGCTACACGAGTTAAGTATAGGTGGCAGGAGGGTTTAAGGTAAATGGCGGACTTTCAGCTATAAACAAGATGGTCAAGCCCATAGAATAGCTAGACCCCTGACATTGTAAAAGAGGCTGAAAGGAATGATTCTATAGCAGGGGTGTGTTATGCAGGCACAAACGCTCTTTAAACAATTTGAATGGCGTCTCGAGATTCCTTTAAACACGAAGTTGCGGAAATTTCTCGAGCCGACTATATGACCGTGATCGTTTTTATGCGATATATTGAAAAAGACGAATATCCCCGCAGTCATTGCATTCAAATAATGTTTTCCAAATCATGATTTGAAAAACATGTTTTTCAAATAATGTTTTTCAAATCATGTTTTTCAAATCCTGTTTTTCAAAACCTGTTTTTCAAAACCTGTTTTTCAAAACCTGTTTTTCAAAACCTGTTTTTCAAAACCTGTTTTTCAAAACATGTTTTTCAAAACATGTTTTTTATTACTGACAGACTAGAACTCAACACGCATAAGCTCCCTTCGCGACGACTTGTTTATTGTTTTCGAGTTTTCATTACTGACAGACTAACACTCAACACGCATAATCCCCCTTACTATCTCGTTCGCGACGACTTGTTTATTGTTTTCGAGTTTTCATTACTGACAGACTAACACTCAACACGCATAAGCGTCCTTACTATCTCGTTCGCGACGACTTGTTTATTGTTTTCGAGTTTTTATTACTGACAGACTAGAACTCAACACGCATAAGCTCCCTTCGCGACGACTTGTTTATTGTTTTCGAGTTTTCATTACTGACAGACTAACACTCAACACGCATAATCCCCCTTACTATCTCGTTCGCGACGACTTGTTTATTGTTTTCGAGTTTTCATTACTGACAGACTAACACTCAACACGCATAAGCGTCCTTACTATCTCGTTCGCGACGACTTGTTTATTGTTTTCGAGTTTTCATTACTGACAGACTAACACTCAACACGCATAAGCGTCCTTACTATCTCGTTCGCGACGACTTGTTTATTGTTTTCGAGTTTTCATTACTGACAGACTAACACTCAACACGCATAAGCTCCCTTACTATCTCGTTCGCGACGACTTGTTTATTGTTTTCGAGTTTTCATTACTGACAGACTAGAACTCAACAGGCATAAGCTCCCTTACTATCTCGTTCGCGACTATATGTTTTCGATACGATGACGTTTTTCGTCATTTCTGGGACACCGACTTCAGACTTCAGACTTCTGACTTCAGACTACCAGCACGACTCAAAACACTAGCTAGAACCTATACAAGTATAGGGTCTAGCTAAAAACTCGGCAAACCTTATAGTCAAAAACAGTGTATGACGTAATATGCACAGGGTCATTTTTACTCGGGTTTGGTACAGGAGTAGAAGCTTGCATATACGGTCATGGAGGAAATGCACCGTCGCGGAACTATCTTTAGATTAGATTAATAATCTATACATGGCTTTAGGTAAAGTATGTGTGATAAAATGACTGAGAGATCACTTATTTCACTACATTTTTTATCAATTTCTCAAATACGCTTCTCAGCCCCGATTCTATAATAACCGTGTTAAATATAATCACACCTACTTCATAATCAATAAACAGTAATTGTACGGGTCGTCGTGAATCTAACCTAGCACCATTAAATTAAATATTATTTTCAGGTGAATTTTTTCAAATCTTAGCTTCCTGTATTTATCCAGTAAATAGACCTTGGCCATAGGGGGTAATAAACCTAAAGACCAGCACTAGAGAGTAAATTTTTGCTAAATTTCAAAATAACATATTTTATGATAATGTATTAAGGGCGAAATGCTGCGAATTTGAGACGTGCATCAGTTTGGTGTACTTGTAAATCTCGAGAATTCATTTATTCGCGATTTTCGGCCGATTGCCGGGGCTTCTATAGCGCGAGCGCCGCCGTAGTGCGTGATCGAGGAGGCAATGTTTTAACCAATAAAGGTAAAAACGAATCATTATATAATTTTGGTGATCTTAGAAGTATATTACTATTATAAGTTAAAAGTTTGGTTTTTAATAAATTATCATCAAATATGTTATTTTGAAATTTCGCGAAAATATACTCTCCAGTGCGGTGCGCGCTGGTCTTTTGACTGTTATGTCAAGATTCGAAAAAATTCTCACTATTTTTTCTCATCGAAAAAATTCACCTGAAAATAATATTTAATATAATGGTGCTTGGTAAGATTTATCACGACCCGTACAATTACTGTTTATTGATTATAAAGGTGTGATTATATTTAACACGGTTATTATAGAATCAAGGCGGTGTGATTTTATTTCACACGGCTATTATAGAATCGAGGCGGTGTGGTTATATTTAACACGGTTATTATAGAATCGGGGCTGAGAAGCGTATTTGAGAAATTGATAAAAAATGTAGTGAAATAAGTGATCTCTCAGTCATTTTATCACGCATACTTTACCTAAAGCCATGTATAGATTATTAATCAAATCTAAATTCAAGATAGTTCCGCGACGGTGCATTTCCTCCATGACCGTATATGCAAGCTTCTACTCCTGTCCCAAACCCGAGTAAAAATGACCCTGTGCATGTTACGTCATACACTGTTTTTGACTATAAGGTTTGCCGAGTTTTTTATAGCTGAAAGTCCGCCATTTACCTTAAACCCTCCTGCCACCTATACTTAACTCGTGTAGCTTTTGAAATCATTTTAAAGTGTAAAGGGTGGATGAAATAAAAAACTGAAAAGCTTGAAATTATCAAAATTATTCAGCACAAATTAAGTTAATTCTGAACCACGAAGGAAACATCATCTCTCGTAGGAAACATCGTCTCTCGTAGGAAACATCGTCTCTCGTAGGAAACATCGTCTCTCGTAGGAAACATCGTCTCTCGTAGGAAACATCGTCTCTCGTAGGAAACATCGTCTCTCGTAGGAAACATCGTCTCTCGTAGGAAACATCGTCTCTCGTAGGAAACATCGTCTCTCGTAGGAAACATCGTCTCTCGTAGGAAACATCGTCTCTCGTAGGAAACATCGTCTCTCGTAGGAAACATCGTCTCTCGTAGGAAACATCGTCTCTCGTAGGAAACATCGTCTCTCGTAGGAAACATCGTCTCTCGTAGGAAACATCGTCTCTCGCAGGAAACATCGTCTCTCGCAGGAAACATCGTCTCTCGTAGGAAACATCGTCTCTCGTAGGAAACATCGCCTCTCGTAGGAAACATCGCCTCTCGTAGGAAACATCGCCTCTCGTAGGAAACATCGCCTCTCGTAGGAAACATCGCCTCTCGTAGGAAACATCGCCTCTCGTAGGAAACATCGTCTCTCGTAGGAAACATCATCTCTCGTATGAAACATCGTCTCTCGTAGGAAACATCGCCTCTCGTAGGAAACATCGCCTCTCGTAGGAAACATCGCCTCTCGTAGGAAACATCGCCTCTCGTAGGAAACATCGCCTCTCGTAGGAAACATCGCCTCTCGTAGGAAACATCGCCTCTCGTAGGAAACATCGCCTCTCGTAGGAAACATCGCCTCTCGTAGGAAACATCGCCTTTCGTAGGAAACATCGCCTCTCGTAGGAAACATCGTCTCTCGTAGGAAACATCGTCTCTCGTAGGAAACATCGTCTCTCGTAGGAAACATCGTCTCTCGTAGGAAACATCGTCTCTCGTAGGAAACATCGCCTCTCGTAGGAAACATCGCCTCTCGTAGGAAACATCGCCTCTCGTAGGAAACATCGCCTCTCGTAGGAAACATCATCTCTCGTAGGAAACATCGCCTCTCGTAGGAAACATCGCCTCTCGTAGGAAACATCGCCTCTCGTAGGAAACATCGCCTCTCGTAGGAAACATCGCCTCTCGTAGGAAACATCGCCTCTCGTAGGAAACATCGCCTCTCGTAGGAAACATCGCCTCTCGTAGGAAACATCGCCTCTCGTAGGAAACATCGCCTCTCGTAGGAAACATCGTCTCTCGTAGGAAACATCGTCTCTCGTAGGAAACATCATCTCTCGTAGGAAACATCATCTCTCGTAGGAAACATCGCCTCTCGTAGGAAACATCGTCTCCCGTAGGAAACATCGTCTCTCGTAGGAAACATCGTCTCTCGTAGGAAACATCGTCTCTCGTAGGAAACATCGTCTCCCGTAGGAAACATCGTCTCTCGTAGGAAACATCGTCTCCCGTAGGAAACATCGTCTCCCGTAGGAAACATCGTCTCCCGTAGGAAACATCGTCTCCCGTAGGAAACATCGTCTCCCGTAGGAAACATCGTCTCCCGTAGGAAACATCGTCTCCCGTAGGAAACATCGTCTCCCGTAGGAAACATCATCTCCCGTAGGAAACATCATCTCCCGTAGGAAACATCATCTCCCGTAGGAAACATCATCTCCCGTAGGAAACATCATCTCCCGTAGGAAACATCATCTCCCGTAGGAAACATCATCTCCCGTAGGAAACATCATCTCCCGTAGGAAACACCATCTCTCGTAGGAAACATCGTCTCGTAGAAAATATCATCTCTAGCAGGAAACATCATCTCTCGTAGAAATGAACACCTGCCCGTGCTAAAGACAACAACCTCTCCCATAAGCAACATCTCATTGAAATAATTTTGACCGAAACGGCGTTCCATAGCATTACATGTCAGCGAAACCTACCTATAAAACCCCTATTTTTCGAAACTAAAAACCTATAAAAAGTCCTATAAATTGATATTTTTGGACCTATAAACTACCTATATTTTTGGCTTTTAAAACCTATAATACCAATAATTTTTTCTGGGCTATGCGCTGGGAGCCCTGTCATTCTTAAAAATAAATTAGGCTTGGGAAAATTAAGTAATTGATATATTACAATTTCTAGTTAAGCGCAATAAATATTCTCTAATTTTTCGTTATTAAATACGTTGTAATAAACCATTTAATATATAAGCGTCACGGGTAAAACCTAGTGACTCAAAAATAATCCACCGTGACTAGGCCGCGTTATCTCCGTGATTTTTTCCCTTGGAGGTATAGAGCGTGGTGACAATTCAAGGTGGTTTTCTCTCTATAGGCGCTAAGATAAAATTCAATGATCTGCGGCGGCGCATTCACGTGACCAACTCAGCCAATCGGGATCGGCCATATATTGGCTCTTCCCAGCAAGCTCTTGGGCAAGAGTAAATGTCGTTGGAAAATTGTAACGAGTTTATTTTAGGGTCTATACTGCCCGTTATATATTTTTTTGGACTAAATGATATATAGGAAATAGCTTAGCGCGTTCTTAAGCTGGTATTAAACGGTCAAATTTCTTTAAAATTTTGGACATTTTCTTAAATATCTAAACTATCTTGAATTTTAAATTGATTTTTCATCTACATTATCTTATATATAAAAACCACGACGTTCGTTCGTTCGTCGTTCGTTGGTTTTTTCGCGGGGGAATTTATTCCGAGCCGTTCCGGCCCCCCACGAGTTCGCTAATTTTATTGCTCTTGGAGAAACACGCCGTCTACGGAACAAAATTTAATCTGGGTTCGTAGTTCGTTTTAAATTAAAATTAGAATTAATTGAAAAATTAAATCTTCGATTTGGTATCGTTACAAACGTTTCAGTGTTTCGTTAATTTTCTTCCTGTTAGGCCTCCGCTCAGTTTAAATTATAAAATTTAATCGGGGTTCGTACCGCTTTTTACTCTTTTTAAATTAAAATTAAAGTTAACAAGTTGGGAAAACCCAAAATGGTACCTCCCCGAGTACTAACCGAACCTGATTTCTAGCACGTTCGGCTTCAGCATACTCTACCTCTTGGCGTCTAAAAGCCTTCGCCGACTGATTTCTAGCACGTTCGGCTTCAGTATATTCTACCTCTTGGCGTCTAAAAGTCATCGCCGACTGGTTTCTAGCACGTTCGGCTTCAGTATATTCTACCTCTTGGCGTCTAAAAGCCATCGCCGACTGATTTCTAGCACGTTCGGCTTCTGTATATTCTACCTCTTGGCGTTTAAAACCCATCGCTAACTGATTTCTAGCACGTTCTGCTTCAGTATATCCTACATCTTGGCGTTTATCAGCCATTGCCAACTGACTTCTAGCCCGTTCTGCTTCTGTATATCCTACCTCTTGGCGTTTATCAGCCATGGCTAGCCTTTTTCTAGCACGTTCTACTTCTGTATATTCTGCGTCTTTGCGCGAATTTTTTTTCGCTAGCGAACCTGCACTATTGTTGACCCTCGGTTCTGAGTTAGAGGTGGAAGGTTGATTTTCATCCTTTGGAGAAGTTATAAAACCCTCCATTACCTGTATTCCTACCACTTCAGTATTGCTTTTAACTACATTGGTAGATGGCGGTACTTCGTAATTATCTTGCCTAGCAATAGCGCGTGATAAGATCACTTCAGTCGGAGTAACAGTTATATTAGTACCGGACACAATGACTTTCTTTTGGGCCGCTAAATCTTTCCTTCTTTCACATTCTCTCCTACGATATTCTGGATCAGCTCTGCGTTCTCTCATTCTCTCTCTAGCTTTACGCTTTCTTAATTCCTCTTTACTAATATCTTCGTCTCCCATTTTTTATGATTAAAATTTTTAAAGTAAATAATACCCAAACGCAATAATAAAAATACAAATCGAAGTTGAATGAATTCAAAACTACAATCTCAAGAAAGTGTTAAATAACTCTTAACACAAAGTAAAATAAATTACTAACGAATACAAAAACAAAATAGAGAGTAACTACTTTGATCTTCAAAGTAAACATTAAACTCGTATACTTGAGTAACAAAAAATATATCAGAATTCAATCGGTAAAGCGTAAAATAATATTTTACGAAAATAGAAATTTATAACTTTAGAAAAAAAAATAATGAATCGGAAATAACCATTGTTTTTCAACAATTATTCCAATTCTAAACTCAATAATAAATTGAAACAAAATTAGAATTCAAGCGATTGAAAATAGCAATCTTCAGTAAATATTTGGTACAGATATAATAAGAATATCTCAATTAAACACTAAATACATCAATTAAATAATTGAAAGGAAAAATTAATTTGTTACCGAGAATAAGTTGAATTCGAAGAATCCAAAATTTCATAGAGGGAATTTTTATGTAAACTAGCTTGATCAAGAAGTAAATAAATTATGGATTAAGCAAGTCTTTCAAGAATTAAAATCAATTAAAAAGCAAAAAAGGTCAAGGTTCCTCTGATAAAACCATATGGGAAATACGGTACTAGAGTATTTGTAAACCAAGTAACGCCAATAAGCAAAACTTTATATGCATGACTTCGGAATAGTTCACACAATCCTAAGCAAACCTATTCAATAAACAATAAACACATTATCTTTCCCCGTGTGAGGCTAAAACAAGGCTTATGGCGTAAAATTTCGGTTTTTGGTGATACTCGGTCTATAGATACGCAATTAAATGACGGCCGAATCAGTATTTCGCGCTTATATATGCGCCGAGAAACGATAAACTAATTAAAAAATTCAATCCCATGATAAAAGAAACACCTACAATTTTAACAACGGTGGCTAAGCTAAAAAATTAAATCAATCTATCAAAATTATATACAAGAGTATAGACATTTGTATAAAACTTGTATTAGATTTTCAATCCACCCTGAGTTTGCAGCAAGCCTAAGCCTAGAGTACCGTTATACCTATGCTTTTTGAACTAAATGGTATATGGAAAATAGCTTAACGCGTGCTGCCAACTCTAGCTGTATCATAACACTCATTTTTCTTTAAATTTTGGACTATTTCTTAAATATCTTCTAAACTATCTCCAATTTTAAATTTAATTTTCAACTAAATTATAAATTAGATTAAGTGAAACAATTGTAATATTTTTAATTACATTTTAAATTAATATTACGTTTCAATTCACCAAAAGATATCCCGTCATAAGGCAACTTTACACTTTACGCTTCCAAAGAGACTATAAAAGCGAATCGAATGCCATTATATAGTATCCGATTGTGGTAAGATCTGTTGGACACCCCACCTTATCAAAGCTCAAAGGTTCTGGCATTGAGTGTTCACGTGTCGGTCAATTTACCCTTGGGGGGCGATGTTTGGAGAGAGTGGATGGTTGACGTGGACCATATTAGTGAGGGACGCCTCGCTAGTATGGCCCGCTGAGATCGGAAACTGGAGGTTGGACCTTGGTGTGTGGATGGTCGGAGGTGATTATAACAGTGGGAGACGTCCCATTGGCTATAATCGCCTTCAACTGTCCGGCATCGAGGTTCGACCATGATGTGGATGGTGGAAGGTGATAATATGCAATGGGAGACGTCCGGTTGCATAATATTGCACGACACCTGAAGCTCAATTTGGCAGCCAGATTATAGGAATTCCCGTTGAACGGAATTGAACGATAAGAAGGCATGATTACGTCACTAGACTTTTGATCCGATTATTAAGGTCACGTGATATCCGGTTACACCGGAAATTGTGTACACCGGAAGCCACAAACACACACACAGACACACACACAGACTGACACGACGAACGTAATACCTCCCCGTGAACTAGTTCACTCGGGGAGGTAAAAATTCCAGTTCGATAAAGGCTTCCGTTCGTTAACACGATAATCTGTCGTTTCAGGAGGATCCCGTTGCGGGATGCCTCGCCTTAACGCCGGCCTCCCATTGGTTGATAATGATTTGTATAGTGTAGGGTATTTTTTTTTTCCCACGGAGGATTGTTAGACGCGGAGTAGTAGTCTTATATATTAAAACCCCGCTTAGCATTACAGGGAGCATTTAAAAATGGAGTGGTAATAAATTTTAAACGGAACCTTTTAAACTAACGGAAAAAGATGAACATCAAGATGGCCGCCTGCAAAAAGATGAGAGTTAGATGGACGCCTGAAAAAAGATGAAAAGCAAGATGGCCGCCTGAAAAAAAAGATGAAAATTAGGTGTGTTCCCATTTCACCCAAATATTTCGCCCAAAATTATCTATTCCCATTTCGCCCAATTGTTAGGTTAGGTAGGGTTAGGTTAGATTATTTGAGATTTGGCGAAATGGGAATTGGGTAAAATGTTTTGGGCGAAATGGGGGTAAACCAAAAATTAAGATGGCAGCATGAAAAAAGATGAAAATTAAGATGGAAGCATGAAAAAAGATGAAAAGCAAGATGGCCGCCTTAAAAAAGATGAAAAGTAAGATGGCCGCATGAAAAAAGATGAAAAGCAAGATGGCCGCCTTAAAAAAGATGAAAAGTAAGATGGCCGCATGAAAAAAGATGAAAAGTAAGATGGCCGCATGAAAAAAGATGAAAAGTAAGATGGCCGCATGAAAAAAGATGAAAAGTAAGATGGCCGCATGAAAAAAGATGAAAAGTAAGATGGCCGCATGAAAAAAGATGAAAAGTAAGATGGCCGCATGAAAAAAGATGAAAAGTAAGATGGCCGCATGAAAAAAAAGATGAAAAGTAAGATGGCCGCATGAAAAGCAAGATGGCCGCCGAAAAAAAGGTGGAAAGGAAGAGGACCGCCCTTAAAAAGATGAAAATAAAAATTTGAATTAAGTGAAAAATTAAATCTTCTTAAAATTAGAATTAAGTGAAAAATTAAATCTTCGATTTGGTATCGTTACATGCTGTTACTAATTATAACACTGTTCAATCCTTTTCACCTCTTTTCATATGGCAGGCGCGTGGAAACTCAGATTTTAATACAATTTCATTAGGCCCGAAGCAACTGGATGAAACCCGCCCGTAGGGCGGGCTTTCAGCTAGTTAATTATATGAAGTTAAAAGATATAATTATTTTATATTAAAATTTAAATGCATTATACGCTTCAATTCACTAAACGATATCACCGCATAAGGCCAAAATACATTGCGCATAGAAAAGGGGTATACATAGCCTTCGCGGACCGAGAAGAGTTGGAGGACATCCCTGCCTATCAACGTCTAGAGGCAGTTATTACACTAGGCATTCATTAACTGCAACACAAAGACCCCTTTAGAGGGGGAGTGGAATTTGATGTGGACCATATTAGTGAGGGACGCCTCGCTAATATGGCCCGCTGAGATCGTAAGCTAGAGGTTGGATCTGGGTGGGTTTGGATGGTCGTAGGTGATTATAACAGTTGGAGACGTCCCATTGTCTATAATCGCCTTCAACTGTCCAGCATCGAGACTCGACCGTAATGTGGATGGTGGAAGGCGATAACATACAGTGGGAGACGTCCCGTTGAATATAATCGCACGACACCTGAAACTTATCATGTGGCAGCCATGCATATAGGAATTCCCGTTGAACGGAATTGAACTATAAGATGGCACGATTACGACTCTAGACTATTGCTCCACGAACTAGGTCACGTAATATCCGGTTACATACACGACCAGTGTATTACCTCCTCCTGAATTGTCGGGAGTTAAAAGCGCAAATTAAAACTGCGGAGATGGAAAACTGCGCAAATGAAAAACTGCGCAGAAGGAAATGTGTTTGTGAAAACTGCGCTAAAGGGAACTGCGCAATTGGAACCTTACCACTACAGCTACTACAATGTTACATTAGCTTTATTGTGCCCAATGAAATGTACATACTATAAACCCTACTACGAGAATTGCTCCATTTACTAAATACTAACTACAATATTATAACACTAATTACTAACCAACCCTCAAAATATATGCTCAGCAATGCCACTTAAATAAAACTACTACTCTACAGGGTGTTTCGAAAAAAGTGGTAGGACCGAGCTCCAGTGGGTTCTATGGGTCATTTTAAGACGAAAATGATCTATGACGTACGTTTTGTCGAACGGGGCACCGAAATGATACATTTACTTACATTAATAAACGTATACTCAATTAAAAAATAAGCTTAATTATTTAAGCTTACTTTATCATTGAGTATAGCTGGTTTTTTAAAAGCGAGCGCTTTATAAAATGTTTCCTTTCAATAAAAATCAATTCTCGCGCTTTGAAGAGGTCGCCTGCACCGAGTCAATGAAAAGAGAGCCAAATGGAAACATTACTTATAAATTTGTACCAAAATGAGCCAAAACAAGAAAATTACTTCTAAATCGAGAAAAATTTAAATTAAAAACTAAATTGGACCAAGTACGAAATTTCCTTTTATATTCCATTAAAATCGGGGAAATTCATTTAAATACCATGAAATGGACTAAATGGAAAATTTTAGTAAATTCGAAAATCTCTAATAAATTCGAGGAACATGGACCAATCGCGAATTTATTCCTGAAATAAACTAGTGAAATTCTCATTTCTGAAATATATTGGGGGAACTCTTTTCTCAAAATTTCACTCCTTGGATTGATTTACAAACACGGAGTTTCACACCTCGCAACGGCGTGGAAACATAGTACTGCCGAAATACCTATTAGCAGAAGTAGTATCACGTATTTGTTAGTCCAAAGTCTTTAAGCTCGATTTGGCCTAAGCCTTGGTTAGTTCAGTTGGTGGAAACTTGGATAGTAAACTATCGCTCAAGATTCCGACGCCGCTCATTATGCCCCGGCTCCCGGCCCGGCGCTACGTTCAACAATATTTTTGTCGCCGGTTTGAAAAAAACTCGGCGAGGCGCGGCCGCCGGTATGGAAAAAACTCGGAGAGGCGCGGCCGCCGGTATGGAAAAAACTCGGCGAGCCGCAACCGAAACACGGTCATGCCGCTGCCGGGTTTTTTTCATGGCGTCTGAGTCTATATCGCTCGCAACTTGATCCATTAACGGTTACTTAAATAAACCGAGCTCAAATTTAAAATGCGGCTCACCTTCTGTCTCTGCCAAAACAACAATATACAGTGTGATCTTTATTTAAAACCTTCAGTAACAAAACAAATTCAGCGTGACAACTGTGATTTTATGTTTAACGCATCGAATCAAACAAATGCGGTAATTATTAAAAATATAATTGACACTAATGATTCATCTACGGATTTTATTTTTGCAAAAATAATCTACTTAATTAATTAAATTTATCGAAAATATGATGCCTATGCCTAGTTTTGATTTGACATCCTCCATAATCTCTCTAAAACCATTCATTATTATTATTACTTACTAAATATCTTGGCCAAAATAATCAGCGACGTAAGAAACATAACATACCTAGGGCTAGGGGCTACCAACAATATACAAGAGCAGACAAATCATCTGCCTTCAGAACCTGGGAAATTTGGTTTTAGAGGAACTATGCTTTTTGGCTCCGCGCCACAGTCTCTCTATGTACCTTGTAAAGCGGTCAGCCAAGTCACGTGGGGGGAAAGCAACGTAAATTACATGGCGCACCAAAATTCTAAGTAGTACACTTCTTGATATAATTATTAACTTCTGGTGATACTAAATTGAATTTAAAACTTATAATGTGAAACTGAGAAAGGTTACAATGCAATTTGCGACTAAAATTCAATTATTTATGTAGGATTACAAAAATATAATTGTTTATATCCGGTAATCGTAAAACCTTCTGTCTCGGGCGACGCGCGGGCGCCATTTTACTTGTTTACTATCGCATCTGTGAGACTGTGACGCGCGACTATGACGGGCGCCCCACGTGATCTTAAAGAACTATTTTCAACATTTCCTCTCTCTCATTGGTCAATGCAAAAATTGCTTTCGTCTGCTCAAGAAATTACATGGAATACATGGTGAAAGTTTAAAATTCAATGAAGTAGTACACTTCTTGATATAATTATTAACTTCTGCTATTAGGAAAACTGTCCTAGCCAAGCAATCAACCTTAACGGCCTCTATTTTTCTCAGAGCTCGTTCTACCGCCCATGAAAGCGACCAACGCTCCTATTAGAGAGTTATCGCCCTCTTTGAGAACCACTACTCTAGGGGAGTTAAATTCTGAACAAAAACAACAGCAATATCTAGTGAATTTGTTTTATCGTTTAATTTTGGTTTTGTTTGATTTTTTCTGACCCTGACCCCGAAATTTTTGAACCTCGTACAATCACTAACCTAACCAACCAAACCTCACACAAATAAATCCAATTAATTTTAGCGAAAAATAGACGTTGTTAACAGTAGGTGGTTGGCTTAAAGTATTTTATACTAAACGCTTTTTTTTTGCATTTTTTTCGTATTTATTGCTCATAAATATTTTTTCTTTATCTTTAAAAGGTGTGATTTAAAATTTAAAGCACCCTACGTGCCGCTGGTTCCAGCCATCGCAGTGCTTGTCAACATTTATCTCATTCTAAGGCTCTCCTATCTAACTTTAGTTCGATTCTGCATTTGGATGACCTTCGGTAAGTTCGATACAAATATTTATTAACTTCATTTAGGGAGGGTGACCATGAAAACGAATTCATTTTAATACCATTTGAGTATAATTTAGTTAATTTAATTATTCTTCCCTTGGTTAAAAGGAGGTGGCGTAATGGACATATATTTGGTTTTTAAAATACACCTGCATGATCAAATTATCGAGGGATCCGACGCTCTTGAATTCGCTGTACACCTGAGTTGAGCTTTGACATTGCATTGCGTTCAAACTCTTATGAACCCTTGAGTACAGCTTTGATAGTGCAAAGAGTTCAACAATTTTGTACACCTGAGTTCGCGAGTGTCAGCGTTGCATAAGAACATCCGTTCGTCTAAACCCGTGATTGAATACCAGGAACTGACCAAAATCAAGGTTCTCTAGGAAGGTTATGCCGACGATGACGACAACGGAAGTTCCTCACAACTTGACTGTAATCGGCCATCTTTCTATAGCACCCATGACGTCAGTGAAAAGTCTACTGGAACGCCAAAACGGCCGCAAATGCAAACAGTTAACCCTGCACCATTAGCCCTCAAACAAATAAAAAAATAAAACGTGACGTCATTGAAAAGCGCTTGTAGCGCCAAATTGAAGGAGAACAGACATTAATAGTGACGTCATTGAAAAGCGCTTGTAGCTTTGGAATGGATTTACCGCAATTAGGAAATGCAAATTTTGTAATGTCAGTCATATCATGGGCCAAGAAATAATAAATCAAGGACATGTCTTTTCTCTAACATGTCTTTTCTACCAACTAAAACAGCGAACTACTATCGCCCTCTATAGGGGAGAAATATTCAATAACGGAAATACGTCATATTTAGGAGCAAACATTATAGTCACGTGTGAAGGGTTTATAGGGGGAGAGAATTCAGAGAAAGCCTTTTCCAACGGTGTTTAAAGTTTAAAAACCATGGAAAATAAACTTCTTTTATAAATTATTTAACAAGTATTATTGTTAAAAAGAAAGGAAATGTATGCCATGGAAGTAATTACTAATTTAAAATATTTGAATTTTAGAAACTCTGCTAAAACTAAAAAATCTTAAATCATCGCAAACATCTTTACCCTAACGAATTATTATCCGCCATTTTACAAACAAATATTTTACATTTTTCAACGCTAGATGACGCTAGTAAAAACCGGAAACATGCTCCCAATTTTATTTTATTTTTGGTTTTTAATAGTTCATTCTCCCCCCCCCCCCCACTTCGGCCTGTTTTTTTGGGAGGATGATAGCTTTTGTACGTGTGAAGGTGCAAGAGTCATGTCCTTGATTTATCATTTCTTGGCCCATGGTCATATTAAAGAGTGACTTTAATAAAGAAAATGCTAATTCAGTTAACGCATATTTTATTGTATACAATGTATTTCGACTGACAGTAACATAATTAAAACCAACAATATTTCATTACATTTTCGAATAAAAAATATACCCCATTTCACTGTTGCTGTGATTTTGTTTTTTAATGTTTCAAAAAAACAGTATTCAAATTTCGGTTTACTTTACGCCACAATTAATGTCTCTTCTCCTTCAATTTGGCGCTACAAGCGCTTTTCAATGACGTCACGTTTTATTTTTTTATTTGTTTGAGGGCTAATGGTGCGGGTTAACTGTTTGCATTTGCGGCCGTTTTGACGTTCGAGTAGACTTTTCACTGACGTCATGGGTGCTATAGAAAGATGGCCCATTACAGTCAAGTTGTGAGGAACTTCCGTTGTCGTCATCGTCGGCATAATCTTCATAGAAGAACCTTGACCAAAATATGTTAGATTTTAGGAGAATTCCGGATTCCTTAAAGAAAAGATTAGAACATCCTTCACATCTACAAGTCGGGCCTTTTTTAATGGTTCTGAAATAAGTAGATTTGATGTTCAAAGGGTTGGCCCTTCTATCAGCCATCGTTGCGTGATTTCTAGCACGTTCTGTTTCTCTACATTCTACCTCTTTGCGTCTATCAGCCATCGCTATCTGATTTCTGGAAGATTCTGCTTCTGTATATTCTACGTCTTGGCGTAAAGTTGCCTTCGCTAGCTTGTCGCGAATACGCTCCTTCTCTTTATAATTTTCACAATCTCTCTTAATGTTTTTCGCTATTGAATTAGCCCGCCTTATTAATTACAGTTTCATAAATTGTTGGATTCTGAAATTTTCTAGGATTACCGTCTTCTTCTTTCTTTCTAATCAGCTCATTGCTTCGAAATCTCTCATTTGCTCTAGAGTACCAGATTTATTACTGGCGCCTATGATTTAGAGGTTGAAGTTTGATTTACATTCGTTGGATCATTAGCTAAACCCTCTCTTACAGCTATTCCTACCACTCTAGAATGGCTTTTAATTACATTGGCAGTTGGCACTACTTCAAAATTATCTTTCCCAGAAATATTGCATGGTAAGATCACTACAGACGAACTAAATGGAGTATTAAATGCATTCCCCGACACATTTTTTTGGGCAGCTAAAAATTTCTTTCCTTCACTTTCCCTCCTGCGATATTCTGGATTAGCTCTGCGTTCTCTCATTTTCTCTCTAGCTTTACGCCTTTTTAGTTCCTCTTTGCCTATACCTTCGTCTCCTTCTATTTTTTTAATGATTTATATTTTCCAAGTAAATAATACCAAGGAGGATCAGAGAAGGAGAGGAAATGTGGGGACGGCGCGGTTCCTACTGCGTCGGCCTAAACTCCTACTCTGGGAGAACGGGGGTAGAGACGTTTCGTGGTAAAATGTTGTCGCGTGGGTAAAACGAATCTTTTATGAGACGCGCTAGCTAGCGACCACGTGACAACAGTTTACCTCGAGAATTTCCTATCCCCCCTTTCCACCCGAGTGGGAGGTTGGCTCTTCTCTCTCTAACTCAACGCAGCCCCACATTTCCTCTCCTTCTCTGATCCTCCTTGATAATACCCAAACTCAATAATAAAAATAACAAAAAAAAACTAAATTAAAGTTGAATTAGTTCAAAACAGCAATATCAGAATGTCTAAAATAACCCTTTATACAAAATAAATTACTAAAGAATAAAATAACAAAATATGAACTAATTTGATCTTCAAAGTAAATATTAAATTCGTAAACTCGTAGAGTCAGTAACAAAAATAAATCAGAAATCAATTGGTAAATCGTAAAGAAAATTCTTCGCGAAATCAAAAATAAACTACAGAGAAAAACAAATGATTCAGAAATAACTACTTT
Organism: Odiellus spinosus; assembly: GCA_963920705.1. NCBI lineage: Eukaryota > Metazoa > Arthropoda > Arachnida > Opiliones > Phalangiidae > Odiellus > Odiellus spinosus. Next base: position 4,049,772 of record OY987230.1, read on the forward strand.
GACTTTCAAACAAATATTCTACTCCCAGACTCAATAATTAAAAAAAAATAAAGTAGAATTCAAGGAATTAAAAATAGTATCCTTCAAACTGTACAAAACTTAGGTACAGAAAAATTATAAAATAAGAATAACTCAAATAAACATTAAATGCCTCAAGAAAATATTTAAATCAAAAATTGGCTTCTTACCACTACAAAGATTAAGTTGAACACAAAGGAATCACGATCAGAAAACACTAAATTGAAAATTTCAACGAGAGAAATATTTTGAGAACTATAGATTTAACAGTGGCGGATTTACACATTTGCCGCCAGTAGGCTATTCAAATTAGAGGCCTGGCCCGACCCGATGTCCGGCCGGACCGGTCCGGGCTTTCCATGTTTGAAAATTGCACGGGCGGCCCGGCCGGGCTTTATAATTTTTTTAATTTTGACGGGCCGGGCTTTAATTTTGGTTTCAAAATTCGGGCTTGGACGGTTTCCCCTTTACATCAAATCAAAGAATAAATGAAAACTTTTCAGTGAACCTGTGGTAGGTCTCCTGCCGTTTTTCTCATTCGGATACGAGTCTATCGATGAGGACGAGAAATGTGTTAACCCTGAAAGAATCATTCTCAGTCACTCTTATTTCTTCATCCGGTGTTTCATCATAATGTTTTTTCCTTTTCGGTTGTCTTTTTCGCTTGGCTTTTGTATAATGCTTTGACATGCTTAATTCCATCGCCTTTTCTTCGAAATACTTAAAATTTTCTCGTTCAGCTACGAAAAACGTACGATGAGATTCGTAAAGATCGGCAACAGTGATCAAATCTACGGTAGAAGCCTGAATTTGAACATTCACTTTGTTTATTCTTTCCAAAAAACATTCCACACAACAACCATTACCGCCGTTTCCAGTTTTTCTAAATTCAAAAGTATTCCGGTCGCTTCGTTTCGCGTAACAGGCTTTTCGGTACAATCATCCTTGATTGATTCCAAAGTTTTAAGGACTTCATGTCAAGAATCTCTCAAACTCCTACATGCGTCCTCTCTAGCTGACCACCGTGTCAGATTTATTCTCTTCAGCGTTTTCCCTTTCCCGATTTCAGTCATTAATTTTTACCAGCGTTGTGTCGAACATACGAAAAAAACGTATATTCCTTCAAGCAACATGAAGAACCGACAAGCTTCTGTGCAAGATTCAGCAGCCGCAGTCGCCACTAAATTTAAAGAGTGGGCAGTGCAAGGAACGGAAAAAGCAAAAGGTGCTTGGCTTTGAATTTTAGCCTGTAAGTCATTGTACACACCCGACATGTTTGCGGCATTATCATATGATTGTCCACGACAGTCTTCAATAATTATGCCCAGTGTCTTGAGTTCTGAAATAAAGGCAGAGAACATTTCTTCAGCTTTATGTCCCACTGATTCTATTTAGTGTTGCTTAAAGGTAGAGTGAAATCTAATAACAAGTCATTTTTAATCAATTCCTTAACGTTTAAATAAGCCTAATTCACCAGTAAGCAAATACCAAAAATATAAAATTAATAAATTTAAAACTTACCCGGAAAATAGGGGTTGGCTAGATTCATGGATATCCTGAATTTCTTCGCGTATTAGGGCCATCGACCAATCGGATATTTTTGAAAGTCTCATGGAGATATCGCACAGTACGTGTTTTAAAATCAACTTTTTGGGGAAAAAATTAAATAGCAGTACAAAGGTTTATGGGTTAAACCATGTGCATTCGAATGGAGGAAAAAGGGCCTAATTTTAAATTTCAACCATTATTTTTCTACGGATATATAAGAGTAAAAAACTGATATTTACCAAGTTTCAGACTCCAGAAAAATTATTTCTCAAGTTATAATATTTTTAATTTTTTTAGCATTTATGCTAAAAAAATTAAAAATATTATAACTTGAGAAATAATTTTTCTGGAGTCTGAAACTTGGTAAATATCAGTTTTTTACTCTTATATATCCGTAGAAAAATAATGGTTGAAATTTAAAATTAGGCCCTTTTTCCTCCATTCGAATGCACATGGTTTAACCCATAAACCTTTGTACGGCTATTTAATTTTTTCCCCAAAAAGTTGATTTTAAAACACGTACTGTGCGATATCTCCATGAGACTTTCAAAAATATCCGATTGGTCGATGGCCCTAATACGCGAAGAAATTCAGGATATCCATGAATCTAGCCAACCCCTATTTTCCGGGTAAGTTTTAAATTTATTAATTTTATATTTTTGGTATTTGCTTACTGGTGAATTAGGCTTATTTAAACGTTAAGGAATTGATTAAAAATGACTTGTTATTAGATTTCACTCTACCTTTAAGCAACACTAAATAGAATCAGTGGGACATAAAGCTGAAGAAATGTTCTCTGCCTTTATTTCAGAACTCAAGACACTGGGCATAATTATTGAAGACTGTCGTGGACAATCATATGATAATGCCGCAAACATGTCGGGTGTGTACAATGACTTACAGGCTAAAATTCAAAGCCAAGCACCTTTTGCTTTTTCCGTTCCTTGCACTGCCCACTCTTTAAATTTAGTGGCGACTGCGGCTGCTGAATCTTGCACAGAAGCTTGTCGGTTCTTCATGTTGCTTGAAGGAATATACGTTTTTTTCGTATGTTCGACACAACGCTGGTAAAAATTAATGACTGAAATCGGGAAAGGGAAAACGCTGAAGAGAATAAATCTGACACGGTGGTCAGCTAGAGAGGACGCATGTAGGAGTTTGAGAGATTCTTGACATGAAGTCCTTAAAACTTTGGAATCAATCAAGGATGATTGTACCGAAAAGCCTGTTACGCGAAACGAAGCGACCGGAATACTTTTGAATTTAGAAAAACTGGAAACGGCGGTAATGGTTGTTGTGTGGAATGTTTTTTGGAAAGAATAAACAAAGTGAATGTTCAAATTCAGGCTTCTACCGTAGATTTGATCACTGTTGCCGATCTTTACGAATCTCATCGTACGTTTTTCGTAGCTGAACGAGAAAATTTTAAGTATTTCGAAGAAAAGGCGATGGAATTAAGCATGTCAAAGCATTATACAAAAGCCAAGCGAAAAAGACAACCGAAAAGGAAAAAACATTATGATGAAACACCGGATGAAGAAATAAGAGTGACTGAGAATGATTCTTTCAGGGTTAACACATTTCTCGTCCTCATCGATAGACTCGTATCCGAATGAGAAAAACGGCAGGAGACCTACCACAGGTTCACTGAAAAGTTTTCATTTATTCTTTGATTTGATGTAAAGGGGAAACCATGGACTAATTATAGTATACACAGGGACGAGTGGCAGAAGTAATTTTCTGGCTAACGATTGTTAAATGCGCGCTCCAGCGGCATTTCTGGGAACTAACGACAAACCGAGTCAAAAGGGGGTAGGAACGCGGGGAAAAATACTAGCACAAGATTTATAAAGTTAGGCCTTTACGCACGTGTTTAGATTTTAGTGCTCAAACGTTTGAGACATTGTTTGGAGATTTTACACATTCTCCAGAGAAGAAAAAAAGTAAAAGTGTATTAAGAGATTCAGATGACGGTAAGTTTCGGCTTTTAAAAAAAAAAAAAAAAAAAAACTTTTAACAAACTTACCTTGAAGCAGTATTTAAGGGCTTGATCACTGCCTTTCTACTCGAGTAACATTGATTTTAAGTATATTATTAAGTTATTATTTTAGTGTAATATAGTAATTCTATCATAAATTTTTTGAAGATGATTTTCTAAGACTAACCAACTAATAATTCGTTAAATTTTAACAAAAGAGACTAAAATAACCGTTTAGAAATATATCCTAGCTGATAAGCAGACGAAAATTTCAAACTACATTGAATAAAATAGTTCAGTTCACGGCGGGAAGATGGCATTAGCCGCATAATTCTGTTTCCTTTTTTTTTCGTTTGACTCGGCTAGATTTGGTCGGGGGGGGGGGGGGTTAAAACAGGGCACGACATTTAACAAGACTCGGACGCGGCGCTATAAGGGAAATCTGTGTCTGCCACTCGTCCCTGTGTATACTATAATTAGTCCATGGGGAAACCGTCCAAGCCCGAATTTTGAAATCAAAATTAAAGCCCGGCCCGTCAAAATTAAAAAAATTATAAAGCCCGGCCGGGCCGCCCGTGAAATTTTCAAACATGGAAAGCCCGGCCCGTGCAGGTCTCTAATTTGAATAGCCTACTGGCGGCAAATGTGTAAATCCGCCACTGTTAAATCTATAGTTCTCAAAATATTTCTCTCGTTGAAATTTTCAATTTAGTGTTTTCTGATCGTGATTCCTTTGTGTTCAACTTAATCTTTGTAGTGGTAAGAAGCCAATTTTTGATTTAAATATTTTCTTGAGGCATTTAATGTTTATTTGAGTTATTCTTATTTTATAATTTTTCTGTACCTAAGTTTTGTACAGTTTGAAGGATACTATTTTTAATTCCTTGAATTCTACTTTATTTTTTTTTAATTATTGAGTCTGGGAGTAGAATATTTGTTTGAAAGTCAAAGTAGTTATTTCTGAATCATTTGTTTTTCTCTGTAGTTTATTTTTGATTTCGCGAAGAATTTTCTTTACGATTTACCAATTGATTTCTGATTTATTTTTGTTATTGACTCTACGAGTTTACGAATTTAATATTTACTTTGAAGATCAAATTAGTTCATATTTTGTTATTTTATTCTTTAGTAATTTATTTTGTATAAAGGGTTATTTTAGACATTCTGATATTGCTGTTTAGAACTAATTCAACTTTAATTTAGTTTTTTTTTGTTATTTTTATTATTGAGTTTGGGTATTATTTACTTGGAAAATATAAATCATTAAAAAAATAGAAGGAGACGAAGGTATAGGCAAAGAGGAACTAAAAAGGCGTAAAGCTAGAAAGAAAATGAGAGAACGCAGAGCTAATTCAGAATATCGCAGGAGGGAAAGTGAAGGAAAGAAATTTTTAGCTGCCCAAAAAAATGTGTCGCGGAATGCATTTAATACTCCATTTAGTTCGTCTGTAGTGATCTTACCATGCAATATTTCTGGGAAAGATAATTTTGAAGTAGTGCCAACTGCCAATGTAATTAAAAGCCATTCTAGAGTGGTAGGAATAGCTGTAAGAGAGGGTTTAGCTAATGATCCAACGAATGTAAATCAACCTTCAACCTCTAAATCATAGGCGCAGGCCAGTAATAAATCTGGTACTCTAGAGCAAATGAGAGATTTCGAAGCAATGAGCTGATTAGAAAGAAAGAAGAAGACGGTAATCCTAGAAAATTTCAGAATCCAACAATTTATGAAACTGTAAGGCGGGCTAATTCAATAGCGAAAAACATTAAGAGAGATTGTGAAAATTATAAAGAGAAGGAGCGTATTCGCGACAAGTTAGCGAAGGCAACCTTGCGCCAAGACGTAGAATATACAGAAGCAGAATCTTCCAGAAATCAGATAGCGATGGCTGATAGACGCAAAGAGGTAGAATATAGAGAAACAGAACGTGCTAGAAATCACGCAACGATGGCTGATAGAAGGGCCAACCCTTTGAACATCAAATCTACTTATTTCAGAACCATTAAAAAAGGCCCGACTTGTAGATGTGAAGGATGTTCTAATCTTTTCTTTAAGGAATCCGGAATTCTCCTAAAATCTAACATATTTTCGTCAAGGTTCTTCTATGAAGATTATGCCGACGATGACGACAACGGAAGTTCCTCACAACTTGACTGTAATGGGCCATCTTTCTATAGCACCCATGACGTCAGTGAAAAGTCTACTCGAACGTCAAAACGGCCGCAAATGCAAACAGTTAACCCGCACCATTAGCCCTCAAACAAATAAAAAAATAAAATGGGGAGTTGCTGTTGTTCTTTGGATTTTAAATTTTCAAATTGGGTTTTCTCTAATATCTTTAGAATTTATAGATCTAAATTAATAAAAAATCATTTTATTGACGAAAAAGAGGTGCTGAATACGAATATGAAGACTAAAACACTGGGAAAAAATTACAGAACGAGATAATTTCAATTTTTGGGGGTCTCATAGGGGTCAATTTGAGACTTGAGCGTCACCTTCTAAATTCTGAAAATTTAATATATTTGGCCCAACGGGATCAATGAGAAACAATTTTAAAGTGAATTTTTTATTTAATTTCTTTTTTCAAAATTGTAAGATTTTATTTATTTTGAATTTTCTTAAAAAAAAACATTTCCATCATTCAAACATTATTGTTTTTAACTGGTACTGCTTCCCATTTGATGTTTTTGGGCAATCTACTCCGCAAAGAATATTGCACTCTGAGATCCAACATTTATCACATGGGGATGTAAAAATTTGATTAGGGCTTCGTGCTTTTCATCCATAACATAGCCTTGCCTCATAAATGCAGGCAGCATATTTACCAGGTGAAAATGTTGCCAGTTATGTTTCTTTGGGTCAACTACGGTTTGCTAGATAAACATTTAGCACTATCTATTGTATTATATCCTTTATTATTTTGAAGTAGATATACTGTTGGGCCAAAAATATAATATTTTCAGAATTTTCGAAGGTGGTGCTCAAGTCTCAAATTTGGCCCATATGAGACCCCACTCCCTTTCCCAAATTTATTTATCTGTCTTAGTATTTCTTAACCAGGGTTTTAGGCGTCAAATTATGATTGAGGCCCTTTTCTATGACTTAATTCCTAATTAAGTTGATTGCCCAGAAACATCAAATGGGAAGGAGTACCAGTTCAAAAAACAAATGTTTGAACTTTTTTTCTTTTTTTTTTAAGAAATTCAAATTTAATGAAATCCTACAATTTTGAACACAAATATTTATCTCCTTTGGGAGGTGAGTTTCATGAGCGCCTTAAAGAGAAAATAATTTTTATTAGTATTTAGTTGAATAATTTTGTTACCCTTAGGAGTCTGGTACTGAGGAAAAAAATTAATTAGAAAGTCGAGCACACCCAAAAAAAAAAAAAAAAAAAAAAAAAAAAAAAAAAAACATTTGGTTACGATACTCTCCCATGAGGGAGCAATGAACACTTTAATAGGTGGATAACCAAAAAAAAAAAAAAAAAAAACAAAACAAAACAACTGTCAAAAAAAAAATTTTTTAACACCGGGGGGGGGGGGGGGGGGGCAGGTAGCAAAACGACCTATGGTCCACTTGGGCGAGGGGTCCGCTCCGCGTTATGGCTTCAAGATCAAGTGTGTCCGTTGACACTTCCCGGGGGGAATTACTCTCGGCCGAAGGTTGGCACTCGTGTCGGGAGTGACCTGCTACGCGACATTGTGCGCACCCACTGAGGATTCGGACGTTTCCTGTGGCCGTTCGGAACGCTCGGGGAACTCCCGATGAGCGTTCGGCTTGGTTAACTCGCGGGGTTCTATATCCTCCAAAAGTCTGCGCTTCGCGGGTGACCCGAAGAGGGGCATTGCGGGGATTGCGGGGTCCGTTCCTCTCCAGGATCCAGGCCCTTCCCGGAAATCTAACCGGGATCATTTGGCGACGATGCTGCTGGTAGAAATTGTCCCTGTGTGGCGTGGCTGCCGGTCTATCGGTTCTGGCGACAGGGGGGATGTCGCGTGGGGGAAAGAGAACTTGCGGGTCCTCTTCTTGACGTTCCCACATCTCCGGGCTCTCTGCCCCTGCAGGGATAATGTCCATGGGGCGATTGTAAGGAAGGGGGTTGTGTATGCCCATCCAATCGATTTCCTGGAATCGATTCGCTATCTCTGCGTCGATTTCTTCTTCGTCCTCGTACGGTCGAATGGGGGGGTTTACTATAGGTTGCCTCCTCCGCCTAGGGTTTCGTCCCCTTGGTTCAGGAGATGGAACCCGGGGGGGGGGGGGGTTTCATCTCCTTCTCCCCATGGTATACGCTCATACACCCTCCACCGGATGATGTCCTGTTCCCCATGAGGGGCTTCGGCCAGAAGAGCTTGGTCCTCCAACCATGCCTCACGTTGGCGTCTTTCTAATTCTATATCCGTCTCCCCTTCCATCCGGATGATCCGAGAGGGGGACTCTTAGCGCGTGGCGCAACCAAAACGAGGGGTCCGCTCCGCGTTATGGCTTCAAGATCAAGTGTGTCCGTTGACACTTCCCGGGGGGAATTACTCTCGGCCGAAGGTTGGCACTCGTGTCGGGAGTGACCTGCTACGCGACATCGTGCGCACCTAATGTTTTCCAAAGGTCGGATCCCACTGAGGATTCGGACGTTTCCTGTGGCCGTTCGGAACGCTCGGGGAACTCCCGATGAGCGTTCGGCTTGGTTAACTCGCGGGGTTCTATATCCTCCAAAAGTCTGCGCTTCGCGGGTGACCCGAAGAGGGGCATTGCGGGGATTGCGGGGTCCGTTCCTCTCCAGGATCCAGGCCCTTCCCGGAAATCTAACCGGGATCATTTGGCGACGATGCTGCTGGTAGAAATTGTCCCTGTGTGGCGTGGCTGCCGGTCTATCGGTTCTGGCGACAGGGGGGATGTCGCGTGTGGGAAAGAGAACTTGCGGGTCCTCTTCTTGACGTTCCCACATCTCCGGGCTATCTGCCCCTGCAGGGATAATGTCCATGGGGCGATTGTAAGGAAGGGGGTCGTGTATGCCCATCCAATCGATTTCCTGGAATCGATTCGCTATCTCTGCGTCGATTTCTTCTTCGTCCTCGTACGGTCGAATGGGGGGGTTTACTATAGGTTGCCTCCTCCGCCTAGGGTTTCGTCCCCTTGGTTCAGGAGATGGAACCCGGGGGGGGGTGGGGGGGGGTTTCATCTCCTTCTCCCCATGGTATACGCTCATACACCCTCCACCGGATGATGTCCTGTTCCCCATGAGGGGCTTCGGCCAGAAGAGCTTGGTCCTCCAACCATGCCTCACGTTGGCGTCTTTCTAATTCTATATCCGTCTCCCCTTCCATCCGGATGATCCGAGAGGGGGACTCTTAGCGCGTGGCGCAACCAAAACGAGGGGTCCGCTCCGCGTTATGGCTTCAAGATCAAGTGTGTCCGTTGACACTTCCCGGGGGGAATTACTCTCGGCCGAAGGTTGGCACTCGTGTCGGGAGTGACCTGCTACGCGACATCGTGCGCACCTAATGTTTTCCAAAGGTCGGATCCCACTGAGGATTCGGACGTTTCCTGTGGCCGTTCGGAACGCTCGGGGAACTCCCGATGAGCGTTCGGCTTGGTTAACTCGCGGGGTTCTATATCCTCCAAAAGTCTGCGCTTCGCGGGTGACCCGAAGAGGGGCATTGCGGGGATTGCGGGGTCCGTTCCTCTCCAGGATCCAGGCCCTTCCCGGAAATCTAACCGGGATCATTTGGCGACGATGCTGCTGGTAGAAATTGTCCCTGTGTGGCGTGGCTGCCGGTCTATCGGTTCTGGCGACAGGGGGGATGTCGCGTGTGGGAAAGAGAACTTGCGGGTCCTCTTCTTGACGTTCCCACATCTCCGGGCTCTCTGCCCCTGCAGGGATAATGTCCATGGGGCGATTGTAAGGAAGGGGGTCGTGTATGCCCATCCAATCGATTTCCTGGAATCGATTCGCTATCTCTGCGTCGATTTCTTCTTCGTCCTCGTACGGTCGAATGGGGGGGTTTACTATAGGTTGCCTCCTCCGCCTAGGGTTTCGTCCCCTTGGTTCAGGAGATGGAACCCGGGGGGGGGGGTGGGGGGGGTTCATCTCCTTCTCCCCATGGTATACGCTCATACACCCTCCACCGGATGATGTCCTGTTCCCCATGAGGGGCTTCGGCCAGAAGAGCTTGGTCCTCCAACCATGCCTCACGTTGGCGTCTTTCTAATTCTATATCCGTCTCCCCTTCCATCCGGATGATCCGAGAGGGGGACTCTTAGCGCGTGGCGCAACCAAAACGAGGGGTCCGCTCCGCGTTATGGCTTCAAGATCAAGTGTGTCCGTTGACACTTCCCGGGGGGAATTACTCTCGGCCGAAGGTTGGCACTCGTGTCGGGAGTGACCTGCTACGCGACATCGTGCGCACCTAATGTTTTCCAAAGGTCGGATCCCACTGAGGATTCGGACGTTTCCTGTGGCCGTTCGGAACGCTCGGGGAACTCCCGATGAGCGTTCGGCTTGGTTAACTCGCGGGGTTCTATATCCTCCAAAAGTCTGCGCTTCGCGGGTGACCCGAAGAGGGGCATTGCGGGGATTGCGGGGTCCGTTCCTCTCCAGGATCCAGGCCCTTCCCGGAAATCTAACCGGGATCATTTGGCGACGATGCTGCTGCTAGAAATTGTCCCTGTGTGGCGTGGCTGCCGGTCTATCGGTTCTGGCGACAGGGGGGATGTCGCGTGTGGGAAAGAGAACTTGCGGGTCCTCTTCTTGACGTTCCCACATCTCCGGGCTCTCTGCCCCTGCAGGGATAATGTCCATGGGGCGATTGTAAGGAAGGGGGTCGTGTATGCCCATCCAATCGATTTCCTGGAATCGATTCGCTATCTCTGCGTCGATTTCTTCTTCGTCCTCGTACGGTCGAATGGGGGGGTTTACTATAGGTTGCCTCCTCCGCCTAGGGTTTCGTCCCCTTGGTTCAGGAGATGGAACCCGGGGGGGGGGTTTCATCTCCTTCTCCCCATGGTATACGCTCATACACCCTCCACCGGATGATGTCCTGTTCCCCATGAGGGGCTTCGGCCAGAAGAGCTTGGTCCTCCAACCATGCCTCACGTTGGCGTCTTTCTAATTCTATATCCGTCTCCCCTTCCATCCGGATGATCCGAGAGGGGGGACTCTTAGCGCGTGGCGCAACCAAAACGATGGGTTTACCCTTCCAATTGGGGTGCTTTTTTAACACTTCGTTTTCCTCCGCGGAAAAGTCAATCGGGGATCCGATGGGGGATTGATGGGGTGCTTGAATAGAAAATAAGGTTAGTTCTGGTCTACAAATGTGACAATAGTAATGTGGTAACGCTTCTAAGATATCCAAGGTGATTCCGACGCAGATAACATGATACTGTTCCTCGCAATTGTCGCATTGTACCCAATCAATTTGGGGTTCCCGAGAATTATTTATCACACAGCGAGGGGCTTTGCATTCCTCGTCTAATGAGTTATCATCACTGGGTTTTCGCGGGGTAGGCGGTCTTCGCCGTCTCACCTTTTTGGCGCGCCGAGGGGAATTTAAAATCGCGTTTTCCACGTGGGGAACGGTTTCGCGGGTATTCTCGCCTGACGCGTTATCCGTTTGAGAGGGGGGTTTTTCTAGATCATTGCTCTCCCATAGACGCTCATGAAACATTTTAATATTTTCTACATGATAAGACCCGAGATTTTGCCCCGTCGAGGGATCCATTAATTCGTAAGCCAGATTGTTGAGTTTAGTTTTTATTAAATAGGGACCTTCATATTTCGGGAAAAATTTATGAGAGGTGTGGCTACTAGCTCGAGATTGTACGTGGGTTCTTATCCATACTAATTGTCCTATTATAAACTTCTGATCTCGGCGGTGTTCATCATAGTGTTTTTTGTTTTTATCATTAGCTCTCGTTATATTAGCTTTTACCGCTACGTATGCCCGACTGAGTTCCTTCGTGAATTCTATCTCTGGAGGGGGTAACTCTTCTTCATCCTCAAGAGGGGCATCTCCGGGCATTCTAATTTCTCGGCCGAAATTTAAAAAATTGGGAGTGTATCCAGTGCTATCATTAGGGGTACTTTCATAGCGAGTCGAACGAGGGGCAGATAACGATCCCAGGATCGGTGATCGGTTCCGATATACGTTGCCAAGAGACGCGCGACTACTTGATTGTAACGTTCTGTTAGATTAGCTTGGGGGTGGTAAAAGGTGGTATAACTCTGATGGACTCCCAGAAGGGTCGCTACCTCGGCGAATATATCCGCAATAAATTGGGGCCCGTTATCCGAAATAAGCCTTGTGGGGACTCCCCATCTACACACAACATTGTCTACAAAAGCCTTGGCGACGTTTACAGCGGTAGCCTTTTCGAGGGGAACGATTTCAACCGCTTTAGTGTAATAATCTACCATAACTACCAAGGTGGTATTTCCCTGAGGGGATTGAGGGAAGGGGCCCATTAAATCGATACCCACTAATTTCCATGGGCCTTGGGTGATGGTTGACATCATATATCCCGGTTTCTTTCGTCGTTCTACCTTAGTTCTCTGACAGACAACGCACGATTTGACATAAGCCTCTATCTCTTTCTTCATTCCTTCCCAATAATAGCGCGCTTTGATCTTATCAACTGTTTTATCAATACCCATATGTCCTGCGAACCTAGCGTCGTGGTATAAGGCGAGGATTAATTTCTGGGTCGATCGAGGGACAACTAATCGAGGGAAAAATTCCTCCTTAGTAGGCTTCAGATACACTAATCCATTTAGTTTAACATAGCGGGGGTGGTTAGTTAATAAATTGGGATCGTCAAATATATTTTCAAGTTCGGGAGATTCCCTTTGAGCTTTTTCCCATTCTGTTCTATCCAAAATACGAACTATTACCTCGGGGGGGGGGGGGGGGGGAGAGGATCGGTTTGGATAGCTAACAAGTTTCCCCAGCTATCTTCGGGTAGAGCTATCAGCGGACGAGGGAATAATCCAGGCGGGTCTGCGGGAAACCAAATCACGGGGATGGTTGGGTTTTCTTTTTCCGCTCCTTCAATTTTTAAGAGGGAACCGGATGAGCTCGCTTCGGGCTCGATAACTTCTTCGATAGAGGTGTTCAGGATTTCGTTTCTCTTCTACTCTAGAGGGGGGAGTCTAGATAGAGGATCTGCTAATTTATTAATTCGACCGGGTCGGTAAACTATTGTAAAATCGTGTCCTTGGAGGGATAAAGCCCATCTAGCTAATCTTCCATGGGGATCCTTCAGAGATATTAGCCATTGTAGGGCAGCGTGATCGGTTACGACTGTGAATTTTTATCCTTCTATATAATGAGTAAATTTCTTAATAGCCCAACATACGGCTCCACATTCTAATTCCGTTACCGAATAGTTCTTTTCGTGGGGGTTTAAGGTTTTACTAGCGTAGGCGATAGCGCGGGGGTTTCCTTCCTGAGTTTGAATTAACACTGCTCCGTAGCCTATTCCACTAGCGTCAGTGTGAATATGAAATTCACCCTTGACTGAGGGGGCGGCTAAAATAGGGGGATTCACTAGACATTCCTTCAATTTATTAAATGCGTCTTCCTGAGGGGTTTCCCATATCCAGGGGATATTTTTCTTTCTCAGAGTATTGAGGGGCTTGGCTATTTCTGCAAATCCGGGGACGAATCTTCTGAACCAGCCTGCTAATACCAGAAATCCCGCTAATTCGTCTGTATTTCGGGGGGCAGGATAATTAAGAAGGGTTTCGGTTTTTGCGGGGTCAGGGCTAATTCCTGCTCTTCCTATAATATGTCCCAACAGGTTTACTTCGATCTGGGCAAATGAACACTTATCTAGACGTAACGTTAACCCAGCCGACTGTAATCGTGTTAGTACGTAACGTAGATCTATCAATTGTCTCGCCCAAGAGGGGGAGGCCGTGGTGGCTTAGTACCATTGGATCGAAATTCATTTGATCGACACAGGGTCCATTAGATCGAAATTCAATGGATCGACATGCAGAACCAAATGATCGACACTTAAAAAAAGAAGACTCAAATGATCGACAGGTAAAAAAGATTGAGTGTAATAGACATGCAGTACCATTGGATCGAAATTCATTTGATCGACACAGGGTCTATTAGATCGAAATTCAATGGATCGACATGCAGAACCAAATGATCGACACTTACAAAAAGAAGATTCAAATGATCGACAGTTAAAAAAGATTGAGTGGAATAGATATGAAGTACCATTGGAAATTCAATGGATCGACATGCAGAAACAAATGATCGAAAATATCAAATATCAGTTTAAAAAAAGCCAAAAACTCTTGAAGTTTGATCTTATGGGAAGTTAAAAAAACGCATATATATACAAAAAAATTAGAGTGAGGCTGTCATTATTTTGGTTCTACCCCGATTCGCCCAAAACATTTGGCCCAATTCCCATTTCGCCCAATCTCAATTGGCCCAAACTCAATTGGCCCAATCTCAATTGGCCCAATTCCAACTGGCCCAATTCCCAATCAGCCCAATTTATTAGGCCCAATCCTATTTCGTCCAATCCCATTTCCCCTCATTCCCATTTCGCCAAATCACATTTCGCATAATTCCATTTTTGTCAAATTCTTATTTCGCCCAATCCACACCCAAGGCATATGCCAACAAAATCCTCTTGATCGGTTCCTTCGTCCTGTTTAATTATTTCTACACGCACTTCTTGATGTAACTAAACAATTTACTTTATTAATTTTGGTAATCTAACCCAACCCAACCTACCTTAACCCAACCAACTCTAACCCAACCCAATCAATAGAACAATTTTCTTTATTAGTTTTGGTAACCTAACCTAACCCAAGCCAACATAACCCAACTCAATCTTAAGAACTATTTTCTTTATTAGTTTTGGTAACCTAACCTAACCTAACCCAACCAAAACCCAGCCTAACCCAACCCAATCTAAAGAACAATTTAATTTATTAGTTTTGGTAACCTAACCTAACTTAACGATTTTAGGCGAAACGGGAAAAGGAATTTTAGGTTGAGCGAAATGGGAATAGATAATTCTTTACTAACTGATAAAACAATTGGGCGAAATATTTGGGCGAAATGGGAACAAACCATTATGGTTGAATGCCCATGGATTATTTAATTATTATTTACATCTCTGGGTTGGTGTGGCTAACAATTGAGGCGGTTAGGTACGTAATGTTTGTACTCGAGTTTATATAGAGTAACGACTTCAAAGGATCAGACTTCAAAGGCGGGTTTCATCAACCCCTGTCCAACATTATATATGACCTAACCAGGGTTGGCAGTTAGCCGGCTAAAAGTAGTTTTTGCCGGGACATGTGGCAAAAAGAGGTTTTAACCGGCAAAAACGGAAAAAACCGGCTAAAAGTGGCAAAAACTACCAATCAAGGGTAGAATACTATTAAAGGAAGTTAAATTGTATTTAGGACGTGTTGACTTTCATGTAAAGTACTAGGTGTTACTATCTGAAATTATTTGACAGTTTTTTTTTTTTTTCAAGGCGAACCTACAGTTACTATAGTTTATATCTAAAGTGAGATACATTGCCCATTTCTCTTGGAATCTATCCCCTGGAATTTTTAACCTAAAGGTGGGAAGCCTTCCATAAAGCAGTTGAGAAATATTGGGGAAAAAAAGTTTCCCAAAACACTTGAAAACAGGTGTTAGTCCAATAAAGAAAATCGAGCTAAAGAATGGAAACATGATAGAGATATGTTTGCTATTAGTTTACTAACTGAAAAGTCCACACCATGTGATTTCACCAGAGTGTAGGTCTCACTAAGAAGTCCCAAAGACTTTGGTAGTAATGTCAAGTGACAATAACGCTCGAGCATAGGTTTGGCTTGACATTAAAAACGAGAGGTCAAGGTTTTGAACAACATTCCACTTTTGAGTTTGAGGTATTTTTCATGCTTATTCCCAATATTGGACATTTTTCAGCTTTATTTCTATATTTCTTGTTTTTCTTTGTTTTTTTGTGTTTTTTTTGGGTTTTTTTAAATCAAAAAAGCCACTTGTAGTGGAAAAAAATCGCGTCAAAATCAGTTTTTGCCATAGGTTTTAACCTGGTTAAAACTAGGAGGAAAAAACCTGGAAAAAACCGCGCGGAAAACACCGCGGTTTTTTCCACCACTGGCAAAAACTTGCCAACCCTGGACCTTACCTAACCTAACCTAACCCAATCATTTTATTTATTAACCAAATAATTTCGATTATTTAACACACCATTTTCACGATGCGGATTCAAACTCAGTATCTTTTTACAATCCATGCGGGCTACCCTTTTGGGCAACGGGTCACGGCATCTCAAATAAATTTCGATCAAATGGGGCTATTCCGTCGATCAAATGAGACACACCGTCGATCAGATAAATTTCGATCCAATGGACCCTTTGTCGATCGAATGAATTTCTATCTATTGGTAAAAAACGAGAGAGACTGTCGATCAAATAAATTTCGATCAAATGGGTCTATCCCGTCGATCAAATGAGACACACTGTCGATCAGATAAATTTCGATCCAAAGGACCCTTTGTCGATCGGATGAATTTCTATCTATTGGTAATATCCCGGCCGGGGTTATGTCATCTCTATATACGCTAGTGTTAAATTGTTTTCTTTGAGCGGGGGGGCAAAACAGAATCCATCAAATAAGCAAATGACGCCGGTGCATTTACCAACCCAAAGGGCATGACCAGAAACTCGTATTTTCCGGAGTGAGTGATAAAAGCCGTTTTGGAAACACTATTTGCCTCCATTGGTAATTGCCAAAACCCGGATAAAAGATCGAGGGATGAAATATATTCGGGGGCACCTATTGAATCCAAAACCTCATCAATATCGGGGTAGGGGTAGGCATTCTTAACCGTCACCGCATTCAACTTCCTGTAGTCCACACAAAACCTAGTATCTCCGGTTTTCTTCGGGACTAACACTACAGGGCTCGCCCACGCTCCCCTAGACGGCCGAATTATTCCCGTTTCTAACATGTCTATAACGTGACTTTCAATAATATCTTGTTTAGCGGGGGAAACCCTATAGGGGGGTACCCGCAATAGGGGGACTATCTCCAGTATCAATGACGTGGTGGGTCACGTGCGTGCGTCCTGGCTTATTACTTAATACTTTTGGAAAATCGTTGAACAATTCTAACAGATCCTCCCTCTGGTGGGGCTCTAAATGTTCTAGATTTTGGGGTAATTCTATGTTATTTTGTATTTTCCTATCCGGAAGAGGGGTTTTCGTGGTGGAATCTACCATCATAGCGAGGCATTTACGGGTTCCCGTGATCTTTAATGTTACGGTCATTTCCTCAAACTCCAATTTCGCTCCCATGGCCATCAACCAATCAATTCCCAGTATTACCGGAAAAGTGCCGCATTTTTCTACGATAAAAAAGGGGTAGTTCATGCTAGGACCGAGGGAATCTTGAAATTGTATGGGGAGCAATAAGGGGCCTCTTCCAATCAATCCATTTATTTCCGTTGCGGAAGAAAAAGAATTGAGGGGTAAGTCATCTAATCTATAACCGGGGTAAGTTTCTTCGGCTAATTCACGTGTCATGAACGAACGACATGCTCCGGTATCGATCATGGCGGCGATCCTGGCGTGTGAAAATTGAATCACGACACTCGCCGTCCCCTTAACAAATCCCTGTACCATAGATATCGTATTCTGGGGGGTTTCCAATACGACTACTCTCTTGGGTTGGGTATTTTGGGTGAACTGAGGGGGGATGCCAGCTCTTACAGGGCATTCTCTGTAATAATGATCGTTTGCCCCGCATCCGAAACAACCTGGTCTATTAAAAGGTGGGGCGGATGGCGTTCCTGAGGGTGGGCTTCTCTGGGAGGCTGAATATGGACAATTATGTAAGTTGTGCCCCTCTTCATTACACCCGCTACATTTAACGCGACTGGGATTAGGTCGGTAATTATTGTTTCTATTGATATTATTATTAGGGGGGCTCCCGCTCTTGTTACTAGAGGATTGCACCACTTCCATTACGGGGGTTAACCTCTTTACTAGTTGCAGTAATTCTCCCACTGTCTGACAACTTCCCAAATTCAAAAGAGCTTGAATTTCCGGGAGTAGTCCAAATGTTATTTGTTGGAGCTTGGCCGTCTCGGGGGGGTTTTGAGGGTATTGTTTATATAACTTAATCATATCTTCGACATACTCTGTGGGAGTCTCGTTTCTAACTTGTCTGCGGTTCTGTAGGGTCCCCCATATCCGGCGGGCATAATCCTCATTCAGAAAGGTTGCTTTAAATCCGATCAAAAATGAATCCCAGTTATCATAGTTATCACTATTTTCCTTAAACCAATCTTTAGCTTTCCCTTCTAGCATAAAATACATCAACCGTAGAAGGTCTGAGGTATCTCCCTCTCCCGCTCGCGCGTACGCTTCTAGATTCTCTAAGAATTCTAACGGGTTCTCTCGTTCGTTGCCGCTATATCTAAAGGGGGGAACTTGCATCGGTTTAATCATAGAGGGTAGATAGGGGAGGAGTGGAAACCGACAGCTTTGGCTCTGCATTTTGAGAGTTCTCGGATTTTGCCTTTCCAATTTTCCTCTCAACATCCTGTGTTTTACTATTGGCTGATTTTGAAACCGTTACAACCAATTACAGCGCAGAAAAAATATAGTCTGCTTCACTGCTTGCATAGAGGGTAGCCCTCTATGATGACCGGGTGTTAAAAAACGACGCGCGCATATACCGGATGTTCCGTGGAAAAAATGAAAAACGAGAACTCTTTAAGAGCCCCTTCCACTCCTCCCCTATCTACCCTCTATGGTTTAATGGCGTTCGGTTTTCTCTCTGATCGTCTCTCTCTATACGGGGAAAGAGGGGGTGAGCTATTCCTTTCCGCATGGCGAGAATGCGTTCCTTCATCTCCCTGATGTAACTTGTGGGTGGTTTTTGATATTGCCGTGTGTGTGTTTTCCCCGTCTTCTGTAGATCTACGCTTAGGGGTCGTATTGGGATAGGTTTCCATTAAATTCCTCCCTTGCACCTCCGTTTCCCTGTGTGGGGTAGTATTTTGGGGAATCCTCTCATAAGCTAGTCTACTTCTCAACTCTTCGAACTTTCCCTCTAATCCTTGTCCGAAATCCTTCATCGTATTTTCCAACTTTTTCCCTATAATCTCATTGATTTGTTTAATTTCATTTCTTAATGTATCTATTTCTCCCTGGTTACGGTTAGTGTTTCCGGAATTAGTCTCGCTACTTTCGGGTTCAAACCTGACGTGGGGAGTTTCATAAGGGGTGGATGTATTCCTGGGTTTAAATTGATTCTCTATAAGTAGGTCTAAAGATTCCTTTAGAGGGGTTAGTCGCTGATCTACTATCTCTTCCATGGTTAATCTATTCTCCTTCCCTTTATTGGATTCTTCCTCATTATTTCTAGTGTGGGGATTCGGCATCACTTGATTTCTTATAGGGAGGGTGGAGTTTTCAGTCGGTTTTAACCATCCTTCTCGTATCCTATGAGGGGTTCGCTCTACAACTTCACTTTCCCATTCTTCCCTTTGATTCCCTCTCCCAATCTGAATGCTATCATGATCCGAATTAAGATGGTTTGCTTCTCTATTTATTTCTACGGTTTGTTTCGGCATCACTTGGGTTCTCATAGGGAGGGTAGGGTTTTCCGTCGGTTTTAACCATTCTTCTCGTATCCTATGAGGGGTTCGTTCTAACACTTCTCTTTCCCCTTCTTCCCCGTGATTCAATCTCCAAATCGGAATGCTATCCTGATCCGAATTAAGTTCGTTTGCCTCTCTATTTATTTCTACGGGTTTTTTCGGCATCACTTGGTTTCTCATAGGGAGAGTGGGGGGATTCGTAGGGTCTAACCATCTTTCTCGTAACCTATGAGGGGTTCGTTCTAAAACTTCTCTTTCCCTTAAGCTCCTACTCGGAATGCTATCCTGATCCGAATTAAGTTCGTTTGCTTCTCTATTTATTTCTAAAGGGAGGGAATTTCTTTCGGTAGTGGCGGGCCTGATATTTAGTTCTCTTTGATTATTCGATATGAGGGGTCCTAGCGATTCTCTTAGAACTGCAGCTAACATGACGATTTGTTCTTGTTGTGTAAGTCTAACTTCTTTTTCCCTTTTTGGAATTATCGAATACATGTATTGGCCAAACCCAGCTATTCTTCGAATGGGGTTCCAAAACCAATATTCGGTAGTTATCCAGCATATCAATAAGCCTATCATCATTAATATCGTTCCCCCACAGCTTAATATAGCGATCCTACCCTGAGGGTTTGTAACAAGCCATTCCAAGTCTACTTCCATGATGTTCTCTATTATGTGGGTTCTTATTTTAAAGGTCTCCTTTATCTTGGCAACGTACTCTGGTTTCTTTATCGTTAGGGTAGCGTATAACGCAGCAAATAATACAATAATTTTAAAATTCAACATGCAAAGCAGAAGATTAAAAAAACGCCAATTTCACAAATGATACAGTCCCTTTATAACCGAATCCATTTATATAACCGATCTCTCCTTTTTTTATTCGGTTGGGGTAATCTCTCTCGAACGGGGTCTCTCGTCTCTTAATTTTATGTCGAGACGAAAGATTCGAGCGATCGAGAGAAACAATCCTTCCCGAAGAGGGTTATAGAAAAAAGTTTGTTGGGGGCGGGTAAATTTGATAGTTTTTTAATTAACGGGGAGAAGAGGAAAATTGGACTTGATCAGCATTCAGTAATGCAAACTCGTATCATTTGGTAACTCAACACTTCTTTATTAAATCAACTACTAATGCACAAATAATAATAATATACACTCTGGGAAATAAATGTTTAAACACAATTAAGGCTATTCGTACAGAGGGTACGAAACTATCCCTTTATGAGGGGGAAGAGGTTTTTCGATCTCTTTTTCTAACTATGGTTTTTCTCTTTATTTCTTCGTTAATTAGTTCAAACGTTAATTCTAATTTTAATCGAGGGGATTCTATAAATGCGCGGAAGACGCGACAAGTTCTTTTCAATAAGAATGACATGGAATTAATGGTTTTTCTCAGTTAAAGTTAATTTTATCCCTTTAAAATTATTCTCTACAAACACCTTGGATCTTTTAGATATAGAGGGGTTATGGAAAGTTATAATTAGTTATCAAATTGGTCAAACTTACATTCCTCATCCTCTGGAAATCGTGCGGCCATGGTTAATTTAACGCGAACCAAAAAAAACTATGTCCCGGAGGGGAACAGATATATATATATATATATATGGTTTATAATTCTTGACTTTCTCTTAGGAGGTTAGAGTTTAGAATGACCAACTTTCTCTTTCGGACCTTATCTTTACTCGACAAAAAAAAAGAAAAAGGGGGGTTTCTTTCGGGAAATACCTTCACTTTCTCTGTGAATTTCAATACTTTTAACTGTCTAGACCTTTTCTAAAGGGTTAAGGGTACGTTATTTTCTTACTCTCCGATTTTCTACTTTTCTCAACAATAACCCGACATTCAATCTGGCTTAAACACGAGGGGAGGGGGGCAAAATCAAAATGTACTCATCACAACAGGTTCAAACGGCGATTATAATACAGTCTTATCCTCAGATTTCGTTGACAACGGACTACGCTTCTCAGTCGGCTTCTCAGATTTCCTCTTGGATGAATTAGAAATGTGGGGCTCTTTTCCTCAGATTTCGCTGACAACGGACTACGCTTCTCAGTCGGTTTCTCGGATTTCCTCTTGGATTAATTACGTTCTTCTCATATGATTCTCGATAAAGGTCATCTGGGGGCTCATCGTGTGTTTTTCGTCAGCTTCCTGGGAGTCTATTCTCTAACTTCATTCGGATCGAAAGCTGCTCGAATCATTCGGAATTCGGGTTGTCTGGGCCAAAAATACAAATAAGCGTATTCTGTAGGGCTCGAATGCGAATCATTCGGTTCGGGTTGATTCGAACCATTCGGCGGCCGATAGAGCCGTCCGAATCAAGTTTCCTCTCTTTTTGAGTGTTTCCCCCCTTTCTTTCAGCCCCGTTTCTCCTCGTCTCAAGGTGTTTGTACGTAAAATTTAACCGCCATGTTTCATCAACTACAAATCAAAATAATCAAATTTGCGGCAATAAAAAACTACCCGTGGTCAATTAAGTAATTAGAATTGTATCTTAAACGTGTCGATTGCGTGGGGGCCCATCTATTTACGTTTATCTTAGATTTTTCGGTTGAATAGGTAAGGTTAACGAGTCAATGTTTTTAGGCCTTGGTTGATAATACCCGGCTCCGTCCCAAGGTTAGTAGAGTCTAGAGATATTCGCTGGCTCCGTCCGACGGTCCGAGGCTCTTGCCAATTTATTCAATTTGACCGTCGAATTTTGACGGAGCTTCGAGAATTTGGACCCGGGCGGCTACCAATATTTTAAGCGTAAACGTATACCAACTTGCCGGCGATTTTTTTTTGTTAGTCAATAATTATACGCTTTTCGCTTAATGATTTTATTTATTTTAAATTAAATCTAATCATTTTAAGTTTAACGGTAGATGATTGTATTTATTTTAAACTAAATAACATAAAAGTTTAACGCTAGATGATTGAATTTATTTTATATTGATATTAAATCTAATAATTAAAAGTCTAGTACGCTAGATGATCGTATTTAAATTAAATTAATATTAAATCTTATGATTTGGAGCATTACTCTGAATTATTGTTTTATTACGTATCAAATTTATTTCACGAAAGGATTCTTCTAGATAAATACCAACGATTGGTATTTTTATTGCCATCTAAATTTAAATTAAAATGGTTATTTAAACCAATGGTATTATGAAAACCATATAAACTACATAAGTCTGAAATTAACATTTTATTTTATCGTTTATTGAATGAAGAATCATTATTCCTATACTAACCCTTAATTTCAAATAAGTTTACACTCTCAGTTTCATTAAATTTAAAAAATAAAAATAACTAAGAGGTATATTCATAATTTGATCAATATAATAATGCTAAATTTCCCAAGAAATCAAACACATTTGATCGAGCTGAATAATGTCCCAAAACTATTATTTTAAAAATCTAAATATTTTTAAATCTTCCCGCCCGAATTCTGACCAATAAGAGAGAAATAATACCTCGGGATCTCCTACTTTCTCCACGTAAAAATGACGTACACTATGATTCGGATTCGGGCTCGAAGGGATCCGAATCCCCATTCGAATAAGGGTTAGAGAATAGGCTTTTTTGTACCAAACCCGAATGAAGGCGATGCGAATGATTCGAACTCTCCGAATTCGAATGCTTTGGATTTTTTTAGAGAATAGCCTCCCTGGTGGATTACGTTTCGATCGGTTTCGGATCCCAGAGGGATAATCTCGTTCTGTCCTTAAGGCGGGGTTTTCGAAGTCTCTGGCATTGGATTCCTTTTGAAAGCAATGATTCTCCTTGATTTTAATATTTTACGGGTTAACTTTATAATCTTCCGTCCGTTAAAGGGTTCCGACCCTGCGATATTCTAGTGTCCCAGCGGGGGATCTTTTCTCATCGGCTTTAGCCGCCGTCGCGTCGGACTTGGCTTCCGCTCTTTTATCTGACGATCTTCGTTTATAAATTTTCGAACCCAACTGTTAATTTTTTCTCCCCCTTTTTTCTATATATACCCTTCTCATTTCTTTGTCGTCCGGGCCGAACCTTCTAGAACTTTCCATCCAGAATTCGCTCAGGTGGTCGTGCGTCATTTGTTTTTCTCAACTTCGAACCTCGGTTAACTGACCATGTTCGTATTTATCGACGGAGGGGTCGTTTATTCTAATTGGTCAACTCCTAGAGCGACGTCATTTTTCTACCTGATTATTGGCTCTTAGCTATTGTCGAGGGGAAATGTATCTTAGCTAAATTAAGTGGAAATAGGTCCGTGGTGACCCAAAAAAACATTTCTCAGATTTTGGAAGTTGATGTCAGTACGACTCTTAAATAATGTCGCTGAGGGATAAGGTTTTTCTTAGTTAAAGTTCTATAAGATCGGTCGACTTGGGATGTCGTTTAACACTGAGGTGTGAAAAGTTTATATTATATTTTCCCACAGTTTTTTAAAGGTTGAGGGGCAGAAAAAAGTGAAAAACCTTTAAATTATTGGCCTATTTTGGCCTATTTGTCTTTAAATTGAGAGGAATTAAATAAGTTTAAAAGTGATTAAAATCGAAAAATTTTAAGAGGGATTCGGACGGGAAGGGTTACAACTAGTCCATACCTCTTTAAGCGGACCACAGAAATATAAATCGCGGAGGACACACCCGTAGCTTAACTTTTTACTCTTCTGGATAATATATTCTCTATGCTAACGTTGCAACTCGACATAAAACTCCAGTTTTGATTTTAATTCCACAAAGTAAAAATTGGTCACACATTTATTATGGCAAGGTTTTATAGATGTACTAAACAATGCCCCAATAGCTACACATCTATAATATTTATTATTTTGGTCTTTATTATACAAATCGTATAAATTCTGGTGACTTAAATAGCTACTAGTCGAGGAGACAATAGGGTGAACCGTCGGATTCGGTATGACTAAGGTTTTTTGATTGATTCCGGTATTTTCGAGGGTGCTGATCACGAATCTGCCGGGTGCCAGAGCGAGAAAGTTGAGCATTTTAAGTTATGACGTCATCAAGATGACCACTGGTCACCTAACACCAAACGAGTCATATCTCCTTAAATAATGGTCATATAATAACGAGCAGTATATCATTTAATAGATAATGAGGCGAGGAACAATATAAAATTATAAGATTTTCCAGGTCTGCCGCCAGGGGGCGCTGTTACGAGTGTAAACTTACCCTTCGGTTATTTTTACACACAAAGGATTGTAATACCTCATTTAAAAGCATTTAATTTGCTGATTATAAATATAAACTTGTGTAAGGTTGCAACAGTAGATGTCACTATCATAGCGTGGAAACACCAGCCGATGACTCATGAGTCATCGACGCGTGTTCCTCGCTATATTCCGAAGACTCACATTCCGAAGTGGCTTGGCTCAAACGCGTTTTTATTGTCTGTGGATTTTACGAGTTTTTTGTTCGAAACTGTTACGGACTTCGCTTCTACGTTATGTGGCTACGTGAAAAGTAGTCACGAAACTTTTGTTATTTTCGATAAATATCAGAAACAGTCGATTAAATCTCATGAAAGAAGTCGACGCTCTGGAAATATGTCTATAAAGCAAGTAATTTTGACAAAGGAGACAGTTCTTCCACCCATAGATATGATAATGAAAAGTGATGATAATAAACGTGAACTAATCAAAGCTCTCTGCAGTTCTAACTTAGAAACTAATCTCCATCTTATTGGGGAGGAGAAATGTTTGTTTCAACACGAAGAGGCTGACGTGACAATTATTAGCTATCTCCTTAAACTCCATTCCGAAGGAAGAACTCATATTCGAGTAACAGCCGACGATACAGATATTTTTCTCCTTCTAATCTACTTTGTTTGGAAATACAAAATAAGTTCAACAGTTTCAATGAAGAAGTTTGATGGGAGAATAATTGATATAAATAAAACAGCTTCAAATCTAGGAGCTAGGAGATAGAGCTGGGTCGATTTTGCCTTTTCATGCCTTGACTGGATGTGATTCTGTTTCTTATCCTTTCGGAAAAGGCAAATTCAGTGCCTTAAAATCGTTTTGAAAAACCAACATTGATCTCTCCTCTATGTGTGACCACGAAGCCCTAGGAGAAACTTACATGAAAGCGGGGACATCTTTCATGATTAGTTTATACGGAGGTAACAAAGATAATCATGACTTGAGCACATTAAGGTATGAAATTTTTAGCCGAAGGAAGGACCCACCAAAGATTAAATCTCTTCCACCAACCAATGAAGCTGCTATTCAACATATTAAGCGTGCTCGACTTCAAGTAATGATTTGGTGTGCCGCTGACAAGCTTGGACCTCCAAAATTGGAAATTAGAAATTTCGGGTGGCAGTTAGATCAGGAAGTACCTGTGCCGAGTTTTGGAACATCTGCTATAGCCCCTGAAGGATTACTAAAAGTTGTTGCTTGCTCTTGCCAATCTAAAAACGCGTGTGAAGGAAAACGATGCACCTGTAAATCATCAGGGTTATCGTGTACTTCTTACTGCAAATGTGAAGGCGGTGATAACTGCAAAAATCCCAACTCCATCAAAATCCCTATTTTAGAATCTGAAGACGATGAAGGTGATGACGAATAAATATTTTTTCAATTCATTTCTATTAACTGAAGTACTTTTTTCTTATTGCGAGTGCATATGTCTTTGAAAAGCTTCTAAATTCATGCTCAAAGCAGCTCAATGCCCATGTTCATTCTTGAGATTCAAGCTAGCTCGCTCATAGAAATCTAATGGCGCACAAGCTTGAATCACACAAAAAAGTCATCTTTGGGCATCTATAATCAATAGTTAATTTAAAACATTTTAATTATTTCTAAACAGTAAAAGATATGCTTCTAAATTAAGTATAACAAGCCAATATGTGGGTAAAAATAACAGAAAGGTAAGTTTACACTCGTAACAGCGCCCCCTGACGGCAGACATGGAAAATCTTATAATTTTATATTGTTCCTCGCCTCATTATCTATTAAATGATATACTGCTCGTTATTATATGACCATTATTTAAGGAGATAAGACTCGTTTGGTGTTAGGTGACCAGTGGTCATCTTGATGACGTCATAACTTAAAATGCTCAACTTTCTCGCTCTGGCACCCGGCAGATTCGTGATCAGCACCCTTGAAAATACCGGAATCAATCAAAAAACTTTAGTCATACCGAATCCGACGGTTCACCCCAAAATAGGGCTTTGTCTCCTCGACTATACCAAATCCTCTGCAGTAAAAAGTTGCGTATTTTTACTACAATCTAAATCGATAAATACATCAAATCAAAAAACCTGGGACCCGATTCTCTAACTTTTCTCGATCTCGAACTCGATCTCGTGTCGATGTCGATCTCGAAACCTTTCTTATCGATGTCGATAGTAAAGATGAATTCTGTAACTCTCTCTGTTCGAGATCGATAAGAGAGTTATCGAAATGCGACTTCGAGAACGATTGACACACTTCCGGTTTTAACAAGCATGCGCAAAAATAATTTCACCAATAGGATATTAGTAGATCTAAGCAGACTACACAACAAGAGCATTTGGTATTTTTTCGGTTGCCATGGGTTCCATAGATTATTTTAAATTTAGACATGGCTGAAGTTAGACGCAATCGAGTAACGCAATCTCAACGATGAAAGATGTATTAGAAAATAACGAAAGGTTTAAAACAAGAAAGCTTTCGGCAGGGTTTACATTAAATGAATATGATAAACTATGAAATTCTCTAGCTGATAAATTAAACTGTGAAGGAAATGGCCAAAAAAAATAAAAAAAAAAAAAAAAGATTATCAATCTCCATCTCCAAGGCGGCATTTAATATGGCTAGACGAGCAAAATTATTTACGGCCATTTTAGTTTTCACTCATAAGCTACAGTGACCTGCTGTTGAGTGACGCCCCGTATGGATTTCTTTTGATGCACTGATTGGGCGAAAACCCTGTCGAAAAGGATATCGACAGCCCAAACCCCGGTGAGATCGACTTCGATTACGCAGTCGAAGTTCGAGAAATGTTTTGCGACAAATATCTTACAGAATTCAGTTTTGTTCGTTTTCGACATCTCAGTTCGACTTCGACTGATATGTCGATCGACATTTAGATCTCGAGCCTTAGTGAATCGGGTCCCTGGTTCGACAATCGTTTAAAAATAAAATAATGGCGGCTTCCGAAAACACCCGACGCCGATGCTGATTGGCTCGTACAGAGCGTTATCCTTGCACGCGGCCAAAAAATTTAATTCTACTATCTTCACACAGCGCAATTTCGTTTAGGGCAAACGCCAATTTCTTCGGTTGACGCTTGGCATCGGGCAACAATGTTGCGATTTACGTAAAGTGAAAACGAAGCTTAATTCAATGAATCCGAGTACATTGAGTTCAAACTCTCGTTAACACTTGAGTTCAGCTTTGGTAGTGTCAGAGAGAGAGAGAGAGTGTCGGCCCCTCTGGCAATATTATATTCTTAATTATAGCATTTGTCTAAAGAAAAACAATGTAAAAAACATTTTTGTTTTAAATTCTAACAGCGCAAACCTTATTATAATTATTATCAGGTCTCATCATGTACTTCTGTTACGGCATTAAACATTCCTCGCTAGAAGACTATTACAACATGAGCGGTGGCGCCGGGGTCATGGCCGGGTCAACGTCGGGTGGTCCTTACTACAACGACACGGCCATGGGTATCGAATTGCGTATTCCGAGTGATCGAAAACCAGGCGGAGTTGGTAACGCCAAAGATGCTAACGAAAGAACCCCTATCAATGGGGACCTAAACCGACTGGGAGTGACGAGCGGAGGTGGGCAATCGCCCTCCGTTCAACCGCCCCAGCTACCGCAACGTAGTCAACGCTCTCCGTCAAGCGCGGCACCGGCCAGCGTCGGCCGCAGGTGGGAAACGTTTGATTGATTGTATGGAAAGAAACCTAAAACAAAAAATATAAACTTTATGCAAATTTAAAAAAATGGAGATAAAGTTATAATTACTAAGTAAAAAAATATTTATCGTTTAATAAAATGTGAGAAAAAGAACGCGAATTTTTTGAAGATGTTATAAACATTTCTAGTCGCAAAAAATATCAGCGCTAAACTGTTGTTATATATTAAAAATTATGAAAAATACGATGACAAAAACTACTCGGGCCCGGATTAATGCAACGCCGTTCGTTAATTAATTCAATAAATAAGTTCTCCCTGGTTAACGTTCATTATAGGAATATTGGCCTTTTTAAAAAGATAGTTGCGAAATATTTGGGGTTCGTCTAAATTATAGTATCAGGTACAATAAAGCCGTAAAATCACGTATTGGATTGCTTTTCGTCAGTTTTCCAATGAGATATAGTATATAATCAACGAATGTCAAAATTAGGGGAAAAGAACGATAAAACCAAAGCTCTTTCGCTTAAATTGTCCATTAGACCCTTATGTTAAAAATGTTAAAATTCCTTGTGGTGGGGGTCCCGTAACTTCCGCGTTTTGGATTTTAGGCCCCATTTTTGCTGACAATAAATAAAGGCGCGTTTTCTATCAAGATTGTTTTCCCAAAAAAAGTAACTTTTTCGTCATAACTAAGATAAATTTCTATAGTTCTGACGAAAAAGCTAGCTTATTACATGAAATTGAAATCAGTTTTCGAGAAAATGGCGCCCGAAGTGAAAATGTTAATTAATATAATGGCAAGGCGTATAAATTTTGTATTATTTAGATGAAACGCATTAACATAAATCGATTAAAAGAAATGCCATCTAAAACAGCGATACGTTAAGATAATGTAATTTCCGGTGGCGGTCATTTTACAAGTTAGTCGCAAAAATGACACTTGGGAACTGCTCATATTTTTAGCTTGGCTCCTTCCATGGCCAAAGAAATTCAAAAATACTCTGGGCTAAATAATTAATAAATTTAGTAATACCAATAAAACTTTTCGAATTTGGACGAGCTAAAAATGGAACAGCTATTGAATTTATTTTCAGAATTATGAATAAAATAGTATTTCCACAATTTGTAGGCGTAGTTTTTGCCCTTTATTTATATTCTGAAATTGTGTTAGGTTTGGATTTCAGCGTAGGGCCAACCATTATTTTAGGCTTCCACTGCCAGGTCGCGATTTTCTTAATAATTTCGATAGATGGCGAGAGCGATGCAGTCTGATAGTCTATATTGTAAAATCTGTACTGTTGAAAGCTGGAGCTGTTGGGTCCATCCGATTGGTTGGAATTTATACTTATATTCAAACGTTACCAAATTTTGGTAATTATTATTAGAAAATTAAAAAAAGTGCTGCAAATAATTCTGAAAAAATAATAATAATAATAAATAAATACGCAAATGGTCATTCCGAAAACAAAATGCTAATATATTCCATTTCAAAACTCATAAAAATTTGAACACTTTCAACTGGATTGATTTGTTTTTACGAAAATTCAAAATTAAAATGTCAAAAAATATAAAATAAAATATTTTCCGCTTGATGACGTAAATGGCGAGAATAACGTGAATTGTGGAAATAACGTGAATTGTGGAAATTTTTATATGATTTACAAATATATATTTCAAGTCGTTTTTTCGGAATATTTTCTAAAATTAAACTCAAATATCATTTAGTTTTCGGTGGCATCATCATTGTAATTAATATCGCAACTATCCTTTTAAAGGTAATAAAAACTTGAGGTTCACGGGCCCCACGTTTAAGACTCGATGAAATGTTACAAATTCATAAATAAATATAAATTAAAAGTGTGTTCCTTAAAAGAGATTATAGATGTGCGCGTAAAATGCTATAATATTTGATAGGCGTAAAGTATGTTGTGATTAATTTATCAATTGAGAAAGATTGGGTGAGTGAGGGATGGCCCCGGATTACATTTTGCGTCATTTTTGTACTGTATTAATCCAGGGTGCAGTAGGTGGTGTTAAGTTTCGAGATCAATAGTGTAAAATAAGTTTTAATCAGAAGTTCAGTACGTAAGTTAGGACGTAATATTACAAAGCGTAATTTCACATTAATATATTCATTTAACCTGTTTAAATGAAGATAAATTAATTTAAATCATGATTTAACCTAAATCAGAAAATTGAATCATAATTTGATTTATTCATTTGAATCAATTTGATTTATTCATTTTAATCAATTTGATTTATTCATTTGAATCAATTTGATTTATTCATTTGATTCAAAATTTGACTTATTCATTTGAATCATAATTTGATTTATTCATTTGAATCAATTTGATTTATTTATTTGAATCATGATTTGACTTATTCATTCATTAATTTGAATCGTAATTTGATTTATTCATTTGAAGCATGATTTGACTTATTCATTCGAATCATTAATCACTCGATTTAATTTGATTCCATTTGATTTTATCATTTGATACTATTTAATCATGATTTATTAATTTCATGACCATGTTCATTTTAATCATGATTTATTATTTCATGAACATATCATAATTTATTAATTTCATGAACACGAAGATTTTCATCACCATATGTAATCATTTTAATAATATAATCATCTTAATTATATTTTATTCATTTCAACATTTTTTCAAGATTAAAAATTAAATAGTGATTAATAATAAACCTCGGTTAAACCGATTAAATCTTTATTAAAATAATTCTCTATTAAAATGATCAAGTTTATAAATGATTCAATTATGAATAAAACCTCGACTATAACATTATTAAAGAGAAACTTGGAGCTAAAAATGGAACAGCTTTGGAATTTATTTACGGAATTACCATGCCAAATAAATGGTGAAATAATATGATTGGTCCAAAGGGAATAGCCGAATAACATAGTAAAAATTCCCTTTGAACGAATCAGGAAGAAAAATTACTATCATGTTCAGCATGCAAAATGGTGGTTCAGTGTAAATTTTCATCTCAAAAGATGCACCCAAAACCCCCAAACCATATTTTGTGATTGTCTCATTTTTTGACCATATCTCGGTCAAAATAACACCAAATATAATGTTTTTTTAAAGGTCTCTTGAAGCCCTACAAGGTGATATATTTTGAAAACCCGTGCTCAAAAAAGCGAGTTTTATTACACGCAAAAAATATTATACGTTTATTTTATGTTAAATTAGGCCCCTGAATTGATTCAGTTTTTAAAATTGGTGGAACATGGTCAAAAACATTTTCAGCCATATTAAACGGGACGGGCTTACATCTTTATCATTTATTCAGAGAAAGGCGGGATTTCACGTGCCACATTATTTTTTTTTAAAATGATATAATTAAAGTTTATTATTTGAAAAATATTGGTTCGCGAGATAAAATTATCGAAATGAAAAATGAACTCTATATATATTGAACTCAATGCGTTCAAAAAGTTGTTAACCTTTAACAAAAGTTTTTAAAACGTTGATATATATAAAAAATATATAGCGTAAAAAATGTGCAGTTTTAAGCCCCGTTTTCATGGTCGCGTGTACGCTAAAACTAGCGTGGAGAAACTGCTAGCGTATTTTTTTCGCTCGTAATTTAGCAGAGATTGAAGCTATGTTTCGTAATTAGATAATCGCGTGTAGCGTGTAAACATTTAGCTTACAATCGAGGCTTTAATTAGAGTTGATTTGAAACAAAAAAAAATAAGTAAACAAAGCCTTTAATTTTAGAATATCATAATAAACAAATATTTTTTGCTGTTCAAAAAATATTTTTATACGCAATGCACATCATATCATCGAACACTTAATTTACAATGTCCGTACGTGTGTAAGTCCGTACTTTTTCCAGAATGTTCTAAAAGGTATCTGTAGAGGTCTAGAAAATTCAGGAAAGTGCTCAAACGTTTTAGAAAGATCTGGAAAGTTCTGGAAAAATTCTAGAGAAGTCTAGAAATTCTTGGAAAGATGGGCGCATCTTTTGAGCTGAAAATTTTGCAGGCTGAATATGATTCGTTCAAAGACAAATTTACAATGTTATCCGGCTATGCCATTTATATTTACTATTTATCATATTTTAATTTAAACACCAAATACGTGTCTAAAAATTCCGAAATAATTCTAGAATTCGTTTTTTAGCATTCCGTAAATAGATCCAAAAGCTGTTCCATTTTTAGCTCCAAGATTCCCTTTAAATCATGATAAATACATGATTGCGTTTTAATCAAAATTCAATTGTGTTAATCTTATTTTAATTAATATATTTGATTTAATTTACCATACTTTAATTTCAAAAGTTTATTTGAAAGAAAAAATTTAGGAAACTACTTCCGATTAAAAATTTACCAACTCCAAGCCATTAAAATATTACGTTAGAATTAAAAGATTAATTAAATGAGAAGTTTATAGAAAGTAGCTTTTCCTCGTACGCCTATATATAGATTCGTCTTTAAAGCGTATCCGCTGGCGTACGAGTTTAGAGAAAACGCAATATAGATATGGCCAATTTTACAATTTATAGAAAATTAAAGAAGAAAAATTACCTAGGCCCAAAATTTACTCCTAAATGGGGTTCGTTTTAAGTGATTAATAGAGCGATTCTAATTATAAGATTTAAGAACAAAAGTGCCTAATTAAAATGAATTAATAAATAAAAACAAAAATATTACAATCAATTTTGCTACAATGCCTTAATCCGGGCCTTTGCTATATTACAACGTAAGCCAAAAAATCGAGTAAAAAAAACTAAAAAAAAAAACCGGCCCGAACACCGTTTAAAATCTAAGTGGTCAATGATATAAAATGAAAATTTAATAAAGGAGTTGAATTTTAAGCTAAGTACACGAGAAAGACGATGAAATACAAAATGTGTTTTTAATTTAACAATCTTATCTACTAAAACAAAAAATTAAGTTATAAATGATTAATTATTAGCTAAGATAATAACAATTACAAATTGATTTAAGATGTTGTTAGAATTTCTTTCACGCATGAAACCTAAATTGGGTTACAGAGTGGGATTAAAACCCTATTTACTGTTGGCACGAAAGCTACTGATCCGAATGGTTTCGTGTATGTCGCCCTTATCTTACAAAATTACGGGGATGTAAGATGTCACAATCGTGTATTTGCTTTGTAAACGGGAGGTTGTGGTTTCAAATTGGACCAGAGCCAACATCTTTTTCGCGGGTTAACTACATTTGTAAATACAATTAGGTTGAATGAGAAGGTAAAGAGCGAGTCTAAAAATGGAGCTAAAAAATGTAGTAAAATCCAGATTTGAAATTGCGTTCAATGATTGTTCTTAATTATCATTTGATTTAAATTTAGAATTAAATTATAAATTCTTGTTACGAATTAAGACTAAACGATATTTTATTTAGATTTATTGAAACGAGAACAGAGTTATATAAATTTTACTTAACATCCAAGACATGTTTTGCATTTCATCTTCTTCCACTAAAGTTAAGAGTAATCTTAAAAAAATTTTAAATTTGAAGTTATCGGCACTAGCCTAAATTACGACATTTATTACTTTTATTTAAAATTATTAATTTAACAAAAGACCCCAACAAATAGACAATTTCGACGGGAAATGAGCTGCTCCCTCAGTCCCTCTGCCAACGGAGAATGTACAGGCTATACGGAATACTTATGGTATATGCACGCGGTATGGGAGTGTGATCGATTCCACCCTGTATATATACATTTTAGTAATTCCATCTGGAAAGTTAAGTTTATCTGACGGTACTCCTAATATCCACGTAGCTTTGGAGCACATTGCCAAGGGGCGCCTTTTTCGGCGAAGTTCGTTAATTAAATGGATGTTAATGCGTCTAATATAAAATCAAAATTTTTCTACGATTGCTCTAATTACTTTTAAGCAAAGCAGTTGTTACGAAAGAAACGTGGGTGTGTCTATGGTTGGTTGCCTACATTGTGATTCTAAATGTGTTCGATATATAATATATTCTTCGCTGTTGTACATTATATCATTACAAAAAACACTTTTTAAAGACTATTAAATTATCTAATATTAACGTGTGAGATATTTCAAATTTAAAAGAAGAAATACATATTTTTAAGTTCCTTCGATAAAAAATAAAAAACATCTTCCTTTCGGATATATTTACCATTATATACACGGGGTAATAAATAAATAAAAAAAAATAATAAATAAATAAATAAAAAGGTGCATGGATAGTACGGGAAATGGGTGGGAAGTAAATTCTAAAATGTATGTTAAAATGTATGTTAAACAAAATAAGAGTGAAAAAATACTGTTTCAAAGAAAAAACTTAAGATGGAAGAAACTTTATGGTATTAAAAATGTCTTTCATTGTTGTTTCAAATATGGTTTTACAATTATTTGCTGCTAAAAATATATTTTTCGTTCAAAGCTTTTGAAATGAGTAACAATTCCATTACAGAAGACGTACACCGAGAGGCAATCGTCACGCGAGTAAAGGCGACGTTGCTTAACCGGTAGGACCAATTTTAAAATTTTCGCAAATTTTTTTTTTTTTTTTTTTTTTTTTTTAGTTTTTGATATTGCTTTGGTAATTTTTAGAGTTTTTGGGATTTGACGTAACTTTTTCCCAAAGTATCTCAAAAGGGTCCACCTAGCTTATCTTTAGTCTCTGTAGGTCAAAACCGACGAAGCCGATGCCAACGATTTAACGAATATAGGAAATTCCCTTAAAAACTTTTTAACCGCTTTCTAACGAACAGAAATTTTTGGTCACTTAGTTTTTCAGACTTTAAATTTTCAGAAGAGGGACATGGCCAACCTTTAGACGCAACCAGAAAAATAGCTAACTAACGCGTAATGATCAAATTTACCCTTTTATTAAATTTCTGTACCATTGCGTGTTTGACCCGAACGAGGTAATTAACCCCAGCAATCTCTTTTTGAGTAATGGTTTATGCTAAGTTCGAGTTATATATAAAACTTTACTAATACACAGCTTCTAGCGGTTGTATATCTTTAATGAACAAGAATTTCAACAAAACCGTAAAGTTAAATCCAATATACCCGCGACACATTTTGTCCGATCGATAACCGAAAAGATCAACATGATGATCAATCATCATTTCCATCTCCAGTGTCCGACCGTCCACTGAATTCGACTTAATACAAATAAAAGGTAGTTTGAATAAAAATTAAGAAGGCTTTTCTCGGGTACGAGTGCTATACTCATGGTTAAATAAATATTTAAATAATGAGTGATAAGATGTATGAAGTAATAGAGAGAAAAGTGCCTGAATGGGTTAAAAAGGCTTAATCGAGCTTATAGTAATTGCTCCTAAATTTTAAACAGAAATTAATTCTATAACAGTAAAAGTACCGCCACCCCCCTTTTTTTTCTACGGATAGGCATAGTATAAAAGAAGGCAGTGACCAGGCACTTAATTACGTAAGATTGAAGCCTCAATTAAACGCTATAATTTTGATTCAGCATTAGTAAGAATTAAGGTTCAAAAGACCTTATCATTAGCGTTTCAAAAATATTTAACACATAACCTTGTGTATGACTAATGGTAAATATAGATTAAAGGAACTCCATCTTTAGCTACTTTTATTAGTGATACTGATAGAATTTAAAAATAACATCAATAAGAGAGGACGGTTTCGTAGGTCGTCTTTATCCGTTTTTTGGAAAATATTTAGTAATAATAAAATCTTTGGAGTAGTATACTAAATCTACTATAATTTTAAAGATATTAATTTGTTCTTTCTCTAACAATCAATTTGTTTGACTCGAGTTAAATAAAGAGCCCTTTTTAAGGCTCTTTTTGTATAATTTCTGTCCCTTTTTCACCAAAAATATACACCTTTTCCACATTTAGCTAGGTAGCCTTATAGGTCTTTTGAGCCTTCTTTCTTACTAAAGCTGAATAAAAATTATAGCGTTGAATTCAGGCTTCAATGTATACGTACTATGCTATCCGTAGAAAAATAGGTGGCGGTATCGATTTCAAAAATATAGATGTCAATTTCTTGAGGATAAAAAAGTAGGAAATTCAAATGTAGGCGGAAAATTCAAAATTAAGTACGAATGTTAGGCTCTAAGTAACAGCAATAAGAATTTTCCAGAAGGTTCTCAGATTAGAACTAGCAGTGGCGCCGTATGTTAAACGATAACATATGATTCTGAAAATAAATTCAAAAGCTGTTCCCTTTAAATAATAATTTTACGTTCTTTTCAAAAATGCTACTCAAATTCCATTAATAACCCGTGAAAAAGTCGTGAAGAGCCTCACTTGAAAACAAAGATTTTTATACCAAGTAACCTAAGTGTAATCAGATCTATGCAACTAGAACTGGGTACAAAACCTTATTGTAAAGATGATTAGCCTAATTAAAGCAAATTGATTCTTAAAAGAAACTGGCAATAGATCTCTAACATAGCCGTTAGATATTTTCCACTAACACCACAATCCTGTCTCGAGAGAGTTGACAACAACTATTAATTTGCTACGCAAATTAACATTGCGTATCAATCCGCTTCAGCGTTCCCAATTATGCTAACTCATCTTGATCCAAAGGCGTGGTAAATTGACATCGATTTTCTAGCAAGAAAAATGCATCTGCCCGGTGCATCACTGAAAAAGCGCAAAGCCATATACTTAATCCAATTAGGAGAGCAATCAATTCTCTCGAAGCCCTAACTGTAAAATTCAAGCGAACAATCGCCCGACCTTTCAAGTCCATTAGGACTGGCATCACTAAAAAAGTCAAAAAAAAAAAATCCCGGTGGTTAAGGACGTCTTATTTTTCAACCAGTGTCGTTAACTGAATAAATTGACAACGATTATTAATAATTGGATATGAAACTTTCAGGCCCCAATTTAATTACAATATATACGCTATAGTTTATTTATCAACACGGATTTCATTGGTTACGACGCGATATAATTTGACCATCAGGTCTGTGGAGGCCGCCGTTGAGTCAAGGCTAAAATCCCCCCACATAATTCACCTTTTCGGCCCTCCCGATTTTTAACGCGGATAAGGTTTATAGGAAATGACAGAGTGAATTATGCGTCGCAAATGGTTGATTATTTTGTCAATTATTCACATTTCGGAATGTCTTCTGACATTAACTTTATCGTGTTTTTTATCGAGTTTACCCGAAAATGGCTCGTTTTGGATGTCCATTTCTCTGAGTTGGTGGTTTTTATCTGGATTTGTTTTAAACACCCTTTTCTGGCGCTGGGCCCGAATTGCCGGCTATACTTACAGATTTTTACTCGCTTCGCATTGCATGTTGGGTAAGTTTGAATTGCTTTTCAAGTTTTCTTTATTAGTTTGCAAAACGGCACATATGGAGCAATAACTAGATTAGACCTAGAAATCTGAATTATTCAAAATTGTTGTTCTCGAACTTAAATACGTTGCAGTTCCACGCCTTTGACGCTAAGTGCGCTTCTGCATTTAGATCGTAAAAAGCGAAATTAAGCGACACCTATCAGAAACACTGCCTCCGTAGAAAAATATTGAGCGTTATTCGTAAATTGGTTTTATATTATTTATATTAGAACAGAAATCTCTACGGAGATCCACTATGGAAATTCACTAAGTAGTGAAACGTCTGTTGAACCAATTCACAGAGGGAAAGAAGTATTTTTTTTTTTTCCTTTACCGAATTTTATCACGGATCAATAAGCGTGATAAAACAGTCAAGGTGTAATGACTATAATCCATCAGAGTTGTTTGCATCAAACAATTATTGTCTACTATTCTTAGGTGTGGTAAAAAACTCATGTCAGCTTCTGATTAAACGGGTTGAATTCATTTGATCGACAAGGCATCCCAATTGATAAGAAATGAAAAGGATAAGAAATGAATGGTATAAATTGAATTATAAATCTCAGTTAATTAAAGGACACACACTGAACTGGAAACGCGAATTATTAAAGTCTGGATCTACAGCACATCTTAGTCGCGGAAATCAAGTATATTAACAAGTTGGGAAACAATTTCCAATGCTACCAATGAAGTCACTATTTTAACCTCCTCCTTATTCGTATGTTTCTAGATAAACCTTTTGGGAATTTTTAAAGTTTTGTTATTTTTGTGAGACGCCTGTTTCCACATATTGACCTTTCCGGATTAGTTTATTTTTTTTTTATTTTTTTGGATTTTTAAAGTTTTTGTTATTTATTGTGAGATCTGGCCTTTTTGCCTTTTCCTAGATAATTTAGTTTTAATGAATTTTTGGGAGACTCGATATTTTTAGTATTTTTACAGATTTTTGTGAGACTTGACCTTTTTCGTTCATTCCATAGGCTTTTTGTATTTTTCCAGATTTGTTTGCGAGTCTTAAAATGGAACTTTTCAATGCCCAAAAAGTATTCGACAGTTTTTTCATAATTTTTATCGAATAAGTTTTATGGCATGGTGTTTCCGTAAATATATTCAAAACCTGTTCCATTTTTAACTTTTCCTTTAACCTCTTTCTCCCTTATTATCTCGTTCGCGACGACTTGTTTGCTTTTTTCGAGTTTTCATTACTGACAGTCTTAAACCAAGTACAGTCGCGGACAAAAGTTTCGGGCCGTTTGATTTCGACCGCCATATTATTTGTATATATGCTAGCACGGTCAAGTAGGACATTTTTGAGAGCTCCAAGACTTGTATAATATTCTATCAAAATTAATATAATATTCATTCGTGAACGAAATTCGCGTGATAAAAAGTGGACCCCCGCGAAAATAACATAATGAGAAATGACCAAATAATTTCGGGAATTATATCAATCGACGCAGCTTTTCACTCTGCAAGCTAATTTACAAACAAATTTGATATCGATTAATAATTGAGAGAGTAGTGGTCAAAATAGTGGCCAGAATATTCTTATTTTATAAGCCTAATTGATAATAATAATTATTTGGTGCAACCCAAGTTCAAAGCAAAGAAGAATTGTGCTATAACAAGATGCTGAGAACTTTAACTTCACCATTTCCAAAACGATAGTATATGTAAACCGAGTAGCGGGAATTGGCGAAATTAGACGTCTAAAGCTTGGTTTCCACTAGCGCGCGCAAAAGTATACGCGCGTTAAAAAGCGTCAAATTTACGTAGTTAACTTTTTATGCGACGCTTACAGCGATTTCCACTACTATTATTTTTACGCATCATTTTGACGGGAAATTTTAAAAGCCTGAAAGTATTTCACTAAGCCTATTTTGAAAACAAAAATGGGCATAGGGACTATCGCGAAAGTTTTTTCTCTGGCAAGTCTGGGTACTAATTTAGAACGTAATAACTTTGGGATTAGAATTTTTAGTATCGAATAAACTCCGAAAAAAATTAAACAAGTACCGAAAATCTTTTTGGATTAGGGGAATGTTTCAAAAGCGAAGTCAAAGGGGGCTAGTTACTACGCAAATTTGGTTCAAGAAATACGCGAGGGCGACGATTAGAGCCGTTTTAGGTTTGTAAGTAAAATATCTTTTTACGAAAATATGGTTAGAATACAAACTTTTCGGACATTTTGCCGGGTAATTGGTGGTAATACCTGGACTGGTATCGAGCAGATTATATCGCCCTCTAGATAAAGCTACTGGAATCTTATAAAGGATGGCGAGTGAAACTGAAAATTTATTTAAATTAATTACTAGAGGCATACACTTACTTTAAAAGATAATATTAAATTATATTTGCGTCGGGTCTCGCTTTGACACGTTATTAAGGTGATTCTTTCGAGCGAAACTGTTCGCGATAAAATTACACAGCGTCAAATTTAGAAATTTGAATAGGCGGGGCGTAAAGCGCCATATCGTATCGCAACGCGCAGAAATTTGACGCTTTTTGTCGCGCGTAGGCACTTACGCGCGCTAGTGGAAACTAAGCTTTACGCGCCGTTACGCGCGCTAGTGGAAACTAAGCTTTACGCGCCGTTACGCGCGCTAGTGGAAACTAAGCTTTACGCGCCGTTACGCGCGCTAGTGGAAACTAAGCTTTAGACCATCATTAAAGGGTAAATGAAAACTGCTACATCACTTTCTTGATTTTACGTTTTTCTGAATCTACGTTATCGAAAACCTAAGAAAAATATCAACTCTTATTTTTAAGCATCTCCTAAATATGATCAAAAAGGTTTTAAAGATCGGACTTAGTTGTCTGCTACAAAAATGCATGGAGCCCCTGTGTTTCAATTTCCGAGGTAGGTATCGAACCAATAGGCGCTCTCGCGAAATCCCGCGTGCTCGTGTATAGTATAGTTTATATTACCATAGCCTCCTAGATGGCGCGTGAGTTTGAAATTCATTTACGTTTTAGGTTTGATTCAGGCTTAGCATTTTTAAAAGATTATACATTTTTACTACGCTTAAGCGGGCGTTGCGACTTAAATAAATTTTATTTGATGAAATAATGCTTTTTAAATAAAGGAAAACACAATTTCGAGCAATTTTTTCGCTAGCCTGATTATATATATGATATATATGGTTTCTCTGGGGTCACGTTGTTTAAACGGCCCCTATTGGTCGGATACCTACCTCGGAAATTGATACACAGGGGCTCCATGCTTTTTTGTAGCAGACAACTAAGTCCGATTTTTAAAACCTTTTCTATCATATTTAGGAGATGCTTAAAAATAAGAGTTGATATTTTTCTTAGGTTTTCGATAACGTAGATTCAGAAAAACGTAAAATCAAGAAAGTGATGTAGCAGTTTTCATTTACCCTTTAATGATGGTCTAAAGCTTAGTTTCCACTAGCGCGCGTAACGGCGCGTAAAGCTTAGTTTACACTAGCGCGCGTAACGGCGCGTAAAGCTTAGTTTCCACTAGCGCGCGTAACGGCGCGTAAAGCTTAGTTTCCACTAGCGCGCGTAAGTGCCTACGCGCGACAAAAAGCGTCAAATTTCTGCGCGTTGCGATACGATATGGCGCTTTACGCCCCGCCTATTCAAATTTCTAAATTTGACGCTGTGTAATTTTATCGCGAACAGTTTCGCTCGAAAGAATCACCTTAAAATAACGTGTCAAAGCGAGACCCGACGCAAATATAATTTAATATTATCTTTTAAAGTAAGTGTATGCCTCTAGTAATTAATTTAAATAAATTTTCAGTTTCACTCGCCATCCTTTATAAGATTCCAGTAGCTTTATCTAGAGGGCGATATAATCTGCTCGAGAAAGTGATATAGCAGTTTTCATTTACCCTTTAAATTTATTGACCAGACAGAAGGCTAGAAAGTCTGCTGGCCGGTCTATAGGGTGAACGGTTGGTTAAAAGCCTTCTAGTCTACTCGGTTTACATATACTATCGTTTTGGAAATGGTGAAGTGAATGTTTACAATTGATAGTCTAATACAGTAGAACTGTTAATAATTCAGTATAAAAAGGCATGAAGCATATGCCAAACTATCAGTCGAAAGTTTACGCGTTGATGACCATCTTGTTAATACGCAATTCTTCTTTGCTTTGAACTTGGGTTGCAACAAATAATTATTATTATCAATTAGGCTTATATAAAAAACGAATATTCTGGCCACTATTTTGACCACTACTCTCTCAATTCTTAACCGATATCAAATTTGTTTGTAAATTAGCTTGCAGAGTGAAAAGCTGCGTCGATTGATATAATTCCCGAAATTATTTGGTCATTTCTCATTATGATATTTTCGCGGGGGTCCACTTTTTATCACGCGAATTTCGTTCACGAATGAATATTATATTAATTTTGATAGAATATTATACAAGAGTCTTGGAGCTCTCAAAAATGTCCTACTTGACCGTGCTAGCATATATAAAAATAATATGGCGGCCGAAACTAAACGGCCCGAAACTTTTGTCATTCATAAGCTTTCGCGACGACGAAAATCTATCGTCATTTTCGCTTCGTCTTTTCCACACACTCACTAAAAATTACACACTTACTTGCATATATACAACATACATACTACAGCCAAGTATTAAAATAGGGGGTGTGGCTAAAAATTAACACTGTAAGGAAGCAAATAGTTAAAATAGTTGGGAAAAAAATATATATATATATATATAAAATTGTCTTAACTTGACAATATTTCTTCCCTTGTCGATCAAATAAATACCCCAGCCTATCATTTGGAAGTAGTTTAAGTGGAGCCTTTGTCGATCACTTAGAAGTCGATAAAGTGTACTCAAATCTATATAACTTTATGTATTTCAGGGGGACTTTTGTGGAGAATGTACTTGCTGAAAAATGCCGATAGCCACATGAGCCAAGCTGACGACGAGACGCGTAAAAGAAACTCAATCCTGAGATTGGAAGTGGTGACTTTGAAAACGTGTCTTTCTTTCTTCCAGACCTATCCCGTGCTCTATATGTGTTCGCTTTACTTCACCAGTTCCTACTTTAACCCAATAATGGGTTTGCTACTAACGTTTATCGTGGCTATCATCGCGGCTTCTTCGTGTTTCTGCGTCCTAGTTTACGTAGGCGATTGTGTAGGTGACATGAAACCCAATTGGTTGTCAGTTCTGGAACCGTCAGTAATCGCTACGAACTCAAATTCAGAGTCATCAACTCGGTTGCTAATATTGGTTAGGCTCTTTGTCTTCTCCCAATCGTTCGTGTTTGAAGTAGGACGTTTGGTGACGATAACGTCCTTATCAAATTTGTTAGGCTTAGCTATCTTTGTCCCCGTGGTTTTAGTGAGATTAAGTTTGGCAGGTTTCTGCCTGGCGAAAAATATGTACGCCGAGTTAGGTTTAACTTCGTGGGACTTGCGCCGTCACAGTACGGCCATTGGTCGATTGCTTTATTTGTCCTACTTAACTCTTTTTGATTGGCAAGTTAATAGGGATAATCAACGCGGTACCAACTTAGGCGCGAATGCCAAGACAAAACAGGCAGTGGTGTATTACGCTTTATCCACCGCGGAATCGGTAGCGGTGACGGTCATTTGGTCACTGACTTCGTGCAATAACATTGGTGAAAATGACTGGTTTCGAGGGGCTCGATTCGCTTCAATCGCGATTGCGTGCAATTTGGTGTCGGCAGTTTTAATTGTGTTCATTCTGATGATGTTGCATTGGGATAACCTTAGGATCATACCTCGTATCGAAACTTTTAATTGCGATGATCGAACCACCGATATGCTAGGATGTTCTAATCCAGCCATGGATTATACTGAAAATGGTAAATGTCCTTAATTTTAAATATCTTCGAAAATATATTTTATATTAAATTTATTTTTCAGCGATATTGTTTGTAGATTAAGTTAAATCATTTTAATGTTTTTAATTATAATTTAAATGAATATTAGGTTTCAATTCGTTAAAAGAAATAACGCTAGAAGGCTAAAAAAGACTCGACTTTAAAGCGATACTATAGAAGGCATTCGTGTAGCTACAATAAAAAACAAGAGAGTAACGGTAACTGCACTACAAATGAGTCGTAGAGGGCTTACCTTGACAGCGAGGTGGAAATAAATAACCTTAAATATGAATTTAAATGGAAATACGAGCGCCATAGTTATTACGTTTTCTTCCGATTACGTAACTGGGAACACCGCGAACAACACACACATAGTCGAAGACAGAACCTCTTCGTGTAGTAAAGTTCACTCGGAGAGATTTTAAAAATCCGGGGAACGCAATGATTTATCTCTGACAGCCATCATTAATCTCAGTGACTTTTAATAATATATTGGTTAGGTAAAATGAACACTAAACCCTAACATTTTGTAAGCTATTATTCAAAAATTATACTTTAGGCTGGAACTTTTTTTTTTTTTCTTTTTAAATCACCGAAATGTATTTTTATAGTGTGAATTTCTGATTTTATACACATTGTTGAACTAAA
The DNA here is from genome assembly GCA_963920705.1 of Odiellus spinosus. Classification (NCBI taxonomy): domain Eukaryota; kingdom Metazoa; phylum Arthropoda; class Arachnida; order Opiliones; family Phalangiidae; genus Odiellus; species Odiellus spinosus. The sequence continues at coordinate 4,093,637 of OY987230.1, forward strand.
TCGATTACAAACCAATTTTACGGTGCATACAGTTTAAGATTATTTTCTAGATGTAAATTATTACTCATAATTAAGTGAATGATTAAATATATTTTACCAAAAGTAGGATAATTGAATTCCCATAACTATGCCACTTCCAAAAAGTATGCCACTTCACATTGTCGTTAAATGGAAATCCTATTTTCACAATGGTTTAGCTCTTTTCCGTGTCACGTGAGCAACGTATCATTTCAAAAATATTGGGTCGAGATCGGTGATTCGCCACACTTTTTTATACTACTACTACTTCCTATGTATTCAAACAAGATGTATACGACGCATGCATTTTAGGCACATAAAAAAGGCTAAGTTCCTTTGATATTAAATCCGCGCCCACGCTCGCATCTTCGAAGCTCGCTTCCCATATAATCATACTATAGATTTATGCTACGCATCTTAGGCATTAGTATCTAGCGAAGGCTTAGTCACCTATTACCACATCGTTCTGCTGAGATCTAACCCGCTCCCACGCTCTCACCTTCGGTGCTCTATATAAGCGTATATGATGTTCACATTTAATGCACTTATATCCCGCAAAGGCTAAGTCGTCGATTACGATACCGTGCAGCTAAAATCTAAACAAACTTTGCCACTCGCTTCGTTCCCTTTCTATATAATCACCCTATAAATCTATGGCGCATGCATTTTAGGCATTAATATCCCACTTTTTAAGCTATACTTTTAAGGTATTTAACTTTAAAATGTGATGATACTTCAATCTCTATTATTATGTTTTGCGTTCTTTATAACAGGGCTAAGAATAGTTACGGAACCGAATCCAAAGACGACTAGCTCCTACGTCGACTTTAAAGACTTGGATGACGACGAGATTGTACTTTTCGTAGCGAAACCCAATGGCAACAAACCCTCCTGCGAAATCTCGGTTACTGAGGGGACATCTTCCGGTTTAACCAATCACAATCCTGTTCGCCTTATAAAGCAAAGCAATCAAAAGAAAAATTCGCGATCCTGCAAGATGGGTCTGCATTCTCTACTGCTGCAAAGGGACACTACTTTCCCTAACAACGTTGTGCCAGCTGAAGTGAAGAATAGGTTGCGAGAGAGACGAAAATCTTACGAAGTTGTTACTACGATGGTGTCCCGGGCGGATTTCGGATTCGTCGTCGAGGAAGAATCGAGATTGGCTTTCCGAGAAAACCAGTTTTCGGTGGAGAGTCTGAACTCGCCTTACGCCAGGAGTATTCGGACGATGAGTTGGCCGATTATGTGGCCGCTCTGCAACGGGACGTCGTCTCAAACTGTATTCCCTCTCAGATGGGAAGCGGAGCAAACGCCAAACGAAGATGCATCCTGCTCTAATTTTGAAATATCACGAGTTACGTGTGAGAATAAAAGTGATGATGTGTTTTACGTGTAGGCTCCATTAGAGTATATGTAGACCAGGGGCTCCCAACTGGTGGTCCGCGAAACCTTTGCCAGTGGTCTGCGGTAACCAGCTTGCATAATATAATTAAATTTCATATTTTAGTTCAGTCCAATCGCGCTGTAAGACGGCGTTAGGTCCTTGAATTTATTCGGACGAATTCAGAGATCGTTTACTCGGACTTTGTACTAATCTGGCTTTGAAAAGAGAGGACAATAACAAATATTTCGTATGTGCCAACCCGAGTTGTGTGGCTTTGAGCAGCAGTCTCAACCAAAGAATATTGCAGTTACTTCAGCAAATGTAGTTTGAAATACTCACCCCATGAAATTTCATTTTCGTTCCTTCATTTCAGATCACTGACTAAGGAAAAAATTCCGGAACTGGACAATTGGGCGCCGACACTTGGGCACCGGGACATTTGAGCCCCGGGACATTTTAGCGCCAGGACATTTGGGCGCCGAGACATTTGGGCGCCGAGACATATGGGCACCGGGACATTTAGGCACCGGGACATTTGGACGCCGGCGCATTTGAGCCACATTATCGGTTAGGCTGAGCAAAGCTTACAATCCCTGTGGAGGTTTTTCGTTCGAATGGGTTTCGGCCTAATGTCTCCCAATAATGAAAATGAAAATTATATTTTTCTTTTCTTTTCTTATATTAAACTGAATAATCCGAAGAATATTTTAAGAATTCTAGAAGGCAGACTCGAATCTAGAATTTTCAAGCATAAATATTTTCATTGCATACGTTTAAAAATCTTAACGTCCGAAATGTCTGCTGTTAAGATTTCAAGAAACAGGATATTTCAATTACATTAAATCGGTTCCAACAGTCTCTCTTGTAACCTTTTAGGTAAGGTTAGGTTATTATTATTAAGATAGGGGTGGCGGGGCAAATCCGGCCAAGCACGTCGTCTAGGTTAGATAATTACACGAACTAGCCCGTTCCTCCAACTAGTTAATTACTCGGTCTAACACGTTCGTCTTGTAATATTTTAGGTTAGGTTAGGATAGGTTAGGCTATTTTGGGCTATGTTGGGATAGGTTGGGTAAGGTTGGGCTAAGATGGGCTAGGTTGGCTTAAAGCGCATTAGGCGGCACTCAGCGGAGCCTGACTATGAGTAGGGAAATATATCAGAGGGCGCCGTTCGGTGCGTAGCCGGCGCTCAGGTAAAGATACTATATCAGTGGGCACCCAAATGTAATCCATCTTTTCCGATGATTGCGCCCAAATGTCTTGGCTCTTGGCTAGAGATCGGGGTTTGGACAAGATAATATACAAATATAAGTTAATCATAAAATTAATCTGTTAAATATTCGAGATTATAGACTTCCCGTGGATAATTTCAAAGTATGAATAAAGATAAAATAATCAGAAATACCTTGTTCTAGACTCGGCGTCCAAATGTCCTGGCGCCCAAATCATGTCAACGCGCCCAAATGTCTCGGTGCCCAAATGTCCCGGGACCCAAATGTCTCGGCGCCCAAATGTCACGGATCGAAAAATACTTTATACACGAGACGAAACGTATTAAATAAATATTTTCTAAATATTACGAATTTGAGATTTCGTGAGATGATACGTGAACAGATGATTTGAACTTCGATTGGATTTTAATCCTTCAAATCGATTTGGATACGCTACTGGGAACGTAGTACGGGTGATTTTATTTCGATTCGATATCATTTAAATAAGCTTAATTAACTTGAAAAACGATTTGGGAAACCAAAATAGTACCTCTTGATCTAACCTTATATAAAATATAAGGGTGTCTGTTCATAAATAGGACGACGAATATTCGATGTTAAAACGGTTGCTCACAGACCAGATTTCATGGTTTTCCCACCCATAGACTTCTATGAACGTATGTCTCTACGCGCAGTGCCAAGGCATTTTTGTTTTGACATCAATAACCATTCAACTTTTAAAAATGATAATTAAATTTTATTGTAAAATATTGTCTAAATACGAATTTACACTTGTACTCATTTCCGAATTGCGAATAAAATTTGTCATTATATCCGATATACTCTTTAAGACTCTTGACCGTCACTCTTCTTCCCTTAAAACGACGTTTTACAGGGTGTTTCGAAAATTGTGGTAGGTCCGAGCTACAGTGGGTTCTATGGGTCACCCTTAAAAAATGAAACTTTTCATATATATAGGGGTGGCGCAAAAAATAACAGGTACAAGGGTGGATTCTACTATAGGGAGTCAGCAAGGGAGACATTGATATGTCAGAGGTTTCTATCTCTCACCTCGATGTCTCATCCCACTTACAAACGCTCCCCCAATAAGGGGGTTCCACGACGTCAGGCTTTCTTTCCCCCTTGGCTCTTTGCTATCGCCCTATAGAATGACTACATAATTTAAACTTTCCATAGGCCAACTTTATAGTTTTTTTTTTGTATAATTTTTATTCATATTATCATCTAAAAGTATCACTTCCTAATTCCTTAGACTGTGGCTTTCATATTTCTTGAACCGTTTATATTTTATTTCTGATCCTTCACGGTTTTGAATTTTTAATTTCGGCACGTTTACGGCTTTGGTCGACCATCGTTGGATATAAATGCACTTTTTAAGAAGTGCGAAGCAAAGCTACGTTTTTGTATAATTTAATTAAATACGCGAATAGAAACAATTATTATGTTAATAATTATAGTTTTCAGTCCCGAAACCAATTTTATATATAAATATAAGTGTGCTTATTCTGCTTATATTAAATACAAAAACTTTTTTTTTTTATTGCGGAAATAAAAAAAAAAAAAAATTTCCGCAATACTACGAGATTATTCTTTCACGCGGTTTTTTCGCAAAAGCTCTTAATTCCAAAAGTCCTACCTTTCGTATGACACCTCAACACAGAGGATTAAAATTTAATATGACGTTTTAATGGTATGATAAAACTAATAATATAATCCGTAGGCATTCGTAAAAAATTGAGACAGCCTCACTTTAAGAAATACAATCCGTATATTTTTTTCCTCTTTGAAGAGCAATTTTCATTTTCCGCAAAGAAAATCGCACCATAGAAACCAATAACCTAAAAAATTCATTTTAATGAGGGTATGGATACAGTGTCACAATAATTTGGAATTTGGTTCAACCTTGAAATCAATCACGTTAACTTTCTCATAAAACAAAATAATGTCAATGAAATTCCAAAATAATTGTTACACGGTCTTTATATTCAACGAACTAATTACTGCGGGGACGAACACACCCTCGAAAAGAATGATATAATAACGAGTTTATCGTCTATTACGTCTTGATTTGTTCTTATGGATAAGGTTCCGCTGTATGAAGTGTTTAATTATAAATAATAGGTGGTGCTAAACTATCCAAGTTGAGTAAAATATCGTATAAAAGCAAAAGTCAATTCAATCTAAATATCACAAAATAAGTTGGCTTCAATTCTTCAACACACTAAAGAATAAAACGCTCATACAATCCACCATGATCGCTAAGGTAAGGAAACTGTGATACAGAAATCATACGAAGTTGTAATTGCATAAGTACTTGCGCCACTTAGATGACCATCTTCGTCGCCCTTTTGGGTTTGGCCTACAGCGGAATTGGAGGTGGAGTCAGTAACACTTACAGGAAACAAGGAGTTAATATTATTATATCAATTTCTAAAGATTCAGCTACCATTGCCTATCTTCTCGTCTTATTTTTTTAGCCTCATGGTAACTACGCTTTTGGTTACGATATTGTCGATCATATCGGAGCCCAGAACAGCCGACACGAACAAGGAGGACCAGGACACGCCACTGGATCGTATCAAATTCACGATATCGATGGCCGCGCTCGTACCGTCAGCTACGTTGCTGATGGTTTAGGATTCCGTGCCAAAATCTTGACCAACGAACCAGGAACCGTTCAACATTACGCCGCCGCCGCTATATACGCTGGTCCACATGCTGTTCCATCCATCGGTGGTGTTCAGTCTGGAAGACATGATGGACAAATTGGGGGATACTAAACAATTTAATTAAAATTATTATGATAATATTGAGTGTTTTTTTAAAAAAAATAATAAATTATTGAACTGAAGTATTTTTCGATTGTCTTAAATTGTTTCGGATGTGAGAAAAATGTTTAACATTTCTGGATGGCAAGAAATACAGTATCAAGGATTAATTCCACTTTGATAATACTTATCTTAAATAATAGAAATTGATGAAAGTGTACATATTTGATGATTACAGAACCTTAGGGTATTTAGGTAGGCCACTAAACATATCAAGTTTTGTTGATATACTGAGAAGTACTATGATGAACGAATTTATGAAAGCATGAAGTTTTGTGTTTTGCAAAAGAAACTAGATGTCATTAAAATTAGTCCATTAAAATATTTAAATTTAAATTTAATAGCTAAACAATGAGAGAGTGATAGATAGGTAAGGTTACAATTGCTGAGTTCCCACAAGCGCATTTCTTTTTGCACGGTTTTTCATTTCCGCAGTTCTCATTTGCGCTTTTTTTCTTTTGCGCAAAGTTCATTTTCAGGTTAGTTAATCACTCGAGCTAGCCTGTCCCTCTTGTTTTATTATATTTAAGGTTAGGTTTGAAATTAGCCCGATTTCTCAAAATAGAAATGTAAATGTAAATAGGCAAAATTATTTTTCGGTAATTTAAGAATATTTTTATCTTTTAAACTATAAATTTTAAATTATATTTTAAAATTTGTTTCAGTGTTAACCACTAAATTATTATAAGTCTCGCAAGATTTTCCGCTAGATTTCATATTTGCTGCCCCGGGCATTTTTTTTTTTTTTTTTTTTAATTCAATCAGGGATATTTAAACAAAGTTTCAAGTCCCTTTTCTCAATTGGAACGTTTATTTTCCAAAAATGCGATTATTTTTCCTAGTAAATACCGAAAATTAGCTTTATTTTAATTATCAAATATTTCCATTATAAGTATGTCATCTTTTGTAAATATCAATTACGTGCTCCATTCGCGTTGCTATGAATTAAAAGTATATTGGAAAAGAGGTATTTAACTAACATTGACAAAAATGTCTTACGTTAATCCATTTGTTTTTTAGTTTTCGTTTAGAAGATAAGTTAAACAACTAATTTAACACATGCTTCAATTATTCTAGTTTTAAATAGTGAAAACCGTTTGTTTTTGCGGATTTTAGTTTTTCCCTAAGTAGTTCAGAAAAACGATTTGATTTCTGCACTAACAACTAACTATATTCCCCCTTAACAATGGACGGATATCTTATTATATATACAAAAAAGAGGTTGCTTCGCACCCTTAAAAAAGCTGTTTATCTAACTCGAATCAAACCCGTGAAGGGACACAAATTAATTGTTAGAGAAAGAGCAATTTTATATCTTTAAAATTATAGTTAGTAGATTTAGTCTACTACTTCAAAGATTTTATTATTATTATATATTTTCCAAAAAACGGATAAAGACGATCTAGGACTAATGATCTATATATATACATTAAAGGAACTCCATCTTTAGCTAATTTTATTAGTGATACTGAAATATATTTGGAAAATAGCTTAGCGCGTGCTGCCTTCTCAAACTGGTATTAAAGGTCTCATTTCATTAAATGTTTGAACAATATTTTAAATATCTTCTAAACTATCTCGAATTTTAAATTGATTTTTCGAGTATATTATTAATTAGATTAGTTTAACCATTTAGATATTTTTAATTATAATATAAATTAATATTGCGTTTCATTTCCCTAAACGATATCATACCATAAGGCTCATTTGCATTCATTCCAAAAAGGTAGTATATAAACCTTTCGAAGGCCTTTATTAATCAAGCGATGTGGCCATGAAGTTGGAAAGAAAACCCCTTCCCTCCAAAGTCTTGTTGATTCTTTATCTCTAGGCGCTTGGTTCGCGAAGCTAATTTACCCATTGTTAAATTTGTAGAGTGGAAGGTTGATGTGGACCATATTAGTCGCTAATATGGCCTGCTGAGATCGGAATTTGGAAGTTGGACCTTGGTTTGGGGATGGTCGGAGGTGATTATAACAGTGGGAGACGTCCCATTGCGTATAATCGCCTTCAACTGTGCAGCATCGAGGTACGACCGTAAACTGGATGGTCGAAGGCGATAATATCCAATGTGAGACGTCCTGTTGTATATAATTGTACGACGCCTGAAACTCAATGTGGCAGCCATGCTTAAAGGAGGTAATTCCATTAAAGGGTAACCGAATTGAACGATAAGCTGGCATGATTACGTCTCTAGACTTTTTGCTCCACAAGCTAGGTCATGTGATATCCGGTTACACCGGAAGTGACAAACACACAGATCGACCAGTGTAAAACCTCCCCCTGAACTAAAGTTCAGTCGGGGAGGTTAAAAAGGGGTGTACCCCATAGGAGCAGTTCCCAATACAGCAGCCTCGATTTCCAAAAAACAGCGGCGAAGCTCAAAACTGCTCTTTTAATAAGAGCGACCGCTGTTTAGGGAATTGGCGGCCGCTCTTTTGGGAAATAGCAGAGTTTTTCTAGACCTGTGAGCTTTTCTCTAATATACGAGGTTCGGCTCAGATACAACCTTGGGAATGGACCTATTACCTAGCCCAATACGAGGTATACGTCCTTCATCCAACGTCTTACCTAACCTTAACAAGCCAAACTATTACAAAGAAATCGTCCTTCAGCCAACCATGGGATTATGTATGTCCTAACGCAACCTAACCTAATCAAATACGAAGTATTCGCCTTTCATCAAACCTTGGAAATGGATATCTAACCAAACCTAACCAAACCCTGCCAAACCATTACGAAGTATTCGTACTTCATCCAAACACAAGAATGGATACCTAACCTAACCTAATCCAACCTTACCCAGTACGAAGTATTCATCCTTCATCTAACCTTGGGAATGGATGTCAACCTAACTTTACTAAACTCAGCCAAAACCAATATGAAATATTCGTCCTTCATCCAACCTTGGGAATCGACGTCTTACCTAACGTAACCAAAACAAACCATTAAAAAGTATTCGTCTTTAATCCAACCGTGGGAATTAATGTCTATCCGAACCTAAACCCACCTAACCCAACCTAACTTATACGAAGTATTCGTCCTTCATCTAGCCTTGGGAATGGATATCTGACCCTGTTAATGGACATCTTACCTTGTTAATGGACATCAACCCTAGGAATGTACATCTATCCTTGGGAATGGACGTCTAACCTAACCCAGCCAAACCATTAAAAAGTACTCGAGCTTCATCCAACCATAGGAATGGATGTCGATCCGAACCTAGCCTAACTAACCTTACCTAACCCAACGTAACCCAAAACGAAGTACTTGTCCTTGATCCAAACTTGGGAATTGATGTCTATCCTAACCTGACTTAACCAAGCCAAACCAATACGAAATATTCGTCCTTCATCCAAGCTTGGGAATGGACGTCTTACCTAACCAAGCCAAACCATAACAAATAATCGTCCTTCATCCAACCATGGGAATTAATGTGTATCCTAACCTAACCTTACCCAATACAAAGTATTCGTCCTTCATCAAAACTTTGGAGTGGGTGTCTAGCCTAACCTAACCCTGTCAAACCGTTACGAAGTATTCGACCTTCATCTAACTTTGGCAATTTACGTCTAACCTAACCCAGTGAAACCATTACGAGTGTCCGTCCTCCATACAACCTTCGCTTCTATCCTAACCTAACCTTACCCAGCCAAACCATTGCACAGTATTCGTTCTTCGTCGAACCTTCGGAATGGATGTCCTCACCTAACCTTAGAGCTCGGAATCTGATATCCATTTTCTATAATTCGTATCTTTCTAGATATTTTATTTTCGGATAAAATTGTTTGTAACTTAAAAATGAAATTTGTATGTTCGTATAATTGTTAAATGCATAAGGTTTACCCGAAGATAATTATTTGGCTCTTTATCTACGAGCAAACTACTCGTATCCAAATGTATAATAATGGGTAAGAAAATTCACATTTCCAGAATTTAATCTAAAATATAAGAAAAATATTTCAAATTGACTTTAAATTTGAAGAATATAATTAAAACAACGAAACTAAGATTATAAACCCTTTTTTATTTATTAATTTTCAGGAAAATAAATTTTCAATTCGTCCTTATTCCAACCTCGGGAATGTATGTCTATCCTAACCAAACTTAACGTAGCCTAACCGTGCCAAACCATTAAAAATTATTCGTTTTCTTTAAATTTTGGGAATGGATGCCTATCATTACCTAACATAACCCAACCAAACAATTACAAAGTATTCGTCCTTCATCCAACCTTGGTAATGGATGTCTATCCTAACCTTAACCAATACGAAATATTCGTCCTGTATACAACCTTGGATGTCTAACCAAAACCTAATCTAACCCAGCCAAAACATTTCGAAGTTTCCGTCCTTCATCCAACCTTGAATACGAGTTATTCGTCCTTCAAAGCCTAACCTAAATTTTCCTTACCCAATACGAAGAATTCGTCCTTCATCTAACTTTGGGAATGGATGTTTAAACTAAACTAACCTAATACAACCAAACCATTGAAAGTATACGTCCTTCATCCAACCTTGGGAATGTACGTCTAACCTAACACTTGTGTAGATTGATATAAGATGTAGGTCAACATTCTAAAAATCGTACCTACAGCCCACTAAAATTCATCAAGTGCTTCAATCTGCTACTTCGGGGAACGTAGTACCGCTGTAATGGGAACACTGCGTTTTTGGGAACCACTATAATGGGAACTGTTCTAATGAATAAACTGCGTTTTTGGGAACTGCTGTAATGAATAAACTGCGTTTTTGGGAACCGCTGTTTTGAGAACTGCTGATTTGGGAACCGCGATTATGGGAACTGCTCATATGAGGGCTTCCCTAAAAAAGTGCATTATACGCAACGATGGTCGACCAAAGCCGTAAAGGTACAGAAATTAAAAATTAACGGTTAAAGAAATAAGAAAGCCACAGTCTAAGAAATTAGGATGTTATACTTTTAGATATTAATATGATTAAGAATTATACAAAAAATAAAGACGTATAAATTGGCCTATGGTAAGTTTTAATAGTAGATTCACCCTTAAAAAAAGGAAACTTTTTAAATATAGAGGGGTCGCGTAAAAAATAAACGGTCCAACGGTGGATTCTACTATAGGGTAGACATTGATACGTCAGATTTTTCAATCACTTATATCGGTGTCATCCCTCTTAGTGAGGGAGTTACAGTATTAGGGGCTCCTTGACGTTAGGCTTTCTTTCCCCCTTGGCTCTTTGCTGTCTCCCTATAGAATGACTACATAATTTAAACTTTCCATAGGCCGAATTTATGTCTTTTTTTGGTTTCATTTTTATTCATATTAATATCTAAAAACATCCTAATTTCTTAGACTGTGGCTTTCTTATTTCTTTAACCGTTAATTTTTAATTTCTGACCCTTCACGGTTTTGAATTTTTAAAATCTGTACCTTTACGGCTTTGGTCGACCATCGTTGGATATAAATGCACTTTATTAGAATTGCGAAGCAAAGCTACTTTTTTGTATAATTAAAGAATATCCAGCTTTGTGTGACATAAGACAGGTATGTAAATATAATTAAATGTGGTATAGAGTGAACTTCAGGGTATGAGGCGAAAGCTCTCAATTTTTTAAAGGGATAAGTAAACTTTCCAACAAGTATGGTATTTTATTATGAGCATTATACCAGAAACTACTAAATACATTAAAAAAATTATATCCTTTGGAAATTATAAAATTAAAAATCAATATTTTTAATTATCATTTAAATTGTTAAAAATCTGAACTTTTTCTTGAGGCATGTGATCATTTAACGCGGCTGTCTATGAGATTCTTTTCCTAAGATTTGAATTATCAAAATACTCCGATTAATCAAAGAGTCTAATCTTCAATATTGAATATAATTCGTAGTTTTAGGTATTATAACTTTTATAACATACTGAAAAATAATTGTTCGATAATTTAATTTTCCTTTTATTATTCGCGTCAATGAGATAATCACGAATGAATATTTTACATCTGCAAGAAATATTATCCAGCTGTAAGTTGTGTTAATACTTGGATTTCTTACTAGACCTATATATTTATAGTTTCTGTTAGAATTTCAAAGGATCAAAAAAATTGATGGGGAGAAAGAATAGATGGATACGCTTAAAAAACATCGCGAAAAGATATGGGAAATCACCCCAATTTCAATAAAAGATATGAAGAACAAATTGCTGGGTGAAATAAATGAAGTTGACAATTCAATTGAAACAAAACGTAAGAATTTTTTCTTGAAAAAGGTTAAAGGAACTCTTGAGTTCAAATTCATTTTCACCCTCCCGTTTAAAGGATACTTAAATCACTTAAAATAGTGTAAATGGGGAATTTAGCTTTTTTATTTTTTTTTGACATTTTTAAAGCATATAAGAAGAGCTTAATATAGAAGCTTATATCAAATTCATTTAGGTATCTGATTTTTAGGCAAATCAGGTTAAAACAAAAAGCTTGATTTTAATACTATTCCAAAAAACTCGATTTAAACTTGGGTTTCTCTTAAATGTTTTTGGTGCAAAAACTTGACTTTTGCCCTAAAACGCGGTTTAAGTTAATTGAGCTATTTTTATACCTTGTTTTTCTATATAGACCAAAAACATTGTGGAGCACTTCTTCTCATTCCGGGAATAGTGAAAGAAAAGATGCAAAACATTTTTTAAAAAAAGATAACGATGAGCTATTAAGAGTGGATCCTGTTTTGGTGTACCATGGTTCTTATTTAAGAAGTGCTTCGTACATTTTGCATGTGGATAAAATTAAAATATTAGAGGTCAACGAGTTGTCTAAATTTAGCAATATTGGCTTGGTTTTGTTCATTTTGGGTTTTCAACCTTGAATATTTAGATTGTTTGTCAAAAAGTTTGGCGGTTTTTTGAATATTTTGTTTTAAATGTCAGCAAGATAAAGGCAAATGCGTCTATTTAGGCTCTTCTTGAAAAATTTCATTAAAAATTTGAAATTGAATTTTCATTGTTATATAAATATTATTTAGAATGATTAAGTTTATTCTAGAGAATAATTCTACCGCAAGTAAAATGCTTCTACACCGCGAGTGGAATCCTTCTACCCCTCGAGGGGATCAATCTACCCCTCGAGGGGAATCAATCTACCCCTCGAGGGGAATCAATCTACTCCGCGAGGGGAATCATTCTACTCCGGGAGAGGAATTATTCTACGCCGCAAGGGGAATCATTCTACTCCGCGAGGGGGAATCAATCTTCTTCGTGAGGGAAATCAATCTACTCCAGAAGGGGTATCATTTTACTCCATAAAAGGAATTCCTCCAATTCGTCTGGGAAAAAATGAACTACGCAAAGGGTATAGCTTTACTCCCTTTGGGGAGTATTTTTAGATTCAAAAGGGTGTGAAATCTGAGACAAACGAAAACTCCCTAAAGGGAGTATTTTTACACTGCCATTTCTTAGAGTGTGGGATTTAACATTACGGTTTCCGAGGAAATTAGAGGCCAAGCTTATATTAATAAGCAACCCTTTTTGGAAGAAAGTAAGAAAGTACGAAACGTATTAAATATCCTGTAACATAGATTTTCGCAGAAATCGATCAGCGGATCGAAACACCACTTTACTCACCTGAAATAGTTCCACCATTTTTACCCGACCAAACATTTCCTACTTTCGCTTCTGAAAGTATTTTCGGTGGAGACCGAGTTGTGCGTGTGGCACGCGACTATAACGCCTTTTTATTTTCCAATGAGATTTTTTAAACCCAAAGAGTCAAACATATTTGTGTTTAGCGAGTTAGGATGTCCGCGGCGAAAACCTTTTTAACGTTAGTATTACGAGTGATTTCAAATTTTTCCAAAGGGTTTCTCATGTTTTTCTGGTATGACTAAATAACTATAACGCTTGTAATAAAAGATTGGGTTTTTTTATGTATTACGTTATTCAAACACTGCTCTTCCGAGTAGTTTATAAATATTTATATATTTGAATATATCTCGAGTATTACCACGTACTTTCATGTCCCAGTTTTCCCGGTCGGATACGTGTATAATAAGTGTATCCAACGAGATAATTAAACATCGATTAACTACTTAACCATCGGGCATTCCTCGCCGTTTAAAGCGTCGGTTTCAAAAAGGGAAAGATGGAATTTTCGAGTACACCGGGATGAGAGGATGACTTAAAGATCTCATCGATAAAAATTAAATAAAAATAAAGTAACTCGGTGATAAATAGCGCGCGTCGGCCAGCGGTACCACCCATCGAATTAAAGATTTGCCCTCGAAACATCTTTAATATTCTCACGATTCAAGCCCGATACTTAAAAATTCAAGGTGCTGGCCACGCCGCTTAAATTATACCCTCTATGGAAATTGCCATCCAACCACGTCTTCGGCGTCAAACGGACGTAAGTCCTTTTTTCAAAAATATCACGCGGTATTATATCCAGTTAAACTCTCAAACGTGTCCCAGGAGGTCACCATTTTAGCGACCTTACGCGGTTTGGTATTAATTTTCCTACGGTATTTCTTTTATAGATAGATCATATTGGTTTGTTTTAAAAAAGAAATGAATGTCTAAAACAGTTATTGATATATACTTTTGATCTAATTTAAATATATAACAATTAGTACAGTAATATTTTATTAAAAATAGAGTGATCGGTGTACAGCCTTGAATGTACTCACGTAACGGGCATTGCGAAAGCTGTATTTTGAACGTAATTGCACAGTTGGTGTACATATTTTATGGAAGGAACTAACACCTTGAATTTTCATGATAAAGATCTATTCACTCGAAATGTAAAATTCTAACTGCGAGTGATACCTACCAAGCTTTCTTGTAAGACAGCTTAAACTACCTGTGGTCCAACTTTTTAAAAATTCGAAAAATACACTCTTAGTATTCTTTGTTGGGCATTTTTGTAGTAGTATTGGTTTTGTTTTGGAGTATTTGTTTGGTCTTCCACTTTCAATCGAAAATAAATATCAGGTTTTTCTCGAAAATTAATAAACAACCTCCAGTTGAGGTTATTAGGAGACACACGGCCGTGATCACAAATGTACTCTAATTTAAGGTAGTGTGAAATGTAAGAAGGCTTTTTGAGGGTACAAGAGTTTCTCTAGTTGAACACAGATTTAAACAATGAAACATTGATAAGGTGTATGAAGCAATAGATAGTAATTTGCCTGAATGGTTTACAAAAGGGTTAAAACATAAGCTTAGCCCACCTTTATTAATTGCTTCTAATTGATAAACAAAATTTTATTTCTTAAACAGTAGAATGATAAGTAATATCCATTGAATTCGAGTAAGAGAGATAGCATAGTTTGGAAAAAATTTAAGGCTTTTATTGGGTGCGAGTGCTTCTCTCAGTTAATAATGAAAGATTGATAAGTCATATGAATTAATAGAGAAACAGTTAATAGAGAAAAAGAAGCCTGAATGGGTTATGAAAAGGTAAAAATGTAAGCTTAGCCAAGCTTCATTAATTGCTTCTAAAATGACAAACAAAAATTTAATTTATTAAACAGTAGATAAGCCATATTTATTCATGGAATTTTTTATCGGTAATTGAAAATTACATACACTGGGTTCTACTACTCGGTAGAACTCTTCAGCTCTTTTTGTGAGATTACTCCGGAATATAGGCCAGTCAAAATAGGTTTTGAACCGGAACTAATTAGGTACAAGCAACTCTCGACGGTTTCGGGGTCTGTTAGGGGTACTGAATGGGCAAAAACGTTTTCCACTTTTTGAGAAGGGCAACATGTCTAAAAATGGCCGCCATTTTGTCAATTTTCTCTTTTTTTTTTTTGGTTTTTTATATGAAGTATGCAAATTTGAAGTATACTTACAGTTGGAAGATTGTTTTGCTGATGATTTCCTGTCATTTGGTGTTTTATATGATGTTATAGCGTTAGTTGCATCTAGTGTACATATATGGACCTCATGTCTGGACATACAACTTTTAGGTTACTATTTTTTAATATGCTGAATATGAGATAATTTTATTATTCTAAATAATAAATACACGTAATTTTAATTATTTTTACTAACAATGGTAAATGTTATGGATTCACATTTGATCGTAATCTGATCCATTTTCATTTCCTTCCTCGTCTTCTTTAAAGGCATTATGACAAACAATCCCGTTACATTCATTGCACATGGCCTAACAATTCATTACATATTTACGACATGTACAAGATTTGGTACAATTACTCGCTTTGCATCCACGGAATATTAGATTCAAAATCCTCAAAGGAGCAGGCGCTTTTTCACAACAAATGGGTTCCAAAATTTGTCCACTCCTTTTAAAACCCCGCAACTCGGGTTTGAAATTGTTTCCTAGCCAATATTGCGTTTGGTAGTGTACCCTTTCAATATGATGTTTTGAGGCTCGCGATGTTGGAGGAAATGAAGCTAGTTCAAATGAGTTTTTCAGAAGTTGTTTCGAAGCTAATTTGTTATACGTAAAATATCGGTGCTCGTTAAGAGTTTTGGTTCGTACATTTGCACCGTAAAGTTTAAGTGTAATTCTTTCCCAAGCTTTAATAAACATTTGACGATCAGATTTACTTTTGTTAAATATCATTGCTGTTTCAATCAAATCTGGATGAGCAATGAAAAGCTTTAACTCGGTGTTCTTCCATTTCTTGTAGAAAGATGACGTAGTATCACAACCCGAAAGGCGTGGATAAAAGGCAAAATTTAGCCATATCCCTAAGTTTTTTCTTCAAACAAGATATATCAGTCATTTTGTCACACGAGGAACCTTTCCCGCGGAGAAACCTTGAAGATGCCATCTTGTTTACAATAGTAAATTAGCAAAACCCTTATGTCGGTGTCATCAGCAACGACAAATACGAAGTTCTTCTTTCATTTAATTTTCAAACTAGTGGCAGTGCTCCCTACTAGAGTATCCGCGTCAGAGGGGGCATGAACAACACGTATATTGGCCATCTTTAAAATTTCAGAGAGTTCCTTCACGAGTGACCTTCGGTTTTTTAAATTAGATAGAAAATCGCTTTGAGGAAAAGAGCAGAATAATCCTGGTTGTATAAGTATATCTGAAATATTCTTAGCTCTTAAAATGCTCTTCCGACTTAGTACTTGTGTATTCTTGTTCGTATCCGTCAAATACAACAATGACGATCGTATTCGATCCAAAGTGATATTTCAGGTGTTGAACATATTGATCAAAAATATTTGAGTAAGTGGGAGGTCGGAGCAAATTAAGCACTCCATCGCTCGCCCCACTACGCGTTAATTTCAAAAACGTTCTTGTTATGCCTAGAAAAATGTAAAATGCACAGAGTTTTACACTTTGAAACGTTTTCTTAAATTTTCTCTACTGACGACCTATGGTGCAAATATGCTGCCAGGCGTCGCTGAAGCCATTCTAATCTATGATACATCAAATGATAGGAAATCGTATGCTTAATAACTATTCCAAATGTAGTATTGATCTATCTAGGGCCGTTTTACCGAAATTGGCAAAAACCTGAAAATAAACAAAATGGCGGCATTTTTAGACATGTTGCCCTTCGCAAAAAGTGGCAATCGGTTTTTATCCATTAGACTGGGGTACTAGGGAGTAGATAAGTAAAAGCGGGGCTTGTAACTTCTTACGCTCTGTAAATATAAGGTTGAATAATGATCTACCATGTCTAAGGTTAGAGAAAAGCAATAGAGAGAAATGCAAAAAAAAATGGGAAGCTTGAAGAGTATGTATGAAGTTGAATTAAAACTAAACTCTCTAATTATTTAAATTGTATAGTAGAATCAACCCTTGGAAAGTGCAACGTTTTACAATGTTTCTGCCGTAAAAATTTTACCTTTACGAGTGTGGATTCTACTAGAGGATGACTTCGACACAATTTAAAGTTTCGATAAGCCGAGTTTTACGTAATTTTTTACGCCAATACTTTTTTTTCCGTTCACGGGTTTGAATTTTTAATTTCTGTCCCTTCACGGGTTTGAGTTTCATTCCTATAAATGCACTTTTTTTGAAGTGCGAAGCAAAACAACGTTTTTGTATGATTGAAATCTTTAACTATGAGGAATCATACCCGATAAAAACCTTAGTTTATTTCGAGGGTTTATTTTTCTACCTTTGAACTCGAATTCAATACATTTTTTATCTTTCTACTGTTTTACAATGAATTGTTTGGAATTTCAACGCAATTAATAAATCTCAGCTAAGCAGGTTTTAAAACCCATTTATTTGGAAATCACTTTTGGACACTTATTTTATTCATCCTATTTTACGTGATTTTTCTATTCCGAAAAAAATATGTAAATATTATTTTTTTAATAATTTTGTTTGCATATTTGAAAATAAAATCGAAGCTGTTCCATCTTTAGTGCACATCGAAAAAATCTAATTTTTCCCCAAATTTATCCGTTAGAAAATACTTAAGTTATGGTTAAAGAACTTTCAATTTCATTTTATTAGTAATTGTTTATGTGTTGTATTCGCCAGGATTCAGTGTAATTTCTAAAATCAATTAATTCCATATTTTAAAATGTATAACTATTCGGATTATTCCATTATTCAAGAAAAATATGTTAGGTTTAGCAAAAAATGTAAGTTTTGAAACATCTCTAATTTCCCCCCTTTTTTTGAACAATATGGGAGCCCGGTTGAGATAGAGTAGATTAAACCAGGGAATACCTGCGTTAGGTATGACAATGAAAATGGGCAAAGGCGAAGGGTATGTGAAAAGGACCGAGATTAAGGGCGGGCAAAAGGATCGAGAGAAAGGTAGGGCAAAAAGAAGTGTCATTGGTGTAGCTATTGGTGACCATCTTGTTAACTTGAGATTCCAAAAATCTTCCTTCTTACTCGCGTTCAATTTAACTTGAGACTAATATATCATAGAAAAACAAAATTTACAAAAATGCCAAGTCTCCCAACGAAATGCTTCCAGCGTAAAAAGTTGAGAGATATAATGTAAAGCCAAGTCAGTTACTTTACTTCTTATGATGCACCCATTCAACAACATTGTCATAAATTGCTTCCTAATTAGTTAATTACCTACATCTACTGGCTTTATTTCTATAATAGATATAGTCACTTGGCAATCGCGAGGCAACATAATAATATAAATTTATTAGCGGTCTGATAAGGTATTACCTCCCAGCAGCGCTTTATTTGTTGCCTCGCGTTTGCCAAGTGACTATATTTATTATAGAAATAAAGTGTCTTATATTAATACAGTCAGTAAATGTAGGTAAGTAACTAATTAGGAAACAATTGATGACAATGTTGATGAATTGGTGCATCATAAGAAGTAAAATAACTGACTTGGCTCTACATTATATATCACACCTTTTTACGCTTTAAGCATTTCGGTGCGAGACTTGGCATTTTTGTACTTTCGAATCCATTCCAGGAGCGCTTATCCGATTCGACACTATTACTACGCCCCGAATAACGTATAATAATAAAATATTTTACGAGACAGCTAGACAGCTACTGCATGGTTAAAACAAACAGTTTATTAATAAATGTTTTATGGAGAGCTTTTGTACTAGACTACTAGTAAGTATAGTGACTCCCTTTTCAATCCTTTTCTACTCTAACGTAACAAAATTTACAAAAATAACAAAAATACGTCCGAAAGCACTCCTAAAAACGTTTATTTAATAAACTGTTTCTTTTTAAATATGAAGTAGCTGTCTCGGCTCTCGTGAATTATTTCAACATTATAATATAGTACTTGGGGTTTTACAATACTTTTGGGTAGGACTAGGACGTATGAAAATGCTTTTTAGGGTAAAATAAAAAAAAAACATTATCATATATGCCCCCCCCCCCTCCCATCTGAAATAGGAGTATGTTTGAAAATAATTTTCAATGTAGGAACAAATCAAAATAAAATGCGTATTTTGCGCCCCTCCTCCAATCTGAAAAACGTTCCTACATAATAAGTTTCCAGAAGCCTCGATCTTAAATGCGTCTTAAAAGGGGTGTCGAAAATGTAGACCCTTTAGGATAATCATTTGTGCGTGAGCATAAAAATGTGAAGTCGAAAAATTACGATTGGAAAAATGACGAGCCGAAAAATGAATAGGCCATATTATAAATTCCCATGGCATGCTGGGTAACTTTTCTAGTTCGGTATAGTTCAGTAGGTCAGTTAAGATCCGTTAATCAGAACTGCCAGTTGGGCTGTTTCCCGCCTAAATTGGGCTTTGTAAGTTTGGATTGGGCGAAAATTTCAAAACGAATCTGGCAACTCTGGGTTCTACTAATAACCTCGTATGAGGGATTACCTAATTTATTTTTAGCATAAAGAAAGTTTACATTGAAATCTTTCCTTGAGTATTATTTTTAAACCTTATGTTACGTTTTATTATACAAATAAGCTTCTAAACCCTAATTTTGTTTATGAAATAGGTTCGTTTTGAAAAGATTTCTCTAACCCTTGGTTTTTTTAGCGAACGTATAAGGCCTACGTTTAGTTAAAATTACATTGTATATTAAACCTCCTAAATATCGGTATAAAACAATACATTACCTCTATAATTTTTCGGATAACCGTAATTCCATTTTCGACTAAATATTTTAATTGAGAACTTGAATGCATTAATTTAAAATATACATGTACTTCTAAATTTATTAAAACCAGAATAAGCTAGCAGTAGCGGACGAAAAATTAGGCTTCCCTGTTTTGCTTTTTGTGACGTGTTTCCGGGAAAATATTAACAAGTTGCTCAAGACCAATATAATTTATAATACGGCCTATTGGCATTGGTGTAGTTATTCTTATGGGCTTAGCCTCTGGTATGAGATGTATAAAAATATTTAGAGATAGGGACCTAGTTTTAAATTCAAATTCGAATTGTTTGTAATAAGAGTTAAAGATGTAAATAAAACGTTTTTTTTTGTTTAATATTATCGAGTCCTATCCTTAGTTAGTTCTCAAAGTTAATCAACTTAATTGTATTATAATCGTAAGAATTACGTAAATGCATTTTTTTGTCGGTAGGTATTTTGCCGTAATTAGCTCTATTACAAGCTAGCGGCATAACAATCCGTTCGTTTATATCTTGGTCAGTTATTTTGGAAATGAAAAGGAGTTTTTCAGTGTTTTTTGGTTTTGCGGAAAATCGAAGGAAAATTCCGTTAAAAATCCGCCTAGTTAATTTTACAAAACTAAATATAATTCATGGACTTCACTTTAACAATAATTTGTATCTTTAATCGAAATTCCCCATGGCTACGTGGTTAATATTGCCATTGTACGTCCAATTTTCAAAAAAATGTTATCGCATATACTGACTCTTTTCGATAGATACATAATTTTTCCACTAAGATTAATACTAGCTAGGAGCAAACGTAGTTCATCAAAGATACGAATACCGGTCAGATTAAAAAGTAATTATATATAGCGTATACCCCATCACTCCCGTGCCGTGCAGGGGTTAGCAGTTTAGTCGTCGTTTTAAATCGCAAAATCCTAAGAGACCACCCAAGACGACCTCCGGAGACCAAAGCGGTCGCGTGACCGATCTTCGCGCCCTCGGGTGTCGAACAGCGAAGAAAAACGCCATCTTCTTCGTCTTCAAAAACACGTCGGGCTTTATATTATACTCCCGACGGTGTGTGCATTTTTTATAGCGCGCTAATAAAAATAATCTCGCGAATTGCTAACAAGACTTTTTTCTTATTTTTTTGGGGGTCGGAGGATTTTTAGGGATGATTGTCGCGCCGCCTCTGATTATCCCAAGCTTCTCTTTTCGGTGAAAAAAAAAAAAAAAAAAAAAACTTTCTCATCAAAGGTGGGTTTCATAAACCCTCAGGACGTTCAGAAAGTTTCGGAAGGAAACTTTCACTCGTACCGTAAGAATACTCTTATAGGACTTCGTAAAATATATTGTACACGTCGAAGCTATATAAACGGCTGATCTATTGTACTTGACTGTAGTATGTACCAGGCTGGGAAATAAGGATTATTTTTAAACTGGACTTGTGGCCAGTAGAGCCCAATTAAGCAGTTTAATTAAAAAACTGGACATTGGCCAGTTACAATTTTCATGAGCTTGACAATCTGTCATTATGACGTAGGACTATGACGTTGGCTAAGAAACAAAACAAAATTTTGGAATTAATTAACTGGCCCCAAGCATTTAATTTTTAAACTGGCCCAGCTAATTTTTAAACTGGACTTTTGTCCAGTAAAACCAACTTATTTCCCAGCCTGGTATGTACGTAGGTATCTGGAAAAGAACGAGCGAAAATGACTATAGATTTTCACATCCACCATAAAATATCCTAGAAGCGGTCTCCCGACTAAGTAGCGTCAGCTTATTTTTTTGAAGTCATACATCCGCGCTAACGAATTACCTACATCTAAACCATTACTTACATCTAAACCATTACCCATATCTAAACAATTACCCACATCTAAACAATTACCCACATCTAATCCATTACCTACATATAAGCCATAACCTACATCTAAACCATTACCTACATCTAAACCATTATCTATATAAAAATATGAAGATCTTGCGAGTGGTTAGTAAATGAGCACTTATTTTAAAATAAAATTTAAAATTCATAATTAAGAAGATAAAATATTCTTAAATTACCGAAAAATACCTTTATAAAGCGAATTACCGATTTACATTTCTAGTTTGAGAAATATTAAAATCGGGCTAACTTCAAACTTCCACCTAACCTAACCTTAATTAACAAGAGGGACATGCTAGTTCGAGTGATTAACTAACCTAACTTATAATATAACAAGAGGGACAGGCTAGTTCGAGTGATTGACTAACCTAACTTATAATATAACAAGAGGGACCAGCTAGTTAGAGTGATTATCCAACCTAACCAGCAAATGAATACTGCGCAAAAGAAACAAGCTGGGAAACAAAAATAGTACCTCCCCGACACCCACATGATGTAACCCAACCTAACCTAACCTTACTGAAAATATTAAAATTTATGGGATTGGTGGAAGACGAAGATTGGAAGCAAAAATAAATAATATTTCAATTAAACACAAAATATATTAAACCAATAATGAATGTAATTTTCAGTTATCGGCAAAAAATACCATTAAAAATAGCTTATCTCCTGTTTAATAAATTAAATTTTTGTTTATCAATTTAGAACCAGTTAATAAAGCTCGGATAGGTTTATGTTTTAACCTTTTCGTTACCCATTCGGCCACCTTTCTCTCTATTACTTCATATACCTTATCAGAAGCCGATGAAACCCTCCTTTGAAGTCTACTACTCCAATGTTCCATATAGCGCTCCTCTCTGTATGGATAAAATTACCAATTTTACGAGTTAGAAGGGGTCCTACTTCATCCCCCCTGTCTACGGAAAATTGGAAATTCTCTCTCCACAAACGACGACGTTTTTTGGACGAACTCCAAGGCTGCTGGAGATATTCGCTCGACGAGCTACCGCTCCGTAAACATCTACCGTTAGGAGGCGTACGAATCGCGCCTTTTGAGAATAACCCATACAGAGAGGGGTAGACAAGACCCGGGAGTAATAGACTTCAAAGGAGGGTTTCATCGGCTTCTGACCTTATCAATCTTTCATTATTGAAATCTTCGTTTAACAAAGAGAAGCACTCGAATTCAATGGATATTCCTTATTATTCTACTGTTTAAGAAATAAAATTTTTGTTTACCATTTTCAAGCAATTAATAAAGCTCGGCAAAGCTTATGATTTCACCCTTTTGTAACCCATTCAGGCACCTTACGTTCTATTACTTCATATATTTTATCAATATTTCATTATTCTAATCTGTGTTTAATTAGAGATACTCTCGTACCCGAAAGAAGTCTTATCAAATTTTGTCAAAGTACCTTTGTCTGTATTAATTCGAATTCAGTGGACGGTGGGAAGAATAAGACGATTTCAGTTATCAATCGCCGCGGATCCATTGAAAAATACATTACGATTTCTGATGAAATTCGAGTTTAGATAAAAGTATACACACAAATGTGTGTATAAGAATATTTTCATACTATTTTTTTATCGGTAACTGAAAGATACATTCACTTTGTTCTTTTATTCGGGTAGCACTCTTCAGCCCTTTAATTTTGACTATTATATTATATCAGGGGTAAGCAATTAAATTCACAGTAAACCGTAGATAAAGGATATGGTTAACAATTTAGTTTTTGAATATGATTGGCTTGAGCGAAATTTGAAATAAAATGAAGTTAAAGAAAGAATAAAAGGGAAAATTACATTTATATTTTCAATTCTTGTATAAAACTGAATAATCCCTAGATTTTTAGAAATTCTCAGAATGAAAACTCCCAAAAATTTTGTTAACGAATTTTTTCCAATAATATGAATACGATTTGACTGCAGTCGCGACCAAAAATTGTAATTAGAATTGGATCGTTGAATACTTGTTATCTCTTACGAAATTCAAAATCTTAAAATCGCCACAGTTCACAATATCGATATTACACAATGCGGATAGGACATAATCTTGATGCGTCACGTCCTGGCTAGCACATAATCTTGATGTATATTATATTAAAATGACCCAATATCAATGGTGCAATATCTAATGTACACTGTCGAAAGCTTGTCCTAATAGCGCAAATAAATACCCCAAACTTTTTTTAAAATATTTCGTGGATCTTTTAAAACTGATCCGTTGTTTGTCAGTTTTTTACAGGGGCGTAACAACTAGGGGGGCACAGGGGCATTGCCCCATCCAATGTTGATCTTGCCCCCTGCAATAAATTCGGTTGCTCCCTGCAATGTCGAACTTGCCCCCTCCAAAATATTAAGATTGTCGCCTCTATTGTAGAAGTAAAACATTTTACCTGCTAAACACCCAATAATTTTCAAAAAAATACTTCTAATTATTCTATATTGTGAGAAATATTTTATATCAAAATCTTCCAGCTCTAAAAATGTATTTCCTTGGTAACTACTAGACCTAGTTCATTATGTTCATATAAAATTTTTTTACTGCTATCAAAAAACCACCGTATTTTAAAGAGGTGGTTACTTTTCGGCTAAGACCGAAGAAAAATTACTAAGGTAAGCCTTCAAGGCTGGTAAAGCATAATACATTGACATTCCCACTCTTCCCTTTAATCACTTAAGCTAAAACTAAAAGTATACTTCAAAAAAATAAAGCCCAAAACTAAAACTTTTAGTGAAAAACATAAACCCCCGAATCTCAGCCCTGACTAGATTAGACTCGCCTTTGGGCTGTAGTAAGAATTTTCTACGTTTAAGGTTTTAACTTTTGAAATGTTTATAATAAGAAAACTGGCGGACTATTTTGTGGACATAAAATCCAAATATGAAGGTAAATACAATGCATGGGCTTTACACAAAATTTGTTGACCAACTTGACCATGGTAAATAACGTATAATAATATTAATAAAATAATTTAAGAGTCAGCTAGTCAGCTACTGCATGGTTAAAAGAAACTGTTTTATGAGAGCTTTCGGATGAACTGGAGCAGTAACTCCCTTTTCAATCATTTTATACTCTAACATAACAAAATTTCCAAAAATAACAAAAATACGTCCGAAAGCTAACCTGAAAACGTTTTTATTTAATACACTGTTTCTTTTTAACCATCCAGCAAATGTCTCGACTCTAGTGAATTATTTCAATAGTGTTATACAATACTGGGGGTTGTACAGTACTTGTGGGTAGGACTAGGACGTCTGTATTTGAAAAATTAAAATACCTTTTAGTGTAAAAAACAAAATTTTGATATTTGCCCCCTCCCTCCCATCTGAAAAAGGTATGCATTTGAAAATAAATTTCAATGTAGGAAAAAAACCAAAAAAATTGTCACATTGGCGGATTTTGCCCCCCCCCCCTCCCATCTCATAAACGTTCCTACGCCCCTGGTTTCTTAACTGCAATTCCGTGCAATATCTAAGCTGAATTCGGATTTTGAAGCGTAAATGTTTTCAAAGCTTATGTTTAAAAATGTTAAATAATCTTTGCAATGTCTGTTTTTTAAACATAAAAAAGTTGAATATTTTAATTATATTAAACTGGTTTTAACCAGGCTATTTTTTCGATTGTATAGTCTAGCCCTTCCCTCCCTCCTCTAATATTTGTTAAGGTTGCAATAACGCAATTCCCTTTTGTGCAGGTTTCCATTTCCGCAGTTTTCAGGGGATGTTTTACACTGGTCGTGTTTGTCACTTCCTGTGTAACCGGAAATCACGTGACCTAGCTCGTGGAGCCAAAAGTCTAGAGACGTAATCATGCCATTCAACGGGAATTACCTCCTTTAAGCATGGCTGCCATATTGAGTTTCAGGTGTCGTGAAATTATATACAACAGGACATCTCCCATTGGATATTATCGCCTACCACCATCCACTTTGCTGTCGAACCTCGATGCTGGACAGTTGAAGGTGATTATACGCAATGGGACGTCTCCCACTGTTATAATCACCTCCCACCATCCGCACACCAAGGCCCAGCCACCAGTTTTCGATCTCAGCGGGCCATATTAGCTACCTTCCACTCTCCAAACATCGCCCCACCTGGGTAAATTAGCGTTGCCTGCCAAGTGCCTAGAGATCAAGAATCAACAAGACATTGGAGGGGATTTTCCTCCCAACTTCATGGCCACATCGCTCGATTAATAGAGCCTTCGAATGGTATATATAGTATCTTTTTGAAATGAATGAAAATGAGCCTTATGTTGTGATATCGTTTAGGGAAATGAAACGCAATATTAATATACATTATAGTTAAAAATACCAAAATAGTTAAACTTAATCTAATTAATAATGCAGTTGAAAAATCAATTTAAAATTCGAGATAGTTTAGAAGATATTTAAGAAATTGTCCAAAAATTTAAAGAAATGTGACCGTTTAATACCAGCTCTAGTTGGCAGCATGCTCTAAGCTATTTTCCATATATATCATTTAGTCAAAAAAGCAAAGGTATAACGGGCAGTATAGGCTCAGTCTTGCTGCAAACTTTAGGATTGAAGACTCCAAATAAAGATGCGTTTGCACGTATATGCAGGATAGAAACGACGCTAGACCGAATTAATTTACTAATAACACAATCAGTACGTTTTTCAATAATTGTAATACTTACGTCCTAA
The DNA here is from genome assembly GCA_963920705.1 of Odiellus spinosus. Lineage (NCBI taxonomy): Eukaryota > Metazoa > Arthropoda > Arachnida > Opiliones > Phalangiidae > Odiellus > Odiellus spinosus. The sequence goes on from OY987230.1 coordinate 4,120,164, forward strand.
CCTACTTATGATACCCAAAATATAAAATCAAACAATTTCAGTCTCATAGGTCAACTCAATTTTTTTAAGATGTACTCATCGATTGGTTGATCAATTTACCTCGAGGAGTCTCACACCTAACATTTTACTTTTTCGTATTTTGGAGAGATTTTGAGGTTTGAACTTTAACTATGAAGTAATTACGCAGTCTGTAGTCAGTTACCCTAATCACGTAGTTGGTGTATAATTTTTCGGAAGTGACTAGTTGATTTAAAATTATCCGCGTTTTGTTTCTTCCAAAAAATTAACAAGAACCCCTGACGCCAAAACTCATCAAACATTTTATTTAAAAGCGATATTCATCTAATTTCCGCCCTCTCCTCGCGAAATCCGAGGTAATTTCGATTCGTACTTGGGAGGTCGTCTTAAATAATGAAGCAATTTGTATGAAAAGTAGATTTTAAGTCGGTGCCGAAAAGACGAAAAATGATATATTTCTCGCTCGATGCGTGGTTTCTTCGGCGATTTCGAACTCCGCCTATCAGCGTTAAAATGTTTCTAATTTATAGCGCCTAGCAGCGGCAATATAGTCGACCAGAAATTTTAAATTACATCCGAAAAATTAATATAAATGATCATAGTTATGGCCTATTTTATTACTACTAAACTATAAGCCGCCTGTTAAGGGAATGTGGAAAGGAAAATAAAGCCCAATGTTTAAAGGGCAAGGTTTGTACTTGGAAAACCAATTTCCCTGATTTAACGCTGCAGTGAATTTCCCTTGATATTTCCACTTTCCAGATGCACTAAACGTTTTTAAAAACCCTTATTAAATCTAAGGATTAAGCTGACTACGTATTGGCATTGCCATTATTAAGAAGTTGATAACCAAGTACTCTTACTTCAAAATATACCCACATTTATGCCAAATATTTAGAGTGTTCAACATTCAAATTTCCTCATATATTCAGGTATTCAAGGTTTTTCTGCTAACCGAGAAAAAAACATGATTAAAAATTCCTTGAGTTTTTACTGATTAATATATAAAATTTTTGTTGAAAATGATAGAAGTAATTAATAAGCTAAGTATATAAGCTTATAACTTGTTCAATATACCTTCTCAAAATTCTAATTTCTTAATTTTAAAAACAGTCAGTTCCATGGTAAAAAATATTTTAAAATATTTAAAAGAACTAATAGGAAATTTTTTTTTTTAATTTTATTTAAAATAAAGACTAGTTAACTTTCCATTGATCTATGTAAAGTCTACTTTCAGAAGTCTACTTTTCAGAGTTAAAAATGAGTTTGCGCATTTACGGAATCATCGTGCCAAACTATTATTGGGCACGTTTTTGGTGTTTAAATTAATTTTTTGCGCAGATTAGGAAAATAAGTTCAAAATCCCTTCCATTTTTAGAGCATAGTTTCCCTTTTAATATTTTTTAATGAAAATAGGTATATACGCGTTTCATCAGAAGCGCGTCACTTCATTTTACAGAATATGTAATATCCATGGTAAGTGGGAAAATTATTTTTCTCGTCGTGTGAATTATATTTGACATTTAAAAGACTTGATTTTCCTTTTCACCTTGCCTATAAGGATACGCGAGTAATACCTGACACGCCTAATTTTTTACAATTTCGTGATCTTAACGAGCTTGGAAACGCGTTTTATCAGTCTTTATTTATTGCCGAAGTTTTTAATCGAGATGGCATTTAATAATACGGGGTTGATCGCGCGCGCCTCTATTCTAGCACCTGTTTTACCTTGAAACGTAAAATGTTTTATGGCTCGTCTCCGCCTTCGCGAGTATCTACTATATCAAAACGAAAATGGTCGAGTAAAAACTAGAGTTAACGAAAAATTACTCTCTAAACCATTTTCCGAGGAGAAGGAGAGGCTGTAGGGTCTACTGCCAATTGAGCAGTTTTCAAAGGAGCAGTTCCCAAAACAGCGCCGTCTTAACATAGCGGCTCTCAAAACAGTAGTTCCCAAAACAGCGGCGTCCCAAAACAGCGGCGTCTCAACATCGCGTTTCTCAAAACAGCGGCGTTTCAACAAAGCGGTTCTCAAAACAGCGGTTCCCAAAATAGCAGTGTCTCAAAAGGGCGGTTTCCGAAACTCTCTCGACGCTTAAAAATAACAAAAAATAAATGAATATTTTAATGGGGTGCTCAAAAACTATAAAAATTAAGTAAAAACGTTTTAGGAACTGGGGTCAAGTGTCATCTTCAATTTGTTTAGTTTTAGAATGATACATTAGGCAGTGTACACCCTTTAAATATAGCTTCATATTTGAAACCTATAATTACCTATAGTTTAAGTAATTCTCCTATAGGCAAAAAGGCAGACCGACTTCCATATACTTAAACCTAACCTAACGTAGCCTAACCCAACACAAAATAACTTTTTTAGATTAGCCTTAAGGTAAGGTGATCTAACCTATTTTCTCCTTCATATATTTTCATATATTAAAAAAATATTCGTATAAAAAGGGTTCACTATGAAATATAGAAGATGGCGGTATCTATGGAAAATTTCGTGTTTTCCAAAATTTTGTTTTTTAGATTTTTCTTGTGGTTATCCTACGGTTACTTCCTTATATATATAACATCGTGCCCACACCCACGCTCGCTAAATTTAAAATTACTCTATAGACATATGCCGCATGCATTATTTTCCTTGAAATCTTACTTATAACATTACTTAACGGTAAATATTTGATAGGAATTGACTAATGAGGCGAGTTCACTATTAAAAACAAAACGTGGAATGGAATAAAAAAGACTACTTACAAAAAAAAAGTATTACCACAACTTCCTAATTTTCCAGAAACTTCTCCTGATTATTAACGATTTCAATAGCGCAAGAATAGCAGTAACGTATTAAACTTGTACTTATATTTGACTTTATTTAAACATACCTTTGTGTGGATTTGAACCTGTCATCTTCTGATTCAAAGTTCAACGCTCTTTAGTGTCCGCCATGAGTCTGGTGGTAACCGAATCGTTTGATATTTTTTTACCTCTTACTTTTGACAAGGGTCCATCTCAATCGCTAAGGCGCTGCTGAAGCCACGTGACATTCGTAACACAATATTTGCGTTTAATAATTTAATTAGAGGAACTGCCGATTTAGGAACCGTTGAACTAATTATCCGTCGTATAAGGAAAAGTCCAATTGGGAACTGAGGTTTTTGCTACTTCTAAATTAACTACCACTATTTTGGGATTTGCTCTTTTACATACATCCCCAACTAGGAAACGGCTTAAGTAAAAAACTGCTTAACTAATAACCCGCCGTATTAGGAAAAGCCCAATCGGGAATTGCGTTTATGCGAAATTGCGGTTTTCGGTCACCGCTAAATTGACAACCGCTATTTTGAGTGTTGCACTTTTACATACACCCCGAATTGGGAACCGCTGAAATAAAAAACTGCTTAACTGATAATCCGCCGTATTAGGAAAAGACCAATTGGGAGTTGCTCTTATGCCAAACTGCGGTTTTGTCACCACTGAATTGACAACCGCTTTTTTGAGGATTACTCTTTTACATACACTGGGGCTGTAGGACATATATTCTACCTCAGTTGTCGACACACCCAAAACTAAGCTCGCTATTCGCACAGTGTTTCAAAAATACTAGCTAAAATAATATTTTAAAAAGACAATTGGCTCGTTGGGGTCAAACCAGCAAAGAGAATTGGCAATATTTCTGAAAATAGAGCTTGTTTTAGTTCACTATTCCGAATTATTAAAATGTTTAAGAAAAATGGGTAATTTAAACCTCGCTTGTTTCGATATAAAACAAAATGTAGAGCTCGGAGTTCGTATAACACTCGTTAATTGAATAAGGCTATCGCGAATGTCAATCAAATATTATCCGTTCGCGAAAAATATCCAATTCATATTCGAGTTATTGTTAGGTTAGTTAATCCCTCCAACTAGCCCATGACTACAAAAATGTACGTACAGTCGCGGACAAAAGTTTCGGGCCGTTTAGTTTCGGCCGCCATATTATTTGTATATATGCTAGCACCGTCAAGAACTTTTTTGAGAGCTACAAGACTTGTATAATATTCTATCAAAATAAATATAATATTCATTCGTGAACGAAATTCGCGTGATAAAAAGTGGACCCCCGCGAAAATAACATAATGAGAAATGACCAAATAATTTCGGGAATTATATCAATCGACGTAGCTTTTCACTCTGCAAGCTAATTTACAAACAAATTTGATATCGATTAATAATTGAGAGAGTAGTGGTCAAAATAGTGGCCAGAATATTCGTATTTTATAAGCCTAATTGATAATAATAATTATTTGTTGCAACCCAAGTTCAAAGCAAAGAATAATTTTGCTATAACAAGATGCTGAAAACTTTAACTACACCATTTCCAAAACGATAGTATATGTAAACCGAGTAGCGGGAATTGGCGAAATTCGACGTCTAAAGCTTGGTTTCCACTAGCGCGCGCAAAAGCATACGTGCGTTAAAAAGCGTCAGATTTACGTAATTAACTTTTTATGCGACGCTTCCAGCGATTTCCACTACTATTATTTTTACGCATCATTTTGGCGGGAAATTTTAAAAGCCTGAAAGTATTTCACTCAGCCTGTTTTAAAAAAAATAAATGGGCATAGGGACTATCGCGAAAGTTTTTTTCTCTGGCAAGTCTGGGTACTAATTTAGAACATAATAACTTTGGGATTAGAATTTTTAGTATCGAATAAACTCCGAAAAAAATTAAAGAAGTACCGAAAATCTTTTTGGATTAGGGGAATGTTTCAAAAGCGAAGTCAACGGGGCTAGTTACTACGCAAATTTGGTTCAAGAAATACGCGAGGGCGACGATTAGAGCCGTTTTAGGTTTGTAAGTAAAATATCTTTTGGCGAAAATATGGTTAGAATACAAACTTTTCGGACATTTTGCCGGGAAATTGATTGTAATACCTGGACTGGTATCGAGCAGATTATATCGCCCTCTAGATAAAGCTACTGGAATCTTATAAAGGATGGCGAGTGAAACTGAAAATTTATTTAAATTAATTACTAGGCATACATTTACTTTAAAAGATAATATTAAATTATTTTTGTGTCGGGTCTCGCTTTGACACGTTATTAAAGTTCTACTTTCGAGCGAAACTGTTCGCGATAAAATTACGCAGCGTCAAATTTAGAAATTTGAATACGCGGGGCGTAAAGCGCCATATCGTATCGCAACGCGCCAAAATTTGACGCTTTTTGTCGCGCGTAGGCACTTATGCGTCGTTACGCGCGCTAGTGAAAACTAAGCTTTAGACCATCATTAAAGGGTAAATGAAAACTGCTACATCACTTTCTTGATTTTACGTTTTTTAAGCATCTCCTAAATATGATAAAAAAGGTTTTAAAGATCGGACTTAGTTGTCTGTGTAGTGTTTACTCACTATCGCGGCTATCTAATACAACGGTCAAAGGTTATAAACAACTTTATTCGCGGAACTCCGGGGTCACTCTACCTACACGTTACATTGTTCTCTTTTATTACAACTCGTATTCGCCGCCTAGCGGTAGGATCTTACATCTCTTCCTCCGTTTTTTTCTTTTGCATATAGACAACCATTAACATAAAATAATTGTTATAAAACAATTAATATAATCCAACACATATTTTTTTTTCCCGGATGTATAACAATCGAACAAACCAAAACACTAACAAGCAACTAATAGAAAACCATTAATATAAAACAGTTATTATAAAACAATTATTATAAACCAATTCGAGTTCAAGTTCAACTGTCCCCATAGCACACGGGTGGAACGCCACGGTTGTCTCTGACCGTATATCTTCTCTGAGGTGGATCTGCCGGTATCTCAGCAGGAGCAATGCCAGGAACTGGACCCTGAATATGATCGTCTTCAAAGCTCGGTGATTCTCGCCACTTTCCCGCTGCCTCAGCCGAAAATAGCTTAAAGAACGAGGAGTTCCGTTCGATTCGCTTTCCCCGGCGGTGAGCCGTGATCTGCGACCCCTTGACCGCAGTTACGGTATAGGGAAATGGATCATAAAACGAAGAGAGTTTATTACGCCTATCCGCGCGCACCAGCACGAAGTCACCCACACCAATGCCGTGCGGTGTAGACAGTCTTTTACCGTCCGCATATGATTTCATCTTCGCTTTCTTGGAACCATCAGCCTGACGGACCCGAAAGTCTTGCTCCGGGGAACCAACATCCGGAAACCATGTTTTCAGCTTACGCCCAAAACAAGAGCTCACTTGGAGACCTCCCCGTAGTAGCGTGAGGAGTTGCGCGATATGACATGAGAAAATTCCGTAGGTCTTTAGCCCAGCATATGCGTTCGATAGTAGCGGTCTGTATGAATTTATTTAGTGTCCTCATGAACCTCTCCGCTTCCCCATTAGCTTGCGGCCAAAGCTTCGTAACCTTGTGATGATAACATCCGAGCTCCTCTAAGCATAGCGTGAATTGAGAAGCGTTAAAGGGAGGGCCATTGTCCGTTTTTAATCTTTCAGGAAACCCAAACATGGCGAAAACGACCTCCAGCTTGTCAAGTATATTTGTGCAGGTAAGCGACTGAACCGTTTGGACCACCGGATACCGTGAGTACTCATCAATGAGCACCAACGCATGGCACCCGTCCGGAAATGGACCAGCGAAATCCATAACCAGATGACTCCAGACCTTATCCGGCAGCACGGTCATCTGTAATGGAACTTCATGGACACCCTTTACCGCCGCTTGACAAGCAAGACAACCTTTCACCAGACTCTCTACCATCTCATCAATCCCTGGGAACCAGATCTTCTCTCTCAACAGCATCTTTGTTTTTACTAATCCTTGATGTCCTGTATGAGCCAGCTCCACACATCGACGCTGCAGGGCTCTAGGCATCACAATTCTAGTACCTCGTAATAAGATGCCGCTCTGGTGAACCATTAGTTCCCGTCGGACGCCCTTGAATGGTATCAAACCTTCCTCTTTAAACCCGCAGTCGTCCCTACCAGGCTTTTGCACCTCGGTAATTACTTTCCTTAGTATTGTATCTTTAGCTGTCTCTTCGGCAACCAGCGAGGTAGTAAGAGCCTTGGGAATTGACTGCTCAACGACATAGTTGACGTATTGTTCTAAGTCATCCTCATCGCTCTTCGACGCAATAGGATGACGAGAAAGATAGTCTAAAGGATTGTCCTTTCCAGCTTGGTATACTACGTCGAAGGTATAAGGTTGCACCTTAACGCAAAGGCGTTCAAGTCTCGCAGAAGTCTTGAGGTGCGGCTTCGTTAAAATGTGTATCAACGGCTGATGGTCGGTGTAAACTGTAAAACGTAGTCCATAGACAAATAGGTGATAATGCTCGATCGCCCATTGAACTGCTAATAGTTCCCGCTCAATCTGGGAATAACGACTTTGGACCTCCGATAGCGCCTTGCTGCCATAAGCCACGACTTGATTCTGAGACGTAGCTGGGTCTTCTTGACTCAGGCCAGCGTCCTGAAACCTCCGAAGAACTGACTCCAGCGCCCGATCATGGTCCTCAACAGTGACCCCATAAATCAGTACATCGTCACTAGCATTTAACGCTCCGTTAATACCAGCAATGACCTGCGAGATAATATCTTGAAATAGCTCCGCAGCTGACGTAATTCCAAAGAATAGCCGCTTGTACCGTCTCAGTCCAGTATGCGTAGAGAAAGTAGTAATTACCCTTGACTCTTCATCCAGCTCTATCTGGTGGTAACCCATTTTGAGATCGATTTTCGAAAACATAACTGCTCCATTTACCGCAGCCAAGATATCTTCCGCAGTTGGCGTTATGTGTCTCTCTCTCTCTTAATGGCCGCATTCGGAAGGCGCATGTCGACGCACATGCGGTAGACAACTTTATCTTTCTCCTTAGGCTTGGGCGTTAGGACTATCGGCGAAACCCAAGGCGTCGGTCCCGTTACATGCTCAATTATATCTTCGCGCTCCAGCTTATCCAGCTCTTCCTCAACCACCTTATGCATGGCAAACGGGATCCGTCTGTGCGGTTGAACTCGACCAGAAATTGACTTGTCGATATGGAGATGTGCTTTGTAACCCACCAACTTGCCAACACCCTCAAAGAGCTTCGGGAATCTTGCCTTCCAGTCGCCACCATTACCTACGGGAGACACCATATTTACTGCCGCACAGTCGTCCTTCCAGACACTGATTAGGCCCAAGGCCTCTGCCGTACGGAAACCCAGCAAAGGGTTACTCTGACAATCTACAACATACAGGTACGCTTCCTCTGTCCTGCCATGTTTTCCAAACGTCACCCTGCAACTACCAAGTAAAGGCAGGCACTGTTTTGACCCATAGGCCCTTAATTCCACCTTAGTCTTCGTAAGAATCGGCAGCCCAAGTCTTGTATAGGTGCCCACGCTGACAACATTCACGGTAGCACCCGAATCAATGGTTACCTTCAATTCCTTCCCATTGACCGTGATAGCCACTTGCGGGGGCCCTTGCATCTGCCCTTTAAAGGTGTAGACGTAGAAAACCTCTTCAACTCCTCCTTGGTCCTTTGGACCAGACGCTTGAAGTACCCGTATTCCATGACGCTTATTCTTGTCTCCTTTGGGCTTGCCGGCGCTTCTACAACATATGGCAAAGTGGTTACGTTTCTGGCAATTTGAACAAACTTTCCCCTTAGCGGGGCAAACCGTCCCCTTATGAGGCCATTCCTTCCCGCAGTCGAAACACTTTTTATCTTCTGCCTTCGATGCGCGAGCGTGATCTGTTCGACTTTGACCCCTCGTGGGCCGCCCCTGCCGAACCGCCTCGACTCTAGCCAGCGCCGCTTCCTGACCGACCGTTTTTTCCATAACGGACGCCTGACGCTCAGTTGCCTCAAACAGCCGTCCTTGCTCCAGAACCGCTGTCAGAGTTAAATCCGGATCCCGCAACGCGAACTTGCGAAGCCGACTGGACTTGACCCCGTATATTAACTGCGATTTTATTTCTCTGTCGACGCTGTGAAATTAACAGAACTTCGATAACTTCCTCAAGCGCGTATGAAACTCGTCAAGCGTTTCAGCATCCAACTGTGTGGATTGGCGAAACAAGTATATCTCATACTCCCGATTCCGTTGTGGCGCAAAATAAGCCGTTAAAGCGGCAGCAGCACTCAAGTACGTAACTCCCACGTCACTTAAAGTAGAAAAAATGTCAAATACCTCCTCCCCCGCGTAGTGAAGGAGCATCGCCCTTTTACGATTGTCCACCGTAACGTCCATTGCCTGAAGGTAAATCTCAAAACGCGAAAGCCATTTATGCCAATGGAGTGAAACCGATGCTGAGTCACTGTGAGGGTCAAACGCCGCAAAACCCGGAAAATTCGCCGCTGCCATTCCGACTAAGAAACCGATACCGACAACTTCGACTCCCCGAAATAAAAAACCCGATACCGACACATTTATCTCCGTCGCCAAAATGTAGTGTTTACTCACTATCGCGGCTATCTAATACAACGGTCAAAGGTTATATATATTCGCGGAACTCCGGGGTCACTCTACCTACACGTTACATTGTTCTCTTTTATTACAACTAGTATTCGCCGCCTAGCGGTAGGATCTTACAGTCTGCTACAAAAAAGCACGGAGCCCCTGTGTTTCAATTTCCGAGGTAGGTATCGAACCAATAGGCGCTCTCGGGAAATCCCGCGTGCTCATGTATAGTATAGTTTATATTACCATAGCCTCCTAGATAGCGCGTAAGTTTGAAATTCATTTACGTTTTAGGTTTGATTTAGGCTTAGCATTTTTAAAAGATTATACATTTTTACTACGCTTAAGCGGGAGTTGCGACTTAAATAAATTTTATTAGATGAAATAATGCTTTTTAAATAAAGGAAAACACAATTTCGAGCAGTTATTTCGCTATCAAAGGTATTTAGCCTGATTATATATATGATATATATGGTTTCTCTGGGGTCACGTTGTTTAAACGGCCCCTATTGGTCGGATACCTACCTCGGAAATTGAAACACAGGGGCTCCATGCTTTTTTGTAAGAGACAACTAAGTCCGATTTTTAAAACCTTTTCTATCATATTTAGGAGATGCTTAAAAATAAGAGTGCATATTTTTCTTAGGTTTTCGATAACGTAGATTCAGAAAAACGTAAAATCAAGTGATATAGCAGCTTTCATTTACCCTTTAAACTTATTGACCAGACAGAAGGCTAGAAAGTCTGCTGTCGGGTCTTTAGGGTGAACGGTTGGTTAAAAGCCTTCTAGTCTACTCGGTTTACATATACTATCGTTTTGGAAATGGTGAAGCGAATGTTTTCAATTGATAATCTAATACAGTTGAACTGTTAATAATTCAGTATAAAAAGGCATGAACCATATGCCAAACCATCAGTCGAAAGTTTTCCACGTTTATGACCATCTTGCTATATCGCAATTCTTCTTTGCTTTGAACTTGGGTTGCAACAAATAATTATTATTATCAATTAGGCTTATAAAATACGAATATTCTGGCCACTATTTTGACCACTACTCTCTCAATTCTTAAACGATATCAAATTTGTTTGTAAATTAGCTTGCAGACTGAAAAGCTGCGTCGATTGATATAATTCCCGAAATTATTTGGTCATTTCTCATTATGTTATTTTCGCGGGGGTCCACTTTTTATCACGCGAATTTCGTCCACGAATGAATATTATATTAATTTTGATAGAATGTTATACAAGAGTCTTGGAGCTCTCAAAAAAGTCCTACAAATAATATGGCGGCCGAAACTAAACGGCCCGAAACTTTTGTCCGCGACTGTACATTCGTACGTAGGTAGATAGGTAGCAATCTATATACGCATCTATATATTTGTAATTTTAAAAGGCATTTCATTTGGTATGCAAGACCGTGATTTACTTATTAAAACAACGCCGGTTTCGTTGAGAGAAAGAATAACCTTGGGCCGATCAATTGCCGTTAAGATTCTCGAAGATAGAAGGTTCATTTTGAAATCACGCAAATAACCTTAGATATTGGGAAAGTGTTTTTTAGCCTAGTGGTGTAGGCTTTTACTACGCTGTCTCAAGTCTTCGATCCCAAAATTAAAACCCCAAATAACCCCTAATTAACATAAATTGTCTTAAATTGAATGCTAATTACATTAATTTAGATGAATAAATTAAAGAATTGCATTCGTCAACTCATCCTCAATGCATCCATGGAATAGTAGTTTTTCCATTTCGTCCCACACGCCAGGATTCGAACCTAGACTATAAACTTTATATTAGAGTTGCGCACATTTAGATGCAACAACTACAACCATTCGGCCACGCCGCCGCTAGGCCTAAAATATTCCATAATTCATATATATAATAAATTATTCTCAAACGGGAAACAAGTAATCGCATATAACTAAAAAAAAATTCCTAAAAACATTCCAAACCATGGATTATGAAAAACTTCAATAAACACGGAGGATGTCAAACTTCAATAAACATGGAGGATGCTAAACTTCAATAAACATGGAGGATGGTGGAGGCTATGCAAATGAAAAATTTTGTCGTGCAAAGAGAAAAAGTTTGTCGTGCAAAAAGAAGACGTTTGTCATGCAAAATGAAAAAGTTTGTCATGGTAAATGAAAGTTTGTCATGGTAAATGAAAGTTTGTCATGGTAAATGAAAGTTTGTCATGGTAAATGAAAGTTTGTCATGGTAAATGAAAGTTTGTCATGGTAAATGAAAGTTTGTCATGGTAAATGAAAGTTTGTCATGGTAAATGAAAGTTTGTCATGGTAAATGAAAGTTTGTCATGGTAAATGAAAGTTTGTCATGGTAAATGAAAGTTTGTCATGGTAAATGAAAGTTTGTCATGGTAAATGAAAGTTTGTCATGGTAAATGAAAGTTTGTCATGCAGAATGAAGAAGTTTACCTTACAAAATACAAAGGTTTGTCATAGAAAATGAAAAGTTTGATGGAAAATGAAAATGTTTGTCGTGGAAAATGAAAAGGTGTGACCAGGAAACTGCTTCCATTTTATATATATGTGCAAATATATACAACTTTTTGAGGCGTTGTTTATTTATACCTAGCTTAATATATACATTATACGTCTAAGGCACTTCTGAATTAATATTGATAAAACGAAATTATCTGAAATTTATGAATGAAGCAGAGATGCTAAGAGTAGTGGCGTACTTCTTCAAAAAGCAAACACAAATTATACAAAAACTTTTTTCTTCGCGCTTCATAAAAGTGCATATGTAGGCAAGAAATTTAAACCCGCGAAGGGACAGAAATTAATAATTCAAACCCGTGAAGGGACAGAAATTGAGAATTCAAACCCGTGAAATTCATAATGTAAAAAATGACGTATAAATTCCGCTTATCGAAACTTTAAATTGTGTAGAAGTCATTCTATAGTAGAATCCACCCTTGGAAAGGGTAACTTTTTAGTGGTGGCGTAAAAAGTTAACCTTTCAAAGGGTAGATATAGAATGTTTTTTACGGAATTTGTAGTTTCGATAAGCCTAATTTATACATTATTAATTTCACGGGTTTGAATTATTAATTTCTGTCCCTTTACGGGTTTACATTTCTTCCCAATATATGCACTTTTTTGAAGTGCGAAGCAAAACAAGTCTTTTTATAATATACATTTATGGGTAATTTACACATTTTGCAAAACGAATGGGCGCAACCCGCCTCCCGGGCTATGGGAATCAATATTAGACAATTACGGAGCGTTGCGAGATTTAACCGAATGTGAATGTCACAGAGTTAGTATTAGTAAAAATTCAACTCACGTAAAAAGAAGATTCGAGTCGTTGAACTAATTCGCTCGTGGATCGTTTATCATCCTTGATAAACCTCGATGTTATCGAAACTTCACATTTTCCGAAAGTAGACATTTTTGAAGGGTTAAAGTAGGTCTAAATATTTAAAAGGCCGGAATGCAGTAAAACTTCCCCTATAATTTTTCAGCTTTTCATCAGTTAAACACTGGAAAAACAAGTCTGAAAATGATCTCGAATAATATTTAGTACGGCGCAAAGTCCAACTTTAAATTCGCTTACGCTGAATAGGTTACTTCTGATTAATATATAATAACTATCCAAAATGAGTAATATTCAAAAATTGCGGAATAATGCAAATACGCGGTTTGTGCACATGGGGTTTGAAGATATCGGAGAAGTTTCATTTCATTTCGTATCTAATTTTGCGAAAGATTTCCTTATTTTAAACCTATTTATGGGAGATGTTTTTTATTATTAAATTTGGGCCTTAAAAAATGTGCGATTTAGATATTCCAGAAATAATTTTTAGCCCTTAGAGTAAGCGTGAGTAATTTAGTAAAGCGCGACCCCTCCTCATAAACTCAAAACCGAGAAAGCTTCGCACAAGCGAATATAATTATGTTTCTCTTCTTGAACTCACGAGGTTTGGACGCGATGCCTTAACGGGAGTCGTTAATTAGACCCGGAGACTACAATTATATCAAATTAACATCGACGAAGTATTAAACTTATACAAAAAAATAGCATTCCTCATTCGTCAAAATGACTCGATCTGCGCGACATTGGTAATTCCGAAGCTCGTCGCTGCTGGCCATAAAACTCTAATCACACCGCTATTTGGTCCCTAATCATAAAGGGAGTCTTTATCGTTCGAATTTTTAAATTGAAGATACGAGTGAATTTAAATTATTTAAACGCACTTTTATTAACGTTTAAGCAAAGGTTAGTAAAGAGATTCTGACGTCAATCATAAAAGAACGTGACCGATAGGAATTTTCGCTTAAAGTTCCACACGCAAACCTTTAAAGTTTATTGTAAATCGAAAGATGCCAGTCAAATTCAATACAAGCGCAACCTACTTCTTGTTTTCCAGTAGCGCTTTATTTAAAAATCATTTCAACTAGTTATATTTTAAAAGAAATAGCTGGAAGAAAGAAAGTATATGATTATACCACAGATCTTAATAATTTATAATCATAATAAAAATCTACATTGATTACATTATTTCTATACTTTTTAAACTATTTAGTACATATTGAAAGCTTGATACAATTTGCTCTACTTGATGGCTCACTTCCCGATAGTTATTCGACACTTCGTTTTAACTTTTAAAATTCGATTTGACCCATTAACTATTTTTGGGTAAGATTAACTACTCGCGAGTATCCTCCCCGATACTCTCGGGCGACGAGGCTCGAGATAAAGGACGGGTGACGAGAACCGAGATAAAGGGCGGGCGACGAGGATCGAGAATAAGGGCGGGCGACGAGGATCGAGAAAAAGGGCGGGCGACGAGGATCGAGAAAAAGGGCGGGCGACGAGGATCGAGAAAAAGGGCGGGCGACGAGGATTGAGATAAAGGGCGGGCGACGAGGATCGAGATAAAGGGCGGGCGACGAGGATCGAGATAAAGGGCGGGCGACGAGGATCGAGATAAAGGGCGGGCGACGAGGATCGAGATAAAGGGCGGGCGACGAGGATCGAGAAAAAGGGCGGGCGACGAGGATCGAAATAAAGGGAAGTCGAAAAAAATGAAAAGTCGAAAAAGGCTTATCTCCGGGCTCTTTTCAAATATGGGCTTCCCCATCTTGTTATTCCCCACATTATAGTTTTAACTTCTTCAAAACAGTTTTTAATAGTGAGGTCACCTCATTAGTCAATTCCTATAAAATTTATTCCGTTAAGTAAACGTTACTAGTAAGATTTTAAATTTTAGCGAGCGTGGGCGTGGGCTAGATCTCATCGGCACACTGTTATAAAGGAAGTAAACGTAGGATGACTACAACAAAAACCTTGCGTTTGTCTTAAATACAAATCTTTAATATTTTCTAAACTATCTTTTATATTGAATGAATTTTTCAACTATATTATAAATTAGATTAAGTTAAACCATTTTAATACTTTTAATTATAATTTAAATGCATATTACTTTTCTATTCACTAAAAGGAGTAAACGTGGGTCTAATACGATAATTTCTCTTTTCATATCACACGTGATATCCGTGTACACCCTAAGTCAACACACACACACACACACACACACACACACACACACAGAAACGATCAGAGTAAAACCTCCACTGAGCTAAAGTTCAGTCGGGGATGTAAAAGCCTTAAGAATTTCCCGCGGCTATTTCTATGTCTTGGCCGTATCAATTATCCGTCAGATAATTTTTTTAATCTTATATTTCTCTCTCTTTTTCTTGATGTATCATTAACTAGATCGTCCTTGTTTTCAGTTAGCTCGTCTCGTAAAAGCGTGGCTATACCATTCCAGGCAAAATGTATAACTCGATCCGGGTGGTCTAAACCTCTAAATAGCCGTCGAGCGTACCATCCTGCCAGATTTACACCCTAGTCCCGTCTTCTTCGAGATTTTTCTCGCGCTACCCGCCAAACTACTTCGACACTTTTTTATTAAACACCAGGCTATCATCCCCTCGTTTCTATAAATCGTTTTTTATTTTTTATTCGGGGGTCTCTGGGGGAGGGATGATAATAATTCGATTTTAATTCAGTCTACGGTTACAAAACGTATATTGGATAATTTAGGAACGAGTTTATCTCTCGGGGTCTATTTGGAAAAGAAATCGAATTGATTCGCGCGACGTACGATCATTTGTCACGATTTAAAGAGGACTAAGAGGTGCGGTGACTAAATCGCTTTTTGATAAAGATTAGGCCCGTTTCGCATATAACATTCTATTCCAACTGCTTAGAACAACTTTTAGCGAGAGGTAATTTGAGTGTCGTTCTGTACAGTCGTATGGTCGGCAATCAATCGAAAGGTGTGACGTTTGATGGAATGGTCAATTTATCGATATGATCAGAAATAGGTTAAAATGATCGAGTTTTGAGTAATTTGAGTCATCTGACCGAAAAAATGTATTTTTGATGCATTTCATCGAATTCTTTATTAATTGGACCATAGATTTAAATATATTCTTGATTGGACATAAAGACATCACTCTAAAAAAAGGCATTGATCTTGGTTTTTGAGGTTAGGTTTTAATATCTAACTTAAAAGTCCAATTTTTGATTTCACGTATGAATTTTGTTAGGAAACGAATTTAGTTAGTTTCCTAAAGTCTAAGAGTCATATTGCATTATATTAACAACATAGTTATATAGTAAGGTAACTTTAGGTTAGGTTACGTTACGATAGGTACGTAACGTGAATTCATTAAAACGTCAACATATATCGGACGTATTCCATGAATAAACAATCCCAGTTTATGAAATTCAATCAAAAGACATTCCATCATTTGTCACGTCCCAGCTCGAACAAATGTTTTCCAATGAATCGTCATAAAATTAGGAGTCTACCCATTGGAACAAATCCCATTTGTCCGAAAATTTCTAGCCAATGTTTTAAAATCTAGCCCAAGGGCTGGTTTCTATTAAATGAGAATATTTTCCCACTCTACCAAATCCTATTGGATCGAATTCCATTGGAATGAAAATTTCAAGCATATAGTAGTATAAAATCAAATTTAGTCAAAAAAGCTCGAATAAATATATTAGATTTCAATAAAGCGTTGGACCATCTCACGGAAAATCTTGGTTCGGGTCCCGCCTTGGGACGGAAAATTTACTAAAACTGAATTATAAATCTTATGAAAAATCGCTTATAATCAAAATTAAAAATGTATTAATACAATAATATTGCGGAGCACACAAAGTTGAGGTTAATAATCTAAGCGGGGCCTTGGCTAGAAAATGGGGTTTTTGGTGGGTTATATTTTTTGGATAACCTTTTTGTTTCTCTATGCAGGACTTCAGTTAATAACATGGTTTTTGGGTGGGGAAGAATTTATTCAAGTGGATGAGAAATTTAAGGAAAGTTTTTCTTTGAGAAATCCATCTATTTAGATCAGATTAGAAAAAGGTACGTTAGGTTAAATAAAGGTTGTTTAAATTAGGTTGGGTAAGGCTAGGTTGGGTTTGTTTGGGTTAGGCTAGGTTACGTTGTGTTAGATTTATGTTGGATTTTAGGTGAGGTATATTATTTTGGATAACGTTTTTGTAATAAGGACTACAGCCAGAAGCCGATGAAACCCGCCTTTGAAGTCTATTACTCCTGGGTCTTGTCTACCCCTCTCTGTATGGGTTAGTTTCAACAAGTTGGGAAACCAAAATAATACCTCCCCGACAACCACGTGATGTTAACTAACCTAACCTTACCTAAAATATTAAAATTTATGGCATTTGTGGAAGACGAAGATTGAAAGCAAAAAGAAATAATATCTCAATTAAACACTAAATATATTAAACCAATAATTCAGATCAAAAATATACTTCTTATCAAGATAAATTTGAATGCAAAAGAATCAAACTTAATTCAAAATAAAATTTTGAGAACCAGAGTCGGAAAAAAATTTGCTGAATAATGAATTAATTTTAATATAAATGCGTATCGAGTAAAATAAGCAAGGTCAAGGTTCTTCTTTTAAAACCATATAATAATTTTGAAGGCTCTAGAGTTTTTGCAGACCAAGTAACGCCAATAGGCAAAATATTATATCACATTGAACCTATAAGCATTTCTTCAGTATACCAACACAACCCTAAATAATTCTCTACTTAAAACCAAACCTAACTAGAGAAAAAAAGGAAAATAAATAAGATATAACCACATAGATTTCAAGATAAATAATCCAGTCCATAATTCAGTATTAAAACAAAAAAGTCAGAATTAAGACAACTGAAATTAGCAACCTTTGGTAATATGTAAAATAGCCCTTACACGAACAATTTAAGTAAAGCAAATTATCAAATAAACGCCAAATAAGTCAATTAATTAAAATGAAAAATATTAATCTTACCACTACCAAATAGCGGGCAGAAAACACAGACATCAAGATAACATTAGCAAAATAAATTTTCAACACCGGTAATCCTGAGAACTAGGTTCTACAAAATCTTCCTGAATAATAAATTTATTTTAATCTAAAAAATATAAAATCTTAAAAAAATATATATACAAATAACATATTGATAAACCAATTAAAATTAGATGCGAAAAACATTTAATCTCGATATGAGATTAAATACACAAGGTCAAGGTTCTTCTTTTAAAACCATATCAGAATTTTGACGGTTGTAGAGTATTTGTAGACCAAGTAACGTGAAAAGGCAAAATGTTATATCACATTGAACCTATACATGGCTTCAGTATACAACACAACCCTAATAAACCTATCAATAAACAACTAACGCATTGGCTTTCCGTATATCAGGTTAAACTAAAAATTACGATGTAAAATTTCGCTTATTTGCGCTACTCGGTCTACATATACTCTACTTGTCTGTACAGAAAGTTTTAAGTAACCTTTTTTTAAGTTAACCTTCTTTGTGGATTAAGGCTGTGAGTGAAGAATAAAATATATTCTTTTAAGGCAGGACAGATCAGAGTAAAATTACACCAAGTTGGGAAACAACGTCATATGACGACAAACTAACTAGAATATTTTTCAAAATATTTAAGGCCTGGTTCTTCGCGCGACTTTCGTCGATTTGCCGGAAATGGGCGCTTGTCTCATAGCCGCGCCGACATCTTTTTGCAGTAACAGGTTGCCAGACTATTTCTAATTTTATTTCCCACAAACCAAATTCAAGTTGTTAGTCCAACACCTCCGATATGATAAAATATAGGAGGCGTTGGTTAGTCTGTCGCTATATTCACACTACAAAAAGATGGCGGACGATCACGTGACAAAAGTTTTCCCCGCCAAAATTTTCGCGAGGGTCTCTAGACTTCCGGTTTTGGAAATCGACCAGGACTATACTGCAAATCCAGCGCTTCTCCTGACACACGCGAAATTTAAACCCTCGCGCGAGTTTCAAGCATATTTGATTTCTCGAACAACTTCAATGTGCATCCGCTTATAGAATTTTTGCAACTTGTCGAGTGTAAACCGGCTCGATCTTTTCGCGGGATCACAGTTGCGAAGTTTGTACAACTTAAAGCAAGTTCGCAAATCGAACAAGTACTCTAGTGAACTAATTGCAGACCGGAAGTGTGTGGCGGCTTATTGAACTTGCCTACCTTAATTACCGTATAGCCTATCCTAGTAGTAGGAATGGGGCTGCTATTGAGTATAGTTGTCCATTTATTAAAGTCTGGGTCTATACTCTATAGCACATCCTAGTCGCGGGACTCAAATACATTTATAAATAAAGTAGAGATTAGGAATTTAAGTATAATTGAGCACTTGGTGTAGGATGTCCAACTTGATCGTATTTTTTTTCCCTATTGTAAAGTCATACTTGCCTTACAGTCTAAGAATTGCGAATCAAGTCGCCGAAAAATAGGTACTTGCAAAGGGTTCTTGCAAGAAGTACGTGCCTTATTTAAACACACTACTCAAAATATGTGATAATAGGTGCGTTTTACCACCGCCTTAGCAACCAAGAGCCGTTGCCGAATCAATGAGGCAACACCGCTAGCGTGAAAGCCTAACGTGAACCTCTCCTCGCCCTACACAAGGTTATCATTGAGTGGGAAAAATGATAATCTCGCTTATTTATACCCCGAGAAGCGATGCTTATACAAAGTTAAAAAATATATCTAGTCTACTTTTTAACCAAAAATAGATAAAAAACAAAAGTATACAAATTGGTCTATAATGTTATTTAAATTCTTCAATCCACCCCGAGTTTGCAGAAAGCCAAAACCTATACTGCCCGTTATACCTCGGCTTTTTTTACTAAATGATATATGGAAAATAGCTTAGCGCTTGCTGTCAACTCAAGCTGGTATTAGTATAGAAATTGGCTTAAATTTTTCAATCCACCCCGAGTTTGCAGCAAGCCTAAGCCTATACGGCCCTTTATACCTTTGCTATTTTAACTAAATGATATATGGAAAATAGCTTAGCGCGTGCTGTCAACTCAAGCTGCTATTAAACGGTCAAATATTTAGAGAATTTCTTAAATATCTTCAAAACTATCGCCAATTTAAAATTTAATTTTCAGCTACATTATTAATAAGATTAAGAGACATAATTATAATATTTTGAATTATATTTTAAATTAATATTATGTTTCAATTCACTAAAAGATATCACGCCATAATGCTACAATGTACTATACTTCCAAAGAGACTATATAAGCGAATCGAATGCCATTATACAGTATCCGATTGTGATAAGATCTGGTGGAGATCCCACCTTATCAATGCTCAGACGTTTGTCGTAACCCTGAGTGCTCACGTGTCGGCCAATTTACCCTTGGGGGGCGATGTTTGGAGAGTGGAGGGTCGATGTGGACCATATTAGTGAGGGACGCCTCGCTAGTATGGCCCGCTGACATCTGACACTAGTGGTTGGACCTTGGTGCGTGATGGTCGGAGGTGATTATAACAGTGGGAGACGTCCCATTGCGTATAATCGCCTTCAACTGTCCAGCATCGAAGTTTGACCGTAAAGTGGATGGTGGAAGGTGATAATATGCAATTGGAGACGTCCTGTTGCATATCATTGCACGACACTTGAAACTTAATGTTGCAGCCACGCTTAAAGGAGGTAATTCCCGTTAAACGGAATTGAACGATAAGCTGGTATGATAATGTCTCTAGACTTTTGGCTCTACGAGCTAGGTCACGTGATATCCGCGTACACAGGATATCCGGTTACACACACACACACACAGACACACACACACACAGACACGACCAGTGTAAAACCTCCCCCTGAACTAAAGTTCAGTCGGGGAGGTAAAAAGCGCGATTCGTACGCCTCCTAACGGTAGATATTTTCGGAGCGGGAGTTCGTTGAGCGCATATCTCTAACAGCCTCGGAGTTCGTCGAAAAAACATCGTCGTTTGTGAAGAGAGAGAATTTCCAATTTTTCGTAGACAGGGGGTATGAAGTAGGACCCCTCCGATCTCGTAAAATTGGCAATTTTACCCATACAGAGAGGAGCGCTATATGGAACATTAGAGTAGTAGACTTCAAAGGAGGGTTTCATCGGCTTCTGCTACAGCTAATAATATGGGTTTTGAGTGGGGAAGAATTTATTCAAGTGGATGAGAAGGGAAACTTTTTCTTTGGGAAATCCATCTATTCTTTGCATTAGAAAAACTTACGTTAGGTTAAATAAGGATTGTTTAAGTTAGGTTGATTGGGTTTGGGTTGGTTAAGTTAGGTTAGGGTTGGGTTAGGTTTGGGTTAGTTTACGTTGGGTTAGGTTTGGGTTGGGTTGTTTGAGTTAGTTTAGGTTGGATTATGTTAGGTTTACGTTGGATTATGTTAGGTTTACGTAATTTTTAGCTTTCATGGCGAGAGGGAACCATGTAAACTAAGACTTATTTTGTTTAAAGAGAAACTTGAAGCGAAAAATCGAACAGCTTTTGAATTTATTTTCGGAATCACCATGTCAAAATACGTGTTTGAGAATTGGTTCATAATTTTTAGACACGTTATAGGTGTTTAAATTAATTTCTAAAGTTTGGTAAAATTCGAATAAATAAATATAAATTTGGAGCAATCATATTATTTCAGCCTTCGACGGAGCTTGTAATGTATTAGCATTAAAATCATGGTCCGGCGTTTGACGCATAAGGCATTAAACGCCAGCCTATTATTTTAATGTTAGGACATTACAAGCGCTATATTGAAAGCTGATAATATGATTGGTCCAAATTTATATTTCATATTATTCAAATTTTACCAAACTTAAGAAATAAATTTTAACACCAAAAACGGCTCTATAATTGTTTGAAAATTCTTGAACACGTTTTTTGGCCCAGCAATTCCGAAAATAATTTTAAAAGTTGTTACATATTAGCTCCATGTTTCCCTTTAAATCTTAATAATTACTCAAAAAAATATAAATGAAATAAGTCCGTTTATTTTTCAATTACATATTATTTCAAAAAAATAACATTCGTCGCATAAACGTTTTGATGGGAATATAATAGAGCAGTTTTTTAGATCAAAATATTTAAATAACTTACCGCCCAATTTGGCTAATCGGTCGATTGGCCAGGAACATAAAATTTGGCCAAAAGAAGGTAAAACAATAGCAGAAAAGATAACCGTTTAGATCATTTGGCCCTACGAAGCTCTATCTAATTCGATCAAATAACTTTCGATTCAAAGTCACCTAATCGATTTGTAATGCTGGGTTTGCGCCACTTTGCGTAAAGGCATTCGTAAGGAATCAGCGCGGCGAGTGGGCTGGGTGGGAGAAATTGCGCGTGAATTGATTTTACAGTCTCCGCCTATCTAAACCGAATATGGTCAAAGAGCAAGCTCTTTCCGAAAAGCCAAGGGGGGGGGGGGGGGGAGCCTGTGCACAATTTTTTTCCCCGTAAACGAAATAGCACTGATGCTACCGAGTGGCTGAGATACTCTTGTTATTAGCTCTAGTTCCTTTAATGTAGAATTAGCTTAGATAAATTACCATTATTATTTAAAACAGTATATAATTAAGAAACTTTTTATTTCGTATTGTAGGCCTACTTAAATTTTAATAATTTTAGTAAAATGTATTTTAATTTAAAATTCCATGATTCTTAAAGATTTTGTCCAATGATCGAACTTTTAAAAAAATGCAATGGCACTTTCCCGACGAATTAGCTCAATTTCCAAAACCTCATACCTTTAATATATCTTAACTTTACCCCAACTTTTCTATTTCATTTTTCCGATTTCCGGGTATTTCTTGACTTTTCCACTTAGCCAAATTTATAAATTTTCTAATTTACCCCGATTTTTGCCCTATTTTTCTAATCAAGTAACTTTACTCATATTTTTGGTAAATTTTTTTAAATTTCCTGGCCAAATTTTTCTTGACATTTTGCTAACCATTTAGCCTTATTCCTTGACTTTCACAAATCCTTATCTTTGAAAACCCAATTTTCAAACATTCTAACTTTTCGAGGATTTTGATGACCCGCCCCTGGCAACCGTGAGTTTTAGTGTTAAGAAACTATAAGAAAGTATTTGGCAATTAAAAATATTTATACACTCTCATCCAACTATTAAGCTAGCCTGTTAATTCAGAAATCATAGTGTTTTTTCATAAACTTTGATACCCGCTAACTAAACCCCGCTTGAATAAACGGGTTTCAAGATTTAAAACTAGAATAATTGAAGTATTTAGTAATTATCTATATACTCTATATATACACATATTACTATATATATGTAAATTAAAATACTAATAGTGAGTCGGTCACGGACTTTTCACGAACTCCAAATGGAAATTGAGTAGCATTTTCGAAATAATCGATAAAACTCCACTCAAATATATCATAGAACAAAATTACCGTAAAAATTAATACATTCATTACAGTAAAAATTCAAATTTTATAATCGCCATTTTCAATATTTAAAAATAAAAATATCCGTAATACTACGTCATAAAGTATATTCATGTGGCTATTGAAGAGTATACAGTTGATTCTCGCGTGTTCTGCCACGTGATAAGGTCGCTTTTGCGCCGTCTTTTTAGTCCTACCTTTCGTATGAAAATTATTGTTAATTAGGTTCCAGGAAAAATTACTTCTAACTCGGGTCAAATCCCTGAGGGGACACAAATCTAGGAAGCCAAGCTTTTATATTATATGGGTTGTGGTGTTCGGCTACTTTTGGTTTTTACAATATTATCTAGTTTTTGTAACATTTCATTTAATTTAGTTTTACAAATTAATTTTCTTCCTATATTAATTGAAATTTATCTTATTTGGAGTTTGAAGCGAAATATTCAACACGCCATAAGGCTAATATGCCATTACAACAAAAAGATAGTATATTGTATATAGGCTCCGAGGAGTTATGTTAGTCAAGCGAGAAGCCGTGAAGAGTGGTGGAGACTGGAGATCCCACCATCTCAACATCTAGAGGTAGTTAATTCATAAGGCATTCGGTAACTCCACCACAAAGAGGAGTGGATGATGGACAGTTTGTGAGGTGGGAGTTAATTTCGGATCACTGTCGGCCAGGTGGTTTGAAGTTATCGTGTGCCGATTCCGCATGGAAGTTTGGTGGTTAATTTGGATTAAAATTGGCCGATTGGTTTCAAATTAATTAGTCACTGCTGGATGGACGTGTGGGATTGGCAGATTCCGCATTGAAGTTTGGTGGTGGTCTAGTTAATTTGGTATCAAATTGACCGATTGGTTTCAAATTAATTAGTCATTGCTGAATGGACAAGTGGATTTCGGCAGAAAGGTGGAAGGGAACTGATCAATCTTGGCCAAGTTGGTTACGTTTACTACACACCTTAAGAGGTTTCTTTTTTAACGTATGGTTGCTTCCATCCCACACAAGATCCTCGTTCGGGGGTTTGGGTAAGGCAATTACTTTTTTAAAATCACGCGGTAGGTCACGTGATATCAGTAAATAAAAAATGAGAGTTGACTATCACGGGGTGGCAGTTTTGATCATGGGTTCTATGGGGTGGTAATGTTAATTTTCCTTCGACGGACATTTCCCCGGATATTCTCCCGGCAATTGAAAGGCGGTATAGCCGCAGACCTATGCCAGCGACACCCCGCAAAGGGGTGTGATAAGACGCCGCTGTTTCGGAAGCTCACAGCGGCAGATAAGAAATCGTGAATATCGGGGTGGTAGTTTTTGTTTTGGGTGCTATGGAGTGGCAATGCTAATTTGGCTTCGACGGGTAAGAGCGCCGATTTAACGTCGGGTAGAGAAGAGCGTTCACCCCGTGGAGAGCTACCCTTGGTTCTACGTATAGAGGGTGTGATAAGACGCCGTAGTTTCGGAAGCTTACAACGGCAGATAAGAAATCTGGAATATCACTAGTTCCAAATGCTTATCAGCGTTCGAGTTCGGTGTTTATCTTTTGAAATAGAGCTAATAGGGAAAGAAGGCTGCTATGATTAAACGAATTATTTATCCTTAAAGTCTTAAAACAGAGGAGAGGGCGAAAGGGTGGCATCCCGCGACACGTTGGAAATTAACCGCGCGCCTTATAAATTAGAATCGGTAGATTTCGACGGGAAAACGGAAACATTTCAATCTGAAAATCTTAATAGGCTTAACCGTTAATAAGTTTTAGGCTTATACAACAGGAGATGGGTGATGTTTTCAAGAGGTAATGTAAACAAGCGGTTAACCCGAAAGAAAACATTTGGTAGTATAAAAAGAAATATACCATTTAGTTTTTGCTAATGTTAATTTTAATTCGATGGGTAAGAGCGCTGATTTGACACCGGCTATAGGAATATGTTTTCACCGCAGAGAGCGGTTCGACGGGTAGTGGCTCCGATAAGACATCGGAATTTTAAGAGTTCACGCAGGTTGATAAGGAATCGATCATACCGCTGGTTCCAAATGCCAGACAAGACCGAGTTCTGCGTTTATCTTTTGAAATAGAGCTAATAGGAGGAAGGGCTGTTATCTCTATTATTCACACTTAAAACAGAAGAAAAGGTGAGGGTGTCATCCCGCGCATCCCGCGACGCGTCGAAAATTAACCGCGCGTGTTATAAATTTGAATCGTGCGCCCCAGCGACTTCCACCCATTGTTACCAGCCCTCCAATTAAACATATAATTAAGGTAAGATGGGGTGGGTGTTATAGGGAGACAATGTTTATTTGACTTTGACGGGCTACAGTAGGTTTAACGGCTAATATTCTTTTAAAATTCACCAACGTGGGTGTTAGAGGGTGGTGATGTTAAACTCTCTCGATATTTCACACGTAAACTTGAAATTGTTGCAATTCCTCAGGCTAAAACAGAACTAAAATTCAAATCGATTTTTGTAAAGGAGCTAAACTTTTTAATAATATTAATCCGTCAAGCATAATGACACTTACTCTTTTTATTAACTAATCAACCAAAAGCCTTGTAAAAACTAACTTTGAACAATTAAGAGGCATAAAAGTCGCTTGCGACTTAGCCTCCCCGAAAATGTACTAATTTTTTAGAGTAGACAATAAAGATATATTATTATTATTATTATTTGAATTAACCAACTTGTGAAAAACTTCCGTTTACCGCAGACGCATGCCAAAGGCACCCAGCCAAGTGGTGTGATTTGGGGTAGTAGTTTCGGGAACCCAGAAAGAAAAATAGGGAGTAGGGAAAACCGCTCGTTCCGTCGGGGAAATGAAAATTTTACACACCGGAAATCCGTGTGGACACAACTGGTATATATTAAGAGGAATATTTTAAGTTGTGAAACTGTATATTTTAATTATTTGGATGAGAGGACTCGAGAAATCAGTTCCTCTATCGAGATTTCTCGGTGGTGACGATGGAATCAAAGTCATAAGGGTTTCCGAAATTAACGGGTCATACGCTTGAACCACTAGAAAATGGCAACTTCCATAAACAGAACACCCCGTGTGACTTGTTTAAAGCAATTAATTTGCCTTCGACGGACATTTTCTCGAATATTTTCCCCGCAATTGGAGTTCCAAATGCTTATCAGGGTTCGATTTCAGTGTTTATCTATTGAAATAGAGCTAATAGGAAAAAAAAAAAAAAACTGCTATCTCTGTTAAACGATTATTTATTCTTAAAGTCTTAACACATGAGCAGGCGAAGGGGTGCCATCACGCTGAAAGAGAGCCCCGTATTTACAAATAATCGCGAGATCCATAATCGAAAATAAAAACTTACACCAACAATGTTTGTTAATGAGACAAGTTTTTAGCCGTAACGTTTACCATCATCTATAATCGAATACAAAATGGCTCTCTCGCGTTAAATCTATACAATGGGAACGACTAGTTCCCGTTTGATGTTTTAGATAAGATCAAGGTTATTTCAATGTATCACTGAAAATCCAAATGACCGATATTTGGTAGCATCTTGTATTTCGAAAATACAGGTTTCGGATCAAGGTATTTTTTCCATCAACGATGAAACGAACGTTTGTAAAAATGTTTGATGCCACGAAAGTTTAAAAACAATAAACGCCATTTCGTGTTCAATAATATATTAGTGAGGGGGTGCAGGTTTTTGGGTGTGGGTGCTATGGGATGCTAATGTAAGAGTGGCGAAAAGGCTACAGAGTAACGTTTTCACCTCAGAGATCTTCCCTCGGTTCCACGTATAGTGGGTGTAATAAGACGTCGCAGTTTCGGAAGCTCACAATGGTAGATAAGAAATCGAGAACGAGGATGGCGGTTTTGGCATTGGGTGCTATGGGGTGCTAATGTTAATTTCACTCCGACGGGTAAGAGCGATGATTTGACATCGGCTAGAGAAGAGCGTTCTCTCAGGGGGGTGCTATCCTTGGTTCAACGTATAGTGGGTGTGATAAGAATCCGAAATTTAAAGAGTACGCGACGACTGATAGGGAATCGAGAATATCGTCTTTAAAAGTATGCTTATGATAAGAAATTCCATAGTGAAATAATCGGATTTCACCGCATCCCCACCCCAGTTCTATAGTACAAAATATATCGAGATAGACGAATAAGTAAATAGAAACATATTTTATTATTATACACGATATGCGACGATGTGTTACATCAAATTAGACGTAGTATTCGTATGTTCAGATGCTGGGATAATATAATGGATATTCAACCCCATGCCCTGAACATACAAATACTACGTCTAATTTGATGTAATACACTGCCGTACCCGAGTGTATACACTCTACATTTTCGCAGTACAAGGCGCGAGCATTCTCATCGCATGTGCTGACATAGTCTATAATTGCCATCCCATCCCCTCCGCACCATATACATATAAATTTGTCGCCGACCAGCGTACAGCGTCCCATATTATACAATGCGTCAAAGTCCCATCCACTAGAAAAAAAAAAAAAAAAAATAAAAAAAAAAATAAAAAAATAAAAAAATAAAAAATCTAAATCTATAGTTATTCTAAAATAATTTCAAAACATACGGTATAATGTCGGCATCCACCTCCGCAATATCCTCGGTACTACCCCCACTCTCATAACCGGCGTCATCACCATCACCATCATCATTGAATAGTTCCTCGTCGCCGATGTCGTCGTGATTTGGTAGGTTCCACCCTACGGCATCGATAACTACACCCTCGCCGACCGCTGGCTCTCCAACCGGCGCAACATCTACCTCGATATCGAACCTGTACGAACATACAAATAAATTAACAAAACATACAAATTAAGACGAATTAAACCGAAATCTACTTACAACTCGTTCAGTGGGGGCTGTAATATAGCATCCACATCCCACAGAACCTCGTTGGGAATTTGACCAGCGTTGTCTTGGTCGACGTGTGGGCATGGGGAAAATTGGGATCGTGGACATACATTCATTTTAAATGTAAGACTGTCGAATGGTTTTTACACACATTTCCGACGTTATTTATACCCCAAATCTGTGTATGTAGATCATGACAACATGATTGTCATTATTTACATGGATGAACGGAATTTGACCGACTGACCTCACAACTATATAAATGGCATAGTTTAATCTGCATTTCTTAACACTATATAGCTTTCATTTAGAAATCTTCTTAGCCATAGCTGGTACAGAATTAACTTATAAAGATAAACAGAGAAATTCGGCAGTTGATAAGCGTCTCTTGATTTATTATTTATCCACAAACTTAATTTATAGACTTTAAACAAGCGACATAAGGTGTTCATTTCGTAGTATTTACAGCTCTCAGGCTGTTCAAATACCACATTTTTAAATAGTAAAACGACTTTTCGAGTCCCATCATCCAAATCACATTTCTACATCCTATATTTAAAATTT
This sequence comes from Odiellus spinosus, assembly GCA_963920705.1. Lineage (NCBI taxonomy): Eukaryota > Metazoa > Arthropoda > Arachnida > Opiliones > Phalangiidae > Odiellus > Odiellus spinosus. The sequence continues at coordinate 4,148,830 of OY987230.1, forward strand.
TACTATTGTACTTAGTTTCACCTATTTTACTTAAATCAGGTCATTTAAATTTTCTAAAATCAAAGATAGTGTAAACTAGAAATATAATATTGAGATTTTTCTTTTTGTGTTCCTAGAAATACTTATTTATAAATATGTAAACCCGAGATATAATATTGAGAATTTCCTTTTTCTGTTTCTAGAAATACTTATTTTAAAATACGTGATTTAGAGATATAATATCGAGAATTTTCTTGTTACGTTTCTGGAAATACGTTTAAATTTAAAATTCAATTTTTTATATATAAAATTCCACTTATTGTTATTGGTTATGTTCCGCCATCGGATGTAGTTAGATCCGATGGCGGAACCTATCACGTGATCGAAAATTTTAATTTTAAAGTTCGAAGATATTTTAAGCATGGGGAGTCGGAAAACCGTAAGATTTAGGGTTTCCACTGTTTACGTCACACCCTATGAAGAATTCCGTCAATCCTGTATGTTTGTAATGCGTATAAAATGTTTATACGAACCAATGCTAAATCCAAATCGGAAGCTGAAACTAGAAAAACTGAACAAGTGCGTTGGAATTCTCAAGTAAACTGAAAAAACTCATGACGTCTCAGGGGAGAACCCGACAAGAACATATTTTCACGTTGGAATTAACGGTGTTAAAGTATTAAGGGGGTAATTTTAAATTTGACACCGTAGTTCCAGGAGCTTACAACGGTAGAGTGGAAATCGGGAATACAGGTCGTTCCAAATGTTGGATAAAGCTTATCAACTCTGAACTACGGATATCAGGTTTTACACAAAGTCGTAAAACCTGGTAAACCTGGAAATCTTCGGGGGCATAAATTAAAAACTAAATATTCAGGGAAACTTTAAAAACATTTCGGTGAAAGCCAGGGAATTACATTTTTTTTTTTTTTTTTTTTTTTTTTTTTACCGATATTTAAATTACACAGATAAACCATAAATTGAAAATAAATTCTCTTATTGGAAGTTTACGGTACTCTACGGAAAAACTTCGGGGGTATATGGCAAACATCATCCTGATTTAGAATGTAAATAATTGAAGTGTCCACGTAAAAAACGTTTTCTGATAGTTACAATTGTCAAGTTTAAGTAGAAGGGGTGACAATTTAAGCATAAAAGATGTCAATTATAGTAAAATAGGTGAAGCTAGACACAATAAGTGGAATTTTATATATAAAAAATTGAATTTTAAATTTAAACGTATTTCCAGAAACGTAACAAGAAAATTCTCGATATTATATCTCTAAATCACGTATTTTAAAATAAGTATTTCTAGAAACAGAAAAAGAAAAATCTCAATATTATATTTCTAGTTTACACTATCTTTGATTTTAGAAAATTTAAATGACCTGATTTAAGTAAAATAGGTGAAACTAAGTACAATAATAAAATTTTAAATATAGGATGTAGAAATGTGATTCGGATGATTTGACTCGAAAAGTCGTTTTAATATATAATAATGTGGTATTTGAACTGCCTGAGAGTTGTAATTACAACGAAATGAACACCTTATGTCGTTTGTGTAAATCCTATAAATTAAGTTTGTGGATAAATAATAAATCGAGAGACGCTTCGAATGGTTTTTACACACATTTCCGACGTTATTTATACCCCAAATCTGTGTATGTAGATCATGACAACATGATTGTCATTATTTACTTGGATGAACGGAATTTGACCGACTGACCTCACAACTATATAAATGGCATAGTTTAATCTGCATTTCTTAACACTATATAGCTTTCATTTAGAACTCCTCTTAGCCATAGCTGGTACAGAATTAACTTATAAAGATAAACAGAGAAATTCGGCAGTTGATAAGCGTCTCTTGATTTATTATTTATCCACAAACTTAATTTATAGACTTTAAACAAGCGACATAAGGTGTACATTTCGTTGTAATTACAACTCTCAGGCAGTTCAAATACCACATTATTATATATTAAAACGACTTTTCGAGTCAAATCATCCGAATCACATTTCTACATCCTATATTTAAAATTTTATTATTGTACTTAGTTTCACCTATTTTACTTAAATCAGGTCATTTAAATTTTCTAAAATCAAAGATAGTGTAAACTAGAAATATAATATTGAGATTTTTCTTTTTCTGTTTCTAGAAATACTTATTTTAAAATACGTGATTTAGAGATATAATATCGAGAATTTTCTTGTTACGTTTCTGGAAATACGTTTAAATTTAAAATTCAATTTTTTATATATAAAATTCCACTTATTGTGTCTAGCTTCACCTATTTTACTATAATTGACATCTTTTATGCTTAAATTGTCACCCCTTCTACTTAAACTTGACAATTGTAACTATCAGAAAACGTTTTTTACGTGGACACTTCAATTATTTACATTCTAAATCAGGATGATGTTTGCCATATACCCCCGAAGTTTTTCCGTAGAGTACCGTAAACTTCCAATAAGAGAATTTATTTTCAATTTATGGTTTATCTGTGTAATTTAAATATCGGTAAAAAAAAAAAAAAAAAAAAAAAAAAAAATGTAATTCCCTGGCTTTCACCGAAATGTTTTTAAAGTTTCCCTGAATATTTAGTTTTTAATTTATGCCCCCGAAGATTTCCAGGTTTACCAGGTTTTACGACTTTGTGTAAAACCTGATATCCGTAGTTCAGAGTTGATAAGCTTTATCCAACATTTGGAACGACCTGTATTCCCGATTTCCACTCTACCGTTGTAAGCTCCTGGAACTACGGTGTCAAATTTAAAATTACCCCCTTAATACTTTAACACCGTTAATTCCAACGTGAAAATATGTTCTTGTCGGGTTCTCCCCTGAGACGTCATGAGTTTTTTCAGTTTACTTGAGAATTCCAACGCACTTGTTCAGTTTTTCTAGTTTCAGCTTCCGATTTGGATTTAGCATTGGTTCGTATAAACATTTTATACGCATTACAAACATACAGGATTGACGGAATTCTTCATAGGGTGTGACGTAAACAGTGGAAACCCTAAATCTTACGGTTTTCCGACTCCCCATGCTTAAAATATCTTCGAACTTTAAAATTAAAATTTTCGATCACGTGATAGGTTCCGCCATCGGATCTAACTACATCCGATGGCGGAACATAACCAATAACAATAAGTGGAATTTTATATATAAAAAATTGAATTTTAAATTTAAACGTATTTCCAGAAACGTAACAAGAAAATTCTCGATATTATATCTCTAAATCACGTATTTTAAAATAAGTATTTCTAGAAACAGAAAAAGGAAATTCTCAATATTATATCTCGGGTTTACATATTTATAAATAAGTATTTCTAGGAACACAAAAAGAAAAATCTCAATATTATATTTCTAGTTTACACTATCTTTGATTTTAGAAAATTTAAATGACCTGATTTAAGTAAAATAGGTGAAACTAAGTACAATAGTAAAATTTTAAATATAGGATGTAGAAATGTGATTTGGATGATGGGACTCGAAAAGTCGTTTTACTATTTAAAAATGTGGTATTTGAACAGCCTGAGAGCTGTAAATACTACGAAATGAACACCTTATGTCGCTTGTTTAAAGTCTATAAATTAAGTTTGTGGATAAATAATAAATCAAGAGACGCTTATCAACTGCCGAATTTCTCTGTTTATCTTTATAAGTTAATTCTGTACCAGCTATGGCTAAGAAGATTTCTAAATGAAAGCTATATAGTGTTAAGAAATGCAGATTAAACTATGCCATTTATATAGTTGTGAGGTCAGTCGGTCAAATTCCGTTCATCCATGTAAATAATGACAATCATGTTGTCATGATCTACATACACAGATTTGGGGTATAAATAACGTCGGAAATGTGTGTAAAAACCATTCGACAGTCTTACATTTAAAATGAATGTATGTCCACGATCCCAATTTTCCCCATGCCCACACGTCGACCAAGACAACGCTGGTCAAATTCCCAACGAGGTTCTGTGGGATGTGGATGCTATATTACAGCCCCCACTGAACGAGTTGTAAGTAGATTTCGGTTTAATTCGTCTTAATTTGTATGTTTTGTTAATTTATTTGTATGTTCGTACAGGTTCGATATCGAGGTAGATGTTGCGCCGGTTGGAGAGCCAGCGGTCGGCGAGGGTGTAGTTATCGATGCCGTAGGGTGGAACCTACCAAATCACGACGACATCGGCGACGAGGAACTATTCAATGATGATGGTGATGGTGATGACGCCGGTTATGAGAGTGGGGGTAGTACCGAGGATATTGCGGAGGTGGATGCCGACATTATACCGTATGTTTTGAAATTATTTTAGAATAACTATAGATTTAGATTTTTTATTTTTTTATTTTTTTATTTTTTTTTTTATTTTTTTTTTTTTTTTTTCTAGTGGATGGGACTTTGACGCATTGTATAATATGGGACGCTGTACGCTGGTCGGCGACAAATTTATATGTATATGGTGCGGAGGGGATGGGATGGCAATTATAGACTATGTCAGCACATGCGATGAGAATGCTCGCGCCTTGTACTGCGAAAATGTAGAGTGTATACACTCGGGTACGGCAGTGTATTACATCAAATTAGACGTAGTATTTGTATGTTCAGGGCATGGGGTTGAATATCCATTATATTATCCCAGCATCTGAACATACGAATACTACGTCTAATTTGATGTAACACATCGTCGCATATCGTGTATAATAATAAAATATGTTTCTATTTACTTATTCGTCTATCTCGATATATTTTGTACTATAGAACTGGGGTGGGGATGCGGTGAAATCCGATTATTTCACTATGGAATTTCTTATCATAAGCATACTTTTAAAGACGATATTCTCGATTCCCTATCAGTCGTCGCGTACTCTTTAAATTTCGGATTCTTATCACACCCACTATACGTTGAACCAAGGATAGCACCCCCCTGAGAGAACGCTCTTCTCTAGCCGATGTCAAATCATCGCTCTTACCCGTCGGAGTGAAATTAACATTAGCACCCCATAGCACCCAATGCCAAAACCGCCATCCTCGTTCTCGATTTCTTATCTACCATTGTGAGCTTCCGAAACTGCGACGTCTTATTACACCCACTATACGTGGAACCGAGGGAAGATCTCTGAGGTGAAAACGTTACTCTGTAGCCTTTTCGCCACTCTTACATTAGCATCCCATAGCACCCACACCCAAAAACCTGCACCCCCTCACTAATATATTATTGAACACGAAATGGCGTTTATTGTTTTTAAACTTTCGTGGCATCAAACATTTTTACAAACGTTCGTTTCATCGTTGATGGAAAAAATACCTTGATCCGAAACCTGTATTTTCGAAATACAAGATGCTACCAAATATCGGTCATTTGGATTTTCAGTGATACATTGAAATAACCTTGATCTTATCTAAAACATCAAACGGGAACTAGTCGTTCCCATTGTATAGATTTAACGCGAGAGAGCCATTTTGTATTCGATTATAGATGATGGTAAACGTTACGGCTAAAAACTTGTCTCATTAACAAACATTGTTGGTGTAAGTTTTTATTTTCGATTATGGATCTCGCGATTATTTGTAAATACGGGGCTCTCTTTCAGCGTGATGGCACCCCTTCGCCTGCTCATGTGTTAAGACTTTAAGAATAAATAATCGTTTAACAGAGATAGCAGTTTTTTTTTTTTTTTCCTATTAGCTCTATTTCAATAGATAAACACTGAAATCGAACCCTGATAAGCATTTGGAACTCCAATTGCGGGGAAAATATTCGAGAAAATGTCCGTCGAAGGCAAATTAATTGCTTTAAACAAGTCACACGGGGTGTTCTGTTTATGGAAGTTGCCATTTTCTAGTGGTTCAAGCGTATGACCCGTTAATTTCGGAAACCCTTATGACTTTGATTCCATCGTCACCACCGAGAAATCTCGATAGAGGAACTGATTTCTCGAGTCCTCTCATCCAAATAATTAAAATATACAGTTTCACAACTTAAAATATTCCTCTTAATATATACCAGTTGTGTCCACACGGATTTCCGGTGTGTAAAATTTTCATTTCCCCGACGGAACGAGCGGTTTTCCCTACTCCCTATTTTTCTTTCTGGGTTCCCGAAACTACTACCCCAAATCACACCACTTGGCTGGGTGCCTTTGGCATGCGTCTGCGGTAAACGGAAGTTTTTCACAAGTTGGTTAATTCAAATAATAATAATAATAATATATCTTTATTGTCTACTCTAAAAAATTAGTACATTTTCGGGGAGGCTAAGTCGCAAGCGACTTTTATGCCTCTTAATTGTTCAAAGTTAGTTTTTACAAGGCTTTTGGTTGATTAGTTAATAAAAAGAGTAAGTGTCATTATGCTTGACGGATTAATATTATTAAAAAGTTTAGCTCCTTTACAAAAATCGATTTGAATTTTAGTTCTGTTTTAGCCTGAGGAATTGCAACAATTTCAAGTTTACGTGTGAAATATCGAGAGAGTTTAACATCACCACCCTCTAACACCCACGTTGGTGAATTTTAAAAGAATATTAGCCGTTAAACCTACTGTAGCCCGTCAAAGTCAAATAAACATTGTCTCCCTATAACACCCACCCCATCTTACCTTAATTATATGTTTAATTGGAGGGCTGGTAACAATGGGTGGAAGTCGCTGGGGCGCACGATTCAAATTTATAACACGCGCGGTTAATTTTCGACGCGTCGCGGGATGCGCGGGATGACACCCTCACCTTTTCTTCTGTTTTAAGTGTGAATAATAGAGATAACAGCCCTTCCTCCTATTAGCTCTATTTCAAAAGATAAACGCAGAACTCGGTCTTGTCTGGCATTTGGAACCAGCGGTATGATCGATTCCTTATCAACCTGCGTGAACTCTTAAAATTCCGATGTCTTATCGGAGCCACTACCCGTCGAACCGCTCTCTGCGGTGAAAACATATTCCTATAGCCGGTGTCAAATCAGCGCTCTTACCCATCGAATTAAAATTAACATTAGCAAAAACTAAATGGTATATTTCTTTTTATACTACCAAATGTTTTCTTTCGGGTTAACCGCTTGTTTACATTACCTCTTGAAAACATCACCCATCTCCTGTTGTATAAGCCTAAAACTTATTAACGGTTAAGCCTATTAAGATTTTCAGATTGAAATGTTTCCGTTTTCCCGTCGAAATCTACCGATTCTAATTTATAAGGCGCGCGGTTAATTTCCAACGTGTCGCGGGATGCCACCCTTTCGCCCTCTCCTCTGTTTTAAGACTTTAAGGATAAATAATTCGTTTAATCATAGCAGCCTTCTTTCCCTATTAGCTCTATTTCAAAAGATAAACACCGAACTCGAACGCTGATAAGCATTTGGAACTAGTGATATTCCAGATTTCTTATCTGCCGTTGTAAGCTTCCGAAACTACGGCGTCTTATCACACCCTCTATACGTAGAACCAAGGGTAGCTCTCCACGGGGTGAACGCTCTTCTCTACCCGACGTTAAATCGGCGCTCTTACCCGTCGAAGCCAAATTAGCATTGCCACTCCATAGCACCCAAAACAAAAACTACCACCCCGATATTCACGATTTCTTATCTGCCGCTGTGAGCTTCCGAAACAGCGGCGTCTTATCACACCCCTTTGCGGGGTGTCGCTGGCATAGGTCTGCGGCTATACCGCCTTTCAATTGCCGGGAGAATATCCGGGGAAATGTCCGTCGAAGGAAAATTAACATTACCACCCCATAGAACCCATGATCAAAACTGCCACCCCGTGATAGTCAACTCTCATTTTTTATTTACTGATATCCGCTTACACTCGAACACTGGAAGTTTTAATGGACAGTCACACAGACAGACAGATGGGCCAATGTAAAACCTCCCGCTGAACTAAAGTTTAGTCGGGGAGGTACAAATTCTGAAAAGGTTCAGCAGGCAATATTTAATTACAAGGAAATAGGGTAAAAATTAATTTCTTTAAGTATGAAATTTTGAATACATTATTATAATAGTATGATACAACTAAAAATACGAACATCGGTAAAAAGAAAGAATTAGACAAAATTTAGACTTATTGGATTTATTTCGCGTGTTTTTACCTCCCCGACTAAACAGGGGTAGGTTTTACACTGGTCGTATCTGTGTGTGTGTCTGTCACTTCCTGTGTAAGCGGATATCACGTGACCTAGCTCGTGGAGCCAAAAGTCTAGAGACATTATCATACCAGCTTATCGTTCAATTCCGTTTAACGGGAATTACCTCCTTTAAGCGTGGCTGCCACAATAAGTTTCAAGTGTCGTGCAATGATATGCAACAGGACATCTCCAATTGCATATTATCACCTTCCACCATCCATTTTACGGCCGAAACTCGATGCTGGACAGTTGAAGGCGATTATACTCAATGGGACGTCTCCCACTGTTATAATCACCTCCGACCATCCCCACACCGAGGTCCAACCTCCAGTTTCCGATCTCAGCGGGCCATATTAGCGAGGCGTCCCTCACTAATATAGTCCACATCAACCTTCCACTCAACTCCTCCCTCTACTGGTCTTTGTGGTGCAGTTACCGAATGCCTAGGGTTACGATAAACGTCTAGACGTTGAGAAGGGGGGGGGGGGTGTCCCCAACTCTTCTCGGTTACTCGCTCGATGAATTATGGTCCGCGAAAGCTATATATACCCCTTTTCCATGCCCTAACTATTTTGCCCTTATTCCGCGATATCTTTTAGTGAATTGAAGCGTATAATACATTTAAATATTAATTTAATATCATAATATTAATTTAAAACAATAACATTGTTTAACTGAGTCTAATTAATAAAGAAGCTGAAAAATAAATTTAAAATTCGAGATAGTTTAGAAGATATTTAAGAAATTGTCCAAAAATTTAAAGAAATGTGACCGTTTAACACCAGCTTGAGTTGGCAGCACGCGCTAAGCTGTTTTCCATACATCATTTAGTCCAAAAAGCAAAGTTATAACGGGCAGTATAGGCTTAGTCCTGCTGCAAACTTGGGGTGGATTGAAGAATCTAAAAGTTCGTTTACACGGGTATCCAAGATCCCACCGTCCACTGAATTCGAATTAATACAGACAAAGGTACTTTGACAAAATTTGATAAGACTTCTTTCGGGTTCGAGAGTATCTCTAGTTAAACTCAGATTTAAAGGTATGTACCCATTTCGCCCAAATATTTCGCCCAAAATTATCTATTCCCATATCGCCCAAGGCATTTTTTGCCCAAAATAATCTATTCCCATTTCGCCCAAGGCATTTTTTGCCCAAAATTATCTATTCCCATTTCGCCCAAGGCATTTGCCGCCCAAAATAATCTATTTCCATTTCGCCCAATCCTACTTCGCCCAAACTTTTAATTTGGCCCCAAATTATTGATTCACAATTCGCCCAAACTAAATTTATTGGGTCAGGTTAGGTTAGGCTAGGTTAGGTTAGGTTAGATTAGATTAGGTTATCAAAAAAAGTAAATGGTTCTTTAGATACTCAAAAAGTGCGTGCAGAAATAATTAAACGGGCCCGAGGAAGCGATCAAAAGGAAATTGTTCCCGAAGGCTTACCTTCTCTGTATCAAGCTAAGTCAAGTCTCTACAGAAGTCGAAACACATCCAACTAATGCCGAAACCCGAGGAGACATATTAATCTTAGGAGTGGATTGGACGAAATGAGAAATATACGAAATGGGAATTTGGTGATATGGCATTGGGCTAAATAGGATTGGGCCAAACGGGAATTCGGTGAAATGAGATTGGGCGAAACGGGAATTAGGTGAAATGAAATTGGGCGAGTTGAAATTGGGCCAAATGGGGGTAGACCGATTTAAATAATGAAATATTGATAAAGTACATGAAGTAATAGAAAGTAAGGTGCCTGAATTGGTTACAAAAGGGTGAAATCATAAGCTTAGCCGAGCTTTATTAATTGCCTCAAAATGGTAAACAAACATTTCTTGAACAGTAGAATGATAAGGAATATCCATTGAATTCTAGTTAATAGAGAGAAATTATAGTTTATTGAGTACGAGTGCTTCTCTTGATTAAACAAAGATTTCAATAATGAAAGATTGATAATGTATATGAAGTAATAGAGAGAAAGGTGGCTGAATGGGTTACGAAAAGGTTAAAACATAAACCTAGCCAAACTTTTTAAGTGGTTCTAAATTGATGAACAAAAATTTAAATTTTATTAAACAGTAGATAAGCTATTTTTAATGGTATTTTTCATCGATAACTGAAAATTACATTCACAGGGTTCTTCTACTAGGGTAGCCCTCTTCAGCCCTTTAATTTTGACTATCCCATTAAATTCACAGTAATTAAAAAGTAGGCACGATTTTCTTATCATTTGATTTTTTAACTATAATAAACGAGATTTACAGATTCGGTACTCATAGATGCAATACTCCAAGGGGTGGTTTACGTTAGCGTTTAGAATTGTGGTGAACCCTTCGATTGTTTGGGCAAGCGTTTCTCGCCTATATTTCGGTGATAAGAGCCCTCTTTCTCACGATCTTTTGGGTAGAGTATTCGAATAAACTGAGGCGATTGAATTTAAATCGCATTACTTAGAAATGTAACTAATTTATTCTATTATGTCTCTGTAAGAACATAACACCTTGTCCTAAAATTTAAAGAAATATGACCGTTTAGTACCAGTTTGAGTTGGCAGCACACGCTAAGCTGTTTTCCATATATCATTTAGTCCAAAAAGCAAAGTTATAATGGGCAGTATAGGCCAATGCTTGCTGCAAACTTGGGGTGGATTGATGAATCTAAATAAAGGTACGCTTACACGGGCATCCAAGATAGAAACGACATAAGATTTAAAGCTGAGGCGGATTGATACAAAATGTTAAACCTCTTAAGAAAAATTATAGTCGTGAAAACTCTCCTTGGACAGAAGTACAATAGGTTTCCCGTGTTTAAAAAACAACAATTTTGAATAAAAAATGGACTTCTGATGTTGAAAAAAAAAGCTTCATTTTTCTCCACTATAAAACCAAGAAACATTTACGATTATTTTCATAATCAAAAGCAGCCGTGTACAGTGAACTTCGTTGGCAGACCAGGCGACAAGACAAGACAAGACAAGACAAGACGAGACCAGACGAAAGCTATGGGGAAATAGAGAAGTGTGATTGAAATGCAAGTTGTTTCTTCTACTCTTCCAATACTCTACATTTCTTTTCATCTTTTATTTTAGGTAGGGTTAGGTTAGATTATGTTAACTTAAGGTCGGGGAGGTTACATTTTGTTTTCCCAACTTGTTTACTTCCTACCTTTCACTGTGTTTCAGCGAGTAGAAATGAATTTTTATTTTCTCAAGACTCAATTAGTAGTTTTCATAAAACAAAACCTTTTTCTTCACCTTTAACTGAAGCCCTCATTCATTCAAATAGCTAAAAGAAAAGGTCTACTCTCTCTTTACGAAGCGTAATATAGGAGAGAACATGCTATATCGAGCGAAAATCGGATTAGTAACGGCCAAAAGACTCCCAAATAAGTAACCAATGCGAACAGAACTTGTTGAATTATGTAAATATCCGAAGCCCTAACGCAACCGTAGGCATTATTATCTAAATAGGCAAAACGTTGGGGCGAATAAAAATCCCAACGAAATCTGCACTTGACACGATCACTGATATTCCACGGATCGAACTCGTAGAAAAACGAAGCGTTTTCAACCGTCCATGCACCTTTCTCGTTATTTGACATAGAGCGCGAGGGAATACGTACAAAAATAAATATAAACATTTTAGATTATGGCGCGTAAGAGGTTAGGAAATGCCTGTCATCGTCTCGTCACGACGGCCAGGCTTATATTATGATATATTTAATCCGTCTTTGAGCCACTCGCGGCCCCGTGATCCTCTCAGACACAAACAAGATTTCGTCAAGGAAATATTGAATTTTTGGCAAACTCTTAATCTTCTTTCGATCGAACTTAAAGGAAAACTACAAGCTAAAAATGGAAAAGCTTTTGAATTTATTTCAGCGCGTATATTATTTCAGCCTTTAACAGATTCATTTTCTAAAAACGTCGCCAGATGGCAAAGCGACGCCGTCAGAAATAATTTGGAAAACTTTTAACATTGAAGACTGGAGCCGTTGGGTTTTTATGATTGGTCCAATTTTGAAATCCATCGAAAATCAAACCTAACTATACTTTCATTAATTTAAAAACCTATTAAATAATATTTCGAAACTTAATTGTCGAATAGGTTTTTTGGCATTGTGATTTCGAAAATAAACGAAAAAGGAGTTTAATTTTTAACTCAAATTTTTCCTATTGCCAAGATGTGTCAAATTTTGGTTTTAAAATACCAATTTTATAAAAGCCACGCATCCCGAATAAAACGGCAACAAAAAAATTCTAATTTTGTAATAAGGAAAATAAAATCGATATTCGACGCAAAATTTATTCGGCAAAGAAATTATAATGACGTGGTTAGGAAAACAAAAAGCGCAAATAGGTATTCATATTTGAAAATCAAAAAAGTTTTAACTGGAAAAAGATATTGAGAAATTTATTGGAAAAAAATCACTCAAATGAAATTCGAAATCTCACGAATAAAAAAATAATACTACAAATAATGAAATCCATGTACTAAAATTATCGAATTTTCATTAATTATCAAGAAATCATTCCAGGATTAATTTCAATTAAAAAAAAAAGTGAGAAATCTTACCACAAATCACAATATGTCACTAAAACCTAAAAAACCTGAGCGTAAATCACAAAATTCCAATATTAAGTAACGAAGTTCAACTATGAAGCACGAAGATCAACTATAAACCACGAAATCCCACTACCAATAATGAAATCCTGCTTCAAATTAGGAAATACTTATGTTATAATATAAATCATATAATATGAATCATGAAATTCTTCTATATATCACGAAATCTCATTAAAAATTGTGATATTCTTCAATAAATCATGAAATTCTTCTATAAAAATTAAATCCATATAGAAATCATGAAATCCTTCTAGATATCATGAAATCTCTTTAAATCAGAATTTTTTTCTAAAAATCTAAAATCGCATTATAAATCACGAAAATCCGTTAGAAATCATGAGTCCCTCTATAAATCCCGAAATGGAACTATAAAACAAGAAATCCCTCTACTAATCAGGAAATATCCCGAGAAATTTCGAAATGCGATATTATTTAATTTTGCATTTTTTGATTAATCTATTACTCCATCTAGAAGTTACACCGTTAAACTACTCTAGGTGGGCCAGATATAATCTCTGAATTCTAACTTTATACCAGTTTTTTCTTAAATAAGCTTTTTTAAAAAAGGTAGAGAATAAAACTAAATTGGGTCTGTGGAATTAAAATACAATCAAAACGAAAGAAATAAATTAAAAATATTTCATCGAGACTCAATCAGTGAGCGAGCGCACGTGTTTAATGCCATATCCCAAGTGCTAGGCAATGAAAAACATATAACACATTTGTCATTTATTTATATTAATAGACCTAACATTATCGTAACTTTCTTCAGCATTGAATTGTTTATATTCAAAATTACGTCCATACTTCATAATTCTATCCGATTCGTATTATATTCAGTTGAAGTTGAGTTGGTCTTTAATTAATCCGCATTTATATACACGAAAAAGCACCACTTGCCAACTAACATAAATTACAGGGTTAGATACTGGATTTAATAACATAAAAACCGAATCATTATTGACAATTGGCGAGTGCCGATGCTTTAATGAAAATGGGGAAAATAGAAATAAAAAAATCTATTTTTGACGAAACAAGTGAATCTTGACGGAAAAACCTACATTTTCTGGCGTTACTATCTCTTTAGCCGGAGTGCAATAAGGTGATATTGTACGGTCTCGCTGGTATTGAAATCATGGTCTGCGTATGAAGGAGACGCTTATAATCCCTCGGAATTTTTCAAAAGCCGCGCGCGCAGTTCGAGAGGGAATTAAGTCCATGGGCCCTTCATATTCCTCGACAAAGTACGTCTGGAAAAACTCTATTCATCTTGACAGCGATTTATTTCGAATATATTCAACTTACATTATTCGTCCTCTTATTACGTAAGGAGTAGTGTATAAAAGTCCCATTCCCATCACAAAAAAACGGAATACTTATTTAGCAATGCCAAAGGCGGTAGTCGGCTACGTAATCGCATAGTCAGTGTATAGATTATATGGAAGTGATTAAACCGTCGATATGAGACGATTCTGAACGAAATAAAAGAAAACTATTGTGAAAAGGTATTATTTGAATCTCCACTTTCGCAGAAAATTTACCGCATTGAGTCCCGTTTTTTGGATGATCCACAACTCACTCACAACTCCGAAAGGAGAAAGTTTACGACCCAAATTCATTAGAGATTTTAAAGTAAATCTGACCTCTAGAACACACCCCTGAATTTGCGAAACAAACTGTGAGTTCATTTATTAATGATCTTTCGAAATTGCCTTTGTGTTGCGTGAGGAATCGGTCACAGCCTTTCGTATTTACCAGCGTAACTTACAACAGACCTTGACGTCAAATGGATTTTCCTTTGAAATATCTTCAAGAAATCGGTGGGCAAAATGGACCCAACAAGATGGTTCGTGGGACAACGCTAGTTACGTAACGCGACGGCTTGCTTCGTTGCCGAAGATAAGTTGTAATTAAAACTGAGCCCGAAGTTAAAAGATAAAAAAGGTTTATAAAAGGTTGAATAAAGGTTGAAATATTTGAAAAACGTTTTTTGAATTAAGTGGCTTTCGCGTTTAGTTTTTGAAGTTAAATAGTTTCCGAGTAAGCAACAAACGATAAATTATCTTGTTTATCAACTAGTTAAGCCCAGCTTTCGACAGTGGTGGCGTCAGACAGCGTCCTAATCGCAAGTTTTTTCGTAACTAAAAGGTTCAAGGTTAAGACGTGGAAAAAAGACGACCAAACTTGGAGTCAGTTTGCCATGCCTTAAAGTTTCACAGGCTGTCGTGGCAAATCAAATATATAATTTTAATGGATGGATAAAAGAGACATAGGGTGAATAGAGATCAATTTGCGAGTGCTGAAGGTTATAACTAATCTTTATATTCACCTAAAACATATTCAAATCACGGGCTCCGCCTCTTTAATTCGTGTATCGATTATAAAATTTGAAGCTGCAAACATTAAACTGTCCCGTTTGGTAACGCTAGAGCTCAGGCTGAACGCTCTCGAATACGTAGACAGCCCCTGAAGCAGTTATCCCATTCATAGCCCTCCTCCCTTTTACTTTGACGCGCGAGGACGTAAACCTATAACGATTCAGAACCGATCAAGTGTCCGTCACGAGACTTTATCACAATATAAGAATGATACTAATATTTTATTATTTCCCAGCTAGGTTGCGGGCAACCACGTAGGCATAGCCTATAGTGTATGGTTGCCGGGACATTACAGACAACGAAAAAAATTAAATCTAAATTGTAACATAATTGTTAATTAATGGTCAATTGACTTTAACTAGTTTTAATGAAAACTAAAATTTACGTACGTCGTTATGCAGCAATTTTAGTTTTCATTAAAACTATTAAAAGTCAATTTTCCACGAAGTAACTGTGTTTCATTAAAACAAGTATCTCATTATTCAACACCGTGACGAATAAATTCAACGGGATGATTATATCGATTCAACGTACAAAACACAGTGTTAAATTTTGCTAAGGAAGTCGGTGTTGAAGAGAGTTGGAACACGAAGCGTATCATTGCTTTAGCGTATTTTTCAATTAGCTGCAAATTCTTAGCTTAATTTTCAAATAACCACTAACATTTTTGGCCTAATTTTCAAATAACCAAAAATCATTGTAAACTTCATTTTCAAGTAACCTAAAATGTTTCCATCCTGATTTTAGAATAACTTAAAATTATATCAGCCTATTTAATTTCTGAAACAACCCAATATTCTTTTAGCCTACTTTTCACATAAAATAAAATTATTTTAGCCTAATTTTCAAATATTCTTAATCTATTTTAGAGATATTTTTAAATAATATAAAGTTATTAGCCTAACTTTCAAATAACGTAAAGCTCTTTTAGCCGGAAATAAATTACCAAGTTCTTTTACATTAATTTCCATTCTCACCCCAAAAATTCTAAGCCTTTGATGAAAATTTTGCAAGCTTATACTTTCCTATATTATTTGCCATTATATTCCGCGTTACCATTCGAATACTTGTCAGCTAGACTTTAGGAAGGCAGCCCGAAATGAGACGTGGCTAATAATTCGTAGAACCAACATACCTATATGCACTTTATATGAAAGGCGTATAGCCACGCCATTTCAGGCTGCAGGGGCTAAGTTAACTTTTAAAGGCGCGTGGTGGTCGCGCGAACCGAGTCATTCGCCAACTAGGTCCGCACCCGAGAGTTCACGGACCTTAATAGGAGCGAGGAAGATAATAATACTTATAATAAGAATATCACTATTTTATTACGGGAAGTAAAAGTAGTAAAGAGAAAGCAAAAAATTGCATCATTAAAAAAAAAGAAAAAAAAAAATCATCTTTTCTCATCATTATTTTGTTCAGTGGAAAAAGAATAAAAGACGTTTCCATGGTTACCAATTAAGAGGGAGTTGTTGCGAGAGATTGGAAAGAAAGAATCAAACAATAAAACGGAGAAATAAATGGCAAATGAAAGCTCAACCGCCGCGGCTCAACGGAGAAGGGTAAATAAATTATTTCCATTTATATTGGATTTTTTAAGGATGGTGACGTTACAGTTATTGTCTCAGGATCCGGGGCTTGAAAAATAAAGTACGGACTCAAAAAAATATATATAGAGCGTCTAGTTGGGTTAGTAACTTCAATAGAAACGGGAAAACCGAAACATTGATTTTAAAGTGGTACTGCAAGGTCCATGGACCTTTTTAATCTTTGACATACTATTAAAAGTTTATATTCAAAATTAGACACATTTGGGTGGCGTTCGTAGGAAATTTCCAAATTAAAAAGACAGAAATATATTTAATTATTTTCCGCTTGATGACGTAGAATGTTGCTGGAACGTGATTAACGATAACTTTATAATGAAATTTAGGTCCGTATGTAGACCGGATCTAAGAAACGCCTAAGTTGCGTCTATAGGGCCTTACCACGAAAGTCTATTGTAAAAGACGTCTCAATACGAGTTTCAAGGACTCAAATAACCTTTATATCTGAAATAAACACTGGCGATCGACTTTGATATTTCAAATTTCTTCGCAATTCACTTTTAGATTGCAATTTTTTTCGCGGTTAAATTACAAAATAATTACCCATTTTATAGACTTAATTCTCTTTGAGGATAAAAACCGTAATTTCATTTTCATAAGCAATTTGGCCTTATTTTTCTATAAATTTTAAAATATTTTTACACCTCCACATGGGTAATTTAAAACCAATACTGTTTTTCCACGAGTCAAATTCAAGTTTACTATCCAAATTCAAGGGGGGGAGTCCATTTACTTGGTTAGCGACAGGAAGAATTTAAAACTAATCCCCGTCAAAATAATAACGTTTATTTTTCCTTATAACCTTAATAATTTTATGGGAAAAAAAAAAAAAAAAAAAAAAAAAAAAAAAACGCTATCGATGGGTCAATCGCCCGTTTTTAGGATGTGGGGTTAATTTGGGAAAACTATGTTTGCAAATATTTAAATTCGCAAATTAGAACTTATTAAAACCTATTTTAGTTTAGATTTAATTTACGCGTTCTGATATCATTTTGGGAGATTAACTAACCTAAAATATTGCAAGCCCGGGTGATTATCAAGTTGAAAGAACGGGCTAGTTCGAGTCTGAGTAATTATTTAACGTCGCTTAATTTACATATTATTAGCCAAAGTGGATTTTACATTAAAAAAATTCGCCAAAGTGGTTTTCGCCAATGTGACCCGACCCCTTTTTTAGGACCTCAATAACCTTAAATCAAGCTGGATTAAATATACTTTCGCGAAAAAAAAAAAAAGAAAAAAAACACACTTTTTCTCCGGGTTATTGACGAGCTAGGGCTTATAGCCATTCAGCCCCATTACGGTACAAAGCCAAAAACTATTCGGGATGGTTGCTAGAACAAAACAAATTTTCTAAAGATTTACCGTGTTGAAAATTTAAATTAACCGATGCTATCTTGATTCCTCCTTATTCCCTCCACATTTTGGTAGTGTTAAGAGGATTATTTTTGATCCGAATTAATTGACTTATTTTGGGTTTATTTGATAATTTTTCTGTACTTACGTTGTTTCGTGTAAAACGGTTATTTACGCGTTAGTGAAAATTGCTAAATTCAATTGTTTAAATTCTAATTTGGTTTTCTTTTAATACTGTATTTCGGACTGGAATGTAAATTTTGAAATCAAAATGGTTATATCCGATTTATTTTTCCTCTTTTTTGGTTTCGCCAGAAGCCGATGAAACCCTCCTTTGAAGTCTATTACTCCCGGGTCTTGTCTACCCCTCTCTGTATGGGTTAGTTTCAAAAAGCGCGATTCGTACGCCACCTAACGGTAGATATTTTCGGAGCGGGAGTTCGTCGAGCGAATATCTCTAGCAGCCTTGGAGCTAGGAAGATTAAAGAGAGGAACGGCCACTAGTATAGCACAACCCGTCCGTGAAATGTCTGAAGATGACGTAGTTTTCCTCTCTCGCTTCTGTGTCCAAAGAAGCTAACTGCGCTTTTTTGGTGCGCACTCACGTGACATACCTACATCATCTCGCATCAAATTACAGCAGGCTATATCCTAGGCGCCTTAGCTGCACCTGAATAATTTCGGATTTCCCTGGAAGAGTGGGCTTGGGGAGTGTTTTAGTCCGCTCTCTCACGGATTGTAATGGTACAAGGTCATCCTTTTATTCGCGGGTGACAAATTTCGTACAACATGAAGTTGGGGACCCTCTTTCAATAACCCTCCTTACATTTCCAAGTAAACAATTCTTAGAAATAAAGGAAAGAGTAGGTTTATACGCGCTGCCAAATTAAGGTGAAGCACAGATAGTGAACCAGCTGCGGGCGAATGGTCACCAAACGTGATGATCAGCGCGCGTAAAGCGAGGCGCTCAATATCCCAATAAATAAACTATTCGTAAGGATAACGGATAAGGTAAATATTTACGCGGTGCAAACTGTGGTGGAATCGAAACCTTATTGTAAATTGGCACCCCTGCTGAGAAAATCTATAGCTCGCTCCTTCTCTAGCAAGGAGTCACGAGTGTTACACGTAGCGTGCGCAAAAAAGGATGCGCATTAGAAAATACGTATCAGCAAAGGGGGGAAACAAAGGGGGAATTGAAAGCAAAAGCTGACTTTGAACGACACAAATTATAACATGAGGTGGCCGTTCCTCTCCTTTAATCTTCCTAGCTTGGAGTTCGTCAAAAAAACGTCGTCGTTTGTGGAGAGAGAGAATTTCCAATTTTCCGTAGACAGGGGGTATGAAGTAGGACCCCTCCGATCTCGTAAAATTGTGAATTTTACCCAGAGAGGAGCGCTATATCGAACATTAGAGTAGTAGACTTCAAAGGAGGGTTTCATTTACTTCTGGTTTCGTGTAAAAAATGTTTTACGCGTTACTGGTCTATATTATCTATTGTTACAATTACTTCGTCCCTATGAACATGCTCAATTATCAATTTAAATATATTAGGTTAGGATACGTGGTAGTCGGGGAGGTAATATTCGGGTTTTCCAACTGCTTAATGTATAAAAGTACTCGTGATTTCTGGTACATGTTTTCGTAATAATTAAAACTCGTCGATTTTATATGTATTGAAATGAAATCTTAATTATGCGCTCAATTTGTTCTTATAACATCCTTCATAATTATATCCACCATTTTACCCCGCAGTTTGACTGCCCGTTGTTGCGAAAGTGACCTCGCGCATTTTAGGAAGTTGAATAAATACATCTCATCCTACGCCTCAGTAGAAATGTTTCAACCGTTGAGTTTTGGTGCTTAGAGTGAAAACAACGCGCGTAGAAGCATACCATCTTTCAATAGACATCGCGTTTAATCAATTTAAACGCGATATACAAATTATTTTAAATGATACTTCATGGTTTAAACTTTAATATTTTGAGGAGCCTTTCGAGAACACACGCTCCTTTTGACCTTTAACCAGGGTAACGCAAATTAGTAATAATATGGCAATAATATATTTTTGCGTAACTGAAAAGATAGTTCCGACAACCGGCCTTAATTATGAGACTTGGCATTTTTTTATCACTCCACCTCAGCTCATTACGAAAATTACCTTTGATTCTTGAATTGCAATATCCCACGTAAAGTGTTATTTACTCTCCACATACTGACGAATTCGGAATGTCCATGCTCATAAACCATACTCATAAGATAGGGGCTACGCAATTTGTAGTACAAATATAGTGATGAATTATCGCAATAGATGGCGCGCCTGCCCCTCACTATCTCTCGCTCTCGTACCTATCCACGCATTACACCCGTTGTTATGGGAAACGCGTAGAGGGGAGGAATTATCGATCGCCTAGTTTGTCTCTCTCATCATAGCGTAGCCAATCAGAATAGGATCAGTATGGGAACTACAATACTGACATCTCTTACGATATCGGCGCGTAAAGAGTGTACTGCAATGGAGGCTGCCCCTGCAAGTTCCTCTTCAATTCCGAATTCGTCTATTGACTACGCGAAAAATATAAAAAAAAATTTGTGACGAGGGAAAAGTATACTGAACTTATAGTAAAGCTGAAAGCGAGCTCTATTTAAAATATCATTTCAACTAATCATGAGACTCGCTCTTTAAGTTAATTTAAATTTTTAGCCATAATCGAAAATTTTGCAGGTTACAAAACCATTAATGGAGAGACGACGTCGGGCGCGAATCAACCGTTGTTTAGCCGAATTACAAGTGTTTCTAGGTTCGACAATCGCCCAAAAAAATCAGGTAAAATCTAAACTTATAAATTTACATCGCGTTAAAGAAATAATGAAGTGGTCAAACAACAATTTATAATACGTTTACATTTACGGTATCAAATGCAATACCATATAATCAAATCCAGAAGTCTGTTAACACCCCCTTTTGCCTATTCTCATTATGTTAAAGGTATGAAATATCAAAACCTCAATATTGACTAAAGAGTTCACTAACGAGCTTGTGGAAACGAGTACATCAGGCTGTCATATTTGATGAGTTAGTACACTTCAGGGCTCCCAGACCACCTATAATACCTATAATTACCTATATTTCTGAAGTGATCCTATAAAAACCTATAATTTCATTTTTTAACCTATAATACCTATTTTTTAGGGTAAGTTGTTCAACTTCGCTGATAAAATTAGAAATGAATGATCCATATAACTATAACAATTATTCTTTTGCTTGAAAAAGTGAAAATGTTCGCAAAAACCAATGCTGTGGCAGAAAGGTTTCCTCTCCTTGGTCACTGGTTATAATTATTATATTTTATTATAAGTTATGTAGCTTATTGCACTACGTGTCAGCGAAACCTACCTATAAAACCCCTATTTTTCGACACTAAAAACCTATAAATTGATATTTTTGGACCTATTTATAACCTATAATACCTATAATTTTTTTTGGGTTGTGCGCTGGGAGCCCAGGCACTGTGTAACATCATCATTTGACTCATTAGCCTAGCCAGACGACTGGGGGCCAATGGGAAAAAAAATTACATTTCCCAAGATAACTTTTAAAAGGTTTGCCCAGTTTAGCCCCGCACCTAATTGAAAATCCTAAGATTTGCTAGTAGACTTTTGTTTAGAATCGATATAAAACACTCGATGCACGTCCGACTTCTTTATCCCTTCAAATATAGACACAATAGAAATCTGAGGCTAATTAAGTTATTTTGCCGGTGGCCACGTGTAGCGACATCAACGGGGATTCCAACGTCAAACGCGATTAGAGAAAGCGGACATCCTCGAAATGACAGTCAGTTACATCCGAGAGGCTCATTACAAACAATCTCCGACAACCCCATTGCCCGCTTCTCTAATGGACATCGATTCTAGCGGTTCAGACACTTTCAACGACCACGTCGCAGCGGGTAAGAAAACGAAACACTATATATCTTATATCGTTCATTCTATAAGCGTAAAACAATCCCTCTACTGAATTTTTAGACCGATTTGGGTACTACGTTAAAGGGAAACTACGAGGTAAAAATGATACTTTAGATTCTTTACACAATTTTTTACGCAACATTTTAGTGCTCTAAAATGGAAAGTCAGAGCATTTCGTAAAGAAACCTCAGGCGACTTTAGACTTTACTGAACTTAATAAATATCTACAACGCGAATTGAATCTACTTCCTTGAGTTGATCACATTCTTGGTAGCAGTGGCGGCGATCGCAATAAATATGCCTGGGGGCCCGAGGTTCCGAGCAAAGGGCCTAGTCGGATAAGATAGTGAAAATCGCATTTGAATAAATCGAGACGAAAAAATAGTCCTATAATCAGCATGACAAATTGTGGTTATGAGTAAAATTATTTTGTTTTTTTCGGTTTTTGACGATATCTTGGCTAAATTATCACCAAATCTAATATATATTAAATTAAAGGTCTCTAGTATGTTGTATTTAAAAAAAAATCACGCTCAAAAGCAAATTTTTACAAGCGTTTTAAAATTTGAAAATTTAATTAAAAAAAAATGGTTCTCTCGAAAAAAATATAATGCGTATTTTGGGTCAAAGTTGACCCCTGAATTTTTTCAGAATTTTAAAATTGGTGGAATGATGTCAAAAGAAGTAAAAATCTCATTTTAGGCCTTAGATTTTAAATACGACGGGCTTACATCTTTATCATTTATTCATAGAAAGGCGAGTTTCCACGCGCCAAACTTTTTAATCGCGCAAGCCACTATATAATGCAAAAATGTACATCTTTAGAGCTGATTAGAAAAAAAGATTAGTAGAACACATCATTTTAGAATATCATAATAAACAAATAAAATAGAACTTTCCAGGCCTTTCAAGCAATTTCCAGAATTTTCTACACCACTCCAGACTTTTGCGTTACCTTCTAGAACATTCTGGAAAAGGTTATGGACGTACGCACGAACGGACATTGTGTCTTTTGATATAATGTAAACACATGACGTTTGTATTGCGTTTGCGTAAAAAATATTTTTTTAACAGCAAAATTTAAGTTATTTTACTTGTTTATTATGATATTCTAAAATTGCTCGCTTTGTTTCCTAACTTTTTGTTTCTACCATGCTTTTTGGAAACTCTAAAATGCACATATTATACGCTATATATTTTTATATATCAACATTCTTAGTATAGTACAAGTTAAAAATAAATTCAAAAAGTTGTTAACTTTAAAAAAAAAAAATTTTAAATAATATTTTTTAATAGTTATTATCCAGCCAAGTACCATTTCGGTACCAACGTATGGTATTCTTGTACAATAACCTTATGTTTGTGATTTCTTTTTACTATATATGATGAACTTTATAGATTTCATATTTAATTTCGATAATTTAATCCATTTTTATTAAATAATAAACTTAAACACTCTAGTGAATATAAGTGGCGCGATGATATAGTTTAGCACATGAAGACTCGCCTTTCTATTAATGATAAAGATATATGCCCATCTCATATTTAAAATATAAGGCCGAAAATGCGATTTTTAATTTTTCTGACATTGATCCACCACGTTTAAAAGTCTGAAAAAATTCAGGGGTCAACTATGACCCAAAATACACATTATATATTTTTTGTCGAGAGAACATTTTTTTTTTAAATAAATTTTCAAATTTTAAAACGCTTGAAAAAAATTTGGTTTTGAGCGTGATTTTTTTAAATGCCTCCTTGTAGGACTTCGAGAGACCTTTAATTTAATTTAATTTAAATTTAAATTTAAATATAAGTAGCCAAGTTGAAAATAATAAAGATTAGATATAAAGACACGATCACACGAATATTCAAGATATGAAAAGTGGAAAAGTGAAGTCATTGGTTTCAAGTGTCATTGGTGTAGCTATCCTTATGAGCTTGACCATCTTGTTGGAATAGTTTTCACAGTTTAACTTGGCTAGAATTTTGGTCAATCACGAAGAGCCATAGTTTTCAATAGTGGAACATTATTGAAAGGGATTTTTATGCATATATTATGTTAGGAAAATCTAAGCGAACTTTTTGGATTTAAATTTATATTAGGCTTATTTCATTATGTCTTTAAAACTATTCATTTAACATTAAGAAGAACTACAAGCATTGAAACCATCTTTTCACGCCTAATCGTCTTAAATTTTTAATCTTAGTCACGCTATCGAAGCGCTCGACCGTGGATGACCATAATGGCGAAAATGTCCGCTTTCAAGAAGGCTACAAACTCTGCATGCTAGAAGTGGCCAAATTCGTTCGGACAACTGACTCGAGACGAGAAAATACCCATCAGACTGCTTGCCTGATGCGCGCGAGAAAAAGAGAATATCCCTACACAGAAAGGCAAGAGCTTATTCCAATCGATAAGAAGGCCGATCAAAACAAAGAGCCATCGGTCAACGTTCCGTTTAAAGTAAGAGTTTTATCTTCTTTTTTACGCATCTCTCTTATGGTTTGTCCTTTATTTAAAGAGCGAGTGTCTCCGTAATCTCGCGCATGAAAAAAGTGTAGATTTTTCGCAAAACAAATGCTCTTCAAACTCACCTTAAAAGTTAGGGGTACATTTACATTTATACAGAAGTCCTGTGAAAGTTTAGTTTAACTTCACCAAGGGATTAATCACTCCCGTAAAATCTGCATACCGATTACGCGATTACGTATTTGGAATTGCTACATAGCAATAATACGAAATTTACGAGCTTATATTACCCGTTCGTTTTTCTAGGATTTTCACACGAGGGCTCTGCAAGCGGTGGACGTTGGTCTCTGACAAAGGTCAAAATATTTTTAGTCAGTGAGATTGGGGATCTTCCAGAGATAAGGTATGTTTCGATAGAGTGATTTTGGCAGAACAGCATATGTGTGAAAATCCTAGAAAAACGAACGGGTAATATAAGCTCGTAAATTTCGTATTATGGCCCATTCAGACTATAGGATTTTGGCTGAAAACCCTCGCCCAACTTTTGCTGTACGATTTTAGTTGTACAACTTCGTTTTCACACAGAAGCGCAAAAATTGCACAACTCCTAATGCAATTTTCCCGACTTCACGCCATATATGACGTCATAATTCGATTTCTAGTTATAAATATTCAGACTAGTGGGCGCAATTTCTGAAAAATAAATAGAACCACGAGGTGGTAAAAAAGTCTGAACTGAACTGAACTTTACATTTGGTTAATTTTCTTCCTGTATGCTATAAAAATCTGACTTGTGGCGAGGCTTAATAGTTGGCTGAAATTAAGTCATTAAATTTTAGTATTTAAAATGGAAGTAACTATTCAAAATAAAAAAAGCCTTGGCTAAAATTGCGCTATTAAGTTTTCTTAACACCAAAAATATGTCAAACAGTAAAAATAGGAGTATTTACGCGAAGCGTTAAGCCTAGGCTTGTGAAAATGGCCCTTAAACTTTATCCGCTAAATACGTCGCTTTCCTATTGGTCACTTTGAAAGTAGACAAAAATTGAACAGCAGAAATCGGTCGATGGTGCGATAAAAATCGCAATGTTGAATCAGCAAAAGTTGTACAACTTCGGGTTTCACATTTCGCGATTAGTTGTACAACAAAAGTTGTAACCCAAGTTTTTCAGCAAAAATCCTATAGTCTGAAGAAAAAAACGAAACGTTACGCAGTTCCCTTTTTTGCGCCGTTCCCACAAGCGCATTTCCTTTTGCGCTTTTTTCCTTTTGCGCAGTGTTCATATTCAGTTTAGGATACGTAAGATTAGGTTAGGTTAGTTAATCGCTTTAAATAGCCTCTCCCTTTGATATATTATGTTAGGTTAGGTTAGGTGGCAGTTTGAAATTAGCCCGATTTTAATATTTCACGAAATAGAAATGTAAATGTAAATCGGCAATTCGCTTTATAAAGTTATTTTTCGGTAATTTAAGAATATTTTTATCTTCTAAATTTTAAATTTTAAATTATTTTTTAAAATATGTTTTGGGTGCAGTGCTCATTTACTAACTACTAAATTATTATATGTCTCGCAAGATCTTCCGCAAGCAAAGATAAAATCTTTGCATCCCCGGGAATTTAATTTTTAAAGTCCATCGGGGAAATCGAAATTATCCGGGATTCGAGTAATTGAAAAACGACCATATGATGCAGGAGCAAATCTATTGGGTGTATTCCTGTTGAACCGACATCCATTCGACCGACTCAATATCGATTGTATTTATCATTTATATATGTCGATATTTTCTGGGTCGAGCTACATCCCATTCGACCGATACAATATCGATTGAGGAAAATTTTAATGATAATATATTATAATAGAATGACTTTAAGTCACCGTGGCGTAGTGAAAGAAAGTCGAAGTTAGTTTACGTTAAAGGTTAGTTTATATTTTTTGACTTTGGTGGATTGTTTCTGTTATTTTATGTTGTCACCGTGGCGTAGTTTTACGATAATGGTTGTGTTAGGGTAGGTTAGGTTACAAA
Source organism: Odiellus spinosus (assembly GCA_963920705.1). Classification (NCBI taxonomy): domain Eukaryota; kingdom Metazoa; phylum Arthropoda; class Arachnida; order Opiliones; family Phalangiidae; genus Odiellus; species Odiellus spinosus. The sequence continues at coordinate 4,175,358 of OY987230.1, forward strand.
GGTACAATTACTCATGAATATGAATTAAAAATATAAATCAGCAATTCACTTTATAAAAATAAGTTCCAGGGATCTGAAAGTATTTGGTTCTTCTAAACTAAATTTTGTGCTTAATATTTTACGAACTGTTCGAGTGTAGTGCTCATTTTACTTGGCCATTAAATTATTATAAGTGAATCAGATTTCTCGCTTTCAAAGATTGAATCTTTGCGTTCCCGGGAATTTTATTTTAAATTCCAGCGGGTATATTCAAGCAGAGATTCTGGTCCCATTTAACCGAATCCGCGAAAAGTGCGGATTATTCGGTCGAATGGGATGTCGACCCATTGGACCGACATTCTATTCGGTCGACATGACCCGTTCGACAGAATGCCCTTCGACCAACATTCCATTCGACCGACATCCCATTCGACCAACATTCCATTCGACCGACCAAATATCGAATGCATTATTCTTATAATTATCAATAATTTGTCGGTCGATTGGGATTTTATTTTGGTGATTTATCGTGGCTAAAAATGTGTCGGTCCAATGGGCCACAATCATTTTATTGTATCAATTAATCGAAACCCGCGTGTGCCTCGGTCTATGGGTTGGGTTTCGTTCCAATGGGACTCGGCGCACAGAAAAACAGCAAGAATGGCAAACTGCGCATATGGCAACCACGCAAATGGAAACGCGCAAATGAAAATGCGCAAGCGGACGCAAACTGTAAAAACAATAGCACGCGTAATTCGGTTCCACGCGTGATGAAAGTTCTCCACCCAAAGGGGGGCTAGAGATTATCCAGTAAAAAAGGAAGAATTACTACGCAACAGAGGGAAGCTATAGAGGATATTGAAATATAGAACTTAAAAGGGACCTTTCATTTGCTTCGGGTAAATATAAAGAAACTTATAAATGTTAAAATTCCGATCCATAGTTAAGTTATAAATATTTAAATCAATAAAAATGAGTTCCTGCTACTTCATGGAGTTAAAGTTAAAGTTTTTATTTAAAACATAATAAAATTTATGCGGGAGCTTTCGGACCGCGGTCCTTCTTCAGCCATTTACAAGGTTCAATTGTCGGTTCTACATTTGTTTTACAATAATTATTACCTTTGGTCTCTTATCTTATCTATTTTTTATATTTCTATCCTTCAATTGAAATCCTCCCCATCCCCCTATGTTTACAGTACCCATATCTAAATTTAATTTACCTCTATCTCTAATATACACTGCTTCCTTAAAACATCTCCTGTACCAGTTTGTTTCTTCACACAAGACCCTTGTTGAATTCCAGTCTATTTTATGTTTTTTTATTTTGATATGCATCGCTAATCCGGTATTTTCGTCTTGTTTTTTTACACAATTTTTATGTTCGGTTTGTCTTGTTTTTAGCTGTCTTTTAGTCTGTCCTATGTATTTTTTGTTACATTCACATCCTATTTCATATATAACCCCTCTTTTTTTTGCATCGTCTATTTTAGGTTTATTTTTTATTAACTTTGATTTTAATGTGTTTGATGTTTTACTAATCAGTGTTACATTATGTGTTATTAATTGTCTAATCGTTTTTTCAGTGATCCCTTTAATATATGGTAGTGTTATGACATGTTCTGGTTTTTCCTTGGGGATATTATTTTTTACATTTTGACTATTAAATATTTGGTTAACTATATGGTTTGGGTATCCGCTATTCCGAAATTGTTGTTTAAATATATTTTTGTCCTTATTAGGTTCGTCTGATAGACATTCTATTCTGTTTTTAAATGATTTTATAATGCCTAATTTTATTTTTTCACTATGTGATGATCGGAATTTCAAAAAGGATCTTGCGTGTGTGGGTTTCTGGTACATTGTGCATGTAATTACTTTATTGTCATGCTTAACTAAAACATCTAAAAAAGGTAAACATTTATCATTTTCGCCTTCATAGGTGAATTGTATATCTTTGGATGTCTTATTTACAATTTCTAACAATTTAGCCACTGTTAATGTTTTGTTTTTGATTAGGAAGACATCGTCCATGAATCGTTTCCATAATTTTATATTTGGTTTTATAATAATTTTCTTTAAAATACTGCCTTCTATGTGTTCCATTACGAGATTTGCAATCGGGGCTGATAGTGGGTTCCCCATTGCTAATCCTTTCGTTTGAGAATAATAATTATCTTCGAATAAGAAATATGTTTCAGTTAAGCTTATTTCTGTTAATTTTAAGATCGTTTCTAGACTTAAGGTTGTTCTATTACCTAATGTTTTATCTGATTTCAGTTTTGTCTTTAATATTTTTAATGCTAGTGGTATTGGTATACTCCCATATAAATTTATGACATCTAAGCTACATATTTCCTGATCTGCATCTAATACTAGTTTTTTTATGTCAGTTACGAATTCTTGTGAGTTTTTTATGGAGCAATCGTTATTTCCTACTAATGGTGATATTATTTCTACTAATTGTTTCGCACAAGTATATGTGGGACAATTGATTGAGGATACTATTATTCTCAGTGGATTATCTTTTTTATGTATTTTTACCAATCCGTAAATATGAGGAACTTTTATTATTGGAGGGAAGTATCTAAATTTCTTGTCTTTTTCTATTTCCTTGTTTATTATAGCGTCATTAATAATATTATGCACTTTTTTGTCTATTTTATCTGTCGGATCTGATTTTAATTTTGTATAACCTTCAGAATGAAGGATTTTTAACATTTTAGACGAATAATCTTTAGAATCTAGAACTACTATCTTCCCTCCTTTATCTGCCTGTACAATTTTAATAGATTTATCATTTTTTAACATTTTCAGCGCGTGTTTTTCATTCTTGTTAAGATTTATTACTTTGGATGTTTTAGAATAATTATTTTTCACTAAATTTCTGATATCTTGTTTTGTCTGATCATTTATTTCTAGTCTACGTAATTGGTCCTCTGTTTGTGCGCATACTTCTAATAAGTTCACATATGCCGAAGGTTAAACCTTTCGTCAATAAAATTAATTCACCTTTTGTTAGAGTTCGTTTTGATAAGTTTACTACATTATCCAATAATAAAAACACATAATGTAACACTGATTAGTAAAACATAAAACACATTAAAATCAAAGTTAATAAAAAATAAACCTAAAATAGACGATGCAAAAAAAGAGGGGTTATATATGAAATAGGATGTGAATGTAACAAAAAATACATAGGACAGACTAAAAGACAGCTAAAAACAAGACAAACCGAACATAAAAATTGTGTAAAAAAACAAGACGAAAATACCGGATTAGCAAAGCATATCAAAATAAAAAACATAAAATAGACTGGAATTCAACAAGGGTTTTGTGTGAAGAAACAAACTGCATGGTACAGGAGATGTTTTAAGGAGCAGTGTATATTAGAGATAGAGGTAAATTAAATTTAGATATGGGTACTGTAAACATAGGGGGATGGGGAGGATTTCAATTGAAGGATAGAAATATAAAAAATAGATAAGATAAGAGACCAAAGGTAATAATTATTGTAAAACAAATGTAGAACCGACAATTGAAACTTGTAAATGGCTGAAGAAGGACCGCGGTCCGAAAGCTCCCGCATAAATTTTATTATGTTTTAAATAAAAACTTAAACTCCATGAAGTAGCAGGAACTCATTTTTATTGATTTAAATAAATATATATAAAGAAACTTGTTATGTAGAGAGACGGCTGCGGAGACATTGGAATTTGGAAATGAGTGGCCAGTCACTTAACGTAATCGGTGTACATGTGTACCTTTGACTGTACTAAAGCGATTACGAGTAATCTTTCAAATCCCTTCCTTTGACAATGCTAAATTGATTACGCCTAATCCGTAGTTGGTGTACAGGGATGGAAAACGTCAGAGGCTTCTTTTTCTCACCTCATCATCTCCCTCCTTAATGTGAAGATTACGGTATTAGGCCTAACAAGCGCTCTACCAGTAAGAGAGTTAAGTGACGCGGGGTTTTCTTAGTATTTGGCCATTTGTTATCTCATTGTAAAATAAATAACTTTCGGATCAAATTTTAACCAAAAAGTTTGAAACTACCTCTTTTAAGATACGAAGAGACAAGAACAGCAACGGTCATCTATCAGTCTCGAGCGGGGACGAGAGGGTCATGGATTTGTTAAAACATTTGCGCAATCGATTTCAAAGCATTGAAGCCCGCAACACTACGGCTAAGGAAAGTCTAACGGAAGAAGACCCCGCAGTAGGACACGAATCACCATCTCAAGATGTCCAGTTAAACGGAAGTTTATCGACAATAGACACTTTGCGTTTGTCCCCCCAACCAAGCCCCCTTGATTTTAAAAGAGAAAAGAGTCCCGCGGAAGTCAAACATAAACCAGATTCCCCCAGGGAATTTGTTAAAGAAGTCATTTGTCAAAATAATCATTTGTGGTGGCGGCCCTGGTGAATATTGTAGTTCAATTCGCCTTTGTATAGTTTTAAATACATTCAAGGCTTTAGTTGACATTATGGAGAAGGTAAGGCGGTTGATATAAAATGTTAAACCTACTAGGGATAAAAGGAGTCTTTGCTATTTTTTCTCTGGAACAAAGTTCAACTTGTTGCTCCGGAAACCATAAGCCAATTAATCCTTCGTAGGCCTGTTCAATACTCATTACGTATCATCTTATCGTCGCTGAACTTTTCTTTGGCGTGGTTAAGTGCCCTAAAGAGTATTTGAAACCATTTCTAAGAGTACGAGTCTCGACCATAGGTGAGATTTTTGTTTACAGAGAAAAAACATCAACAGGCAGAGCAAAATTATTTTAAATATTTTGAGTGATCTATACGCTTCCCTTGGGTGAAAATGGAAACTAGCAATATTAGACCGAACTTCGATTGGTCCGAAGACGCCTCATTTTGTCCTTAATAGTTGGGGAGAGAAAATTTTAACTATACAAAAAAAGAGTGTTGCGCACCCTTAGATATTATTCTTTGCTTGGTTCAGGTCAAACTAGTAAAGTGAAAGAATTAGAGAAAGATCAATTTAATATTTTTAAAATTATAGTTAATTTATTATTATTATGATTAACATTTTAACAAATCGTTAAAGGAATTTTAATGTTAAAATGGTTCAATTAAATAACTTTATAATTAATAATAAAGTTATTTAAATCAACAAATTCAACATTAAATTTATTTGTTTAATTTGTTTCTGTAGTCAACTTAAATGAATTTTTTCGAAATGTTTTAACCAGTATAAAGTCTTTGGAGTAGGAGACTAAAACCACTAACTACCATTTTAAGAATAATCAACTGCTCTTTCTATAACTAGAGATCGGGGTTTGGACAAGAAAATTTCTGATTATTTTATCTTTATTCATAACTTAAAATTTTTCGAAAAAAGTCTATGATAAATCCAATGTAATCGCGATTAATTTTCCGATTATTTTTTTATGATTAACTGATTAACTGATTAACTGATAGTTGTGGATTATTTGTCCAAACCCCGATCTCTATCTATAACAATTAATTTCTGCCCTTTTACTGGTTTGACTTGAAACAAGGAAAGAACATTTTTTAAGGGTGTGAAACAAACTCTTTTTTTGGATAATTTCTGTCCCTTTTGAGAAACAAATATACACTTCAATGCTTATAAATTAATGGTACATAAATAATAGTGTGTTAATTTTATACTTTAGATTTTTCGTATTTAAGAAGCTAGTACATAATCTCGAACGTTTTAGGCCGAGATTTCGAGAAAAAGACCATTCTAGATTGTGCACTGTCGATATTGGGTCTATTTGAGATTATGTATGCACCAAGATTAATAATTTCATAATGAGATTGTATCCCATCGAGATTAGGTCAAATCGATATTGTGTTCTTTCGTTCATTCAAGATTCTGTCCTTTCGGATTATGTTCCGAGATTTGGCATTCTAAGATATTGTAAGGGATAACAAAGATTCAAAGACCAGATTCAAAATCAAATTTTTGGTCGCGACTATGATCAGAAATCATCAATTTATTTAAATTCAAATGACACTTAGGCCAATCATATTCCATAACTAAATCGTAAAACAATAGCCCTTTATCTAGGATTTAGGGCGAATTGAATACTTTATAATAGTCAAAATTAATGGACCGAAGAGTACTACTCGAGTAAAATAACCCAGAGAGTGAAAATTTCCGTCACCGATAAAAACAACAAAAAATATTCCTGATCTTTCTACTGTTGAAAAATTAAATCTTTGATTAAATAAGATAAGCTACGCGTTTATTTTAATAATTTTGTAACCCTTTCATGTCACCTTTCTCTCTGTTACTTCATATACCTTAACATTCTTTCGTTATTTAAATCTTTGTTTAACCATAAGAAGCGCTACCAAACTACCTCCGGTCGGACTCCAATAATATGATGATTTCAGTTATCACTCGTACGAAAAGAGCCCCGGGTATATGTGAAATTCGAGGCCAGCAAAGATATAAGCTCATTTTAATTTCCATAAATTTTCTTGCCGCTTTGTTTTGTAACGTAAGAGAGCTAAGTAAAATAGTATGAAAAATTTCAATATGCCATCTATCGCCGAACTTAAATATACTCGTGTGTTAAATTCAATTGTTATTTAAGCCTGCTTTTGTCCCTATGAGATTTAATATAAGCCTTATCTTTCCTCATTTGCAAACATGCCTTGAACTTAAAAAGTATATCCCTTTTTGATACAATTAAATCCAAAACGCTCAAAGTACTTGGTAATTGATAAATGAGATTGAAATAGAATTTGAAAGCGAATAAAATTGAAATGGCTCCGTCTAAACCGATTAAAAATAACTAGTTTTACTTAAAGCTTAATCGATAAAAAAGGTTAAACTCATAGATTTATGAAGATGATCAAATATTTCAGTTCTAAGATAATTGTAGCTTAATTCATAGACAAATATTTGAAACTGAAATATACGTGAAACTCAATTGATAGATGAAATTTTTTAAATTATGAACGAAAGAAGGTGACAAATATTTCAAGTTCAATTGAAAAAAAAAAAAAAAAAAAAAAAAAAAACAGAATGATTGTATGTTAATTGATAGACAAATATTTAACAAACACCCAGGAAAGCATCAATACGACAGATCGAAAATATTTCAAATCAATATTTGATAATGCTCAAATTATTAAACATTATTTCAAATCAAAAAATTATGAAATTAAATTGATAAAGAAATATTTGAATTCAAAAATTTATGAAGAGCATATTCATAAAAATATTCCCAATTTCCAAAATTATGAAGCTCAACTGATAGAAAAATATTTCAAAATTTAAAAAGTTATACAGCTCAAATGATCGTAAAATATTTCAAATAAAAATTTTTACAGCTCAAATGATAGTAAAATATTTCAAATCAAAAATAAAAGCTCAATTGAGAATATTTAAATTACAAAAGTAAAGCACAATTGACAAAATTTAAAATCATAATTGAGTGAAGCAAAATATCAAAATAACGAGTTATAATCAAAATACTACACACCGTTTAAAGTATTAAGCGGAACTTTAAAAATAATGGTTAAGGGTTATTAATGTAAATAAACCATTCAGTATGTATATCGTTAAATTTAAATACTACTACAATTTAATTTTAAAATTAAAATAAGATTAAATTTCAAATGGCTTATTAAATTTCTCAAATTATATTTATGACTGTGGTCTTTAAATATAATATCGTTTCCGCCACCTTCCGGTTATAATGTATTCGTAATTTTCAAGTGTTATTTTTATACAATAAAATGTTATTTTTGATAAATGTGGCGTCTTTTTTTTTATAAAAATAGCCTAGAGTTGGACCTTGACAATTTCCGGAAAAAGATGAAAATTGGCATATGCATAGTTTTTAAGGAGAAAGAATTTACTAAATGTCCCAGAGCCTAGAACACACTCGTTGACCACCATCTTCGAAAATGGTTCTATTTAAAAATATATCTATCGAGGTTATTTATAGAGAAAATATACTATATTTAGTTATTGCTGCCATTTTGTAAAATGGCGAACTATTATTTCCGTTTTTAACAAATTTCCGAACGAAAAATTGTACAAAGGGCCAGCCGGATAAGATAGTGAAAATTGCCTTTGAACGAATCGGAAAAAAAAAAAAAAAAAAAAAAAAAAAAAAAAAAAATAGTCCCATAATGAGCATGACTAATGGTGGTCATCTGCAAAATTTCAGCTCAAAAGATGCACACATAACCTCAAAAACACATTTTATGTGTATTTTCGTTTTTTGGCGATATCTTGGCCAAATTTTCACCAAATCGAATACACTTTTTTTTTAAATTAAAGGTTTCTGGAAGCGCTACAAGGTGGTATTTTTTATAAAAAATTCACGCTCAAAATTTGGTGGAACAATGTCAAAAAAAATAAAAACTGCATTTTCGGTCATATTTTAAATAAGGGACGGTCATACGTATTTATCATTTATTTATAAGAAGGCGGGTTTTCACGCCCCAAAATTTTTCATCACGCGCGCCACTTACCTTATTAATACCTTACTAAAGTGATTAATTTTATTATTTTAAAAAAATTGGATTAAATTATCGAAATTAAAAATGTACTCAATAAAGATCATATATTCAGAACTCAAGGCGCCAATAGCCATGTCGTAACTTCACAGGGCGCGACTTATCTAATTTAATCATATGATGTAGAAAGAAATCACAAACGTAAGCTTATTGTACAAGAATAACGTATGTTGGTATTGAAATGGTATTTGGTTGGATAATAACTATTAAAAAATATTATTTTAAAATGATCATTTTTAAAAGTTAACAACTTTTTGAATTTATTTTTAACACGTACTATACTACGAATGTTGACATATAAAAATATATAGCGTAAAAAATGTACATTTCGTTGGTTTTGCTTTCTTTGTTGACCACAACCATGGAATGAACCCACTCTGTTGGTTCAGTGACTGGCTCGATTACTCCGGTCTCTTCCATTCGTGTTAGTTCGTCTTTCACAGCTTGGCGTATAGTTGGATTGGGATACGACGTGCGGCGCATATTGAAGGTTTCGCAGATGGTTTTAGACGTAGATCGTGTCTTCCTGGTAGTTTACCAATTTTGTTGAAGACACCTTTATATGATTGGATTATTTCCTGTGGACTTCAGGCTAGTGGGTTTAGTTCTTTCCGTGTTGATGACTTGACTCCTCTTGGCATCAATGCTGGTTGTTGTGTATTTGAACCTTTTTGTTGCGTTGTTGTTGTTCTTGGGAATCGGCAGGCGAGAAATTAGTTTCAGTCCGACGGATAGCTTTCCGCTGAGTATTGGCTTAGCGTAGTTTGATGTCACGTAGAACAACGTATATACTGTATACCATTCCGTGGACCGTGACTGCATGCCCGGAATAAGCTCGGATGCAATGTTGAGGCTTCAATAGTGGTGGAAGTGCGGGAAGTTTCTGATATAGGTCCAATGGGATTGGGATCACGTTGACTTGTGATCCTGTATCTATCTTAAAAGTTATGTCGAGGTTGGCTACTTGCAGTGTCGCTTCCCATGATAAGTCTTCTATTGCTTGTGAGCCTTCGTCTGGTTTAGCCAAATAGAGCGTGAGGTAGCGTAATTGAAGTGGTGCGAATGGAGTGTTGTATTCTTCGTGGTGTGTGTATGAGTCTTCCGTCCAACCTTAAAAATGACTCGGGTAAATAGATTATATAAAAATGATTAATAAAATAAACTTGGGGATTAACCCTTAAAACCACTATGGGCCAAATAAATAATATCAACAATAATCTAATCAAATAACTAATAATAAAATAATAAAGATAATAAACCAGGGTGCACTCATGTATAATAAATTAAGTATTTGAAGGCTGGCAACCCTGATAGAAAGAAAAGAGAACTCACGAATTTAACAGGAGAGTTAGAAAAAGCGCGCGAAATACTATTTCGCGCACAAAACGCGCACAGGCATTCAAACTGAAGGCGCGCTAATCGCTACTATCATTAATAGAGGGAATCATGTGAAACGTCACGGAGGCACCATCCCGCGACCAAGATAATTTTCACGACTTGTCCGAAACTTACTCGGGTCCAAACTTAAAATCGTTTTTTCAAGACGAACTTTAAAAAAGAATAGATTTTTTGGGTATTCGCCCCCCCCCCCACCCGGAGTAAAGCTTGTTAAAAGCTTGACTTCTGGGAAGCTATCCCTTGATGAATTTCAAAAGATAGCGTCCCCGGTGTAAATTATTTAAAAATGTGTCCCTAGCGTGCGTGGCACAATGGACTTCGCGAATGAGAGCTACATGCAAAGGATCAGGAGATTCCAACCTTCGGGTATCAAGCCGCTGTATACGCGGGACATGGCAACTAAAAGGAATAGACAGAATTTTCCTAAAACTAAATACACATGGGATCGTTTTAAAAATCGAAGCCTCATGTACAAGAAAAACTGTTACACAGTTACACTCTCTGTAAAATACTCAACCAAACTCGGTAATATCTGAAACTTTCAGTTTTGGTGGAATTGTGATATTAAAATCCACTTTTCCAAAAGGCACAGTTGCCAAGATATTTGCGGGATTAAATAAACCATAAAACTTCTAGAAATTATCAATAAATTCTGATACTATTAATATAGTTAAAGGAAGACTATTAGCTGAAAATTTCACACCGAAATTAATTTTTACCCTGATTCCTTGTATTTAAATATAACCTCCTGAATTTTTTGACAATTTTTAAAAAATTATTTCGGCTAGCATTCATTTTTTAAAACTTCGTTAGGCTTAGCTGTGGGAGCTGATTTTTAAACTGTGGCCAAGAGGCCAATTAGAGCGCTTCTAAAGAGTGTCTAAGAATAGTAAGCAACGGTAAGCCAGGTTTAACATTACATATCACTACGCGTTAGGTATTACACCATTGCTTATACTAGCCTAAACCATAGCGTCCTCGATCACGCGCTTCGGCGGCGGTCGCGCTAATTTTCAAATCTCGTGAAAAATACAACTTCAAATTACGCGGGAGATTCAGACAAGGCTTAGGTTTTCAATGGGAAAATTGAATCCGACTCAATTTCCCCGTCTTAAAATTACCCGCGTTTAAAAATAAAAAGAATGTGAACGAGCTAACAGGTAACACATTATGAAAGTGATCTCAAAATTAATGAACAGAGCTCGTCTTCGTAAAGATCAGGTAAAACATAATATTTATTGTCGCTAAAATGACTTAACCCTTATATTCGGTGAAACGCTCGACTAGACTATATCACAATTACGTAAAAGCTCGTGAGAGTCGCCGTCTTTTTTACGTCCGCTGATTGGTCTCTTGGCAACAGTGAGAAATTCAAACACATGTTTACGATATAAAACTTTAAAAAATATTTTCTTATAGAATTTCTTCGTCAAAAATTATGAAAAAAATCAGGGGGGCATAGTTTTTCATGAGGAATCAGATAAAAATACTTCATTTCAGCTAATAGTATCCCTTTAACTTAAATACTTTATCCTACTTCTTTCGTGATACAAAACGAAATGAACCGTCAAAGTAAACCAAACGAATAATAAATGCTTGTTTAAAAAAAGATCAGAATCAGGGTCCATTAACTTGGGTTGGCACAGGAGAAGTAGAAAAATCTTATTTCTTCAGCACCAAACAGTCAAATACCCAAAATTATTTACCCATCATAAATATTGATTAAAAATATTCAACTCACACTTTACTCATTTTCTTTATTTATTTTCTTGTATTGAAAACAATTCGTAGAATGCTATGTACTCTCTTACGAAGCCACAAACCCATGTATCTCTAATCATTGCCTTGGTTAAGATATATTATAGATAAGAGGGAATACAATCTAGGGTGGTGGCGGGTAATTCCGTTCTAAGCTAATGCCGTCCGCTTTGGTTTAAAAATGTATATCTTTAATTTGGGTTGCTCAAATTAAACGAAAAAGGACTTATTTTAAACACTGATAAACACCCCGTCAGAAAAAACAAGTTGGGAAACCAAAATATAACCTCCCCGACCCCGACGTTAAGGTAACATAACCTAACCTAACCTTACCTAAAATAAAAGATGAAAAGAAATGTAGAGTATTGGAAGAATAGAAGAAACAGCGTGCGTTTCAATCACACTTCTCTATTTCCCATCTAGGTTACGGAGTATAAATATTTTACCTTAACCTCAAGGATTCAGAGAATGCAAAAGAGTGTCCTGCGTTACCCATAATTATATGCGACAGGTCGTAGACTTTTTAATATACACACCAAATGAAATGTGCTGCGTTACCCATAATTATATGCGGCAGGGCGTAGATTTCTTAATAGACACACCAAGGTTAGTAAAGAGACAGGTTAGGCAGATTCTGACGTCAGCCGGAAGTTACCTAGCGCGCAGCCATCTTCCAAATTCCTTTGACAATTGCTAGATGGCGGTTTATATTGTAATTACGGCGGGAATTTCAAACTAATATTCAATATGTTGTTTCCAATGGTCTGGCCTCGTCTCCTCTTGTCTCGTCTCCTGGTCTCGAGTACACGGCTGATTTCGATTATGAAAGTAATCGAAAATGTTTCTTGGTTTTATAGTGGAGAAAACTGAAGCCTATTTTTTTTTTTTTTTCCAACATCAGATGTAATTTTTTCTTCAAAATTGTTGTTTTTTTAACACGGGAAACCTACTGTACTTTTGTTCAAGGAGAGTTTTCACCACTATCATTTTTCTTAAGAGGTTTAACATTTTGTATCAATCCACCTCAGCTTTAAATCTTATATCATTTCTATCTTGGATGCCCGTGTAAACGTACCTTTATTTAGATTCTTCAATCCACCCCAAGTTTGCAGCAAGCCTTAGCCTATACTGCCCGTTATACCTTTGCTTTTTGGACTAAATGATATATGGAAAACAGCTTAGCGCGTGTTGCCAACTCAAGCTGGTATTAAACGGTCAAATTTCACTAAATTTTTGGACAATTTCTTAAATATCTTCTAAACTATCTCGAATTTTTAATTGATTTTTCAGCTTCGTTTTTAATTAGATTCAGTTTAACAATATTATGATATTAAATTAAAATTTAAATGCATTATACGCTTCAATTCACTAAAAGATATCGCGGCATAAGGCCAAAATAGTTTGGGCATGGAAAAGGGGTATATATAGCTTTCGCGAACCTTTATTCATCGAGCGAGTAGCCGAGAAGAGTTGGGGAACCCCCCCCCCCCCTCTTCTCAACGTTAATCGTAACCCTAGGCATTCGGTAACTGCAAAGACCCGTAGAGGGAGGAGATAGTGGAGTGGAAGGTTGATGTGGACTATATTAGTGAGGGACGCCTCGCTGAGATCGGGCACTAGAGGTTGGACCTTAGTGTGGTGATGGTCACTCATAACAGTGGGAGTGCGTATAATCGCTTTCAACTGTCCAGCATCGAGGTTTGACCGTAAAGTGGATGGTGGAATGCGATAATATAAAATTGGAGACGTATTATTGTATATAATTGCACGACACCTGAAACTCAAGCCACGCTTAAAAGAGGTAATTCCCGTTAAACGGAATTGAACCTGGCATGATTACGTCTCTAGACTTTTGGCTCCACGAGCTAGGTCACGTGAATTCCGTTTTACACAGGATATCCGCTTACGCCGGAAGTGACACACAGACAGACAGACAGACCTCCCCTAAAGTTCAGTCGGGGAGGTAAAAATATTTCAATGCCATAGGAAAAGGTTCGGCTAAGATACGACTTTAAAAGGTTTTGTGTTTTGAGAAAAAAATCCTAGATGGCGTTGAAATTGCTCTCTTAAAAATATTTTAATTTCATTTTTTATTCGCTAAACAAATATAAAGTGGAAGATAGGGAGTAAAAAACACGCGAGATGACGTCAATAAACCTAATCACAAACAGGAAATTGATTTCGCGAAATCGCGATTTTTCGATAGGTAGCGACATCTTTGACTTTTCCTCGTAACCACCGAAAAATCCGCTTTCTTTTAATTATAAAATAGTTCAAATAGTCCGTCATCTTTTATAAACATTCATTACGTACTTCATTCGCGTCGCTATTAATTAAAATCCAAACGATAGAAATCGGACCAGGAGTTATCGCGTAACAAGGACAAAAAGAGTAGAACCTTTAACGATTAGTATTTTAATTTCCGTTTAGAATTTCGGTTAAATAATAATTCATCGAATAGTTCAATTATTCTATTTTTGAATAGTGTTTACCGTTTATTTTTACGGGCTTTAGTTTTTCCGTAACAAGTTCACAAAAACACCAGGATTTCAGAATTAACCGCTCACTTCCCCCTTAACAAAGTAGCAATTTACTCCGATGAAATTAATGCCAATTTAAGGGAATGAAGCTTTTTATGACTCCGGAAATAAGGATTAAAAACAATCACAATTGTACAGATACGAACCCGATACCACTCGAAAATCAAGATCTTTAGCTACAAAATACGCGTCTACGGTCTCATCTTGACGCCGTATTTAATTATTTATCGAATATTAGAAAAAACTACCGACAGAGGCCAATTCCGTCCACTCGATTGCACATCGAGTTTAAAGTTAATTAACTTTAAAATACCTAATTAAAACGCGAGTTTGCGAGCTATAAAATCATTCACGATTGACAATTCAATGATTTCAAAGCAGAAAGCATGATTTTCCCGCTGTCTTTCAGGGCTGCAAATATTTTGAATGGGAATTCAATATAGAGGGCGGTAGTGTTTCGTATCAATATTTAAAAAAAAAGGCTTAGAACATAATATGGCGCGGTTTTTCCTGTGTGGGTGTTTTAGTTGCCTTTGAAACTGAGTAAAATATTATGAATTTAATAAATGGATGTTGTCCGGAAATTAGACGCTACTTATTTACGGGTGGACGAGTATTACCCGCCACTGTCCGGCGATTAGACTCAAACCGGACGGAATTGGCCGCGTCGACTGACTTTAAAAAACGTCTCGTATCTTTTAGACCAATCAAAGTTATGGAAAGCTAATTTGCTTAAAATACGCGCAAAAGTTCAATTTATAAAAAGATATACCTAAATTGGGCACAGTTAACATTGGGAGAGTTTTCTTGGTGATTTTATAAAAGCAAACGGAATTACCCTCCACCACCATAGTCGCCCAGTGCCTTCTTAGCTGCTTTTTAGCCTTATCAACGTTTATTACAATTGTTCAACCTTCTTTTGCACACAAACCATCTATCTCTTATCATTGGCTTTCTTTATAGTCGGAATCCAATCTAGTCTCCCAATTGTTTGAGCGAAAACAAATATTCAACATGAAAATGTATTTGCCACGGTCTTTATTTCTCATGGCTTGTTTCTTTCCCCGCCTTTTTCTCCATTAACTCTTTTCCATGGGACAAACAGTGGTCGAACAAAGAAGATCTCAGCTATCAGCGACAAAAAAAAAGAAAAAAAAAGCCGCCTCATATTGGGAAAATAATGTTAATTTTCTTATGAAATCGTGACTGGGTTATTTTAATTAAACTAGTATTTTCAATACTATAACTAAGATAATTGAAATTCGATCCAATTATCATCGATCGAACGAATAGGCCAAAAGCTAAAACGAGTAATTAATTTGATCAAATTCATTCGATCATTAAACAGTTAAAACGAGTAAAAAATAAATTTGAACAAATTCAATTCGATCATTTGAAACCAAATTTGATCGAATTCGATCAGACATTTTTCGATCTAATGGGAATAAATCGATTAGATTAACCAAAATTAAATATTAAATTAATTGTTAAATTAACTTAATTTAAATACACATTAAATTAACCTTATTTAAATACACATTAAATTAACCTTATTTAAATACACATTAAATTAACCTTATTTAAATAAACATTATCAAATTAACCTTATTTAAATAAACATTATCATATTCACCTTATTTAAATAAACATTATCAAATTAACCTTATTTAAATAAACATTATCAAATTAACCTTATTTATCGTAATTATTCTTAGCTGGATTGGTAGAGTACGAATTTAACTTACCTTAAAGTTTTTCGTCTTCATATCTCCCCAAACAATGAAAGAATTACATTTCCTCCAAGAGCTCCCCCTAGTGGGAAAGGGTAAAAAGTTGAAATCATTATGCCATATTTTAAATGGAGGTAAATAGACTATCACTGTTCTCGAAGTACGCCTATGACACAACGAATGCATCATAGAATACGATTCCACAGCCACCCACTGTTAAGGGGAGAGGCACACCTAAAAATTATTACAATCATTTTTAGAAAAGAAATGAGTAAATAGAAACTTTTACTGAGTTTATTTTGGCAAATAAAATATTAAAACTTTAAGTATGGAGACTTTCCATTAAGTAAAACAATAAAATGAATGTCTTAGGATATAAATAAGACTTCATATGGAAAAACGCTTTTATAATACTAAAATGCTTTTATGTTATTATAATTCCTCTCATAAAACAACTAGTGTAGTTTTGTACATGGGTTTTAGAATACAATGAAATATAGTTTAAAAACAAACCCTATGTACAAATACGTACAAACAACGAAAGTTAGATAAAATATACTGGAGGAATAGTTAAAAGTATGGGAACTTTACATTAAGGGACAAATAAAAATTTAAAAATAAAACAATGAAATGAATGTCTTTGTAATACTACATATGGAACAATGCTTTAACTTGTAAAACTGACTAAAATACTTTTATATATTATTATTAATAATTCCTCTCATAAAACTACAGTAGTTTTGCACACGGGTTATTAAAATACAATTTAAAACCAACCCTATGCACAAATACGTACAATTAACGAATGTTAGATAAAATATACACCAAGGAATCTTCAAGGTTCTGTTAAATCGTCCCCTGTCAGCTTTGCTATTATGGAATCAATATTGAATTCTAATTTGTTTTCGAAAACACTTTCAGAAGTGTCAAACATTAAACTAGGGTTTAATTCTTGCCAGGAAGGACGCGTTTGGTTTTCTTCAGTGGTTTTCTTCGTTGGAGTCAAACTGCTTTTCCAAACTTTCAATTTCAGTTCCTGATAACTAGAATTCTCCAATAATTGAGAAGAGGTGCAAGCGGATTTTTCCGAATTTCTTTCTTCTTTATCAACGGATGATAATTTTCTCTTGACCATAAAAATGGGTTTTTTCGCGTTTCTTTCACCTTGAACAAAAGTTTTCTTCATTTTCTTGAATCCGCCTCTTGCCGTGTCATTTTTTACGTCAATGTTTGGGTTTTTATCAACTGATTCGACAGAGCTGGATCTTTTACGGATCATTTCTCCATTGGATTTCTTAACAACCAAAGA
This sequence comes from Odiellus spinosus, assembly GCA_963920705.1. Classification (NCBI taxonomy): domain Eukaryota; kingdom Metazoa; phylum Arthropoda; class Arachnida; order Opiliones; family Phalangiidae; genus Odiellus; species Odiellus spinosus. The sequence continues at coordinate 4,192,603 of OY987230.1, forward strand.
TTTGGATCTTTTCTTGACGATTTTTTCAGTTTCAGTTTTTGTCTGAATGTTACTATATAAACCCTGGTCTAAGGAGCTCTCTGGGGTGGCGGAATGCTCTCCTTTTTCCTCCATCTCTTGAAGTTCATCGTTTTTACCCAGAGATTGAACCAGCTCTGATAATTCTGAATTTAAAAATTGTTTAAACAAGATATAGAATCACTAATTGGTACCTGGCTTATAGAAAATAAAGGTACAGTATATAGAAATAGGCTTATTCGATCGGATAATAGAAATAGGCTTAGATGTGGGAAAAATATGAAAAAAACTTTGCCGAGGGGGGAAAGACTTACCGAAGGGGGAAAAAAGACTTTGCTGAGGGGGGAAAAAAGACTTTGCTGAGGGGGAAAAAAAGACTTTGCTGAGGGGGAAAAAAAGACTTTGCTGAGGGGGAAAAAAAGACTTTGCTGAGGGGGGAAAAAAGACTTTGCTGAGGGGGGAAAAAAGACTTTGCTGAGGGGGGAAAAAAGACTTTGCTGAGGGGGGAAAAAAGACTTTGCTGAGGGGGGAAAAAAGACTTTGCTGAGGGGGGAAAAAAGACTTTGCTGAGGGGGGAAAAAAGACTTTGCTGAGGGGGGAAAAAAGACTTTGCTGAGGGGGGAAAAAAGACTTTGCTGAGGGGGGAAAAAAGACTTTGCTGAGGGGGGAAAAAAGACTTTGCTGAGGGGGGAAAAAAGACTTTGCTGAGGGGGGAAAAAAGACTTTGCTGAGGGGGGAAAAAAGACTTTGCTGAGGGGGGAAAAAAGACTTTGCTGAGGGGGGAAAAAAGACTTTGCTGAGGGGGGAAAAAAGACTTTGCTGAGGGGGGAAAAAAGACTTTGCTGAGGGGGGAAAAAAGACTTTGCTGAGGGGGGAAAAAAGACTTTGCTGAGGGGGGAAAAAAGACTTTGCTGAGGGGGGAAAAAAGACTTTGCTGAGGGGGGAAAAAAGACTTTGCTGAGGGGGAAAAAAGACTTTGCTGAGGGGGGAAAAAAGACTTTGCTGAGGGGGGAAAAAAGACTTTGCTGAGGGGGGAAAAAAGACTTTGCTGAGGGGGGAAAAAAGACTTTGCTGAGGGGGGAAAAAAGACTTTGCTGAGGGGGGAAAAAAGACTTTGCTGAGGGGGGAAAAAAGACTTTGCTGAGGGGGGAAAAAAGACTTTGCTGAGGGGGGAAAAAAGACTTTGCTGAGGGGGGAAAAAAGACTTTGCTGAGGGGGGAAAAAAGACTTTGCTGAGGGGGGAAAAAAGACTTTGCTGAGGGGGGAAAAAAGACTGCTCAGGGGGGAAAAAAGACTGCTCAGGGGGGAAAAAAGACTGCTCAGGGGGGAAAAAAGACTGCTCAGGGGGGAAAAAAGACTGCTCAGGGGGGAAAAAAGACTGCTCAGGGGGGAAAAAAGACTTTGCTGAGGGGGAAAAAAGACTTTGCTGAGGGGGGAAAAAAGACTTTGCTGAGGGGGGAAAAAAGACTTTGCTGAGGGGGGAAAAAAGACTTTGCTGAGGGGGGAAAAAAGACTTTGCTGAGGGGGGAAAAAAGACTTTGCTGAGGGGGGAAAAAAGACTTTGCTGAGGGGGGAAAAAAGACTTTGCTGAGGGGGGAAAAAAGACTGCTGAGGGGGGAAAAAAGACTTTGCTGAGGGGGGAAAAAAGACTTTGCTGAGGGGGGAAAAAGACTTTGCTGAGGGGGGAAAAAGACTTTGCTGAGGGGGGGAAAAGACTTTGCTGAGGGGGGGAAAAAGACTTTGCTGAGGGGGGGAAAAAGACTTTGCTGAGGGGGGAAAAAAGACTTTGCTGAGGGGGGAAAAAGACTTTGCTGAGGGGGGAAAAAGACTTTGCTGAGGGGGGAAAAAAGACTTTGCTGAGGGGGGAAAAAAGACTTTGCTGAGGGGGAAAAAAGACTTTGCTGAGGGGGAAAAAAGACTTTGCTGAGGGGGGAAAAAAGACTTTGCTGAGGGGGGAAAAAAGACTTTGCTGAGGGGGGAAAAAAGACTTTGCTGAGGGGGGAAAAAGACTTTGCTGAGGGGGGAAAAAAGACTTTGCTGAGGGGGGAAAAAAGACTTTGCTGAGGGGGGAAAAAAGACTTTGCTGAGGGGGGAAAAAAGACTTTGCTGAGGGGGGAAAAAAGACTTTGCTGAGGGGGGAAAAAAGACTTTGCTGAGGGGGGAAAAAAGACTTGGCTGAGGGGGGAAAAAAGACTTGGCTGAGGGGGGAAAAAAGACTTTGCTGAGGGGGGAAAAAAGACTTTGCTGAGGGGGGAAAAGACTTTGCTGAGGGGGGAAAAAAGACTTTGCTGAGGGGGAAAAAAGACTTTGCTGAGGGGGGAAAAAAGACTTTGCTGAGGGGGAAAAAAGACTGCTGAGGGCGGAAAAAATACTTTGCTGAGGGCGGAAAAAATACTTTGCTGAGGGGGGAAAAAAGACTTTGCTGAGGGGGGAAAAAAGACTTTGCTGAGGGGGGAAAAAAGACTTTGCCGAGGGAGAAAAAAGACTTTGCCGAGGGGGGAAAAAAGACTTTGCCGAGGGGGGAAAAAAGACTTTGCCGAGGGGGGAAAAAAGACTTTGCCGAGGGGGGAAAAAAGACTTTGCCGAGGGGGGAAAAAAGACTTTGCCGAGGGGGGAAAAAAGACTTTGCCGAGGGGGGAAAAAAGACTTTGCCAAGGGGGAAAAAAGACTTTGCCGAGGGGGAAAAAAGACTTTGCCGAGGGGGGAAAAAAAGACTTTGCTGAGGGGGGAAAAAAAGACTTTGCTGAGGGGGGAAAAAAGACTTTGCCGAGGGGGGGGAAGACTTTGCCGAGGGGGAAAAAAGACTTTGCTGAGGGGGGAAAAAAGACTTTGCCGAGGGGGAAAAAAGACTTTGCCGAGGGGGGAAAAAAGACTTTGCCGAGGGGGGAAAAAAGACTTTGCCGAGGGGGAAAAAAGACTTTGCCGAGGGGAAAAAAAGACTTTGCCGAGGGGGAAAAAAGACTTTGCCGAGGGGGGGGGAAGACTTTGCCGAGGGGGGGGAAAAGACTTTGCCGAGGGGGGGGAAAGACTTTGCCGATGGGGGGAAAAAGACTTTGCCGAGGGGGGGAAAAAGACTTTGCCGAGGGGGGGAAAAAGACTTTGCCGAGGGGGGGAAAAAGACTTTGCCGAGGGGGGGAAAAAGACTTTGCCGAGGGGGGAAAAAGACTTTGCCGAGGGGGGAAAAAGACTTTGCCGAGGGGGGAAAAAGACTTTGCCGAGGGGGGAAAAAGACTTTGCCGAGGGGGGAAAAAGACTTTGCCGAGGGGGGAAAAAGACTTTGCCGAGGGGAGAAAAAAGACTTTGCCGAGGGGGGAAAAAGACTTTGCCGAGGGGGGGGGAAAAGACTCGGCCGAGGGGGGGAAAAAGACTCGGCCGAGGGGGGAAAAAAACTCGGACGAGGGGGGGAAAAGACTCGGCCGAGGGGGGAAAAAGACTCGGCTGAGGGGGAAAAAACCTAGCAATAGGGACTCAAAAAGATTTGGAAATTATAAATTCCAAAGTCAATAAAAATCCAACTAAATCCAGTAATAACCCAATCCCTGCCAACTCCAGAGTTAAATATAAAATTTCCACTCCCTCCCGACACCCGTTTATTTCAGAGGCAATATAGTACAGGCATTCTAGCCCAAAAAAAGGGAGAACCCGGAACAAATTAGAACGGTTACGAAAATTTCCATACTTATAGAATCGAATGCGCTCTTTAACGTGGTGAGGTCTCCCAATCTCGCAGGCGTGGGGAAAATCCGCCATCTTGGAAAATGGCCGCCAAAATTACTAAAACTATACATTACTTTAGATGTAATTATCGGATTGACTGATAGTTAGGCTCAAAATGTAGCTTAAGACACTCCGCTACTATAGCGTGCCCAATGCTGTTAAGCTTAACGTGGCTTGATCTTGAAACGTTTTTTTTCCCCGACACTTCTTTTAAAAATAGGTCCAAAGTTATTGGAATTAGTTTAGCTGAACCGTTAAAACTGGTAGCAAATGAACTTAAATAACTATACTACATTTTAAGTATACCTGGTTATGTTATGAGGTTTTTATAATTTTGGTCGCCATTTTCCAAAATGGCGGAATATTTTCTCTTCATTAAACGTTTTAAAGGCAAGAATACTTAGAAAAACGCGTCCTATTATTGAAACAGCGAAATTATAACAAAATCTTAAATGGTTTTCCGCGGAAACTTCATATTTCCCTAAATTTATCAATTTCACCAGTTTCAATGCATGTTTGCGAGCTTACGGTTTGATAAACGCTAAACATGTATAGAACAAATTTTGTGCGGAGTGTCTTAAGCTACATTTTGAGCCTAACTATCAGTCAATCCGATAATTACATCTAAAGTTATGTATAGTTTTAGTAATTTTGGCGGCCATTTTCCAAGATGGCGGATTTTCCCCACGCCTGCGAGATTGGGAGACCTCACCACGTTAAAGAACGCATTCGATTCTATAAGTATGGAAATTTTCGTAACCGTTTTAATTTGTTCCGGGTCAAACCTTAGAATGCCTGTACTAATATTCCCAAAGCCACCCAACACCAATTTTATTAATTAACCCAACTCCAACTCTGCCAAAAAATGAAGGAGTCCCTTGGCTTTCTGAGAGATTGGCTTTCTTCCATAGCCTTTACAGTCCTCTAAAATAGAAATAAGCAGCCTAGGTGAAAATAGAAATAGTAAATTTGTTACCATTCAGATCTTCAAATTGCTTGCGCATATGGTCAGGAATTTTCGGAGTAGATTCTATCTCTTCATTACCTAAAATGTTAAAATACTTCAAATTATTGGGCCATTTTTTTCCACTGGCACCGAAATTTTGCATTACTTAGGGAAATTTAAACCTTCAAAGATTAAATAATATCAGTTTTTTGACTCAAAATCATTTTCCTTGTAATTTTCGATTTTTGAATCAATAGTTTTCTCTGATATAGGTCTCCAAATCATTTTCCCGGAGTTTTTCTTACTATCTCCATTTTTCTCTCAAAATCATTTTCCCGGAGTTTTTCTTACTATCTCCATTTTTCTCTCAAAATCATTTTCCCGGAGTTTTTCTTACTATCTCCATTTTTCTCTCAAAATCATTTTCCCTGATATTTCCCTGTTTTTTGTCTCAAAATCATTTTCCTTGGTAATCTGTTTAGATTCTGGCCTCAAAATCCTTTTCCCTGACTTTTCATCCTTAAAATCATTTACCCAGAGTTTTCTGCCTCAAAATCATTTTCCCAAAGTTTTCTGCCTCAAAATCATTTTCCCAAAGTTTTCGCCTCAAAATTATTTTCAGAAAGTTTTCTGCCTCAAAATCATTTTCAGAAAGTTTTCTGCCTCAAAATCATTTTCCCAAAGTTTTCTGCCTCAAAATCATTTTCCCAAAGTTTTCTGCCTCAAAATCATTTTCCCAAAGTTTTTGCCTCAAAATCATTTTCCCAAAGTTTTCTACCTCAAAAACATTTTCCCAAAGTTTTCTGCCTCAAAATCATTTTCCCAAAGTTTTCTGCCTCAAAATCATTTTCCCAAAGTTTTCTGCCTCAAAATCATTTTCCCAAAGTTTTCTGCCTCAAAATCATTTTCCCAAAGTTTTCCGCCTCAAAATCATTTTCCCAAAGTTTTTGCCTCAAAATCATTTTCCCAAAGTTTTCTGCCTCAAAATCATTTTCCCAAAGTTTTCTGCCTCAAAATCATTTTCCCAAAGTTTTTGCCTCAAAATCATTTTCCCAAAGTTTTCTACCTCAAAATCATTTTCCCAAAGTTTTCTGCCTCAAAATCATTTTCCCAAAGTTTTCTGCCTCAAAATCATTTTCCCAAAGTTTTCTGCCTCAAAATCATTTTCTCAAAGTTTTCTGCCTCAAAATCATTTTCTCAAAGTTTTCTGCCTCAAAATCATTTTCCCAAAGTTTTCTGCCTCAAAATCATTTTCCCAAAGTTTTCTGCCTCAAAATCATTTTCCCAAAGTTTTTGCCTCAAAATCATTTTCCCAAAGTTTTTGCCTCAAAATCATTTTCCCAAAGTTTTCTGCCTCAAAATCATTTTCCCAAAGTTTTTGCCTCAAAATCATTTTCCCAAAGTTTTCTACCTCAAAATCATTTTCCCAAAGTTTTCTGCCTCAAAATCATTTTCCCAAAGTTTTCTGCCTCAAAATCATTTTCCCAAAGTTTTCTGCCTCAAAATCATTTTCCCAAAGTTTTCTGCCTCAAAATCATTTTCCCAAAGTTTTCTGCCTCAAAATTATTTTCCCAAAGTTTTTGCCTCAAAATCATTTTCCCAAAGTTTTCTGCCTCAAAATCATTTTCCCAAAGTTTTTGCCTCAAAATCATTTTCCCAAAGTTTTCTACCTCAAAATCATTTTCCCAAAGTTTTCTGCCTCAAAATCATTTTCCCAAAGTTTTCTGCCTCAAAATCATTTTCCCAAAGTTTTCTGCCTCAAAATCATTTTCCCAAAGTTTTCTGCCTCAAAATCATTTTCCCAAAGTTTTCTGCCTCAAAATCATTTTCCCAAAGTTTTCTGCCTCAAAATTATTTTCCCAAAGTTTTTGCCTCAAAATCATTTTCCCAAAGTTTTCTGCCTCAAAATCATTTTCCCAAAGTTTTCTGCCTCAAAATCATTTTCCCAAAGTTTTCTGCCTCAAAATCATTTTCCCAAAGTTTTCTGCCTCAAAATCATTTTTCCAAAGTTTTCTGCCTCAAAATCATTTTCCCAAAGTTTTCTGCCTCAAAATCATTTTCCCAAAGTTTTCTGCCTCAAAATCATTTTCCCAAAGTTTTCTGCCTCAAAATCATTTTCCCTGAGTTTCTTGCCTCAAATTGATTTTTTCCTTAAATCCCCCTCAATTTTTCAGTCAAAATCACTTTCCCCGAGTATTTTTCAATCAAAATAATTCTTCCCTGATGTTTCCCGGTTATACTTTATAAATAAGGATTTAAATTGAATAAAAATCTAATTACCAGCATTTGAGGAGTCGGAGTCTTTATTCATCCTCTTAAATTCCCTGATAAGTTTGCGAGCTTGGTCGCGACAAGCTAAACTTTCTCGATAAACGCTTTCTGGGCTGACATTCTCACTTATCATCGATTGAAGAGATTGACTGCTGTACGATGAAGAATATTTCTGCGTTCCAGGTGTGTATGTCATTAAATTAAACGAAGCGCTGGAAGGTAACTTCTTGGGAGTATCGCTGACCGAATCTAGGGTACTTTGATTATTATTTTTAATCGGTTTGGAATGATTTTGAATCATCTTCGGAGTATTTTCGACAGTTTTGAGTGGATTTTGAGTGATCTTAGGCGTCTGTGGGATTGCAGTAGTCTCGGAAGTATTTTCAGTAGTTTTTGATGAATTTAGGACCGCTTCGAGAGTATTTGAACTTATTTCCACGTTTATGGTTATGTTTTCAGAGTTTTTGGTAAGATTTTCAGCCTTTTTCGTCTTATTGTTAAAGTTTACCATCTTTTTGGGGTTATAAATCTTCTGGGTACCATTTTCATCCTTTTTATAATCGCATACTGTCTTTCTCGAGTTTCCAGCCTTTTGAGTGTTGTTTTCAGACTTTTTCTTAATGTTTACAGTAAGTTTGTTGTTTTCAGACTTTCCCTTAGAATTTGTCGTCATATCAGCCTTTGGGGCGATGCTTCGTTTGTTTTCTTTCTCGGAAAGTTTTTGAACATTTTTCGCAATGTTTACCGTCTTTTGGGAGATATTTTCAGGCTTTTTGGTTAATTTTTCAGCTTTTTTGGTGCTTAAACTGTTTATAGACTTTTCACTTTCGCTTACAGTCTCAGCTTTTTGGGCAATGGTTTTGGACTTTTTGGTAAAGTTTACGGTTCTTTTAGCATTCGCAGCCTTTTGGTTTGATACTTCATTATCGAAACTCTCCAAATTTTCAATTGTTTCGCTAGGTTCTTTAAACTTCCTTTTGGGTATTTCTTTGTTAGTTTCGTCATTCTTACGTATTTTTGACTTTGGATTAGCCACGTTTTTAACCTCCAGAGATTTATTACAACATCCGATGTCATCAGTCTCATCTAAAAATTATAAAATTGATTTCCACTCTCTAATAATTTTTAAATCTAACTTTATACCGTGACAAGGCAGCCACTTTCCTTTATAGTTACTGACGAAGCTATATTTCCTTAGTCGATCCTTAAAATTTATAATAACGTCATAAATTGTTTTAAACTTAAGGAAATAATTTAAAAATAATTTTAACTTACCCCTAAAGTCATCTCTAATCCCTTCAAGGCTCTTTTAAAAGCGGGCTTCATCTCATTCCGGTAATCTTTACCGCAGCAGATAGTCTTAAAATAATCAACATGATACAATTGAACGTCAATTTACGTAATGATGGTCAAAAATGAGGGATAACTTTCCCAATGCACAATGAACTTAACTTTAAATGAACCGAATTTTAAGAACTCAAATAAAAAAAGTGTAAATTTACCGAGAGAACTTTGTCCTTGGAGAAGGGTTTAATTTCTGAAACTGAAACCCAGCTTCGACTGACTTCATCGTCTAAGTAGACAACGTGGTAGTGGCTCTAAATAAGAAAAATTAAATCTTAATTTTATATATTAAATCAACATTTACTCGTTGGTATTACCGGTTCTTCCGAAAGTTCTTCATTGATGTAGTAGAAGTTCAAGATATCTGGATCATCATCGACCATTGCTGGCCACCTAGGTTTAAAAGTACACTGGCATTATAAAACCTAAAAACTGGTACTTACAAATTGATTTTATTCACCAAGGATATCCGATAATTTTAGCCCAAACGATAGAACCAGCTGTAAACTTGTTGAAAATCATATCGGTCGATGTGTTATCCTGCTCCGGCGCCTCACAAGAATTATAGTCTAAATCTAAAATTAAATTTAATCTGCGTAAGAAATATTCTTTAAAATTAAAGTTTGAATCATTCTTTACCTTTGTTCATGCTGCAAAACCACTTTTTCGGTACTTGCCAGGGTTCTTTTATCTCGTCTAAGTAACGAAATTTGCGGCATTTTGGGTCGCAACATTCGACCCAAGTACCTTCTTGGGAATCAATGCGTTCTTTTTGAAGAGCTAAAGCTAAATCTTTCACGGTTTTCTTTTTTGAAATAACAGCTTTGCCTTTTGATTGAAATTTTATTAAATCTATAGTATTTAGGAAATTCTTACCAAGTTTATCGTACCACTTTGCTTTTTCGCATTGATGGAAGAAGAGCCTTTTTCCATTACCAACTGCTTAGGCTGCAACCGGTTTTTCCTCTGCCAGAGCTTCTTTAGTTTTTTAGGCCCTTTAGGCTCAGTAATGACTTCTCGAGGCTGAGCTTCGTCACCCGAAGCTTCGGGAGTTACAGCAGTATCTTTGCCTTCATTGGTCCTCGTAGTCAAACATTTAAACAATTCATCAGAAGGATAAACCGGTTCTCTCGGATTTGAGAATAAGCCTTTTTAAAAAAAATAATAAAATAAAAAAATAAGGATTATCTTATCCAAATCAATCAGAATCATTAGGCCTACTTTTTGGTTCGGAATATTCAGCATCAGTATCACAGTCACCGTTGATAACGGAGTCAAATATGGATTTGTATTTGTCATAAATTAATCCCGCCATGTCTCTCTCGGATATCTAAATAATCGAAAATATTGCTCAAACGCGATAATTATACATTAGATTCAATTATGGTTATAATTATTTTCAATTAAAACTTACAAGAACGCCTCTTCAATCCCTCTAAAAACTTCAAACTTACAACGAACTTTTTTCGATGTCACGTTCCAAGCGCTGATTTTCGTATATAACGTAACTTCCGGTGGCACTTTTCTATTCCGGAAGCAAACTTACGTTTTGGCGCGAAATTCAGTTTTGAGTTTAAGTGGGCAAGCCTAATTTTTTCAAAACGTAAAAATTTACAAACACGCGAATAATTAGGCTTTTTAAAATGGATTAATTTATCCTTTAAATGTAATTTCTAAAAATGTTGAAAGGAATTAAAGATAAGAATTCAAAACTTAGAAAAGAAATAACCATCGAAGGGGCAGATTCGGTAACTATATCAATTCTTTCTCTAGATAAAACATTGCAATGGTATATTGGTATTTAAGGGATGTTAATTTTTCGAAGGTTACTGAAACAAACGATTCCATCGAGAATTGTAAAAAATCAGAAACGAGAAAATCTAACGTTTTACCGAAGATATCCGGGACTGTTTCAAAATGCAATTCTAAATCTGCTACGCAATCAGTTCGGGATAGCGTGGAAGTGGTTACTGTTTCTAAATCATCTACAGTCTTTGAAATGAAACCTAAGAAGGTCAAAATAGCCTCTGAAAAGACGAGGGAAATTCCTTATCGTCCTGTTATCCGAGTAGAAAATGAAAATGTTCGATATTTGTCCACCGATCGAAAAAACAAAAGACGAAAATCGTCGCGAGGGTCACCGGGAGCTCAAAATGATAAAGTCAAAATACCAAACGCGGTGGAAATAATTCGAGCTTTCTTAGTGGGAGTTCAAACTCGAAAGGATCTGAAACAATGGTTGGAAAAACCGGATGTTCCTTCGAAACACGACAAAAAGCTCGAAGAGGTATCAACCGATCCGATCTTGAGTTATCTCCTGCACCAATTCCGAGAATCGGATGTAAATCAAATTCGACCAGAACATAATTTTCCATTGAAAGAAGTTCGTCAATTTATCGGTCCTCTTCCTTCAGAGAACATTTCTATCATATTGATAATGGGCGGAATCAATCCAACGAATCATCACGAAATATTTGCAGCGGGAGGAATGATTCTGCGATACGACCCAAACGAAAACGTCTTAAATCGATACAGTATGATGCCTGTACCTCGACACAATCATCGCGTGGTCTACCAAAATGGTTTTCTATACGTCATCGGTGGTTACGACCCCAGAGTGACCGTTAAAGGCCATCTGGTAGCTTGCAGCACTTGTTACAGATACGAACTGGTCACCAACACCTGGGAACGAATATCCGATATGAACCACGCCAGGGTCTACCACGGGGCCGTCGTTCTTCGTAACACGATATTCGTTGTCGGTGGCAAAAATCGGGACGGACAACTTCTAAGTTCGGTAGAAAAATACAATGAGAAAGAAGACCATTGGATTTTGTTAGAAGAAGGACTTTCAATCGCTAGAATGGCCATGGGTGTAACTACCCACGAGGGAATGATATGGGTTGTTGGAGGGTTAGTCCTGCAGCCATCCGAGGATAATTTGTGCATGGTGCGAATAGTGGAACGCTACGACTACGCGAAGAACTCGTGGGCCTTATTGGAATCGAGAATTCCCATACCAGTGGCTTTCCCTAGTCTCTGTTCTACCAAATCTACCCTGTTTCTACTTGGCGGTATCGTGTTTGACAAGCGAAGCCATGCGTCCGTCAAGAGCGTTAAAAGCGTACTTCGCTACAACGAGGACAAAGATTCTTGGGAATCTGACGGCAGTCTTCGATCGGCTCGGCACGACGCGGCCACTACGAGTATAGGAAATACCGTTTACGTTGTCGGTGGATGCGATTCAACTACAATGACCGTGGTTTATGACGTAGAAGAATACAATACGATCAAACACTCGCCCCGAAAACTTCAAGTATTGCCCTTGTCTGTGACGGGATGCGCCGTTGTTACTCTGCCAGTTGAGACTAATTTATAAGCAATGTTTAAATTTAATTTTTCTCAAAATTTTTTATTCGACAATAATTATAATTAAGGCGACTATTATCCCTATAAAATTAAATTAATGTTTTCGGACGAGCGACGCAATGGAGATGTAAGCTAATATTTCACCTATAGGAGAGCACCGGAGCCTATAAGGGGATGACCATGAACGCAATGCGCCTGGTAAAAACACCTCGCCCCTAAGAGTAAGAGGACCTTTTCTATTTCCTTTTGAAAGTAAACCAGTTTCCCCGATAGCTGCGAAAACATTAGCTTAAATCCCCATTTGCCGGCATTATGTAAAATTAAACTTCATTTAATTAAAAATCTCCAAAGATGTGTGATGTTTATTGACCATTTAAATAAAAGTCTAATTTCAAATTGGAAACCAACAGGAAAACCTCGTTATAACGAAATTCAGTTGGGAGATGGGGGAATAATATATTACATTATCTATTGACGTTAAAAAGTTTCATAAAAGGGTCAATAAACGCGGACAACATCATATTGAGGAGCCTAGGAGTAATAATCTGGAGTCGGACCTCAAGCTGATCTAGTCTTCAGTCGCTCCAGGGCTAACACAACCATAGATATGAAAAATAAGCTAGATCCACTACCCTCACGGCCAACCGGGGGGGAAAACGTCGGGAACCGAAGGCTGCCATTTGAGGGACATTATGTATTTAGCGCCATCTAGTCAAGAAGGATCAGACACTTTAAAAGGGAAAAACCGCGGGAAATTTGAAGGGATGAATTCTCGTTTATGAAAGCGCGGGAAACCTAAAGATGCTAATAGGCCATTTGAGTAAAAGCAAAAGCGCGGGAAATTACAAAATGATTAAGCAACTTTTTGAGGTTTGAGAGCTTGGGTAAAGGCGAAATAATAGAAGACTAAAAATGGTTAAAAGTTGTGCTTTTTGCAATGTAAACGCAATAAGAGAGTCGGGAAGGAACAAAAGTGTTCATTTCATAGGTATAAAAAAACATTTTAATATAATCATAATGTACAATAACCGAGGTGCATTTTTATTATTAAGATTTCTTCTGGGCAATAGTGAGTTGCATAGAAAATGGATAGCTGTGGTAGATCGAGACAATTGGAATCCATCTTCATATGATTCAGTGCGTAGTGAACATTTCCAGGAGGAAGAAATTTATGTTCAAAACGGAAAACACTATCTTAGAGATAATATTGTTCCAACAAAGGTTAATAACTAAAATTAAGTGGTTGATTGTGCAAAAATAACGTAGGATGGTGCGGGGAATACTTCTCCGGCTTCGTTGACTATGGCATATCGGATGCTCTTGGGACCTTTTGTGTTTGCTGGGATATGGTTTCCAATAACAGCCGAGATAGCCAAACTATTGCGTCACAGGACTTTGGTATTTATGTTAGTAGCTATCAACTGTAGTTGGAAAATACCTCTTGGGTATTTCTTGCTTGATGGTACACCGGGCGGCTCTTGACGCAGCTTGTGAAAGAATGTTTAGCCAGGATCAACGCCACTGGAGTTAAGTGCGTGCCTTTGGTTAGCGACGGCTTAAGCAGCAATTTAACTATGGCCAAAACATTGGGAACAAATTTGGATACAGAATATTTGGACCCCAGTTTCTCAAATCCTGCGAATCCAATGGGACATAGAATTTATTTAATCCTTAATGGAGGATTAAAACAGCCATCAAAAAGTGTTTTACAAATCTGCGCTTTGACAGAGTCATACATTCGGCAAAACGTTTCTGTTGATATGAAATCAAAAAACATTTCACTATCCATTGAAATTGCTGTTATGCGAAAGTTGGTAAATGCAAATGTATTTAGCGAGCTTCAAGAGCACATGTTCGATTTTGAAGTTGGTATCGAACACCATCGTAATAGATTAATGAAAAACATTATTAATTTGTACGCAAAGGTTCGCCTTCACAAAATAGCCAAAGATAAGAACCTACAATTAAAAAAGCAAGCCATTAGACAAAACTATCAAAATTATTTTTGTTTGAAGGGAAATAAAGCCTGTTAAATACCTTTATAATTCCGCTTCCCTGTAATTTATTTTGTGGATTCTTTTCAACGCCGGTACATAAATCTTCTTTTACTAAAACTAACAAGTAGCATCCTAATAATATTAATTATAACAATAATAAAAGGAATCAGGAATCTAAAATAACGTTGCTTCCGTTACAACGGAGGCAAGAAATATAAAATTTTCAACAATATCTTTGCTTTCGGCTTTTATAGCAGACGAAATACGTGTTCGCCATATTTTAGTTTTTATTCGTAGCATCAGATGGCGCGAGCATACACATGAAGGGGGTTGCTCATATGGGGGCGAAAGTGAATTAAATAATTCAGTTCTCGCCCGTCAGATGGCGCGGAAAACGGATTGTCCCTCAAATGGCAGCCACCTGGGTCTGACGTACCCCCCCATAGGGCAGTGGGTCTAGCTTATTTTTCATATGTCTATGAACACAACATCCGACGAATCAATCAAAGATACGAAGAATTTTGGCCTAGATTGACAAAGTGATGGTAGAGTTTGTTCATGGTCTGACGTACTGAAACTCTGGTAGAAAAAAAATTACCAAATGCAGAAGTTATGACCAAAGGACTAAGGACATGACACCCGCCCATTCGGAACTTCTAAAGATGATGGAGGAGGGAGGCAGGGAGCTGTAACTTATAGCAAACGAAGCTCCCGTGCAGGCTGGGAAATAAGGCAATTTCACTGGACAAAAGTCCAGTTTAAAAATTAAATGCTTGGGGGTCTACTGGCCACAAGGCCAGTTAATTCCAAAATTTTGTTTTGTTTCTAAGCCTACGTCATAGTGACAGTTTGTCAAGCTCATGAAAATTGTAACTGGCCCATGTCCAGTTTTTTAATTAAACTGCTTGAGCTCTACTGGCCACAAGTCCAGTTCAAAAATAATCCTTATTTCCCAACTTGCTCCCGTGCATAAAGAAAAAGTGAAGATTTATGGCAAATTTTGTTATAACCATAGTTCGTCCGCTTAAACTAGGGCCCGAATTAAGCAAAATTTTATCATAATCGAAGAAACTATTTATGGGGAATTTCAGTAAAATCATGGCATGCCTGCCAACATTATGGCAAATTTTGGTATATAACGTAAATTTTCACTAAAATTAGGCCCGAAAATAGGCTTGATTCTACCATTGATAAAATATTTATGGCAAATTTCCTGATAGCCATAGTGTCTGCTAAAAGTAGGCCCAAAATAGGCATTAAACCATATTTTGTTTCAGCTATAATACTTCCGCAAAAACTAGGCTAAATTTTACATTGATAAGGAAAATATTTAAGGTAAATTTTAAAATTAACAAAAGTGTACTATAAAAATAATGGAATTAAACACTATCATCCTCTTTTACTTGTACAAAATTACTTCAAGAAAGTGTATAACAAAATTACAAAAGATATATTTTTATCCAATGATCGACCCAAAATGAAATGAGAAACAATTATTTGTTCTAGTGAAAAGTTATAATTTATTCTTAAACACTACTCGGTTTTATCTTTGCCAGAGTCACGATGATGTAGAAAGACGCAACTAAACAAGAAAACACTAATCATCATGGAAAATGCGCTTAGATAATATGGATACGCTGATTTGATGAAACGCTCGTATTGAGTATGGGTCAAAGGTCGAACCGAAACTTGAGTCGAGCTATACAAATGAGTGTAACCTAACTTGTTATAATCCACTTTGAATTGATATACGCCGTAAACGTCCGGAACTTTAAAATTAGTCACGTATTCGTTTCCTAAACAAAAACAATTAAATATTTAATTTAAAGTTAATTAGCAATACACGTAGAACTAAACTAATACGTTATCAATACCATTTAATAAAGCGATAAGAGTATCATTTACTGATAATGTTTTACCTTAAGTATCGATCAATATCAGTGATAAAGGATAGAAATTACAATACCCAAAGGCCCACCCTATGAAAATTATAAGTAGGTCCAGACTAGGAGATTTTCTTCGCTTTGCTCGTTACGTAACGTTCACGCGCTTCGTATGTATTTCGCGAAAACATCATTCATACAACTGTACCCCAGGGAAAAATCTTTTCTAATTCTAATATTGTTCCTCGATTAATATTATTTCCTTTTGGAAGACTATGGAAATCCCGTTTGGAGCCATTTCTAATTATTACCCTTCCTTTGGGAACTCCTTGCTCCAATCGCGTTACTTCAAATTGAATAAATACAATCAATTCTAACTATTAAGTTACTCAATCGTATTTTTCTTTGAATATCTCTTTAAAGGGAGAATGAAAGGCCGAAACAACTTATTTTAAATCGATAAATAATGCTAAAATAATGAGAAAAACAATAATAGAACTCACCAAAAATATTTCATTATTTTATAATCAATTTCCGAGTACGCGTATTTAAAAATAAGCGTACTCGCTCGTGATTGGCTACTAGATATTATGCGAATTTTAAAAAAACACAGGTCGTGCTCGCCGATTTCACCGAGCTAGGCAGCCAAGGCTTAGCATCTGCAAGTTTCGGAACTTTGGAAATTGATTATAAAATAACGAAATATTTTTGGTGAGTTATATTATTGTTTTTCTCATTATTGTAGCGTTCTTTATCGATTTAAAATAAGTTGTTTCTGCCTTTCATTCTCCCTTTAAGAATGTAGATGATCTATCAATGTTTTTTTTTTAATTTGGCTTCTCTTTTTATGAGAAAAGGGGGCCTAGCTTGCAACAGGGACTACTGCTGGAAAGGTTATGGACAGGGAAGACCGGGAAAAGTCAGGGAATTTTAAAATGAACAAAAAAGTCAGGGAATTTGAAAATGAACAAAAAAGTCAGGGAATTTAAAAATTAACAAAAAAGTCAGGGAATTTGAAAATGAACAAAAAAGTCAGGGAATTTGAAAATGAACAAAAAAGTCAGGGAATTTAAAGATCTTTCAAGAAGCCAGAAATATAACTTTTACTATTATTAAAAGGCTTACGATCTTCATTTTATTGTAAATGGGGAACAGCGCTTGTTTTCTAGCCTTTTCCGGGGCAAGTGAGGGAACTAGACTGTACTTCGCGTTAAAGGCAAAAGCGAAAGAGAAAAAAATATTTTTATGTGGAGTGGCAGTCGCCGTCTAGACTTGGTTATAAAGGTAACACTCTGACGCAACGCAACGGGTATCTCGAGAGCGCGAGAATCTTTAATAGCTTCAAATTCGGTTTTAATAGTTGATTGGCCTTTGAAATGCTTTTAAAATAAAGTTTTGTTTAAGTCATTTTTTTTGACTTTGATGAGTAAATTTAGCTATTTAGAACTAACAAATATTCGAGAATTAGATTCAAATGGCCTGACCAAACCAAATGAAGAAGAATTAGACATTTTGAAAACACAGGTTTCATGGTCCCTTTAAGAATTCCCAATGCAACTTCTATCCTATCTTGGTTTCAGTTATAAATATCGAGATTTTACCGATACAATATCAGTATTAGTATTAATAAATCATACAGAGGTTTTAACCGATCCCATATCAGTTTCAATTATCCGATAAGGAAAATTACTCGTCGAGTTTTCGCCTCGATATTTGACACACCATAATTCTATTATTCAAAAGGTACTCGAGTAGCAAAAATTTCCCTCAAATTCCTCGTGACAAGTAGGGATGTGCGAGTACTCGTTTATCGTTGAGTACACGATCGAGTACTCGAAAGTAGAGTTCAAAGACTCGAAAAAAAATTCGAGTATTAGGTCTAGGCTCGATGAAGGCTCGAATCTGGGATTTGGGATGGCGTCATACATTTTTTTCGCGAATTATAGCTTATAAAATTATGCAAAATGTTTTAAAATAGCTTTTTTAACACAAATTTAACCTAAAAAATTAAATAAACTTAGGTTCAAAATCAAAAGTTTATTAAATTAGTACCTAGATCTTAAGCAAACTCCATTTTCAATAATATGAGAAAAAATATTTTACAAAATTTATCACTTATTAGTCAGCAGGAGTTTTTATTGCTGAGCAGAAACAAGAAAGAGTTATTATTGGTCAGGAGAGAAGGATGAATATAACAGGAATGGGGGAACCATGAATTAGCTATAAAACTTGCTTAAAATCAAAAGTAAAACTATCACTGTATAGTGCAGAATTCTATTAGTATTTTGAGTTGCAAGGTCGCTGAAATGGCATCAAATGTAGAACAACTTAATACTTCTTCAAATGCAGATAACATAAGAATATGCTCAAATCACTAATGATAGCTAGAGAGTAGAGACTACTATAACACATTAGTTCTGACTCGTTTTTAACAATAACTTATTAAGTATATTGAAATAAAGCTAAGCTTGATAATACTCGAAACGAGTATTCGAGACTCGAAACGAGTACCCGAGACTCGAAACGAGTACCCGAGACTCGAAACGAGTACCCGAGACTCGAAACGAGTACCCGAGACTCGAAACGAGTACCCGAGACTCGAAACGAGTACCCGAGACTCGAAACGAGTACCCGAGACTCGAAACGAGTACCCGAGACTCGAAACGAGTACCCGAGACTCGAAACGAGTACCCGAGACTCGAAACGAGTACCCGAGACTCGAAACGAGTACCCGAGACTCGAAACGAGTACCCGAGACTCGAAACGAGTACCCGAGACTCGAAACGAGTACCCGAGACTCGAAACGAGTACCCGAGACTCGAAACGAGTACCCGAGACTCGAAACGAGTACCCGAGACTCGAAACGAGTACCCGAGACTCGAAACGAGTACCCGAGACTCGAAACGAGTACCCGAGACTCGAAACGAGTACCCGAGACTCGAAACGAGTACCCGAGACTCGAAACGAGTACCCGAGACTCGAAACGAGTACTCGATAAGTAAAATTTTTCAAGACTCGGCTCGAGGCCGAAAAAAGAGGACTCGCACACCCTTGTGGCAAGGCTTAATTTTCACTCTAGTGCTCGAGTAAAAAATTAACGAGATTTTATTATTTTTATATTAATGCTTAGTGCTCATCTGTTATAGAATACGGTTTCTATTCGATTTTGGGTAGTTTAATGGGGGAAATAAAAGGTCCACTCACCAAAATATTTAATTGATTTTTCGACGGTGTGGTGCTTATTGCATCGAAATCCGAAAGTTTACTGCGAGGCAATCATTGTACCGAATACTATTAACCTTGGAAGAAAGGCCCTCAATGTTTAAATATAGGGACGATGTCGAGTAGCAATGTTGATTTTGATAGCCTTACCCCCCACAGATCCTAATGAAACTTGGAACAAAGCTTCTTCAGGATGGCATACAAAAATGAAGAAAATTTGGTTGTGTAGAAACAAGTACTATTTCAGTTATACGACTTAAAAGTATTATCTAAAATGAGGCTGAAAATAGGCGTTATCGCCCGATTGTGTGCTTCACTAAAAGCAGGCCTGTAAGGTAGGGAATATCTATCCAAGGGGCTTGGCAGAGTTATTAATACTACATGGAACTACCGTGTAGTATGACGTTTTTACACCTACTATAATTTCTCCTAAGGAATATGTTTCACCAGAAAAAACACGAACACAACATGGTGCACATTCCTATCTTACTAAAAAACTTCACGGCCTAAAAAAAGGCTCGTCGTAGATCAGATTGTCCACTTTTTTAGAGATAAAAAAAATGGCTCTTTTTTTAGGCTGTGAAGTTTTTCGATAAGATAGGATGTTGTGTTCGTGTTCTGTCTGGTGAAACATATTCCTTGGGAGAAATTATAGTAGGTGTAAAAACGGCATACTACACGGTAGTTTCATGTAGTATTAATAACTCTGCCAAGCCCCTTGGATAGATATTCCCTACCTTACAGGCCCGCTATTATTGAAGCACACAATCAGGCGATAATGCCTATTTTCAGCCACATTTTAGATAATACTTTTAAGTCGTATAACTGAAATAGTACTTGATGCTACACAACCAAATTTTCTTCATTTTTGTTTGCCACCCTGAAGAAGCTTTGTTCCAAGTTTCATTAGGATCTGTGGGGGGTAAGGCTATCAAAATGAACATTGCTACTCGACATCTTCCCTATATTTAAACACTGAGGACCTTTCTTTCAAGGTTAATAGCATTCGGTACAATGATTGCCTTGCTGTAAACGTTCGGATTTCGATGCAATAAGCACCACGCCGTCGAAAAATCAATGAAATGTTTTGGTGAGTGGGCCTTTTTTTTCCTCCATTAAACTATCCAAAATCGAATAGAAACCGTTCCCCCCTTCTTCGAGAGGGAAATGATATACCAGCGCAAACTTAGCCATAGTACTAGCGAAATACGGAGAAAAAAAAAACTCCCTCACTTCTCTACCACCCTTATAATTATATTTCAAACCACCCCAGTGACCTAGAATAAGAAAGAAAACCGTTGACTATAAGAGTGAGGGAGTAGTGTGCCCATTTTCTGGAGGGGTGGAAAATGAACCACAAATATGTCAATTACTCGTACCCGACTCCACACCCAAAATTCACTGCTCACACAGGCCTAGTTTTCACCAATATAATATCAGTTACATAGATAAAGGTTTTTACCATCGAGAAATAACCCCCAGAAGGAGTCGTAAGGCAAGCAAAATAATTTTAGACCATTTTCCTCTTGCTTAAGAAGCCCTCCATCGTGTGTCTCTGGAGTCCTAAATCTACCACAACATGGCTGCGTCCAATAGAGTCAATGAAATTTTTCAATAGAGGCCAAGTCCCAACCGCTGTTAATTAACCATTTCTAAACTTTATAAATTGTTTTTTTGGATTAGGAAACCTATGGTAGGTTGTTCCTTTCACTTCTCACCACGAAATTAAAAGTAAAAGTAAAAATTTTGGCCAGCCATTCGCGGGAGAGCTGAGAGACGCGACGTCATACGCTGATAAAAGCAGCCGCTACCCTAGGGAAAAAACTCGCCACGCGCGCCGCCAAAACTCAAAATAAAAAAACAATCACGCCGCTGGATTTTTTTTCCTTGCGTCGGCGTCTAACCCGACATATATGAAAGCTGACAGTTTGCCCTAAATTATCGTTTCTTTGAGGTGTTTAACGGTGAGAGAAAAAATCATTAGAGACTTTTGTTTGCCTTACGACTCCTTCTGAGGATGATTTCTCGATGGTTTTACCAATATAATACAGGCCTGTGCGAGTACTCGACTCGAGACTCGAAAAGTAATATTTGGGACTCAAGAAACTTTTCGAGTCCGAAAAAACCAGATATTGGGACTCGAGAAGGACTCGTGAATGGCAGTTGCTATTGGTTGTAAGAAGCTTGACGTCACAATTGAAAGAGAGGCGAAAGAAACCAAAAGTAAAACTGAAGATTAAGCCCCACAAGCCAAAATCCTTTGTATATTGAAAAGTCATTTTAACGACTCGAATTCATGGGGAGGACTCGATTAGGACTCGAATTTATGGGGAGGACTTGATTAGGACTCGAATTTATGGGGAGGACTCGATTAGGACTCGAATTTATGGGGAGGACTCGATTAAGACTCGAATTTATGGGGAGGACTCGATTAAGACTCGAATTTATGGGGAGGACTCGATTAAGACTCGAATTTATGGGGAGGACTCGATTAAGACTCGAATTTATGGGGAGGACTCGATTAAGACTCGAATTTATGGGGAGGACTCGATTAAGACTCGAATTTATGGGGAGGACTCGATTAAGACTCGAATTTATGGGGAGGACTCGATTAAGACTCGAATTTATGGGGAGGACTCGATTAAGACTCGAATTTATGGGGAGGACTCGATTAAGACTCGAATTTATGGGGAGGACTCGATTAAGACTCGAATTTATGGGGAGGACTCGATTAAGACTCGAATTTATGGGGAGGACTCGATTAAGACTCGAATTTATGGGGAGGACTCGATTAAGACTCGAATTTATGGGGAGGACTCGATTAAGACTCGAATTTATGGGGAGGACTCGACTTGGACTCGAAACATTGTTTTTAAGCCAGTTGAAGGACTCGAGAACTCGACACTAACTTTAAATAGGACTCGAGACTCGAAAAGTCGTTTGGTTTGGACTCGAGACTCGACTCGAAACCCTAAAAATTGGACTCGCACAGGCCTGATATAATATCAGAATGAGTTATTGATATAAGGTTTGATATCTAAACTTTTAAAATTCTGAGATACGCGTTTTTAGTGTAAATATAAATCACAACAGAGGAACCTCTGTGTTGGTATCAATTTTGGTTAAACTCGGATATTATCCAACACTATTTTTAAACATAATTATTACAAAACATTGACATAATTTAGATTTACCTTTTTTCTTCAATGGGGCCCTGACAAATGGATCGATACGAACAAATTCAAGCTGCAAGTCCTCGCTTTCATAAGGCACCCATTTACTCTCTTTTAAGATGTGTACTTCGATAGAGTAAACCTGAAAGAAAGCAGTTAAGGAAATAAAATTCCTTTGAAATTGGCGAAACAACGTACAACATCGTCCATAATCGTATAAGCTTCGGGTGGCGTAGTTTCTCCTTTCTTATGATGCTTGATATTACCGGTCTTAAGAACGCCTTTTTCTTTAAATACCCATTGGGTCAAAGCGACTGTCAACTCAAAATTTCCTGATTTCTCAAACCTGTGACATTTATCGAGAGAATATGTTTAGAAAAATCTGTTACCAATCAAATTTCAACAATTACTTTTTGCCTCCGATAGCTTTTTGAACCGGAGCTTGAAAGAAATGATCGCTGAAAAAGTCCAAAGACCCGGAAAATACTACTCTAGCGTTATTACGAGCTTGTAGGGCCGAGATTAACAAAGTGCTTCGGCCAACCGAATGAGGGTACTAGTTACGAAATAAAGAAATTTTACAAATTTTTACTTACTAGAGTTTTTAAGTTTTTTTTAATCTGCCGGTAAATTTATAGTAAATACTCACCTCGGTAATTTTACTGTCTGTGTTGTAGCAATAAGCTGTCGGAGATGCTCTCAACACTTCTAATACTAATGGATTTTCACGATCCGAAATAATTCCCACACCCTTGAACAATAGAGGATTAATATTTTTGCTTCCAACGACTGTTGGGGCATCAATTAAATCAGTAGGTTCCGCAACAATCAACGTGTGCTAATGAAATATCCCAAAATATTATTCAATTCACGAGGTTTTAAGTTACGGCATTAGTTTAAAAATTACTTTTCCATCATCTGAAAAGTCGTAATTTAAATGATCAATGACTGCCGATCCTTCTTCATCAATTTCAAAACCATTTTCGCTAGCTAATTCGCGTATTAGATCCCCGACTTCGGAATTAGATGCAACTAAAACATTGCCACCGTTGTCAATGAAGTCCGTGATAGCTTGGACATTTAGGCTACCACCAAATTCTAAAACAATGTAATTTTTCAGTAAAATATATTTCTTTCCAACTTCACTGTCACTCGGGTAGAATTGCAGTTTATCTAACCGATATGTGCCTTTTCCAAAAAAAAGACCTTTTTTTGTTTGGAAAAGGCGGATAGTTTTTGTTGGGTGGGTTACATAAGGCGCAATCCTACTGTAAAGTATACCTTCGACAGACGGTGAAAATAAAATTAAATGTTCGTAAAGATATTCGCCATATTTCACTAGACTTAATCCTGGGTCGTCGGCCGTCTTAAATGATAGTTTAAAGCCTCTATCTGAGGAAAACGTTTAATTTTAAAACATTAAAAACTAAATTTAAATTCAAGGTAAATAAGTGTGAGCCAATGGTGATGGCAATCCTGCTATTATGGCCCCTAATTTACGCGACATGGCCTGTACTCCAGGGAGCCTGGAATCCAGGAGGCACGCCATACACCAAGGCCTACTAAATTAAAATTTAATTACCTTGTAAAGTTTTAAAAAAGATTGAATGACTCTCCCTAATCGCTAAATTATCGAGCAAAACAAGAGTTTCGCCACCTGCATTAACTAAACTCGAACATAATATGGTTGTAATTGCCAATATTAGAATTTCCATTAGATACTTCATTTTTAGAAAACGTCGTTGTATCATGTATGGTTGACGTGTACTTTTTTCAAACAATAAGCCGGCACCCGGTGAAAAGCGCTAAATATGCCGGTGGCCCGGTAAGGCGGAAACAGTCTGCGAAATAAGACTAGTCCCCCAAGTAAATTATTAATTACATGGACCACTTTTTTATTTATTTTTATTTTTTGCTCCAGTAATTTGACGAGTTAGGGGCCGAGTCCGAGTGGCCTTACAGCTCCAGGCTAGGAATAGTAACACAATAATAATGTGACTAGACTAAAATTATTAACGTACAAATTAATTAATACTAACGAGACAAATTAATTATAATAACACGACAAATTAATTATAATAACGCGACAAGTAAGTTATAATAACGCGACAAGTAAGTTATAATAACGCGACAAAGAAATTTGGTTATGATATATTATATCAAGAATCCATTCAGGTTCCATAAGAATATGGGAGCATAGCTTTAGCCTCTGGTACCATCCTCCCAAACTTCGTAACAAAAGTTCGTCTGCAATTTTCGCAACATTTGTACCAGGCTGGGAAATAAGGCAGTTTCACTGGACAAAAGTCCAGTTTAAAAATTAGCTTGGCCAGTTTAAAAATTAAATGCTTGGGGGTCTACTGGCCACAAGGCCAGTTAATTAATTCCAAAATTGTGTCTCTTTTCTAAGCCTACGTCAAAGTCCTACGTCATAGTGACAGTTTGTCAAGCACATGAAAATTGTAACTGGCCCATGTCCAGTTTTTTAATTAAACTACTTGGGCTCTACTGGCCACAAGTCCAGTTCAAAAATAATCCTTATTTCCCAGCCTGATTTGTACGCTTAGATCTTTTTTCGGTCGGCTCCATTTTTATTACCTAAAATATTATGTCAAGGTCGTTAGTGTCCGGAGCGACATAGAGACTTTTAATATAGGGAGTAGAAACTCCTGCCTTTGGCAAGGCAAAACGAGATGTAGCTCCCCAAGCAACCTTTGCCAATGCTAATAACTGGCCGGGCCAACTTTCGGTCACATGACATCACCCCGCGTTAGAGGAAAGCTATACCGGAAATCGACCCGGCCTTTTACAACGGTTTTTTTGAGCTACATCTTCTCCTCAACTTTCCACTCCCTACATTAAAAGTCTCTATGGGAGCGCTTTACTTGAAAAATCGATTCGAAGCAGACGAACTAGAAAGTTTGGGAGGATGGTTATTGAATCGCGGCCCTCCCATATTCTTATGGAACCTGAATGGATTCTTGATTATATAAATAAAAAACCTCCCGAGAGCTATGAATTTATTATCACATAAGTTCAAAATCTGAGGGTCACTGGTCCCTGGGACTAGTTTATTAATTATAACCATTCATAAAAAATTTAGACGGGAACAGTTTAATATATCCATTTTTAAATTAAAAACTAGGGGTAACTGGCCCGTAGGACCAGTTTAATAATTAAGTTTTTTTACGGAATTGAGGCAGGACCAGTTTAAAAATTCAAGCTTTCTTCCAATTTCAATTTCAAGACTTTTTCTTTCAAAAACAATAAACGTCGATATCGATCCTAGACTTAGATAAAGGGCTTACCAAGTTACCAGCGGGCTTCTAAATAAGGATATTTTATTTAGTAGTAGACTAGTGAGCTCCCTCTCCTTATTTATTTTAGTAGTCACTGACTACTGAGGGTAAAAATAGGGGTATGAACAAGAAGGAAAGACCGTATTAATCGGTATTAATATAATGCTTTGCCAGAAGAAGATATCTTCTTCTGGCTTTACCCATCTCGTAAGTCATATTTGCGAGGACTGAATTTAAGCTTTTCTCATTTGTGTATAATCTCGTTTTTTCCCTTTTTGGGTTTGATGAATATTAGAATTGAGGTAAATGTTTCACTAGTCAAATTGACTAGTTACCCCCTGATTTTCATTAATTTTAGTAGTCAGGGCATTTATTCTAGTAGTCAAATGCCGTGACTAGTGCTTTATTTCCAAGCCTGGTTACCAGCGTTGGTATTAAGTAACAATGGACCTTGTCGTAAAAACTAGGCAGCAGAGTGCGGCACGATTCACATATTCATGCATGCGGGCGCGACGGCTTGGGAGGAGTCTGGGACTCTCCACATTCCTCAAAAAAGAATATACTCTGAGACCATTTCGATGGTAGAAAAGGGGGTAGGCATCCTTCAGTATCAGGCATACAAGAGGGGATGATCCTCGCGCTCTCACCTTGGAGGAGATTGCTTGTGATTCTCTCTCTTCCAAGCTCTCACTGCGCATGAACTCATGCACAGTGAGAGCGCGGGGCTCACCCCCCTTTGTATGCATGATACTGAAGGATGCCTACCCCTTTTTCTACCGTCGAGGTGGCTGATAGAAAAAATTAAGTGGTAACTGGTCCTAAGGACCAGTTTAATAAAGTTTTTTGGACGTAATTGAGGCGGGAACAGTTTTCTCCCAATTTCTTCTCCAAGACTTTTTTCGTATCAGTTATTTTTTTTTTTTTTTTTTTTTTTGCTCTGGTGTCCAGGTATGCGCTTGGGCGGATGCCATACAACCCGTGTAGTGACTAAGTCAGGTAGATGTCATATTCTTCAATAAAAAGTCTTTAAGTTTATGCTTAAACAAAGCGGCAGAGGTAGCCGACGTAATCTCGTTTGGTAGGGAATTCCATGGTAAGATGGTGCGACGGAAGAAAGAGAACTTCATGGCGTCTTTCTTCGAATGACTGAGGTGCAGCTTTTTGTTAGTGCCCCGTGTAGTGATGGACGAAGCGGTGAAAGAGAAATAACTCTGGGTAGGATGACGAAGCAATTTATATAAGGTCCAAAAACATCCGTCGGGTCTTTATAGGGATCCACCGAAGTTGGTGAATACGTTGTGACCGAGGAAAATTTTGGAGCGAATAAGGTATTTTTGATGCTCTTGCCTGAACATCCTCCAAAAGCTTAATATCTCGTACATGATAAGGGGACCATATACAGGAAGCCGACTCTAGCAGAGGGCGCACAAAGGAGTTGAATAGTGTAGTTAAGAAGGCAGGTGTCATGCCAGGCAGTTTATACTTGATGACCGCTAGAAGACTATTCGCTCGTTTAGAAATGTTCATGATATGCGCGTGAAAATCAAGATTAAAGGTGATAATGAAACCAAGGTCCCGGTGTTCAGCCACTCTCTTGATGTTTGACCCACAGAGAAAATAGGGCGACGGTATTGTTAGGTCAATCTTGCGAGCCTGGATACTGAGAAGAACTGTTTTCGATTCATGAAACTTCAACGCGTTCCGGATGGACCAAGATTCTAGATGGCGGAGATCTTCCTGTAGTGTTCTGACATCATCAAACGAAGTTATTGTACGAAAGATCTTAAGGTCATCCGCATATAGTCGAACGGATGACTTGATGACCTCGGGAAGATCGTTTATGTAGACTAGAAACAAAAGTGGGCCCAAAACACTGCCATGAGGAACACCACTGTGAACAGGGAGTGGGTGGCTCAGAGTAGATTCAACCCGCACGCGTTGCAGCCGATTTGATAGAAAAGCGGTGATCCATGATAAAAGATTGTTAGTAACGCCATACATGTTCAGTTTCGCGAGAAGGCGTTGATGCGGGACAGTGTCAAACGCTTTGGACACATCAAGGTAAATTACATCAACCCGTTTCTGAGCATCGAAAGCTTCGAGCCATTCCTGCAAGGAAGAGAGCATGTTGGAGACCGTAGACTTGTTGTTTAGAAATCCATGTTGATACGAGGAAAGATACGGTCGCAAATGAGAAATGAGTGAAAGTCGAATGCATTTTTCTAAAACCTTGCATATGGCGGAAGTGAGGCTAATTGGCCGGTAACTAGCAGCACAGGATTTTTTTCCAGAGTTCTTGTAGATGGGAGTAATATGTCCCATACGCCAATCATCAGGTAGGGTTCCGTAAAGTATGGATGTCGTAAACAAAACGTGGAGAGGACGAAAAAGAGTAGATGAGCAATTACGCAGGGCTCGATTAGGAATAGCGTCAGGGCCAGAAGAAGACTTCACATCCAGTTTTTTAAGAGTGAGCCGTACTTCCTTAAGGGTAGGGAGATAATCTGCCATGGCAGGTATTTCGAGGTTAGGCAGATCCGAGTCATCAGTGAGTTGAAGGTTAAAGTTTTGAGCGAATGTGTCATTAAAGCAATTAGCCATTCTGAGATCAGAATCAGTCAAATGATTATCATCAACCTTGATATTAAGCCTGGATTTCGGAACTCGTATTTCTTTTTTAACTTGACGATAAAAGGCCTTGGGATTCGTCTTGACGGACTGAAATTTCTTACGTTGGCGTTGGGAACGAAATTGTGAGACCAAGACCTTAACAAGTTTAACCTAATCCTTGTAAGCTGTAGAAGCCAAATTATACGCATTTAATTGATCAGCTCGATCAAGATGGCGCAACCTCTCCCACAGCTTACTCTTCATGCAAACTTCTCGTTTAATAGCCCTCGGAAGGCGAATGCGTGAAGTCTTCGGTCGAGGCTCATAGTAAGGAACACAACATTCAACCACGCAAAAAAATGTTGACTTGAAAAACTGCCATGCTTCCTCCATGGGTAAATCGCTTAGAGGAGACCAGTCAGTACGCGCCACCATAGAGTTAAGTTTGTCATAATCGCCTCGAGAGTAGTCGAAGTCATTAGGGAAAGTCTTCGCTGAGCTTTCGCAGGCTGTTAACGGATAGATAATGTTGAGGGATTGATGATCACTTCCTCCAATCGTTAAAAAATGTGTGATATCAGGGGATATTAGGTTGGAGGTGATGACGAAGTCTAAGGTAGAAGGAGTTGAACGACGGGTTCGCAATTGACTAAAGCGAGTGGGTCGAGTTACGTGTTGCGATAGAAGATACTGAAAAAGACAGTCAAGCAATAACTGGTGCTTACGAGACGCATTACGTTTCAATGTCATATCAGGCCATTTAATTTTTTGTAGGTTAACTTAAAATCACCTGTGATGAGGAGTTCAGGGTGTTTTGAGGAAAGCTCGGTGATGTCGTCAAAAAGCTCGACAGTGTCGTTGAGAGAACAGTCGGGAGCACGATAGATACACCCAAGTGTAAGCCATGAAACACCCATAGGAGGCTTCAGCGTGAGCCATATCGACACCGGAAATTGAGATGGGAACTGTATTTCATGAAAAATGATATCAGCTTTCACGTATATAAGGACACCGCCCCCAGTCTTTCCAACACGATCCTTCCTGCAAAGAGTATATCCGTGTAAATTCAGTAGGGCTTCTTCACAACTTGCAGTAGCCCAAGATTCCGTCACGCAAATGCAATCAGCACCCCAAGTCAAGGCTAAGACAAGTAATTCAGCCAATTTTCCCAATAAAGATTGAGCGTTAAAGTAAATAATTCGAAACTGGGCGGGGATGGAATTCAAATGAAGAATGGGAGGTGAACGGGCGGGGTCTAAAAGTTTTTTGGAGCGGCCGAAGACAGAGGTAAACGTGGGCAATGAAGGATTCGACGAGACAGTACCGGTTAGAACCAAATTAGTTTGGATGGAATGGAGAATTTCCTTTACACAAGTTTGGGAGGAATCCAGAGTATAAAGAGAGTCAGAGAGAGAATCCCCCGGGGGAGTAGTAACAGACGAATCTACAGGCACTATGGTGCCTCGTCTTATGACTAGATTAGTTGCCCCTTCCTCACGTCTACGACGTAATTCAGCAAGTAAAGATCGTCTCTCCTGTTGTTGGCGATCTGTACGATCAGGAACCACAAGGAAGTTGATATCATTATAGGGGTCCCTGCGGAGAGCGTACGCCTCTTGCACGAAAAATTAGCGATCCCGCACAGAAAGAAACCGGAGACGGAGTGGTCTTCTCTTAGTTTGGCCAGTACAAAAGCGACCCAGGGGATCAACCTTGATCTGTTGACAATCAGAATACGAGAAACCCATTGGTTGAAGAAGTTCGGTACAGAAACGCCAATCTGCCCGTAAATCACCATCATCATAGACGTCAAAGATAATGGCATTATATTTTCTTGTGTTAATATCAAGGCGCTCATCAAAAACACGTCGTATGGTTGGGACATCCTGCGAAGTAGGTTGTAAGTCGAGATTTGTAGGCCCCAAAAATGATGGAGTGAACTCGTTCGGTTCCGGGTGGAGAGTGTCAGAGAACCGCCCTAGAGAGCCTACCTTCGTATCAAGGTCACGATACTTAGTTTGTAGGTCGGCAATATCAGACATTGCTGAGGATGATGAGGTCGAGATATGGGTTTGTAGACTGGTAATGGAGTTTTGACATTGTTGAAGGGTAGTAGCGAGGCCAGCGATAATAACCTCCTGAGACTGTAGCTCTAAAGTAAGAGTAGAAATGTCGTTTTGGATATCAGAGAAGGCCCGAAGTTGAGCAGTCACTGAAGCCAAGGTGTCTGATAATTGTGCCACCGAAGATAATAGAGAGGGCCCCAGTTTCAGGCAAGCGGTACAGAAGAATGTAAAGTTGTCAGTTGGTGAATCGATATGGGCGTGATAAAGTTCCTGAGACACATTAACGCATTCGATGTGACACCAGAACTGGCAGATCTCACAAAATAAGGCTTTATGGTCATTAGCTACAGACTGAGAGCAGATGGGGCAACAGGCGGCCAGGATAGGGTTACGCTTAGCAAATCAGTGGTGACCTTTGGAGACATACGTGATTTGCAAGAGTTCTTTATATTAACCTTGACACCAGAGCCCAATTTGAGAGTTTTGAGGTTAGTACGCCGAGTTTTCTTGGAAAGATTTGGATTAGGGCTGTGAACTTGTGACGAAGAACGTTGAGTGGAACAGCTGGGTAGTGTAAAGTCAAGGGTAGAATCAGAGTCCGATATTTCAGTCATAATGAAGGAAATTATGAAAGAAAAGTTTAAATATTAAATTTTGAAGAGGTTAAGCCTTGGCGAAAAAAAAAATAGGGTTAAAATAACTTTTAACTTTTAGCGCGCGGACAAATTCGAAAACGCGACCGTTCACGTTTAGTTGAGAGTGTTTCCAAAAGGCAAGTGTAGATTGTGGTCTAGAGTCGAGGTGAGGACGGTTTCACTGGGATCGTAGAGGGAGAGGATGGTGAGCCAGACGCCTTTGAGGTAGCAGCGGACCGCAACTAATTCGAGAGGAGGCAGAGGGGTAACTGGAGACGATTGTGGGGATGTGCGAGGCTAGTAGGATAGCCCCACCACGCCGGTAAGTGGTACGGTCGGTTCGAAAGGTTTTGTAAGTGACAAAGGCGAGGTTGGTGGTGGAGGAGGGTCCCATTGTAAAATTATTTTTTAGAGGATGCCCCCAATCATGACAAACTTAGATCAGTTCCTCCTTTGCCTAAAAGGTTCGCCAATTTCGGCTGAGATAATGCTAAAAATCGAATAAAAGGTTCATTTCGAGCGTTTAAGAAGAGTGAGCAAAGTCACTGGACATTGTCCGATAAATTTTCCAAATGTCCCATAACTTTTAAGTTTTGAGAGGGGGTCGATGGACATTTGCCCGATAAAAAAAAATGTACTTTATCCTAGCAATGTGTGAATTTTTTTAAAATGTCGGGAAACTTTTTTTATTTCCATGGCTGTATATTTATATACAAATATATAAATATCTGGGACGGAAATAAGAAAATTTTCTTATTGGACAATTTCGGCTGATATAATGCTAAAAATTGAATAAAAGGTTTATTTCGAGCGTTTAAGAAGAGTGAGCAAAGTCACTGGACATTGTCCGATAAATTTTCCAAATGTCCCATAACTTTTAAGTTTTGAGAGGGGGTCGATGGACATTTGCCCGATAAAAAAATGTACTTTATCCTAGCAATGTGTGAAATTTTTTTAAAATGTCCGGTAACTTTTTTTATTTCCGTACCGGTATATTTATATACAAATATATAAATATCAGGGACGGAAATAAGAAAATTTTCTTATGGGACAAATGTCCAGTAGCCCCCCCCCCCTTAAAAATTCAAAAGTTATGTTACATTTTACATTTAACAAAATTACCGGACAATGCTACATTTCCTGTATCAAAAGGTTTTTTATCGGAAATTTTGGAAAATTTATCGGACTATAACCAATGACTTGTGCTTATTTCCGTCCCTAATAAATATATATTTATATAAAATTTTTTTATTTCCATTCCTATATATATATATAGGAATGGAAATAAGAAAATTTACTTATCCATGTTTCGCGGGAATCGCGGCGCCGCCTGGGCTAATCGGGCTAATGGGCTAATCAGGGGGTGATCTAGCATAAGCAGAAGCTATCGTGGTTTATTTTTGTTGTCACTAACAGTTGTTGACGGTTTTGAGCTCGGGTTTCAGTTTAAAAGGGCTAACTTTTTGTCAATCGACAAACATGCCTATCGAAGTGCCATTTTTTATTTCTTATATTTCCCTTTATATCGTATCTTTGCAAATTTTAAATTGCAATTCAAAGTCCTCTACTCATTGGAAACTCAAGTTAGAAGATGGTAAAGTGCTCGGCCTAGATCCGCAATTAATAATTAGAGACGAGTTAATTAATCGGTATGACGTTAGCGGTCCTAGGCTTAACGATGATTTAGGTCATATGTATCGAAACGAACGTCATAAAAACTGGGATAAAGAACCAGACGCTATCGGAGACACGGTTTTCAACATTATAGTATCCACAATTCTAAATAAGGGTATGTGGTTTAAAAACGGTAGTAATAAAGGTGACAGTAGTTGCGATGATAACTCATCGGTTAAAGAAGCCCAGTGTTCAAAAGCTAAGGATTGTACGAAACAATCTACTTACATGCAAGGTGAAAAAGAGAGGTAAGATATATACGTTTTGCAATTTGGCTCATTTACTGACGATGCATTTTATTCCGCATAGATATAATAACTTGCGCAAGCCTTCCGAAATTAGTCGAATCTCGTGTAGTCCCGATGTTAACTTCACGGAGTATGATTCTTTATCCGGCGTTGCAAACAGGCATGATCATCCTAGTCTACCAGAACCGGACGTAATTAAATATTTCCAAAAGAAGGGCAGCTTGAAACGAGAAATCGGTATCAAAGCGATAGAAAAGCATTTAGAAAAGTCTCTTCGAGAGGTCGGACAATTTAATATCCGATCGAAAAAAGATTGCTCGTGATATTAACGTGGTTTTCTTCTTTCAATTCCAGAGACCTAATAGCCGTAATACATTATATCAAATTGGTAACTATTGGAGGGTAAAAGGCGATACTAAAAACTCCATCGAATGTTTCCGTAAAATTCTTAAGCAGCAACCTAATGATAAAGACGCGCTACTCAGCTTGGGGAGAATATTATTTCATCTGGGTTACCTGGAAGACGCGGCGTTTTTAATTAGAAAATCATTAGAACAAGCTCAAAATCATCCAGACGACTTCTTCCGTCACTTTACCCTTGGTCAAATACTAAAAAGTTATGGGCACCACTACGAGGCTTCCCTTTACATCAAACAATCACTGGTTTTGAATCCAGACTACAAAGTAAGGATCAATTTTATAGATACCCACAAAATTTAACGAAGTGTCTATTTTGGCCTGTTTTTCGGTCTAAAATATCCTCATTGGTGACTCTTATTTTGGCCCGAAAAGAAACCAAATTCAAATACTGTTTTGGCCTGATTTTTAGGCTCCACCTCAAGTGAGGAAACGTGTATTATTAATTTTGGTCTGTTTTTTGGGCCTCAAAATGACATACAATAATTTGTTGAGGAAAAAACTTTTCGTTACTCTTATACCTAGTCGCCAACGCAGATACAACCTAACGTAGAAGATACAAGCTTGGAAGCTAAGTATATGGCTCATTCATTTTGTCAGAAAGTCAGCTGGAAATATTTCGGAGATTTTAATTACCGGACTCAAGTAATAGATATAATTAATTTCAGAGCCATTTCAGTTTCGAGAATTCTTCTTCAACAAATTTTGACAGTTGATGCTGAAGTTACGGGTAAGTGAAAACATTTTGATACAATTTGTTGAATTATATTGTCAAGACTAAGTAAGGAAATAATTAAATTTAAACTAAATTAGACCCTCTTATTGATAAAAGCTGAAATATGAATTTTGAAGATTGATTTTTTGCTATCTAACGAGTAAAAGAGATTTTACCTTCTAACTTTAGATTTTCTTAACATTAACAAATTATCATACACAAACCCACCTTATGCCATAAAAGGAAGTATGAACTGCTTAAAGTGAGGATGCACTGATTTTTTCATGAACTCCCAATGGAATTTGAGCAGTGTTTTTGGAAATATATATATACCATGGATTAATTATGCGTGCCTAAGGATAGACAGCAAGCAGATAAAGTTCAAAATTGTTCAGCCCTAACCCAACCTAGCGGCCGCAATTGGTAAACCGGATTTAGGGCCTATGTTTGCTGGATCAAAATGAACGTAGAAGGACCGAACCCTAGCTTCCTCGTAAATTCCTGGAATTTCACTAGAAATTCTAGATAATGGACTTACTTTTCATCAAGCGGAAATTACCGGATTCTTATCAATCCGCCACAGCTTTTCTCATTTCTCAAACTTCTCTCGAACTTAGGGAAGGCCAGCTGCGCAGCTACATTTTATTTACTGATAAAAAAGTCTTGGTATTCAGTTATGGGGGGCGACACCCCCTTTTCTCTCTTGCTCGAGAAGCCGTCCGGCGTAGAAGTTTGATCCACTAGAAAGGGGAGTAATAAGGAGGCTGAAGCCCAAACCCCCGGGCTGACTGGTTTAGCTTCTTTTTTAAAGAAATGTTCCTCTGCTGTCTATCCTTAGGCACGTATAATTAATCCATGTATTGTCATAGGAATTTTAAAATAACACGCCAGTAAAAATACATATTTTATAATAATTATTTTTGAAATTATTAAAATAAAAATTCGCAACAATACTTCACCAACAATATAGCCACGTGCCTACACTTGATTAAATCAGACAAAAATTCCGTTTTTATTTTCACATTTTGAAGTTTCTTCAGATCTCTTTAATCGAGAGGTTTTATATCTGAGGATTTGAATATGGCGTTTTAATAATATATCATAAATCCAAAAATATAATCCATAGGCATTCGAAAAAAATGGTGACAGCGTTAGTTTAAGATAAAAGGTTTGCTAAAGTACTAGAGGGTGTGAAATAAAGAATAAAGAATAAATGAAAGATTGGAAGTAAGTAATACACAAGAAATGATTTCAATACAACATAGAAACTCATTTTTTAACACTGGAGTCTTTGATTTCCAGAAAATGGGATTATCCAACTGCGGGAAATTTTTATTTTAAAAAATTTTAAAATGGCGATTGTAAAATATGTATTTTTCCAAAAATGCTACTCAAATTTCATTTAGAGTTCGTTTGTTAGAATAAAAAAAATTTCACCATAAATTCATACTTCGTATTTTTGTGACCAATTTGTGGTGCTATATATAAGCGAGTTTGTAAATATAATTCAGCATAACATATTGTATTGAATATGGTTTCAATTACCCATAATTTTGGCTCTAACTGTCAAATTCTTGGAAAATGAATTTCCAATAGGGGGCTCTGAAATTGGTTATATCTATTACTCGAGTCGCGAGTCTAGCAAAATCTCTGGTCAACTTTCTGATAAAATAAATTACATCAATTTTGCTGCGTTCATCAATGCGTACTGAGCTTCCTGTAGCCTTCCAAGTATCTATCTTATACTGCTATCTTATCTACATTGATGACTATCAGAGCATGGATAAATAATAACTTACGGGGATAAACTTAGTGGTAAAATGTTTGAACGAATCGCACCCTCTAGCATAAATTCGTTCAGCCGGAAAATTCCAATTCAGGGGGTCAAGTTCAAGTTAATCAAATAAATATTTTGTCTGCTCTTTAAGTAGCCTCGTTATTGTAACTTCGTAAGGTTGTTAACGTCACATTAAAAGGTATTTCATAATTAAATCAAATGTTTTCGGGAAACACCTATAAACTTATTTCGTACCCCATTCCTCGAAAAGGAAAAGTTTGAAAATGATATTTTAAAAAGTATCATATCCGTTATAAACGCTAATTTTGGTATGTGGGGTGCGAAAAATGGAAGCCAAGGCTTAAGTTATTTTTGTTAAAAACATTTTATTTCAAAATTTAAATATCAGATAGGGAATAAAAATAATGTACGCAAGCAGAAATAGATGAACCGAAATTATCAACGAGAGCTTAGATTGGGAAATGCATTTTATTTGGAGTGAATGGGGAGGGTAAGCACTGGGGGAATGGGCTTCCTCGGCCTCAATGAAATACCGAGGAGGATCTTGGGAAACTGATCGCCCCACGTAGCGACGGCTGCAAACCAAGCCAGGTGGCGCATTCAACGTTTCTCGGCTAGGCGAAATTCCGCGGGGGAGGGGGCTACAACTGTCGTCTAAGAGAGGGGAAACGGAGAACTTGCCTGTGGCGTTAGAGGAATAGCTCGTTGATAATTTCGGTTCATCTATTTCTGACGCAAGTTACTTAGTGTTTAAACGCATTAATCAACATGAAACAACCTCAACAAATCGTGAAAAAATTCTCAACGTACTATACATTTTTGATACTAAATTTTCCGAGGTCACCACGAGACGTCAAAGTTTCTGTAAATCTATTTCCAGATTTGAATCGGTAATAGACTTAATAAATTAAAATGGGGATCAAATCTGGCAACCCTGTTATGATCAAACGTAAAGTCTACGAGTCCCACTTATCATGGATGTAAGTTATTATTCATCCATGATTAGAGCAACGAAAAGTTAATATCTTCACAAATTAATGTCATTTTGAGGCCCTAAATACTGACCAAAATAGTTTCGTAAGAGGCCCAAAATAGTATAGGCCTAATGGCCAATTTTATTTGCCTGCTAATTTCTAGGCATGAAAAACAGGCCAAAATTGTATTTTCCACGCTGCTGATGTTATTTAGGCCTGTTTTCGGTCGAAAATAGTAAACTCTACAGCTACTTTGGCCCGTGAAACAGGCCAAAATAACCCCAGGCTAATTGGGCCTGAAATAATATATAGGCCTGAAATAAAATAGGCCAAAAAAACGGCCAAAAGCTAATGGTCGAGCCCATGCAATTTTAAAGCAAATGTTTCCTTTCCAATAAATAAATAAATAAATTTAAAGTACACATGCAATCTGTCTCTATTCGGGCCTAGTCTCGCGTCAAAAACATGCATTTCCAATTCAAAAATTGAAAAAAATCCCGAAGGTATCAGCATGCTTATGACATCAGTTTTACAATCGAATTTACTCTCGCCATGGAAAATAACTCTAAATAGTCCGTTTTGATTCGCGGTTCTTGGGAAAAGTTTTAAAACCAGGGGTGGCCAACCTTTTCGGCTCATAGGCCAAATTTGAAAATTGCAACTAGATCTCGGGTCGCAAGCTTCAATTAAATTTGCATTTGGAAGTTTCAAACCCGTCTTCCTTCATTGAACCATAATTCGTACCACATAAACTTTGTGAAGAGAAGCAGACGTTGCAATGCAATGACCAGGGCAGGAAAAAAGCTTTCCAATTATTGAGACCTCACAAGATGGAAAATTCAAGGTTACGATGCCGCTGTTCAGCGAAGAGAATGAGAACCTTACGCGTGTTGGGCACCACTGGTTTAAACGAAAACGTTTCAACGGTATTTTATTAATATTAACTAGATCTGTAACTATAATAGTATCCAACATTTATGGCATTAAAAATAATAATGGCCGAAATACATAAGTGTTTGAACTCGAAAGAGACACAAATAATGAGAATTCTGATCAAAATGATTACACCTTAAATGTTAGAAAATCTAGTTAATATTAAAAATGCCACGACACATTTTCTTTTCCCAGGTAACGCGATTCAAAAGGGACTTGTTAGTGTTATTTTCTATGGCGGGAGTAAATTCGATCGTAAAACTGACGTCACAAGCATACTGACATCTTCGGAATTTTTTTCAATTCTTGAAAAGGAAATTCACTTGTTCGGCGCTAGACAAGGCCCGAATTCAGCCAGGTTGCATGTGTACTTTAAAAGGGGAAATCTGTTAAAGAAAGAGTCCCTTGGAATATTTCCTTTCCGCAGTTTTCTTTATGTCATAGACCGTGAGAGAACTTATCGCGGTAGCAGGGGTGACCAGACTCGCTATATTTCCCAAATACTTTCCTGTTTTTTTCATTGCCTTCATAAAATTTTAACTAATTTCCTATAAATCACTAATTGTTATAGTAATCCAGCATTCATTGAACCATAAATTAGTAAAATTTTGAATTTTTAGCCTGTAACCGCTATATTATATATTATTTCGCCTATATTCTCCTATAATTTAAGATTTCCCTCCTGACCAGGAGGGATTTTACCTGGTCACCCTGCGATTCTCCATTTTAGAAGTCTTCTATCAGATCTTCATCAATTGGAACAAGGTCTAATAAGCGGGAAAACAATATTGCCCAATTAGCTTATGTATTGCTTTAAAGGGGTAGTGCTGCGCACGATCTAGTCAAAATTTTGTGATGAAAAAGCTTAACGGGGACTTACTTAATCTCCAGCGCATTCGAGAAACGAGTTAACGAGTGCACTAGTTATGTTGACGATAAAATGTTTCAAACTAGAATAATGTGGCACGCGCTTTTATTCATTTCCACTACAGATAAGAATTTTTCCACGAACCTTTGTTAAGTGGACTTTCTTTACAGTTAAAAATTGATAATTTTGAAATTTTTATTTGTGAAGTGACTTGCCGCCCAATTAAGAGATCAGGCTCTATCCTGAGATGTTCTAGAATATATAATGTGAAAGAAAAAAAGTTTCATGATATAGGAAAGCTTTTAGAGGTCAAGCTGACCACCTGGTGTACTAACCAGGCGTTAAAGTATATTAAAAGTGCAGCGACGAAAAGCTTACAAATTTTAAAAATAAATGGCCGTATTTGCTCTAAACCTATTTTAAAATTGTTGAAATTGATATTAAAAAGAGCTTGAGCAAAAAATCACTCATGCTTGCTGCGAAATAATTTATGTACCTTGAAAACATGGTAAAGTCCATTTGGCTGAATATCATTTTTTCTAATTTGTGTATTTTGTCCATGTTTCTCTAAAATTTCTAGTTTTAAAGCTATTCTTGAGTGAAGGGAAAAAAATTAATTTTGGGGAGAACCATTCGAAGCCCGAAATGTCAATATCACAAAATGATTTATAGATATTCAGACACCATTAGAAATACATCAGACTATTCAAATGATGACCTTATATTTTATATATTGCCTTTCATGTTTTACCGCCAAAATACTAGTTCCATGAATTTCAGTTTTTTTTTTTTTTTTTTTTTTTTTTTTTTTTCGAACAAATTTAAACCCTACAGAGATTGTATTTAAACAAAGAGTCTCTTAGCCTTTCATTGTGGTGTAAGGTGACAGCGAGTTCGAGATGCTTTGCACAAAAGTGTGAAAATCCTATTTTAAGTCTGGATAAAGTTTTCGAAATTGTGTGTAGACTTCGTGCATGTTCGTTAGAAAAAATCGGTTCTGAAATTTAATACCATCTTGACAAATAGTCATAAATTCTTTACGGGACACATTCTTGACACTTCATTTCTCTGTAAAAAGAACCCACTTTTGCTTCAATTTCCTCTGATAGCTTATTCCACATGCCTTTTTAAGGATACATTTTTTGATACCTTGTAGTCCTCTCAAGCTTCACTTAGCTCGGATTTTGGAAATATTAGAGTTAGTGGAGGTACTATTAGCGCGGAGTTGACGGTAGTCAAATGGGAAGAGCTTTGATTAATAAAATGTTTATTAAAAATTTTGGTTATAGTTAGTCTGATACCGAGGTATCATTAACTCTTAGGTGTATTTTTAGTGGAACTATAGTGTACCCGATGATTTTTAACTGTAGTCCAAATAGAGGAACTATTATTAGGTAAATTATCATTAAAATAGTTAAATTTAGCTTCTCTTATTTTTAATGTTACTAGGTTTATAATGACTATGTAAATGTGGGTTTAATTTTATCACGCTGGTGCGTATGGGATTTAACTTTGTTGTTTAGCCATGGTGGACTATTTAAGAGTTTCCTCTTTAGTATAATAGGGGCATGCTTATCAAGCATATCAAGAATCGCATTTTGAAGAGAAGACGCTGCCTGATTTGCATTTAACATTTGGATATTATCCAAAAATTCCAAAAAATAAGTTTTAGTTTTGGTTGACTGTGAGAAGGGACCATCCCTAAATGTTTTGAAGGTTCTGGCTGGTGACTCTATAGAAAATTTTTAGACACATTTAATAAACCCTGATCTACTAGATTCCATCATATTTTTGGACAATCTCAAAATTCCTTGAATTTTCCCTGACCCTTGGATAGTTTCAAAATATCAATTTTGATATAGTGTAAAAATTACCTGAATTTTTAACCTATTTTCAAATTTCCTGACTTTCTAGGCTTTCTAGGTCTGTGACAACCCG
Source organism: Odiellus spinosus (assembly GCA_963920705.1). Taxonomy (NCBI): domain Eukaryota; kingdom Metazoa; phylum Arthropoda; class Arachnida; order Opiliones; family Phalangiidae; genus Odiellus; species Odiellus spinosus. Next base: position 4,232,718 of record OY987230.1, read on the forward strand.
GTCCTATGACATCGATTTTTTCGGCTTTAATTGGTACCCCCCTTTTTTTTTTTTTTTTTTTTTTTTTTCATCTCAAGCATGAATAATTTTAAAACATGAAATTTTAGAAAAGCGAGAACTGCACCACTATAATCCTCGCTTCAAGTCTATGTAAAGACATGTATCTGAAAATGAGGGATAGTGGTTAAATCCTTGTATTTCCAAAACTACCGCGTATTTTCTGCATAAATTTTGGATATGTTGGTTTCAAAGGGAGTTGAAAGAGAATATAAAATTTTACTTGGGATAGAACAAAGCTTTGACTTCAGTAATATTCAGCCACCTGGGCTAAGCAAGCTTTTTGAAACAAAATATAACAAATATATACGCCACAAACTAAAGTAATATCTTACTTTCTTATTCTTTATTGGGTAAATCTTTCCCAAATCGCCCAGTGGCTCCCACGGCACCGATTTCGATTTTGTTTAAACTTTAACCACTTGAAATATAGACCTTTTGATTGGGAAAGCCAAGTTTTTAGCTCAAAAAATTTAGTATTTTGAAAGATACAATTTTTTGAAAAAACCTTGTAGAGAGTCGACTAGTTTTAGCCCCAAAATTGTGGCGACTTTGAGCGAAGATATCTAAATATGAGTTAAAGTGACACGCTCCCAATTTTTTCTCTATTTTATATTAGTGGTAGAGACCACTATGCGCCTACGCAAACGTTCGAAAATTGTTCCCTTTATTTTATAAAATTCCTTAAAGGTGCCGTAAAATCTCGCAAAACCGGTAAATAGAATATCTTCAGCAGTCTCTCAACCATCGAAAAAACATTCTGGCTTGGGAAAAAACTACTCTTATAGGGTAAAATGAATCGTAGGAGAACGAAAAAAATGCAAGAAAAATCCTGGGAATTGTACTTTCGAAGCTAAGGGGCCTCGAATTTGGGGTTTTTTGAAAAATCTCAAAAACATGGTTCCTAATTGTAGCTTTTTTGGCAAGGTAGGACACTAAAATACAAAATAATCTTAATATCATCTGAAAGCAGAGGTTTCAGTCTATTAGGTTTGAACTCCTTCGTGTTCAAACGTTAAGAAGAAATCGACAGAATCTGAAGTTTAAATTAATAGTTCTTACGCATTGAACATACAGGGTGTTTCGAAAAAGGTGGTAAGACCGAGCATCAGTGGGTTCTATGGGTCATTTTAAGACGAAAATGTTCTATGACGTTTTGTCGTACGGAGCTCCGTTTAAAAGTTACGAAATGAATCATGTGCGGATGACCCCTTAACGTTCATTAATAAACGTATATAAACAATGATAAAATACGCTTAATTATTTAGCTGGGTTTTTACAAGCTTCATTTTCATGGATGCTTCTAAGCTAGATTTTTACACGCTAAACGCGCGTATCTAAACGAAACAGATATTTCACGCGCACTTCATGGCTTCAAACGCCGGTGAATTATTAGCGAAAAAATTACGCTAATTTTTAGCGTAATTTTTTAGCGGCTAATATAAGCACGCGCTTGATAAAAAATTGATATTAGCATTGAGCATACGTTTATTAATGTACGTTAATCCGTACATGATTCATTTCGTGAGTCTTAAACGGCGCCCCGTACGACAAAACGTCATAGAACATTTTCGTCTTAAAACGACCCATAGAACCCACTGTAGCTCGGTCCTACCACCATTTTCGAAACACCCTGTATGTTCAATGCATAAGAACTATTAATATAAACTTCAGATTCTGTCAATTTCTTCTTAACGTATGAACACGAATGAGTTGGAAACACAAAATGAAATTTTGATATGTTATAGACTGAAACCTCTGCTTTCAGATGATAATAAGATTATTTTGTATTTTAGTGTCCTACCTTGCCAAAAAAGCTACAATTAGGAACCATGTTTTTGAGATTTTTCAAAAAACGCCAACTTCGAGGCCCCTTAGCTTCGAAAGTACAATTCCCTTGGCATTTTTTCATTTTTTTCGCTCTTCTACGGTTCATTTTACCCTATAAGGGTAGTTTTTTCCCAAGCCAGAATGTTTTTTCGATGGTTGAGAGACTGCTGAAGATACTCTATTTACCGGTTTTGCGAGATTTTACGACGCCTTTACCGAATTTTATAAAATAAAGGGAACAATTTTCGAACGTTTGCGCAGGTGCATAGTGGTTTCTACCACTAATATAAACTAGAGAAAAAATTGGGAGTGTGTCACTTTAACCCATCTTTAGATATCTTCACTCAAAATCGCCACAATTTTGGAGTTAAAACTAGTCGACTCTCTACAAGGTTTTTTCAAAAAATTGTATCTTTCAAAATACTAAATTTTTTGAGCTAAAAACTTGGCTTTCCCACTCAAAAGGTCTATATTTCAAGTGGTTAAAATTTAAACAAAATCGAAATCGGTGCCGTGGGAAGATTTTCCAAAATTGGGCGATTTGGGAAAGATTTACCCTATTAGCATATTTTCAGTGCAGGGCCGCCACAGATTTTTCATTAAAAAATTCCCTGATTTTTACAGCTTTTCCCTGACCATCTAAATCTTTATTCTTTGACCAATTTACCCGTTTAAATCAGTACTTAAGCGAAATTAAAAGTTAAAAAAAAACTTTAATAAATGAAAAACCTTATTGACCTACCTTTTTTTTAATAACCAATTTTGACCTTAAAGAATATGATTATTTCACGCTATATTTTTAAATTCTCTGCTCAGTGTTACTACGCCACTAAGGCGCTTTTTATAATCACGCGAACTGTGGCTTGTTATGTAATAAGTTATGTTAACACTCATACCCCAGTTTTAACTTATTTCATCCAATTTCATCTTGTTTTTTTAATATAAACAAGAGTCTAGCCACACACCTCTCCGTGAAAACAGTTGTGCTTTTTGTTGTTCCGTGAGAAAGTATACCGGAATAATTTTTGCCTTTATCAAAAGGGTCACTAACCAAAAATGTTTCAAAGGTTCTGGCTAGTGATCCCTTAATCAATTTTTACACGTATTTGTGTAGCCTCCATGGTCGAACGGAATAATACTAGATTTGAAAATTTATTGTGGAACAACATCGAAATTCCCTGACCCTTGAATAATTAAAAAATTTCTTGACTTTTTAGACCTATTTTAAAATTCCAGCTTTGTGACAACCCTGTCAGTGTGTTTTTCTATTTTTATTAACGGAAAGCGTAAGTTTATAAGTTATCTTCTATAAGTATGAAAATTAGCAAAAAATTTTTAATGACACCTTCTCTGAAAGCAGACTACAGCGTGACGTCAGAGTAACAAAGGATAGAGACCTTCTGCGGCCAGAATTGAAACTAAGTAGGCGTGGCTATGGCCGAGGGATATGACATATATTTGCAATAACCATTCAAAATTGTGTCTCAAGAGGTAGACTTGTACAGGCAATTAGGCTAGCAATGAAAGCACAAAATTTTTTAGAAACAATGATATAACTACCTAATACACCACTTTGCTCTTCCACTGTGCGCATGCCCGTGCTCGAAACGCTTACTAGTGCCGAAAAAAAAAAAAACGTTCACTTGATGAGGCGCGCGTAGTATCCCGCGTATTACCCCTTGCAGGTTTTTTTTCCTGCCATTTTCACCAAGTGAAAGTTCGCCCTATGCCGCTATGGCGCCCCAAGTAATGGCTAAATGGTGTATTGTTGTAATTAAATTGACTGTGAGTGGATTAGAATTCTTCAAAACAGAGTCAAGCCATAGCAATGTTGAACAAAAAAAGGCGAGCGAATCACTTTCAGTCCCACCTGTCATGAAACATTTTATTCGGGTTTCTTTAACAACAAATAAAAAATAAAGTATAAAACCTAGTCCCCCTATTACAAAGTTACCTTCTCTTCTAATATCCTTTTTCAGTCACGCTTAGTAAATCTTAGAGCGGATGTCGCCTCTGAAACTTGTCGATGAAATACACGGGGCCCGTGTATTTCATCGACTCTGAAACTTGTCGGCGATCTCGAAAAATTCCAGCGGCGCCAAAGCAGCCTGCAAGGAACGAAACGAGGGCGGCTAAGCCTTTGGGTTCGTTAAGCCTTAGCGTAACGGTAATAAAAAAATGATAAATTATTTCAGTACACCTCTCATGAAACATTTTGTTATAGTTTATTGAATAACATTTAAAAACCAAGTATAGGCAACTAATCACAATTTCACATGGCAATCCCTAGTTAGTTTGAAACTTTATTTTGTCAGGCGGCCGCCAACTAGTGACTAAGGTATCGCTCTGGGTAAAGACCGTAGAGCCGCTAGATACAGCCTGGCGCGAAATCTCCGCTTAGCCAATGAATATTGGTAGTTTGATGGTTTTAGTCTACTTACTTTTTTGGTTTGAGACATCTCTTGGGTACTAAATATACTGTGTAGATTTATGATTTGTGATTCATGCTTTTATATTTTCAAATTAAATTAAACTACGCTCAACTCGAGATGAGAGTATAGCTACCGGGAAACCGCCATTACATTTGCTATCAAATTTCAAAAAGTAAATCTCCCAAGAAGTGGCTGAGACCCCCATTAATACGCAAAATGATTCTATTGGCTGGCATGATAAACGTGAAGACCACACGTGAATCTTAAAGATGGGAATCTTAAAGATTTCCCCAAGACTTATTGACATAATGGAAGACTTCCCCAAGACCTCTTAAGACTACATAAGACACCCGAAAGACTTTCTCAAGAACTCTTAAGACTAACTTTTTTGGTAAGGGAGGTGTCATTAAGAAAAATGTGTGTAAAACAATAGAAGCGAAATACTTATAGAAGACAAGTTATAAATTTATGCTGAAAGTGAATTTTTACTTGCAGAAACTAAAACTTCCACACTAAATAAATAGTCATAACAGAATACAAAGTTAAATTCTTACGCATATTTCTAATTGCGATGTTTAAATGCAAATTACAAATTTAGACGACTTGTAGCAATTAAATTTAAATAGTTTAATATTCGGCCGATACCGAAGCTTTACTGGCCGAAGCGAAGAATTCCCGATTCGTTCCATCCCTAAATTTGACCAGACCCATGGTGACATCATTGGTCAAACTAATTATAAAGTAACCTTTGCTGCCTTTCAATATAGTCACAGATTGGCATGCAAGTCACTGTAGCGAAATTCAAATACTTGTTTTGAATATAAAATATTTTGTACTAGAATTTCTACTTTACAATTTGTGAAAGTGACGTGTCCTCTCCTTAGGTCCCCTAATACTTGTAAACATTGCTTTAATACCAGCAGCTGTGGCCAAACAAAAACTTTATTTTACAGGGTTCGTACAAAAATGGAATAACTGAAAATATCAAGGAATTTAAATGTCACAAAAATCAGGGAAATATCAGTGAAACTCTTAAAAGTTTGACATGAATCGTGCTCTTAAAAGTTTGCCATAAATCAGGGAAACTCTAAAAAGGTTGGCATAAATCAGGGAAACTCTAAAAAGATTGGCATAAATCAGGGAAACTCTAAAAAGATTGGCATAAATCAGGGAAACTCTAAAAAGATTGGCATAAATCAGGGAAACTCTAAAAAGATTGGCATAAATCAGGGAAGCTCTAAAACATTTGGCATAATTTAATCCAGGCAATTTGCGCAAGTATGAATTTCAATGACACCAAGTTGCTATGACCTTAATCAGCTTTATTCGTAGTTTTAATTACATTAGGGCTTTCAAAATATTTGGTGCACCTCGAAAAAATCATGAAAATTCACTGATAAAACCTGGAAAAATCAGGATAATTCACATTTTAAATGTTGTACAAACCTTGACTTGGTATATTTATACACTTTTAACTATAATTCTAATTTTATATATTTTTATTTCAACTAGCCGGCTTTGGAGCTCTTAAACGATCTACAATCATTACCAGAAACTTCTGTCCACGCATACACGCTATTTATAATTGCCTTTCTAGTTCTGGCCGTTTTATTAGGAGTTTTATCCACCATTGAAGTAGTCAGCGGCGTCTCGGAGGAACATTTGGGGTCAAATTCCTCCTCGGTAGAAGTAACAAAAACGCAACGACATTTTAATCGAGCCATGGCGATGCGTTCGATGAAACTCGCGGTTAATTCTCGACCATTTAGATTCAAGAAGTATTAAAAATTTTAATCTTCTTGATTTTTTTTAAACAGCTTAGTTCTGCGATTCCTCTTTTTTCAACTAACGACTTCCTCGCTAGCCCTTAGTTTTTTATACATGTAGACTCGAAAAGATCTCTTGCCATTTTGTAGGACTAAGACTAAATCCTTTTTCAAATTTCGAAAAAAAAAAAAAAAAAAAAAAAAAAAAAAAAAAAATTACAGAACGTCAACTTCTAAAAAGTATTATTACCAAAATTTCTCAAAGATATTTTCATCTTATTTTCCAAGCAAAATTTTGGTTTTGAACTTTTGACCATTAATAAAGGTCGCGATAAGCCTTGAACGACCCTTTCATTCTACACCTTTTTTTCTAGTTCAAACGTTCAACCGCATTTTTGTGGCGAAATATTTTAAAGGGAGAATGTACTGGTCATACAATTAATTTTTCCAGGTGTCAAACTTAAGGTGAAGTTTGAACAAAGTTTTTAACATAATTGAATTTAAGTGTGTAGGAAAAGTTGTCATTAGCTTGAGTACTCCTAGAGAAACGAATGAAGCCAGTACTCGTTCAAGGAATGAAGCTAGGACTTTTTTTTTCTATCAAGTGGAGTACGGATTGAGTATCGAGTAATGAGCTGAGTATTAGTTCGAGTATCTAGACGAGTACTCGTTTTATAAAACCAATTACTCGTTCGAGAATCAAGGCGAGTACCCGTTTTGCTATTAGACCGAGTACTCGTTTTGCTATTAGACCGAGTACTCGTTTTGCTATTAGACCGAGTACTCGTTTTGCTATTAGACCGAGTACTCGTTTTGCTATTAGACCGAGTACTCGTTTTGCTATTAGACCCTGTACTCGTTTTGCTATTAGACCGAGTACTCGTTTTGCTATTAGACCGAGTACTCGTTTTGCTATTAGACCGAGTACTCGTTTTGCTATTAGACCGAGTACTCGTTTTGCTATTAGACCGAGTACTCGTTTTGCTATTAGACCGAGTACTCGTTTTGCTATTAGACCGAGTACTCGTTTTGCTATTAGACTGAGTACTCGTTTTGCTATTAGACCGAGTACTCGTTTTGCTATTAGACAGAGTACTCGTTTTTCTATTAGACCGAGTACTCGTTTTTCTATTAGACCGAGTACTCGTTTTTCTATTAGACCGAGTACTCGTTTTTCTATTAGACCGAGTACTCGTTTTTCTATTAGACCGAGAACGCGTTTTTCTATTAGACCGAGTACTCGTTTTTCTATTAGACCGAGTGCTCGTTTTGCTATTAGACCGAGTACTCGTTTTGCTATTAGACCGAGTACTCGTTTTGCTATTAGACCGAGTACTCGTTTTGCTATTAGACCGAGTATTCATTTTGGTTAATTTTATACCTCCATAGAAACTATTGGCTTTTTTTAATTGTACTACCCAGTTTAATGGAATTTCCAGGAGTATTGAGCATAGGAATTGTTTGGTTATCAAACTGAGTATTCGTTTTAGTATCATGTCGAGTAATGCTCAAGTATAAGCGATACTCTACTGTCATAAGAAAATATCAATCCTTTAACTCTTGAAACAAAAAAAAAAAAAAAAGACTCGTACACCCCTGATGATTGATTATAAAATGGTGGTATGACCAATTCATTCTCTAGTTAACGAAAGTTCCAACGTGGCCCAATTTAGTCTAAAATTTAATTCCGATACTATACGCCTTCCATTATTAGTCGAAAGTACGATATTCCGTTATCATTTTTAGTCTTAATGCGGGATAAATGGGGTCCAAAAACAATGCCTTTATATTATTGTTTTTAATTTCCGAAGAAAAAAAATCTGGTCATATTATTTTATGGTTTTATGTTTTTGACAAAGTTAAGTACTTATTTTTCATCCGCGAAAGAAAGCCCAATGTTAGTATATTAGACTATAGTAGTCACAATTTGTTGCCCCCCCCCCCCCCCCGTTTTATTTTTTTATGGAAAAAAATCAGTCAAGATATTTTTTGACTCAAAATTATTTATTTTGGTTTTTAAAGACAATATTTTTTGGCGATGACGAAGATAGTTCACGCCTCTATTAGTTTATTATTACCTATTCAGTTGTCATTCCCGTTAGGGCGTATGTTTTTTAAGGAAGGAAAAAGAAAAAAAATCGTCTTTTTAAAACAGTGAAATGTGGAATTTGAAAATGCAATAAAAGTTTTGCTATAGAATTTTGTAGTAGCACATTTTTATCGTCAGAAGTTGATTATGCGAGAAGTGATCCTCCTCCCGCTGTCCTGACACCTTTTTCTATGGAACAGAGCTCCCACTCATTCACTAAAAAAACTACAGTTTGGTCACTAAATAAACCTATTTTTGCGAAATATTGGAAAGAGAGGTAAAAAAATTTAAGACTTTCTATCATCTGTGGTAAATTATTCTAAAATTTTAAAATCAAAATTATATATTTTAATTGGAAAGTCGCTCTGTAAAAAGCGCATCAACCAGGACAGAACCAACGCTACTTTATTCCACTTAGAAATGTTTATTACGGGCACTAATTATTAAATATTTTTTTAAATTTTGAGATAATTATCTCTACGTAATATTGATAGGATGTGTCATTAATTACACTCTTGGGTGGGAGCCACGGGATCGCGTATTTCCTGGCACACAGATTAACAACTTGAATATTGAAGTTTTTAAATTAGACTGGGCGCCCCTGGTGCGAGAAAAAAAATTGCCAAATATTGGACCTGAGCCCATTTTTTTAGCCTAAGTGTTTAAAGACCTATCAGAGGGCAGACGCGTAATATGCCAGCAGTTTCGAAGGATTGCCACCTGGCTCAAGATAGTGGAAACTAAAGAAAATCAGTTATTTTTAACGTAGTCTTGCGCTGTTTATCTACATATATATAAACTAGAACAGGGGTATTACTTTTTAGAGTGTGTGAATGCGTAGTATATACTACAGGTTTCGTACAAACCCTGAAATATCAGGGAATTTGAATGTTGCCAAAGAATCGGAAATTTTTATATCAGAGATTTAAGAAGGTAAGGCTGAGTATTCTTATTAATAAACCTAAGATGGTTTAACAGCTAGTAATCAGCGAAATTCATAGTTTTTATTATGGTTTTTAAAAGCTTCGTTGTACTTGGAAATATCAAGGAAAATTCACTGGTAAAACCTGGAAAAATGAGGGGAAACTACTATATCTAGAAACTGTTTTGTGAGAAAATAAAAAACGAGACAAAGAAATTTGAAAAGGAAGATAAATTTTAAGCCATTCGACATAAATCATCGACAGTAAACTGGACTAGAAGGCTTCTGGTCCAACTGGTACGTTACGCTTTCAAATGGCTGTATACTTTTCACGTCATAGGAGTCGTTTAATATTTCTTCTAGTCCTTTTTACTGTCTACGCATAAATTGGAGACACACCAAGTCACTTTTTACGTTATTAACTTCCGTTTTTTTTTTTTTTTTTTTTTCGGAAGTCATTCAATAATATTTAATCAAATCTTAAATATATTATAGATAACACAATCAATTTGATAATACCGTTTTCATGAGATTTAAACAGCTTTTATAGTTTTAAACAGTAACAAAAACACAAATGGAATGCGAAAAAAGTAAAAAATTCAATAGAACACTTAGTTATTTGTAATAAATTGCGAAGCTGCTACATACATTCAAAGGGAGAATGAACTGGTTAGACTTTTTTTAACGGATCTCTGCCCAAATTATATTTTATTAACCTAACTTGTTGTAATATTTTAGCTGATGAAGGGTCACGGCCCGAAAGCTCCTAGTTTTACTATGCAGTTCTAGTTTAGAAAAATACACTAGTTTTAACATCCATGATGTAGCAGTTCTTTTTATTTGTTTATTTTTTTTTAATAAAACCTTTTAATTAGACATTACCATGGAACGTAATTTTAATATTTATAATAACCTAAGACTTTTGTCAAGTTTTGCTATTGATACTGGCTATTTTATCAATATCGCCATCAAATTCATTCTCATTTTAATAACATTTAATAATATCATAATTTTAATTTTTTTGAGAGAGTGAAATGGTTCCTGAAACATCACTTTAGTCAGTTCCGCGTCGAGTTGACATACGTAAAAGTTAAATTTTGGCTTACAAACAAACGTTTCTCACTCCGTTTAGTGGAATTTTGAATTTTAAAAAGGTCCTCATCTAAAAGCGCGTTTTCAAACAAGATTTTTTTGGGCAGAAAAAATACCTTTTTCGTCATAACTAAACCTTGAAAACGAGAATAACGCTATGAACTAATCAAGCAATTTCTGCCGCAATTGAAATATTGTAAATGAATGTATTTGCGTTTCACCTCAAAACTCTCGCAGAATGCCCAGCCATTCTCTTAACTAAATTAAGTTTTTTAATTTTTTAATTCCAGAGTTATAATAAGCCAACAAATCGTATAAATAATAAATAGCCTAATTTTGTAGGTGCTAGGGACTTAAGGTGGAATTGACCATCGATACTTTCACCAGTACTTGGCTTTTGTATCAGTCTAACGAGCTTGTGAACTCATGCCTTAATTACAAGCTACGGTGATATTTAGCTCGTACGAATGTCTTGATGTAGCTTGCGGACTATACTTGGCCGTCAACAAAGTTATAACAATACTTTTTAGCTCACCACGATGAAACAGTTTCTTTGAAACTCCTGAGTATAGAACTTCCCACGAATCCATAAATTCCGTATACCAAGTAAGTGTTTCTTAGACAATCGAGTAAAATTAGTTTTGACCGATACGGATAAAAATATCAGGGTATTTAAAGTAGTGGTTAGAGTGCGAGGGTATCTCTACCGCAAAATCGCCTGGTACAAGAGCATTTTGAGAGGTGGATAATGTTCCAGAGGGTAAATTTAGTTGACAACAATTTTTCTTCCGAAAAACATTATCAATATAAATTTAAAACCATTAGTGTAATTTAATATACTAAGGAAGGTGGTGGTAACGTTTATCACTCCACTAAAATTTTATTTAGAATATTATAGTTAAATTTATATTATATGAAAAATAATTAGGTTAGAATGTAGTAAGTAGTAATTCATAAATGTAAAAAATGTACGCCAATAAAAAATTCTGACACTAGTTGGTGGAAGAATGTATTGGAAAGGGTTGATGGTGCTTTTTTGAGAAAATTGTCACGCTCCAACATTCCCAATACTCGAAAAATCTTGCCAATATCAAGGTTTAACCGATATGGAAAATTGATAAATACAAAAAGATACCGATATTCAAGGTTTTGACTTTACGATCGCCATCTATCTTACAATATAAGTTAGCAAATTCATACTCTACGAATATATAGTGATATTTTTGGTTCTGACATCGATTTTAAATTTATTTTTGACGTGGAAATTTAAAGTTGACGCGGCATCTATCTCAGAATAATTGTTTTGAGAAACATCAGTAATTTAGATGCGGAATTTTGATATTAGAAAACAGAGCAATCATTTAAAGCAACTGGCGGCTCTAGAGTATCTCCTAAATGTCCGCTTTTCTGCTAACTAATTTATACCAACGGCAGAAGGGAAGGTCCCATTGGCTCCTGCCTTAGACAAGGCATGCAGGGAAGAGACTTTCACAGGGGTTCCTTCAGACCCGCCAGTTGCTTTAAGGTTCTGATATCACTTTCCTACATTTTAATAGGGAAATTTTAAATTTGAAATTGAAGCCCAAAGAATCACGTTGCGAACACCATATATATCTTTTGAGAAACGGGTAATTTAGACACGAAAACTCTATATATTAAATAATACTGTCATATCATATCGGTTAGTAACTATTAACTATTTTTGATTCTGATGTCACTTTCTGTAAGTTTTATATTGAAAATTCGCCATTTGTATATGCTGCGAGCACCATTTATCGCAACAACGGCTCCTTATATTTTATCAAAGCCAGTGCATGGAAGAAAAAATTCCTGATTGGATCACCCAAAGATTTTGCGTTTCTCACGTTATTGCGACAACCCGACTTACAAGGAGACTACCTGAGGTGTTTATAGCCGATTTTCTCCAAAGTCTGCTATAATGCAGACCTATATAAGATAAGAAAATCCCCAAAAGGAGATGACGCACTACCCATTAGTTTGGCCATAGCAACCGAAAACGTTTTTGGCCATTTCAATCGAAAAATCTCCATTGGGATTTTCTCGGTTTTCAAAACCTTTTCAAAAATTTCAAATTGTTTTTTAATTGTCAAATGGGTAATATGGTTCGTATCTAGGTAAAATTCATCAAGTTTGGGTAAATTGGGACTTTGTTGGGGTAAAATTGGTACCATTTTTGGGAAAATTATAGAAAATAAATTTCGTTTCTTCGAAGGTGCTTAATGGCCAAAAATGTTTTCGGTTGCCATGGCCAAACTAATGGGTAGTGCATTGTCTCCTTTTGGGGATTTTCATATTTTATATAGGTCTACATTATAGCAAACTTTGGACATAATCGGCGATAAACACCTCGGGTAGTCTCCTTGTTAGTAACATCGCCTATGTCAGGTTACCAAGGTAAAAAATCCTATACAAGCTTAAGTACCCTCCGGCTTGAGGAGCACTATAGCTATTATCAATGAACACCTATACCAGTTCAGTTCCAGCACTAATAACTAGACCACATTCTCTCTAAAAATAATTAAAATGTCTGATAATAACATCCTCATTACTATTTGCTTTAATCATCAATAAGAAACAACTAGATTTTTGCAACAATAATTGTGTTTTTTTTAAATCGATTGAGTTTGTTAATAATTCCGCAAAAAATTTAAAAACGAATTTCACAAAAAATACAGGATAGCTGGTTAACAAGCTCGAGTCTAGAAATAGTTAAAAAAAAAAAAAAAAAATGGGGCTACCCAATACAGTTTCATTAACATCAGAAGTTTCAAATTGGTTTTTGCTGAAGAGACATTTATTTCCTTCGGATAATAATTAATAACCATCGATATCGTAACCTAAGGCACTAATTCTACAATAATTATTTACATTTAAATTTGAAAAATATAAACACCAGATTCTCATAACCTTATAGTTACTGTACGCTAAAGTTACGCTTGTAATTATAATATTTTTAAATTACTAATTACAGAAACTTGTAAAGTTTAGACAAAAAAATTAACCTTCAAGTTCTCATCTGTTTTTTAAAAAATAATATTCATTATGGAAAAATTAATACAGTTAAATTAAAATAATTAATAGAAGGATAGAGTGAAATCAAAATCACTTTTTCAATATAATATACAATGGAACTGTGGTTATTTTATAAAGGAGCAATGAAGTTTCAATAAGTTTTTATATCTATTAGTCAACGAAGATGTCATATCCATTGTAGGCATGTTTAGATACGCGAAATTACCGCAGTTTTTTGCGAAAGAAAAGAATAAATACCGAAAATAAGTTCGAGGCACTCGGTTGTATTTTACCAATAATTTAAACTGCGTAATATTTTAAATTACCGCTGTATTTAATTAATGATAGTAAATTACAACGGTTATTTTAAATTGGACAGTAATATTTACAGCTGTTTTTAATAATTTACGGTAAATTACTGCGTATTTCAAATAAATTATAAAATATTCATTAGCGCAATTATTTTAAATTACAGATGGTAATTTGCCGCTGTATTTAATCATTGATGGTTAAGTTATGGCGAATTATTTTAATTTACGGTTGTGTTAATAAATTACCGATAGAAAATTACCAGTTTTAAAATGTATTGGTGATAATTAAATTCCAGTTATGGTATTTTGTAAATAACCACGATATTAGGAATATTATAAACCGAGACAGCTAGTATTTGGTAAATTACCGGTTCACCTCTCTGATGAATAAAAGTGTAAAGCGCGATTCAATTTATGGGCGATAGATGGTGCATTTACTCCAAGTGAAGGAAAGTATAAGTGCCATTTATCCCTGGTAAGGGGAACCAATACGCTACTTATCAATTAAACAGGCCTACTATGAACTATGAATTATTTTATCAAATCCTTATTTTAAAAGCAGACAAAATACAAAATTTTTACTAGTAAGTAGGCTTAGCTAATATCTAAAGTGTAATGACAACAAGCGCTTCGTAAATATTTCACCAAGCCTACTTAAAGGGAGTTTAAAACTACCCAAACACGTGATCTTTTTTATCAATTCCATACGATAACGAATATAATAATTCATTATCATAAAATTAAGCTTAAAAATCATTTTTGAACTTAATAGTGAAATAGGCTTTAAATAGACACGCAATCCTGACTCGTAACAGGCCTCGTCAAATTGAACTCTAGCCAAAGACGTGAATTTCCTGTTTAAGAATTTTAAAAATCGGTTTTGCTTTTTATTTTAGTCCCTCAGCTTTTTAGCATTGTTTTCTAGGGCACGTGATTAATTTAAATTTGCGAGGCCTGAAATGAGTCAGTTTGCGTGTCGCATTTAACGAGTCTCTGGCCTACGAACTAAAGCGTGTCTTTCTTCAACCTTGATTCATAAAAGCGAGATATCTATCTCTTTACGTATTCTTGTTCAGCCTATTTTAACAATACAGGAATTGATAGAAAAATCACTTTTTCTAGTTGCTCATTCTCCCTTTAAATACCATTTATTTCATTTTAAATTTTCCTTTTGATATTCCTATTTTTTAGACGAATTAATCGAAAAAATAAACTTTAAAACTTCATTCTCCCTTTCACCAAATTTATTTTGCACGCGTAAAATATTCCTTTTTTCATTATTATAAGATATAAATTAGTAAATAACTAATTAAGATCACTATCTCCGCTAAGTAATTATCAGCGCGCTGAAATTTGGTTAGCTTCGGGTTAAACTTGGAGCGAAGAAGTATGGAGAAGCCATAAAACGATGAAAGATTGGACCGCAAAAATAAGCGAAACTGAGCCTCTCGAAAAAGAAAACCTCAAAGTGATATTTTGGTATTTTGGAAGATAAAGACACTACAAACGTAGCCAGACCTTTTGTAAAACTAGAACTGTACCCAATTTTGCGCCGGAGTACTCGATGTTACGTTAGAAGAAGCGCTGAAAAATAAAGTTGAGTAATAAGAAAAACGATTAAATTTTGGTTATTAACTCGGAAAGACTTACTTTTGCGCTGATGCGAAATCACCCCATAAATCAATATTTTGGCCGTTAGTAGCTAAGCCGGTGGTAGGCGGTGGAGGCGCCGACGCTGCCGAACCATCTAGTAAGCCTAATAGATCAACGTTACTCGGCTCGGAAGAGGAAGGTGGTGCGGGTAGTATTCCGCCAGAATCTGATCCGGTGGGTGAAGGCGCTGGAGGGCTATTTTTTGCGCTGGGAGGTCCTGGTACTTTATGACTACCGGGAGGAGGAGGTAGTAGTCCGAATCCTAATCCTCCAACGGTTCCCGTACCGCCTTTAGCCTTAGACTTTGACGAGCCACTCTTTTTCTACCGCAAAAATTCTATATTAGTATTACGGAATAAAAATTAGCCATAATCTAAACTAACAGCTATATTCATGTTAATAGTGATAGTTTGCCCTTCTTTAAAACCCAAATCTAGCTGAGGTTGGGATGATTCCGGTTTGGTTGATTCTTTTTCAATCTCTTCGTTCTTTTGTAGCCACCTGAAATTTGAAGTATTAGCTCAAATACGATAGACAGAGATCTGACTATCCCCTTTACTTGAAGTGATCTTGCAAGGCTACGTTTACATCGAAAGAGTCTCCTCGGTCGGCGAAACCGATTCCGATAAATGCTGATCTTCCATCATCATCCTGTAATCTTACCACGAAGTAACGACTAGAATCTGTCACAGCTTCAATAGCGACGCCGGGATATTTATCGATTGGGCTTTTCGCAAATAGTTCTCCTGAAATAATTAATATCAATATCGCTACCGTAGCGCTTAAAAGCAAAAATGTAGGACTGCATTTTTATCTAGCCCTATGCAAAATATTTTGGAAAAGCGAGTTAGATAAAGTGCAATCCTACCATGCAAAATTTTTACCGGTTATTTTATCTTCTAGCTTGATAAAGCATTCTTTCCCTTTGGCGACTAATCTTAAGCGCCCCGTCCAATCTGGGCAGTCTAACTTCCAGTCAGCGGCCCTGAAACGCGTTTTATTTTATTATAATTTTAGTACATTGGCCTCTAGACAGTTACGGTCGTTTGATTTTCAAGAGCGAAACGATGTAAACAACTTGACAATGAACTAAAGCCAACAATGTAAGGGGGGCGGTAATGGGGATTTTTGGACCAAGGCTTAAACAAAATATCACAATTGAGAGTCAATTTTAATCTTAAGTCAATTTATAAGGTTAAATTTCTTTGGGCTTAAAATTATTTAAGGGTTTACGCTTACCGTACACCACGATTAGTAGTTCTGGGTGGAATTTTATAAACAAAAACCTCTGGTTTTACGAGAATAACTCGCTCGTACTCTTCCTCCATGGTAAGTTGGTAATGGTTACTGATTTTTGTTTCTGATTTTTCCCGGGATTTCCTTGCCGGAAAAAGGCGTGGTCAATAACAAACCTAAGCAGACGATGTTAATAATAAGTGTTTGCGTTCGCGGAACTTCGCGAACATTATATCGCTGCCGCTCTTAATTTTAATGTAAATTTGAAGAAATGGATAGAGAAAAAAGTAAAGTAGGAGCCAAAAGGGGAACTAATAAAGTTAAACGTAAGTTTATTTTCTTTAAAATTCTTAGTTCTCAACTTGTCAGTTTGTTTGATTGATTATAAGCCTTGGTTTAGTTTTACAAGTCAAGTCACAAGTTCACAAGAACACAAACTTTACGAAGTGAAAATTTAGAAATTACTAACCTAGCCCTAGGCTAATAGTAATTTCAAATTAGTCAGTATTTCCACCAAGGCTCAATTATACTTGGATGTAAATTTAGCCACCTTGTTTACTAGCTTACTGCCTTTCAAGATTAACTCTTGATATTTATCTTTTTAGCAACCCTTTTTCCACCCGGAGACTTCATTGCATTGGGTAAGTTTTGGTACATTTATTGAGCTATGCAAAGATTGTGTTGACACGAAAGTTTATAAGGATCAAAATCATCGCGTGGGCCATCCGAGGTCCCCGAACCAAAGTCTCAAAGTAAGACATCAGTAAGCACCGAAAGAAAAAGGGATTCATCATCTCCATCGATTTCATCCGCTTCCCTACCCAAGAAATCAAAACTCGCGAATAGCCCTTCATCTTCTTTAGCTTCTCCATTAGTTAGAAGTGGATCTCAGGGTAAAAGAGACTCAGTTAAGAGCGAAGTTTGGGACAGCGTTGCTACCGATGGTGAGTAAATAAAGGTTTTTTATGAATAATTTTAGATGGTTAGTAAAACACCACCTCCCCTGCCCGTAGTTGAACCGACCGAGTTACTCGCAAAAATTCTCGAGGCTGAAGAGCAAAATGAAGATGAAAAAGCAGAAGCTCTCGTATGCGGCGCTGTAAAATCACTCAGAAATTCAAGATCAAAACCCGAAGCTTCCCAATTCCTAGCTTTGATGTTTCTAGCTAAGACTCGTCCAAATATATTCGCAAGTGATCTTGTAGTCGACGCTTTTTGCAGTTTGCTCAAGCGCGACGTCACCGCAAATTTCAAATCCAAAGGGAACAACTTGATTTCGCTATTGGCTTGCAATATTCTTCTCTCAGCCTATCACGAAACTGTTGCGTGGCCGGATGAATTTGTCAAGATGTACATCGAAGATTCCTTGGGTGAAAGAATATGGGTGGACAACGAGGAATGTAAAGGGTTCGTCAATAATCTGTTGACCGCATTCGGCACCATCTTGCCTCCTAAGAGCTTGATGGCTCCGGAGTTGACCTTTAAACCAGACGCTTGTAAGTTTTCTTTAAAGTTTAGCTCGGTTTTCAGTTGACATTATCATACCCTCGATAGGTCCTAGTCCCCCTACAGGGCTTATAGAGGATGATGACGCATCCAGTTCCAGTTTGAGTTTGGAATGTCGAGAGAGTTTGGAAAATATTACTATAATACCGAGGTTTGTCAACTTTATTACGGAATAATAGGATTGTAATTATTTTCTTTTCTTATCCATTCTTTAGGTACAAACATAACAGAGACGCGATTGAAAAGTACGTTTTAGATGCGGTTCATGAACATCTAGCTCGAAAACAACCGATGGAAGTATCGAGAAACATGCTGCGTTTATTAATTTCTACTTGTGGTCTTAGCGAAATAAGGCTTTTAGTCGCTCAAAAATTAGAAATATGGCTTCAAAATCCTAAAGTAACTATTGAAATTTTCTCCCAAATATTCTGTTCGATTTCCAGTATCTATATAATGTGTTTTAGAAAACCTTATGAAAGTATTTAGGCTTACTACTCGGGAGTATTTAGGCTTGCTATTCGCGACCATTTAGGGCTACTATTCGCTAGTATTAACCCTATTATTCAATAGTATTTAGGCTTAGTACTCTCGAGTTTTTAGGCTTAGTACTCCCGAGTTTTTAGGCTTAGTACTCCCGAGTTTTTAGGCTTAGTACTCTCGAATTTTTAGGCTTAGTACTCTCGAATTTTTAGGCTTAGTCCTCTCGAGTTTTTAGGCTTAGTACTCTCGAGTTTTTAGGCTTAGTACTCTCGAGTTTTTAGGCTTAGTACTCTCGAGTTTATAGGCTTAGTACTCTCGAGTTTTTAGGCTTAGTACTCTCGAGTTTTTAGGACTAATTCTCGCGAGTATTTAGGACTAATTCTCGCGAGTTAATGGCTTAGTATTCGCAAGTTAATGGCTTAGTATTCGCAAGTTAATGGCTTAGTATTCGCAAGTTAATGGCTTAGTACTCGCAAGTATTAAGCCATACTATAGGACTACTGCTCCCGAGTATTTAGAACTACTACTGCTCCCGAGTATTTAGAACTACTACTGCTCCCGAGTATTTAGAACTACTACTGCTCCCGAGTATTTAGAACTACTACTGCTCCCGAGTATTTAGAACTACTACTGCTCCCGAGTATTTAGAACTACTACTGCTCCCGAGTATTTAGAACTACTACTGCTCCCGAGTATTTAGAACTACTACTGCTCCCGAGTTTTTAGAACTACTACTGCTCCCGAGTTTTTAGAACTACTACTGCTCCCGAGTATTTAGAACTACTACTGCTCCCGAGTATTTAGAACTACTACTGCTCCCGAGTATTTAGAACTACTACTGCTCCCGAGTATTTAGAACTACTACTGCTCCCGAGTATTTAGAACTACTACTGCTCCCGAGTATTTAGAACTACTACTGCTCCCGAGTATTTAGAACTACTACTGCTCCCGAGTATTTAGAACTACTACTGCTCCCGAGTATTTAGAACTACTACTGCTCCCGAGTATTTAGAACTACTACTGCTCCCGAGTATTTAGAACTACTACTGCTCCCGAGTATTTAGAACTACTACTGCTCCCGAGTATTTAGAACTACTACTGCTCCCGAGTATTTAGAACTACTACTGTTCCCGAGTATTTAGAACTACTACTGTTCCCGAGTATTTAGAACTACTACTGCTCCCCAGTATTTAGAACTTAGTACTCTCGAGTTTAGACTTTGCACTCGAGTATTTAGACTTTGCACTCGAGTATTTAGACTTTGCACTCGAGTATTTAGACTTTGCACTCGAGTATTTAGACTTTGCACTCGAGTATTTAGACTTTGCACTCGAGTATTTAGACTTTGCACTCGAGTATTTAGACTTTGCACTCGAGTATTTAGACTTTGCACTCGAGTATTTAGACTTTGCACTCGAGTATTTAGACTTTGCACTCGAGTATTTAGACTTTGCACTCGAGTATTTAGACTTTGTACTCGAGTATTTAGACTTTGTACTCGAGTATTTAGACTTTGTACTCGAGTATTTAGACTTTGTACTCGAGTATTTAGACTTTGTACTCGAGTATTTAGACTTTGTACTCGAGTATTTAGACTTTGTACTCGAGTATTTAGACTTTGTACTCGAGTATTTAGACTTTGTACTCGAGTATTTAGACTTAGTACTCTCGAGTATTTAGACTTAGTACTCTCGAGTATTTAGACTTAGTACTCTCGGGTATTTAGAATTAATACTGTCGAGTTTTTAGTCTTAGTACTCTTTAGCATTGAGACTTAGTACTCTTGAGTATTGAGACTTAGTACTCTTGAGTGTTGAGACTTAGTACTCTTGAGAATTGAGACTTAGTACTCTTGAGTGTTGAGACTTAGTACTCTTGAGTATTTAGACTTAGTACTCTTGAGTATGTAGACTTAGTACTCGCGAGTATGTAGGCTTAGTACTCTCGAGTATGTAGGCTTAGTACTCGCGAGTATTTAGGCTTAGTATTCGCGAGTATTTAGGCTTAGTACTCGGTAGTATTTAGGCATACTATAGGACTACTTCTCGCGAGTATTTAGGACTAATTCTCGCGAGTATATGGGACTACTGCTCCCGAGTATTTAGAACTACGACTGCTCCCGAGTATTTAGAACTACGACTGCTCCCGAGTATTTAGAACTACGACTGCTCCCGAGTATTTAGAACTACGACTGCTCCCGAGTATTTAGAACTACGACTGCTCCCGAGTATTTAGAACTACGACTGCTCCCGAGTATTTAGAACTACGACTGCTCCCGAGTATTTAGAACTACGACTGCTCCCGAATATTTAGAACTACTACTGCTCCCGAGTATTTAGAACTACGACTGCTCCCGAGTATTTAGAACTACGACTGCTCCCGAGTATTTAGAACTACGACTGCTCCCGAATATTTAGAACTACTACTGCTCCCGAATATTTAGAACTACTACTGCTCCCGAGTATTTAGAACTACTACTGCTCCCGAGTATTTAGAACTACTACTGCTCCCGAGTATTTAGAACTACTACTGCTCCCGAGTATTTAGAACTACTACTGCTCCCGAGTATTTAGAACTACGACTGCTCCCGAGTATTTAGAACTACGACTGCTCCCGAGTATTTAGAACTACGACTGCTCCCGAGTATTTAGAACTACGACTGCTCCCGAGTATTTAGAACTACGACTGCTCCCGAGTATTTAGAACTACGACTGCTCCCGAGTATTTAGAACTACGACTGCTCCCGAGTATTTAGAACTACGACTGCTCCCGAGTATTTAGAACTACGACTGCTCCCGAGTATTTAGAACTACGACTGCTCCCGAGTATTTAGAACTACGACTGCTCCCGAGTATTTAGAACTACGACTGCTCCCGAGTATTTAGAACTACGACTACTCCCGAGTATTTAGAACTACTACTACTCCCGAGTATTTAGAACTACTACTACTCCCGAGTATTTAGAACTACTATTTCTCCCGAGTATTTAGAACTACTACTGCTCCCGAGTATTTAGAACTACTACTGCTCCCGAGTATTTAGAACTACTACTGCTCCCGAGTATTTAGAACTACTACTGCTCCCGAGTATTTAGAACTACTACTGCTCCCGAGTATTTAGAACTACTACTGCTCCCGAGTATTTAGAACTACTACTGCTCCCGAGTATTTAGAACTACTACTGCTCCCGAGTATTTAGAACTACTACTGCTCCCGAGTATTTAGAACTACTACTGCTCCCGAGTATTTAGAACTACTACTGCTCCCGAGTATTTAGAACTACTACTGCTCCCGAGTATTTAGAACTACTACTGCTCCCGAGTATTTAGAACTACTACTGCTCCCGAGTTTTTAGAACTACTACTGCTCCCGAGTATTTAGAACTACTACTGCTCCCGAGTATTTAGAACTACTACTGCTCCCGAGTATTTAGAACTACTACTGCTCCCGAGTATTTAGAACTACTACTGCTCCCGAGTATTTAGAACTACTACTGTTCCCGAGTATTTAGAACTACTACTGCTCCCCAGTATTTAGAACTTAGTACTCTCGAGTTTAGACTTTGCACTCAAGTATTTAGACTTTGCACTCGAGTATTTAGACTTTGCACTCGAGTATTTAGACTTTGCACTCGAGTATTTAGACTTTGCACTCGAGTATTTAGACTTTGCACTCGAGTATTTAGACTTTGCACTCGAGTATTTAGACTTTGTACTCGAGTATTTAGACTTTGTACTCGAGTATTTAGACTTTGTACTCGAGTATTTAGACTTTGTACTCGAGTATTTAGACTTTGTACTCGAGTATTTAGACTTTGTACTCGAGTATTTAGACTTTGTACTCGAGTATTTAGACTTAGTACTCTCGAGTATTTAGACTTAGTACTCTCGAGTATTTAGACTTAGTACTCTCGGGTATTTAGAATTAATACTGTCGAGTTTTTAGTCTTAGTACTCTTTAGCATTGAGACTTAGTACTCTTGAGTATTGAGACTTAGTACTCTTGAGTATTGAGACTTAGTACTCTTGAGTGTTGAGACTTAGTACTCTTGAGAATTGAGACTTAGTACTCTTGAGTGTTGAGACTTAGTACTCTTGAGTATTTAGACTTAGTACTCTTGAGAATGTAGACTTAGTACTCGCGAGTATGTAGGCTTAGTACTCTCGAGTATGTAGGCTTAGTACTCGCGAGTATTTAGGCTTAGTATTCGCGAGTATTTAGGCTTAGTACTCTCGAGTATGTAGGCTTAGTACTCGCGAGTATTTAGGCTTAGTATTCGCGAGTATTTAGGCTTAGTACTCGGTAGTATTTAGGCATACTATAGGACTACTTCTCGCGAGTATTTAGGACTAATTCTCGCGAGTATATGGAACTACTGTTCCCGAGTATTTAGAACTACGACTGCTCCCGAGTATTTAGAACTACGACTGCTCCCGAGTATTTAGAACTACGACTGCTCCCGAGTATTTAGAACTACGACTGCTCCCGAGTATTTAGAACTACGACTGCTCCCGAGTATTTAGAACTACGACTGCTCCCGAGTATTTAGAACTACGACTGCTCCCGAATATTTAGAACTACTACTGCTCCCGAGTATTTAGAACTACGACTGCTCCCGAGTATTTAGAACTGCGACTGCTGCCGAATATTTAGAACTACTACTGCTCCCGAATATTTAGAACTACTACTGCTCCCGAGTATTTAGAACTACTACTGCTCCCGAGTATTTAGAACTACTACTGCTCCCGAGTATTTAGAACTACTACTGCTCCCGAGTATTTAGAACTACTACTGCTCCCGAGTATTTAGAACTACTACTGCTCCCGAGTATTTAGAACTACTACTGCTCCCGAGTAATTAGAACTACGACTGCTCCCGAGTATTTAGAACTACGACTGCTCCCGAGTATTTAGAACTACGACTGCTCCCGAGTATTTAGAACTACGACTGCTCCCGAGTATTTAGAACTACGACTGCTCCCGAGTATTTAGAACTACGACTGCTCCCGAGTATTTAGAACTACGACTGCTCCCGAGTATTTAGAACTACGACTGCTCCCGAGTATTTAGAACTACGACTGCTCCCGAGTATTTAGAACTACGACTGCTCCCGAGTATTTAGAACTACGACTACTCCCGAGTATTTAGAACTACTACTACTCCCGAGTATTTAGAACTACTACTACTCCCGAGTATTTAGAACTACTACTTCTCCCGAGTATTTAGAACTACTATTTCTCCCGAGTATTTAGAACTACTACTGCTCCCGAGTATTTAGAACTACTACTGCTCCCGAGTATTTAGAACTACTACTGCTCCCGAGTATTTAGAACTACTACTGCTCCCGAGTATTTAGAACTACTACTGCTCCCGAGTATTTAGAACTACTACTGCTCCCGAGTATTTAGAACTACTACTGCTCCCGAGTATTTAGAACTACTACTGCTCCCGAGTATTTAGAACTACTACTGCTCCCGAGTATTTAGAACTACTACTGCTCCCGAGTATTTATAACTACTACTGCTCCCGAGTATTTAGAACTACTACTGCTCCCGAGTATTTAGAACTACTACTGCTCCCGAGTATTTAGAACTACTACTGCTCCCGAGTATTTAGAACTACTACTGCTCCCGAGTATTTAGAACTACTACTGCTCCCGAGTATTTAGAACTACTACTGCTCCCGAGTATTTAGAACTACTACTGCTCCCGAGTATTTAGAACTACTACTGCTCCCGAGTAATTAGAACTACGACTGCTCCCGAGTATTTAGAACTACGACTGCTCCCGAGTATTTAGAACTACGACTGCTCCCGAGTATTTAGAACTACGACTGCTCCCGAGTATTTAGAACTACGACTGCTCCCGAGTATTTAGAACTACGACTGCTCCCGAGTATTTAGAACTACGACTGCTCCCGAGTATTTAGAACTACGACTGCTCCCGAGTATTTAGAACTACGACTGCTCCCGAGTATTTAGAACTACGACTGCTCCCGAGTATTTATAACTACGACTGCTCCCGAGTATTTATAACTACGACTGCTCCCGAGTATTTAGAACTACGACTACTCCCGAGTATTTAGAACTACGACTACTCCCGAGTATTTAGAACTACGACTACTCCCGAGTATTTAGAACTACGACTACTCCCGAGTATTTAGAACTACGACTACTCCCGAGTATTTAGAACTACTATTTCTCCCGAGTATTTAGAACTACTATTTCTCCCGAGTATTTAGAACTACTATTTCTCCCGAGTATTTAGAACTACTACTGCTTCCGAGTATTTAGAACTACTACTGCTCCCGAGTATTTAGAACTACTACTGCTCCCGAGTATTTAGAACTACTACTGCTCCCGAGTATTTAGAACTACTACTGCTCCCGAGTATTTAGAACTACTACTGCTCCCGAGTATTTAGAACTACTACTGCTCCCGAGTATTTAGAACTACTACTGCTCCCGAGTATTTAGAACTACTACTGCTCCCGAGTATTTAGAACTACTACTGCTCCCGAGTATTTAGAACTACTACTGCTCCCGAGTATTTAGAACTACTACTGCTCCCGAGTATTTAGAACTACTACTGCTCCCGAGTATTTAGAACTACTACTGCTCCCGAGTATTTAGAACTACTACTGCTCCCGAGTATTTAGAACTACTACTGCTCCCGAGTATTTAGAACTACTACTGCTCCCGAGTATTTAGGACTACTACTGCTCCCGAGTATTTAGGACTACTACTGCTCCCGAGTATTTAGAACCACTACTGCTCCCGAGTATTTAGAACCACTACTGCTCCCGAGTATTTAGAACTACTACTGCTCCCGAGTATTTAGAAATACTACTGCTCCCGAGTATTTAGAAATACTACTGCTCCCGAGTATTTAGAAATACTACTGCTCCCGAGTATTTAGAAATACTACTGCTCCCGAGTATTTAGAACTACTACTGCTCCCGAGCATTTAGGACTACTACTCCCCAGTATTTAGAACTACTACTGCTCCCGAGTATTTAGAAATACTACCGCTCCCAAGTATTTAGAACTACTACCGCTCCCGTGTATTTAGGACTACTACTCCCCAGTATTTAGGACTATTACTCTTGAGTATTTAGGACTATTACCCCTGAGTACTCTCTCTGATTGTTGTCACAACTACTCCCGTAAAGAATTTGACAAAGAAATTTTCTAGTATTCGCTATAGAGGTACTCTGTCTTTAGCTTATCTTTTCACATCACGCAGCTAACCAGACCGGCTCAAGATCTACTCTCGGCCATTTGTTTAAATTGCACACAACATTCTCAACAAGACGTTGAAGTTATTGCCCAACTAATCCGCATAAGACTCAAATCAAAACCAATTATCAATCATTTTCTTCAATGCATGAAGTACGTTCCTTCGAGATTTATTTTTATTATTCGTTTAAATGGAAGTTTCGTTATATTTTGCCTTATTTATTCTTCTCGTAGGGAGTTACTAAAGAAACACGCTGAAAATTTGAGCACAGTTTTAAAACACTCAATCTACAATGAACTTTCTACATCGCGAAATCCGAACAACATGCAATTACTGGCCATCATTTTTCAACACGCTCCTGAGAAATCGGCTAAAGTGTTGGCCGAAGTATTTCTCGATCTTTTAACCAAAAGGGACGACTATCTAAGAGCTCTTAGAGTTTTGTTTCGGGAAATTGTTCGTACAATACGTCACGACCTAAACTATACCAGTTTTTGTTTAGCTTTGATGCAAGAACGTCGCGATCAAGCGTTTCGTGAGCTAGAAGCTCCTCTTAAGGTATTTATATCTTAAATACTGTTTCAAACCTACGATCATCAACTAAACTTTGTATTTTATTAAAAGGAAAGAATGATGTTCTCGATCGTAGATATTGGGGTATTGGCAATTTTCATGTGTATTAGTCCTTTAGTTCGAGAGGCCGCTTCGTCGTATTCTCGAGGCGAAAAAAAAGGTTTTGATTTTTGTTTATATGCACTTGTATAAAGATCAAATTTTTATGATACTGAAATTTGCCTTTAAAGGGAGGATGCAACCTAACAACAAGTGATTTTTTTATCGATTTCTTATTGTTTAAATATGCCTAATATACTATTTAAAAAATTTACAAACAAATATTAAACTAGAAATAAATTTAAAACTTACCCGGAAAATAGGCTTAGCGGGATTCATGGAGATCCTGATTCCCTCGCGTGTAAGGTCTAGCAACCAATCGAACGCGATCGTAAGTCTCGTGGAGATCTCGCGCGAACGACAGGCCTTGGCTCATTTGTTGCTAGACCTTACACTGAAGCAATTTTGGATCTCTATGAATTCAGCTAAGCCTGTTTTGACGGTGAGTTTTAAATTTATTTCTATTTTAATATTTGTTTTGTAAACTTTTTACTGGTGGCCTATTTAAACCATAAGGAATCGATATAAAATCACTTGTTATTAGGTTGCATTCTCCCTTTAATCCTTGTAACAAACTTCTTTAAAAGCCAAGGCTTTTTGCAACTGTAATGAAATTTTCTCTAGAACCCCAGGCTTGGCAATTATAACAGATTTTGCCCTTAAAGCCAAATTTCCTTAGAAACCAAAGCTTAGCGAGTCTAATGAAATTGCAGTGAAAGCCAAGGCTTAGCAAATATAATGCAATTTTCCCTCCATGTTAAGGCTTCGAAAGTTCGTTGTAATTAGGTTTTATTGTAATAGGATATCCATTTGGTCTTTTTCTTGGTCTTCCAATCCCATTTTTTAGATTTGGCTGTTCTACGTAACTTTCACAACACCGTAACGGTTGTACAAAGAGATACGGTTTGGTGGTTGCATACCATCGTTCCAAAAATGTACAACCCTGGACGAAATGAGTTTCTTCATTGGTAATATAAATATAACTGATGATATTCTATTGGTTTGCCGGGATTTAACGTTTTGGTTGACTTATTCACTAGCATAAATAAGATTTTGTTCATGGAGCAACTGGAACATTATTATAATAAGGATAACTGGCCACCGGAAGGCGACCGACAGTAAGTTTTCTTTCATGTTTTAAAAATCTTAAGATTGAGTTATTTGTTTCCCTGTCTGGTTAGTTGGGTTAAAGGGACCCTCTTGTAAATCAGGCAATGAGCTTTAATATTATTATTTTGATTAACGCTTTGTCTCTAGTTGGCGTGCTAAGCTCAATAATGGGATACTATTAGCTGAAATGAAGTATTTTTCCCTGATTCCTTATGTTAAAATATACCCCCTGTTTTTTTTGTTTTTGCAATTTTAGAAAAACAAATTTTATTAGAAATGATAAAAAGTTTAATATGCTCTCAAGAAATTATACGCAGGCAATTCTTAAGGGACGCGATTTGGCTCGCAAACGTTTTGAAATTTCATCGATGTAGATTATCAATAAACTTATTTTCTTCCCCGTTATTTCAAATTATAACGACTCGTAGTGGCCAAGAAAAATAGGCAGTTGAAACTAGTCCACCAAGATTTCTAGTGCTGGTGAATTACGAGCAAAACAATTACGCTAGCAGTTTCTCCACGCTAGTTCTAGCGTACACGCGACCATGAAAATGGGGCTTTAAGGTTAGCTGTTGGGGCTAACGACGCAAGTTTTGACTGTTTTTGAAATTTCAGTTTATAGTGATCTTAACTATAATTATAGCCAAAAGATTAGGAAACTTTTCCAACAGAAAAATGGAAAAAAATACTAAATTTTTTAAAAATGCATCCGGAATTGGTAAGTGGACGCTTTATATGGCCACTTTCACCAAACAAATACATGATAGACTACGGCGCGTAGTGTTCTTAGCATTGGATTAGCTGGAAAAGCGAAACAAAACCTAAATCTTAAGGCTATCAAAAATTAAAAATCACAGAAAATTAGTTAAATTATATTAACAGCCCATACAACAAACCTACTTTAGTGTCTACAGGAATAGCTAGAGTGTGTTAGGTCATGGGCTAACCTATCCAATAATAGGTACACGATATCCTTTTTTACCCTAAATAACTGCTGAAATTGATAGTTATTTAATTCAAAAGCTTTGACACCTTAAATCTCATCTACATAATTCATCTCCGTCGGCTTGAGCGGCTAAACCTAACATTTCCAACTCTACAGTAGTGGCAAGAATAGATTGACACAAGAATATTGAATCGTACGCTATAGCTCCAGTATAACGCTAGTCAGAAATGGGAGGAGCTTGCTATATTTGACGTAATATGTGATATGATTTCACCCTATCACAAGCTTTAGAGGTCAGCGACACTCGGCTAGCTCTGCCGCCAGCAGCCTGATTTCCCCCCTGCACTTATCGTAGAAAACCGTTAACCCCTTCCTGTGCACATGACAGGAGGTGCGGCGTAAGACTCCCATAGGCTCCGCCCGATTGTGACTAGCGCACATCCTTAGTCTCGTGTTAAATCTATTCTTGGTGGCGGCCATCTTTAAAATGTTTTATAAATAAGGATGATTTGCGATCCATACACCTCTAAGCTGAGGTCTAACCCTCTCCTCTTAGGTGAGGTCTAACCCTCTCCTCTTAGGTGAGGTCTAACCCTCTGCTCTTAGGTGAGGTCTAACCCTCTGCTCTTAGGTGAGGTCTAACCCTCTCCTCTTAGGTGAGGTCTAACCCTCTCCTCTTAGGTGAGGTCTAACCCTCTCCTCTTAGGTGAGGTCTAACCCTCTCCTCTTAGGTGAGGTCTAACCCTCTCCTCTTAGGTGAGGTCTAACCCTCTCCTCTTAGGTGAGGTCTAACCCTCTCCTCTTAGGTGAGGTCTAACCCTCTCCTCTTAGGTGAGGTCTAACCCTCTCCTCTTAGGTGAGGTCTAACCCTCTCCTCTTAGGTGAGGTCTAACCCTCTCCTCTTAGGTGAGGTCTAACCCTCTCCTCTTAGGTGAGGTCTAACCCTCTCCTCTTAGGTGAGGTCTAACCCTCTCCTCTTAGGTGAGGTCTAACCCTCTCCTCTTAGGTGAGGTCTAACCCTCTCCTCTTAGGTGAGGTCTAACCCTCTCCTCTTAGGTGAGGTCTAACCCTCTCCTCTTAGGTGAGGTCTAACCCTCTCCTCTTAGGTGAGGTCTAACCCTCTCCTCTTAGGTGAGGTCTAACCCTCTCCTCTTAGGTGAGGTCTAACCCTCTCCTCTTAGGTGAGGTCTAACCCTCTCCTCTTAGGTGAGGTCTAACCCTCTCCTCTTAGGTGAGGTCTAACCCTCTCCTCTTAGGTGAGGTCTAACCCTCTCCTCTTAGGTGAGGTCTAACCCTCTCCTCTTAGGTGAGGTCTAACCCTCTCCTCTTAGGTGAGGTCTAACCCTCTCCTCTTAGGTGAGGTCTAACCCTCTCCTCTTAGGTGAGGTCTAACCCTCTCCTCTTAGGTGAGGTCTAACCCTCTCCTCTTAGGTGAGGTCTAACCCTCTCCTCTTAGGTGAGGTCTCTTCCACTTTCATTTGTCGCTGAAGAGAATTCATTAAATATTTTCACACCTATGTGTCAAAAGTTTTTTTTAAATCGGCATAATCCGCCTAAAGTGGTTTTATTTGTTAGAGTTCAATGACGTTATTAGAAGTGATAAAATATCCGATGTTTCTAACATATGTTCTAGAATCTCATAGGATTTTCTCTTGATTCCGATTGGTCCTTTGGGAAATTCAAACTTCACACTAAGCGTTTCAAAATAAATTTTATGAAATAATTTCATCAAAATGAGAACAAATTCAGACAAGCATAAACATTCTAAGTTTTCCAACACAATATGATGCCCTCGTTCCCATTACCCTACCTCATCTCAATAATCAACCGCTTATCTTTTTCCCATTTGAGTACTGTTAATCGACACACTTAATTTCAAATTTTGTATAGTCGAAAGTCTTAATTTAATATATTTTTTAAGCATCTTATTGAGGCTTGCGACCGAAATGCCAGTCTTAGAAGACACAATCATTAGAATATTAGTTATTGGTCTTTCTCGAGATCATCCTTTAACCGCTAATGATGCTCTGGATTTATCCGATCATCTTATAAAAAGGGCCGCTTCCATACATAGCGATGGTATATTAACTTGCCCAACAATAAGTGATTTTCTATCGATTCCTTTTCGTAAAAAATTAACAAACAAATACCAAGCTGGAATTAAATTTTTAACTTTAGTAGGCTTAACAAGGATACAAGTTTGATATTCTTGAAGGGGGGTACCTCTTAAAAGGAGTATAAAGCTCTGGTTCAAGGTGTACAATGCGGCTCAACATTCCTGTCACTGTGTCTAACTAGCTTGAAAACTTTGGGTTATCAAGATCAAAAATTTGGCTCGTAAAGCACAAATACTTGGACTATTAGGCAAAAAAAATTTGCATAAATCATAACCCTTCCACTAGCAATTTTTGCCCACTTTTTGGGTACTAATTAGCAACGGTCTTGTGCCTGTGACTATTCAGGCCTAATTAACCAGGGGCTATAGAAAGCATCCAATATTGGGGGCTCCACCTGACAGATGGCGCCACCTTTAAGTCAAGCAACCCTGCCTCATTCTAGTTCCTGGCTCCAGAGAGCAGCAGAGACACTTAGCTTTACCCCAAACCTTCTACCTAGTTTACATATCCAGTAAACAGTTCATATCTATCAAATCATTACTTAATTACTGAAAAAAAATTTTTCTGAAGAGGTTATCAAGAACACTATAAAAGTCTTGGGGAAGTCTTTTAAGACTACCTCAAGACTTCTTGACGTAATAAAAGACTTCCCCAAGACCTCTTAAGACTAAATAAGATACCTGAAAGACTTCCTCAAGACCTCTTAAGACTAACTTTTTTTGGTAAGGGGTAGATTAAGCGGCGTATTTAGACAATAACAAAAGGCCATCACTTTATTCCATAAAACGCCCCTTAGCTTAATACTATCAGCAAAGGGCCCATCTGACTCAAATCAGAATCTGCTGGTACATTTTCTGATAGCATTAAACTACGTGGCGTTGTTTACTTTTATGGAATAAAGTAATCGATTTTTGCCCATAAGGAATTGATAGAAAATGATTTGTCGTTTTATCACATTATCCATCTAATATACTAAATTTGTAGATTTAGTCGTTTTGAAATTTGATAAAGAAGAATTATTCGAGCTCATTTTCAAACTATGCGCCTACCATCACCCTGAAAACATATCACTACCTGCTGGCTACAAACCGCCTAGTTTAGCCATTTCCGACTTGTACTGGAAAGCTTGGGTGATGCTACTCGTTATCGTAGCTCATAATCCTTCCACGTTTGGTTTAATAACGTGGGAACAATACCCAACCCTTCGTAATTTTATGGAAATGTGTGTCACAAAGTGAGTATACAACGTCTGACAACGATTTCATTGGCAAGATTATTCATTAGTGTTTTCTAGCCATTTCCTTTTTCCACCCGCTACGGTTGCTGCGGGTGAAAAAGCCGATGAAATAAGAAGTAGAGAAATTCAGGTACAAACCTGTGAAAAAGATGTTGAGTTTACTGCGTGGTTGGATTTTTTTTTATTTTTTTTTTCTGTTATAGATTGCTCAATTGGAGAAACAAGAAATACTGGAGTTTGAAAGTCACTTGGCCGCTGCTTCAACCAAAGTCGCCATAACGGAAAGTAATAGTTTGCTTCTATCCAAGCTCGTCATGATGGATCCTCTGTAAGAATTTTTAATATATATTAAAATATACACTCTTTGTCCGCCTTCATTCTCCCTTTAAACTTCGAAATATACATTTATATTTTCAGAGGAGCCGCTCGTAGGCCTCCTAACCAGGTCTTGGAACAGGTGAAATCTCTAAATCAAAGCTTTAAATTGGGTCACCTCTTGTGCCGCAGTAGGAAACCCGATTTTCTCTTGGATATTATACAGAGACAAGTAATTACGAGATTGCTTTTTTATCACTTGGTTAATTGTTGGGTTATGATGGGTCAGGAATAAATGGGAGAGATTTGAACTGCAAAATAATTGTCAGGGAAAAGTCAGAATTGGATTATTGGGCCTAAATTTCAAGGGAAAGTCTGGGAATTTGATTATTGGCCCAGTAGTTCAGGGAAAGTATGGGAATTTGTTTATTGGGCCAAAATGTCAAGGAAAAGTCAAAAATTTGATTATTGGGTAATTTTTTCATTGGGCCAAAAGGTCCGGTAATTTTTTCATTGGGCCAAAAAGTCACAAATTTGGTTTTCGGGACAAATGGTCCAAGAATTGATTAATTGGCCAAATGTTCAGGGAAAGTCAGGGAATTTGATTATTGTGCCAAAAGGTCAGTGAAAAGTTGAATCCGAATTTGAATACTGGGTCAAAATGTCAGGCAATTTTAAAATTTGTCCTAAAAGTTAGTGAATTTGAAAATTTGACCAATAAGTTGGGGAAAGTGAAGGTGAGGAAATTATGTCTAAAAACTTGAAATCAGTTTTAAGATTTGAAAATTGGGCCAGAAGGTAAGGGAATTTAAAATCAAGGTCAGGGAAATCGAAAATTACGTTCGAAGGCAAGGGGAAATATCAGGGAATATGATGTTTTAAAGATTTCACGGGCTAAATGATGTCACGGAATCGAAAAAAAAAAAAAAAGCAATATTAAAAAACCTTTTAGGGAACTTCACAATCCATGCCTTGGTTGGCGGAACTAGTAGAATCTAGTGAAGGATCTTTCAGCATGCTTCCCGTGCAGTGTTTGTGCGAGTTTTTGTTGAATGACCCTCCGACCGAGTTTGAAAATCTGGGGGATGGTGATGACGATATCAAAACTGAGAAAATCAAAGCTAAGGTTATATATCTAGTCGCAATTCGCAAAGAGTTTTTTCAATTAACTTTAAAATGATCCTATAGAAAAGGGTGAAGCAAGAGCAACTACTTCGTCATCTTCAGAACGCCCTTCACAATAGCGGCGGGTCCCCAGAAGATTCTCAGTCGACTAAAGAAGTTTTAGATTACTTCTTGAGAAGACTCGGTTCACAACAGTTGGCGGCCCGGTTATTGGCCATCAAGGGATTACGTATGGTTCTTTCTCAACCCAACAAGTCGCCCGAAATGTCGGACGATGAAGATTCCGTCGAGAAAGATAAAGAAAACGACGAATTTTCATGGTTATTGAAGTCCATGCCCGGCTTAGCTCATTTTGATTCCGTCAGGGCGGCCGCCAGTTTAGCTCTTCGTCAAGCTTGCCAAGTTGAGAATGATCCCGCCGCAATTTCCGCTTACGTCAAATTCTTGGCAGAGTTCGCTCCTAATGATAATCTTCAGGATGTTTCGGATTTAGCCTTGGTACGTATTTTTAAATTCGTAGTCAATTTTGGCCCTATATAGTCTCACTCAACTTTACAGCCTAGAAATGTGTCACTAAGCAGGGCTTTTTCTACTTCAGTCCAACTTTGATTTTTGTCCAAGTAACAATATGAAGATCAATGGCTATAAATATTTCATATTTAGAATTAATGAAGGACACCTAGGGAAATAAAGGACACCGAGGGTATTTAGAAACTGTATTTAGGCCCAGATTATTGAGCCCTGCAATAAGTAAAAGGATCAGAAGCTAGCCTTTCTGCGCTCAATAGTACTAGCTATTTAGAGAGCTTCAAAAGGAAAATAAATTCGTTGGCTATGTTCAGCAGAACCTTTCGAGTAAAAAGTAATAGTTTGCTTCTATCCAAGCTCGTCCGAGTCGAGTTCTATAAATATTTTAGCGGGTGAGACTTGACGTTATAACTTGTTGAACTCTTTATTAGTGTCAGTATCCGCACTATAGTGCGACGGTGTTTCTTAAAATGGGGGAAAATGATTTTGCTGTACCTGAAAACCAGGTCTAATTATATCTAATTGAAAACGAGCTTGTTTAAGAAAATATTTTTGACATTGGTGACTCGATGGCTCATCACAAACTAACCGCTGAGTGTAGTGACCTCGTACCCGAAATAAAAAATGCCATTTAGTAAAGCAATGAGTCTCCGCTGATCTTTCAAAGTGCTTTGATGAACTTCATTTCACACGCCTCACAGGAAGGTAATATAATAGCCTTTAAAGTAGGTACGCAACCTGACTCAATTGTCAAATTGATCTCGCTCCAAGCTACTGAATTTAATCTTAAGAAATTGAAAACATTTGTGAAGCTGATCAAGTTGGCACTGGTAACTACAAGTATACAAACCCTCCAGCAAAACGCCCTAGAGAAACTCCCACTACACTAGGAAAAAACCTCGAGAGTCGAATGCTCTGTAAGCTTCTACTCATCCATTTCATCAAAAGGGGATAGAAAATAAAAAGGGCGCTACTGGACTTTGAGTCTAGAAGCTGTAATATGGAGAACTACTGATCTCCCCTCTGAATTCCCAGCCCCCCTTATTGGCGTAAGATCTTTTTGTGCCGTAGCACTAAAATATGAGCGAAGAGGACGAAAAATAGTTCTAATGCCAACCAAGAAGTACAGCGTCAAGAAGTAGTTTCTCTAGGGAATATATTTTAATAATCTACAGTTTTAAAGAAATAAATCTAATAATCTTAATAGCATTAACTATAATTGTAATATTTTTGTCCCAAAAATAAATATCCTTATGGTAAATCCACTTGGGCCACGAATGCAAAAAACTTGAATAGCCACCAGGCGCATCATCTTCGTGTTTTCTAAAGCATATTATACTGGCCATTCGTATTAATAATTAAGTTTTTCAAAGTAACTTTAGCCTCCGTATGATTTAATATATTTTTCCTTAGACCACATTGATCAATCACGCAATTATCACAATTCCTAATCACATCCGCGAGGTCGGGACTCCCATGTTTAACTAAGCCTATGCAAAATGCTTCTCTTTAAACTAGCAGACGATATTAACCTTTCCGGCTATTAACCTTTCTCGCTACAATCGGAGAACTACTTACGGGAGAGAAAAAAATCGATATTGTAGTGAGGTTAGAGTCATCGTGATTGGCCAAAATATAGGGGGGAATGGGGGTAAGTATTTTGTTCTCCATATTTCAGGATCTCTACAGCTAAAGGCTTGTAGTTTAGGGAGAGGCGCCCTTTTTACTTTCTATCCCCTTTTGATTTCATCTCAGTTATTGAATTCTATAGAATGAAACTTTGGACATTTTATATAAAATTTCCATGATGAAACCATAGTGCCAGGCCCTTTTCTATCTCTAGTTTGGGCCAAATATTAAAAAATTGAACTCATTATTCTATCAGTTACTAGCAGTAATTTATTATTATTTGAAACTTAATTTAAATAAATAATATTTTTTTTCGGCACTCTATTGGAAAACTACCCGTACTTCACCCGATACCCAAAATTCAATCCTCACAGGCCTACTGTCTATTTTGACTATTTAGAGCCGAACTGTAATATTCTCCTATTAATATGTTTAAGTCTTATAACACAAACCAAAATTTAAAAGAACACGCGCCTTTGTAACCTACCGCGTGACACGATTTAAAGAATTGAAAAGCGCGTGGATAAAAAAAAAGGCAGTAATAATTAAAGTTTCAAACTCAACGGATTGTTAGTTTCTTTGGCTATCAAATTAACTTAAGCCTAACTTAGAAAACACCAAATTGGCGACGGAGACTGGGCGTATCTCATGGCCTTATCACTCTTGTAAGTTGGACCATGGCGTTTCCAGCTCCAAACATTATCCCGTTTGACATTCAAGAATCAAGGGACAAATGGGTCAAAAGGTTTGACGTTTTCCTCAATGCTTTCGCTATAGCTGACCCCCACAGAAAAAAATCTATCCAAGACGTTCAAGATATTTTCGAAACTTTCAAACATCCTCCACAACAAGCGGTCCAACAACAAGCAGCAGCCACTGTCCAACCACTTGATGAATATGATACAGCCAAGCAGGCGTTGAATAATTATTTTTTACCACAACGAAACAACGTCGTAGAGGAATTTAAATTTCGACAAGCTACGCAAATACCATGTGAGTCTATCGACGAATATACCATTCGCTTAAAATCTCTCGCTATGTCCTGCGATTTTCACGACGCGAATAAAGAAATACTGGGTAATCTTATCAACACATGCTCGTCCGCCTCGCTTCGATGGAAAGCTTTGAGAGAACCGGCACTAAACTTAGATGATTTCCTCACAATCGCCAAATCTTACGAGCTAGCCGAAGAGCAAGCAAACCTCATTGAAACGAAAACCAAAGAAGTTTCTACCACCGATGCTCTTCGACACACGGCAACTCCACCAAATGATCCACTACACGCCCAGCAACTAAATCAACAACAACTAAATCAACAACAACTAAATCAACAACAACAAATTCAACAGCAACAAATTCAACAGCAACAAATTCAACAGCAACAAATTCAACAGCAACAAATTCAACAGCAACAAATTCAACAGCAACAAATTCAACAGCAACAAATTCAACAGCAACAAATTCAACAGCAACAAATTCAACAGCAACAAATTCAACAGCAACAAATTCAACAGCAACAAATTCAACAGCAACAAATTCAACAGCAACAAATTCAACAGCAACAAATTCAACAGCAACAAATTCAACAGCAACAAATTCAACAGCAACAAATTCAACAGCAACAAATTCAACAGCTACACATTCAACAGCTACACATTCAACAGCTACACATTCAACAGCTACACATTCAACAGCTACACATTCAACAGCAACAAAATCAACGGTATCCACAACACCGAATCCCTAACTACCAATCAACACAAGCAACTTTTCAGCATCAACCTAGGTTATCAAACAGCCTAACATATCGCCAACCTTCATCGCACCAGCTTTACCCGTCCTTTCATCAGGGTCAATATCAATTTCAAGGTGTTCCACGCCAACAGTTGCAACTACCTCCACATTCCAATGGTAGGCCATCCACTACTGCAACAGGCACTTGTTTTAACTGTGGTAGCAGATTTCCACACGCTCAGGGACGACAGAGCCATCCAGCGCGGAATGGCACATGCACCTGGTGTGGGAGATTGGGTTACATTGAATCGATGTGCAGATCAAAAGCGAACAACGAGATAAATACAGCAGCGATGATAACTATAGACGAACCCTATGAGGATGAGGATGACGTAAACGTCGACTACCAGCCGGATGGTGAAATATTCCACATTTGCACATTAACTCCATTACTCGGGTCTATCATCGCCGATTCCAAACAAATTCATCAAGAAGAAGCTACTCAAATAAAAACCAATATGATGAAAATATTTGACATTCACGGATTACAAATAAAAGCTCTTCAGGACTCTGGATCTTGCTTAAATATCTTGGATTTTAAAACATTCTCGAGGATTCACCCTCGACCCCATCTAGAAGATTCTTCAGTCAGGGTGTTTCCTTATGCCTCCAAAGAACCTCTACCATTCATCGGGAAGTTTTCGACTACCGTTGATAACGCCAACGATACCTTCCACGTCTTACATCCAAGTAAATTTGCGTACAATATCATTGGCGCTCCCACATTAGAAAAATTGAACCTCCTACCGTCAGTTTCCTCGATCATCAAACCTTTGGATAACATCTCTACCGACAAGCGCTTCGATAACAACTCTGTCGACAAACACTTGGACAACAACTATGCCGATATCCTATGAAAATTCCCCACTCTTTTCACTGGCATCGGAAAACTACTCAATTTTCAGGCTCTTATACATATCAACAACTCTATGCCTCCAATAGCTATACATCATCAAAGAATCCCTTTTCATCTTCGCCCACAAGTGAAGAAAGAAATTGAATACCTGTTGGAAAACGATATTATTGAACCTGCGATTGGTCCAACTTCGTGGCTATCTCCCCAATCGTCCCCAAACCGAACCAACCAGGCCAAATTCGCATGTGTGTTGACATGCGTCAACCAAATAGAGCGATACTTCGGGAACGCCACACTCAACCGAAAATTGAAGATATTATCTACCAGATGAATGGAATGAAGATTTTCAGTCGGCTCGATCTAAACAAAGGCTACCATCAACTGGAACTTGACGAATCTTCTAGAAACATCACAACCTTTTCAACACACGTTGGTCTGTTCCGTTACAAAAGATTGAATTTTGGGGTAAATAGCGCAGCGGAAATTTTCCAGAAAGCTATCGAAAATGTCATCAGTGACATTCCCAATGTTATCAACACCAGTGACGACATCCTCATAGGGAGAACAGACATTGAAGATCACAATGCTAAACTTGAGAAAACCTTACGGCGTTTAAATGACAACGACCTCACAGTAAACAAAGAGAAATGTGAATTTCGAAAAAATTTCCTCACTTTCTATGGGCACATATTCTCGAATGAAGGGATCAAACCAGATCCTAAAAAGATAGAAGCCCTTGAATCGCTACCAGCACCAAAGAACCTGCACGAACTCAGAAGCTTCCTTGGCCTAGCTAATTACTGTGCAAGATTTATACCAAATTTTGCAAGTATTACTGAACCTCTACGCAATTTAACGAAAAAAAACCACTGATTGGGTTTGGACTCTCAACCACGACAGCGCCCTACAATTCATCAAGAAAAGTTTGAAGGCCGCAACTACGTTGCGCTACTTTGACCCTGAGAAACTAACAATCGTAAATGTCGACGCGAGCCCATTTGGCCTCGCTGCGATGTTAACACAAGTGGATTCTATTGGCGAAGAAACGACTGTAGCATTCTCGAGCAGAACACTTAGTCCGACAGAAAATAAATATTCGCAGATCGAACGAGAAGCCCTAGCTATCGTATTCGGATGTGAATACTACCACTTATTCGTCTCTGGTGCCAAATTCGTGGTCCTCACAGACCATAAACCACTGGTGACAATTTTCAACAACCCTAGATCTATGACTTCAATTCGGGTTCAGCGATGGATTTTAAGATTACAACAATATAATTTTGAAGTCCAATATCAACCCGGAAAATCAATCCTGTCGACTACCAATCACGACACCCAGTTTTTAATACAGAAGTAGGTCTACAAGAAGAAATACATCTTGCCGCACTGTTGGAACCGTTTCTGGAGGCTATAACCCTAAAGGAAGTAGAGGATGAAACAGTTAAAGATCAAACTTTGATATTTGTTCGGGAAGCGATTCGTGATGACAACAAATGGAACACCTTAGAACCAGATGAAAACGATTTGAAACGGTGGCAAGCGTACAAAAGAATACGAAATGAAATCTATGAAGTTGATGGAGTGCTCCTGCGAGGAAACCAAATCCTATTACCAAAATCACTAGAAAACAAAGCAATCGCCATTGCTCACGAAGGCCACCCCAGAATAGTTCGAACGAAACAGGCTTTAAGGGACAAACTCTGGTTTCCAAATATCAACGAACTGGTCAAGAACCTAGTTGAAACTTGCCTCCCGTGCCAAGATATTACATCGAATCAACAATTTCAACCTGTCCAAATGACGCCTCTACCGATTTACCCGTGGCACTCTGTTGCGATGGATTATTTTGGTCCTATACTCCTTCCGGTGAATATATCCTAATCATGGCGGATGAGTACAGCAGGTATCCAATAACCACGATTTTTCCATCAACGAAAGCTTCGGCTGCTATTCGTGCCCTCAGCAACATCTTCTCCCTTTTCGGAATACCATCAAAAATCAAAACAGATAATGGTGCGCCATTCAACGATAATGATTTTTCCAATTTCTTCAAAGAATACGGATTTAGCCACCAAAGGGTTACGCCCAGATGGCCTCAAGCCAATGGGTTAATAGAGCGACAGATGCCAATCCTCGCGAAAACAATAAGAACGGCACTTCTGGATTGAACTTCTTGGAAATCGACTCTTCCTAAATACCTCCTCAACTTCCGCGCTACTACGCACCCGACTACTGGCAAGACACCCGCATTCCTATTTTTCAACCGGCACATTAACACTCGCCTTCCAATGGTCCCGTCAAAACCCCCATTCGATGAGGAGGTAAGACACCACGATGACTCCAAGAAAGCTAAAATGAAAGAACAAGCTGATAACACTCATAATGCGCAATTCCATGCTATTAAAATCGGCGACACAGTTCTTCCAAAAATGATCCAAAGAAACAAGTTTGATCCCTTATTTGATCCAAATCCTTGGGAAGTTATCAACGTTAAAGGATCGGAGATATTTATTCGAAATAGCGACAGGAAGATTCTTAAAAGAAACTGCTCTATGGTCAAACCAATCAATCTGCTACACCGAGTAATAATCGCAACCCGGCACTACCAAGAAGCCAAAGAAGCAGTTCAAGAAAGAATGTAAAGGCGCCTATACGTTGTACTAATAATTGAACTTTTAAAATTAATTCGGATATTAACTGTTTTCAAAAAAAAAAAAAAAAAAAAAAAAAATTCTTGGTTATGGAAGGAGTGTAATATTCTCCTATTAATATGTTTAAGTGTTATAACACAAACCAAAATTTAAAAGAACACGCGCCTTTGTAACCTACCGCGTGACACGATTTAAAGAATTGAAAAGCGCGTGGATAAAAAAAAAGGCAGTTATAATTAAAGTTTCAAACTCAACGGATTGTTAGTTTCTTTGGCTATCAAATTAACTTAAGCCTAACCTAGAAAACACCAAATTGGCGACGGAGACTGGGCGTATCTCACGGCCTTATCACTCTTGTAAGTTGGACCATGGCGTTTCCAGCTTCAAACATTATCCCGTTTGACATTCAAGAATCAAGGGACGACGTGGGCTTTCGCTGGGACAAATGGGTCAAAAGGTTTGACGTTTTCCTCAATGCTTTCGCTATAGCTGACCCCCACAGAAAAAAATCTATGCAAGACGTTCAAGATATTTTCGAAACTTTCCAACACCCTCCACAACAAGCGGTCCAACAACAAGCAGCAGCCACTGTCCAACCACTTGATGAATATGATACAGCCAAGCAGGCGTTGAATAATTATTTTTTACCACAACGAAACAACGTCGTAGAGGAATTTAAATTTCGACAAGCTACGCAAATACCATTCGCTTAAAATCTCTCGCTATGTCCTGCGATTTTCACGACGCGAATAAAGAAATACTGGGTAATCTTATCAACACATGCTCGTCCGCCTCGCTGAAAACCAAAAAAAAAAATTTAAATGTATTATATCTAATTGAAAACGAGCTTGTTTAAGAAAATATTTTTGACATTGGGCTCGAACTTTTGCAAAGAAAACTAAGCAGG
Organism: Odiellus spinosus; assembly: GCA_963920705.1. Lineage (NCBI taxonomy): Eukaryota > Metazoa > Arthropoda > Arachnida > Opiliones > Phalangiidae > Odiellus > Odiellus spinosus. The sequence goes on from OY987230.1 coordinate 4,274,246, forward strand.
AGGCAACAATTTGCACAATGTTAGTAAAAAGCAATATGCTTCCATTTTCATCCAAAAAATCATTACACCTTTCACCTTAAATCAAAAATCCTTCTTTTATTTTGGTGACTCGATGGCTCCATCGCTAACTAACCGCTGAGTGTAGTGACCTAGCTCGTACCCGAAATAAAAAATGACATTTAGTAAAGCAATGAGTCACCGCTGATCTTTCAAAGTGCTTTGCTGAACTTCATTTCACACGCCTCACAGGAAGGTAATATAATAGTCTTTAAAGTAGGTACGCAACCTGACTCGATTGTCAAATTGATCTCGCTCCAAGCTACTAAATTTAATCTTAAGAAATTGAAAACATTTGTGAAGCTGTTTTTACATACACGAGGCGTCAGAGTTTCTTTTCATTTCAATATGATCCCAACCACTGGAGGGGCTGATCAAGTTGGCACTGGTAACTACAAGTATACTAACCCTCCAGCAAAACGCCCTAGAGAAACTCCCACTACAACAAAACTATACACTAAGGAAAAAACCTCGAGAGTCGAATGCTCTTAAGTTTCTACTCATCCAATTCATCTCAGTTATTGAATTCTATAGAATGAAACTTTGGACATTTTATATAAAATTTCCAAGATGAAACCATAGTGTCAGGCCCTTTTCTATCTCTTTGATGTTTTTTTTTTTTTTTTTTTTTTTTTTGTATGGAAGTAAATTTTCCCAAAACAACTCTAGTTTGGACCAAATATTAAGAAATTGAACTCATTATTCTATCCCTTACGGAAAAAAGTTAGTCTGATCTGAAGAGGTCCTCAAGAACACTAAAAAAGTCTTGGGGAAGTTTTTAAGACTTCCCCAAGGCTTCTTGACATAATGAAAGACTTCCCCAAGACTTCTTAAGACTACATAAGACACCCGAAAGACTTCTCCAAGAACTTTTAAGACTAACTTTTTTTGGTAAGGGATCAGTTACTAGTGCAATTTATTATTATTTGAAACTTAATTTAAATAATATTTTTTTTCACCACTCTATTGGAAAACTACCCGTACTTCACCCGATACCCAAAATTCAATCCTCACAGGCCTACCGTCTATTTTGACTATTTAGAGCCGAACCGTCTATTTTGACTATTTATAGCCGAACCGTCTATTTTGACTATTTATAGCCGAACCGTCTATTTTGACTATTTATAGGCGAACCGTCTATTTTGACTATTTATAGGCGAACCGTCTATTTTGACTATTTAGAGCCGAACCGTCTATTTTGACTATTTAGAGCAGAACCGTCTATTTTGACTATTTAGAGCTGACCTGTCTATTTAGACCATTTAGAGCCGAAACGTCTATTTAGGCCATTTAGAGCCGAAACGTCTAGTTCGGCCCGACCCGCCTAGTAAGAGTCGCTCCGACCCGCCTAGTGAGACCAGATTCGACCTGTCTAGTTACCCATAAATAGAAAGAGTCAAATTTTTTAAGTATTTTTTTTTTTTTTTTTTTTTTTTTTTGTGGGTTTCTAGGACATGGCGCAACTTATTGTGGAACGCCCAACAATTGTCAACTGCATCGTTCCTCCTCCTCCAAATCCGTGTGTCAAAGAATATCCATTTTTAACTGCCGTAACTTCTATATTTATCCGGTATCTCCGTATGGCTAAAATACCATCGAGGGAAGCATATTCTTGGGTATAATCTCTAGTTTTAGTTTTTACGTTTTCTTATTCAAGCGGTTTAAGTAAAATACATTTTTTTTTTTTTTTTTTTATCTAGTCTGAGTCTCAAGATCATATCTTGGTTCAATGGGCTGGTGGAGAAGCCGCCACTATGAGAATTCTGGTAGTTCACGCCATGGTAATTATACTAACATACGGTCCACCCGTTGGAGATCAAAGCCACTTCAAAGAACTTCTCGATACTTGGTTTCCAATTGATACTCCTCCGCCGCAAGCTTTTCTGGTCGACACTTCGGAAGAGGCACTACTGCAACCCGATTGGTTGAAACTAAGAATGATTCGGTCTTCTGTTGAAATTCTTGTTGATTCTGGTAAGATTTTAATTCATAAAAGGGATAGTACCGCCTAATTTGGGGAGTCTACTTTTTTATTTTAGTTAATAATGGAAAAAATTTCCTTAAATACCATTGAGATATAGTAAGGATATAAGTTACACTGGGAATTTTTAAGAATCAAGGGGTGGCTACATTCAACTTCCGATTATGGGAAAAATTTAGTCATTTAGAGATGTTGAACATCTAAAATGTTCTGATTACGAAACCTTTAATTGTTTAATATGTCTAATAGATACTCGCCCAATTATGCATATTTAATCTGGATTGAAAAACCACTCCAAGGCAAAGGAATTAACCCCCTCCTAAATTTGGTCTAATTTATTTATCATCTTTGATGCTAGCAAACTATCAGGGAAAACCTTTAGTGGAGAGACGTCAATTCGTCAGCTAGTAATTAAAAATATCTGGCCCCCACTTTAAAATATCTTCGCAGCATGGGGTCTATGGGCGCATACAAATTCCTCAGTGTAACTTCTGCCCTTTCTTGCCGAGATTATATTAGTTTTAAGTACTTTTGGTATTCGAAAAAATACTAAAGTGTTAAAACTATTCGAGATTTACTCGTATATTTTTCATTAAGTATTTGTCAATTTCTCATTCAATATTCGTCAATTTCTCATTCAATATTCGTCAATTTCTCATTCAATATTCGTCAATTTCTCATTCAATATTCGTCAATTTCTCATTCAATATTCGTCAATTTCTCATTCAATATTCGTCAATTTCTCATGCAATATTCGTCAATTACTCATACAATATTCGTCAATTTCTCATACAATATTCGTCAATTTCTCATGCAATATTCGTCAATTTCTCATGCAATATTCGTCAATTACTCATGCAATATTCGTCAATTTCTCATACAATATTCGTCAATTACTCATGCAATATTCGTCAATTACTCATGCAATATTCGTCAATTACTCATGCAATATTCGTCAATTACTCATACAATATTCGTCAATTTCTCGTAAAATCGACGATTTTTTGGGAAATAATCGTCTATTTCTCATTAAATAATTGTCGATTTCTCAAAATATTCTATTGAAAAGTTAGTAAAGTTCCAAAATGTAACCGTTTCTCTATTGAAAATTGGTATATTATTGGTTCCTATTTTTTACTGGAACTTTTAATACCTCGTGAAATGTTTGTTGATTTCTCTATAAATAATTCATCTAGCATAGTTTTGACTTCATGGAATTGCTGCAAATTTAAGATATTTGCAGTTAATTTTGGGTGGTTAACCAGCAAAGTGTTTTTAGTACCAATCAAAATCTATACCAGATGTTGTAGTGGTAATTTTTCAATATTTATTCCCGAGTAGCTTTAAAAGATTTGGATCCTGGACAATTGGTTCTCTTCGTTCAATCATTCGGAATTCCCGTTTACACCATGAGCAAGTTGTTGCTTCTTTTGGACTTGGCGGTTCAAATAGATAGTTACTCCGTTGACCAGGCAATCGTTGATAAAAAATATATGGCGCAGTTAGTCGAGGTTCAACATCAACGAGGCGCCACTGGCGGAGATCAATTCGCAAGGCTTTTAGGGGATTACGAACTAGGAGGCGTTCCCGTTATTACTATTTCCGAGAGCGTTAACACTACTTCAGTGATTCAAAAAACTCCCAGCAGAACGCTATCTACGAGGCTACCTACCCCTCAACTTGAACCACAAATGGTTCAAATAGCCTTGCTGCAATTATTTAAATTGACCGAAGAGAAGAAATTGATGGAATATAAAACGCCTCAAGAACTATTTAAAGTATTGCAGAAATGTTTGTCGCAAGATATCCTTCTTAAAAGGAGTGATCATCCTTACATCGCAGCATTCGCTGACGCTTGCTACGGTATCACTCGCGGACCGCTGAGGGAGAATTTCGCCTCGTCAGTTTTACAGAAAACCAACTACTCTTCGGTACTTTTTCGATTATCAACCGCTGCAATGGTGAGTTTTTTAGTTTATACAAGAAATATTTTATGGCCTGAGAAATATAAGAAAGATTAATTTGGCACTATAGAGGGTGGTTTCGATTATAAAATTAACATTGAGCGCGTCTTAAGCTAATTAATTAACCTAGAGATTGTATAATTTAGATTCTCTCTTATTTTTGAAAAACACTTGTATTGCGACCCAAGTTGAGTATTTTCATTTCCTAGAAAATAATTTTGGGCATTTTCCTTATTATTTTAGACTATTTCAATATTAAATTTGGTTTTGGGTAAATTTTATATTTTGGAGATTAGCCTAAATTTAACTTGTGACCATTGGGTTGTTAATATGTATGTGTCTTCTAGAGGTATCATTTTTCGTTTGGCAAGGAAGGTTTCGCGGGACCTGTTAGAAAAACATAATATGGACAGACATCTTTATCATTAGTGGGTGGCGCCATCTAGATTTAGCAGTGCGATCTTTACAGTTTACACCGCTAGAGGCAGATGGCACTCTCAACAACTTTAGAGTGGAATTTTTGGCGTGAAATTTTATTCATTCTCATAGCAAAAGTTTAGCAATTAAAGCTTACGTGAAAAAATTAGTCATTCCATGGAATAAGTTTTTAAGATTAGTTTTAAATATTCTGAATTTTTTCTTACACATTAAAATATCATTTTAAAACAGTCCAAAAAGGAAATTACGTAACATGTAAATTTAACCTTCGAACAGAATTAATTTCGTTAGTTTCTTTCTTGCTGCTTCCTTTTACATTTATTTGTTCAATATTTACTTCTTTCTCATATTTACTTTGTGCAATAGTAAATTACTTTAAAGGTGAGGATTAAGGTTTCTTTGGTAGTCATCAAAAGATAGCCTTTAAATTTAAATCATGGTTCAAACCAAGCTTTTGATCAAACATGTCATTCAAATTGGGGAAAATATTTTTCATGGTCAAGGCACGTTTTAACTAAAGACTCTATTGTATTTTTTAGTGATTTAGATGTTAGTAACAATGGTATTTTAAAGATAAATTAGCCCTACTTGAATTAAACATTCTTAATTCCTTTGCTCTTAGGCAATAATCATAAAAATTAAATCTGGTTCTTAATGCTCAAAAAGGTCCAAATTCAATTTTAATGAAATTTTTAGGGAAATCACCTACGTATACATTAGAATAAAATATAAAAGTTGGTTTAAAAAAACACTATTTATGTCAAAAAAAATTATTCTCATTGAGCGTCACTGTTCTCCTCATAGGTATACAACCTCTATTCCAGTAACGACGCGTTGTCTGCTTAAATTAAGTACGGTGTGGAATTCCAGTTACCATAATTGTGCGCAGGATTTCAAGATTTTTGTGATTTCAATGTTAATTTCCTATACAGGGTGGTTCACATAAAAAACTCAATAACTTCTTTGGAGGGATAAAAATAACATTGAGTGCGTGTTATTCAAATTCATTTTTTAAAAAGTCTCGCGCGCTTGTTCGAATAATATGAATTAGCATAAAAATCATGCGCTAAATGTTAATATTATCCTTCCATAGAATCTATTGAGGTTTTTTGATCTGAGCCAGCCTGTATAGAATGTTCAGTGATTTTAGATTTAAGCCAAAGTGTACTGGATTTTGGCAAGTGTCCGATCCCTCTGTAGTATTATAGTTGACGAGATTAGATGTAGTGATATCAGTGCTTTAAACAATGGATTCTACCATAGTTCGCACCACGATTGATTATTACTATGGTAGCCATTACCGAAAAAAGTTAGTCTTAAGAGTTCTTGGGGGAGTCTTTCGGGTGTCTTACGTAGTCTTAAGAGGTCTTGGGGAAGTCTTCCATTATGTCAAGAATTCTTGGGGAGGTCTTAACGACTTCTCCAAGACCATATTAGTGTTCTTGAGGACCTCTTCACAACAGACTAACTTTTTTCCGTAAGGGAGAATCCACTGTTTAAATTTTCTGTGTAATTCTACAAAACCATCCTCCTATGAATTGCTGCGATAGATGAGCAATCTTAATAATGACTTTTTCATTTGTGAAGGTAATTGTATTACATTGCGTGGAAATTGTATTTTCAATTGAGCAGCTTTTTAAATCTGACGAACTAAATTATTAATTGTGGCCTTAAGTTCTATAATAATAACAAGGTGAAAAGCACTGATATGGCAACATGCACATCTGGTCGACCATAATACTACTGATGGCTCGGACACTTGCCAAAATCCCGTATGCTTTGGCCGAAATCTAAAATCACTGAACATTCTTTAAAGGAAATTAACATTGAAATCCCAAAAATCACTCCCAAAAACAGTCTCTCGAAAATCCTGAAATCCTGTATACTTATGGTAAGTATCCGACCCCCTAGAATACTATATTGTACTCAATTTAAGCAGACAACGCGTCGTTACAGGAGTAGAGGCTGTATACCTATGAGGAGAACCGTGATGCTCAATGATTAAAAAAATAATAATAATAAAACTTTTTTTCGACAGAAATAGTAGTTTCTGTGAAACCAAATTTTAGGGTTTATTCTAAATGGTTACGTAGGTTGAATTGGAGGTGGACCTTTTTCGGCATTTATTGTTAATTACCACCCTGCTAATTAGTGCTTAACTCAAAAACTTGAGTGTGTAGAGCCAAACAGATTTGAAATTCAGACTCGGGACACGTTTTTAACCAGGATTAACAAATTTTAGACTTATACAAATAATACCGGCCAAGATATATAACTAAATGTGATCCATGTAAGAAAAGATTGGAAAATCGGCCAAAAAAATTTAAAAATCGCTAAAATTCTGGGGTCTTCATTACAGAATCCATAATTTTCTACAAGCATGGGTTTGATGATTTGAGATGGAATGACAATGTTTCCCATTAGCGCGGTTTCCCATTGAGACTAAAGAAACGGTTTTATACATACATCATGCTTAAAAATACCAAATATTTAACTCTTTTTCTTTTTTTGTTAATATAACATTGGTCTATATTTGATTATAAATATTACATTGGTAATTCATTTACACAACCTTAAAATCTTTCCTAAATTGGTTTTTTAACCCTATCTTGAGAAGTGGGTTAAGAGCACTGACGGCCATATGTTGTTTAAAGTGATGGGAAGCTAACCTAACCTTCTAAATATGCAATATTTATATTTTTTGAAAATTGAGGATATATGCGCTTTTAGGAATCTGATCCTGTGCAATCTGAAAACTGAGCTTTGGGATTTGGACTTTTGGTAATTGCATTTCTAGGACACTGCGCTTTTGGAAAACTGTGATTTTGGGAACTGCGTTTTTGGTAATTTCGCTTCTAGGACACTGCGCTTTTGAGAACTACGATTTTGGGAACTGCGCTAACAGGAACCCTGCTATTTGGAACTGCCCTTATAGGCATATACCGTTTAGAATAGGCCTAATCCCACTAGTTAAAAAACCAAACAAACTAATAAGCTAGAAATCAATTTTTAACTTACTCTGACAGTAGGCTTAACAAGTATCCATGGGAGGATAGAAGTTGCGCCAGAAATTCCTAAGGGTCAAGGGTTGGGCGCATTCAACTTCAAATGTGGCTTGCATACATTTGAATAGTCACCAACATCGATCATTAATCCGCCTCTCCGTAATCTCTTAGTGTTTTTTGCTACTTACGTATTTAGACATTCGATCTATCCAATAATAAATAGTTTACTCGCACACTAATATCTTTATTTTATCCTTGAACGAAAAACCATTCCAACATGGGAAATTATTGCCCCTGAAATTTTACCAAAAGAATTCAAGCATAAATTTTCCTAGAATGGTGTCTATTGCCTCGCACGAATTCCAAGTGTAACTTCGTTCCTTTCTTAGTATAACATTGTGAAAACATATAATCCCTTTTGTACGTTCTCTGGTCATAACTATTCCCGCAAATCATCTCTGGTTCAATTTAGTCATATATTCCCTCTATAGACAAAGAAAAAGCCTGAACGAGGTCCGACGACTGAGAAACTGTTGGACGTCTGTCGGAGCATTTGTTTATGCGCCAAGAATGTCAAATCTCCCCTTACAACGATTTTGAAACAGTTCATGAAAGGTTTCGACGACGGTTGTTTCGATTACGCTCACAAAGATCGTTGGAGGCTGCTAATGGAAGACTTATTGTCATCAAAAACGGAATGGAATTCGCGGCAAGTTGTAGATAGTGCGTTTTTCTAACCTATGTCTATATTCGCCTCTTTACGTTGATTTAACTCAAGCTGTAATAAACTTTTAAAGTTATTCGAGCGGTGGCTAAAGGAAACAAACATCGACTGGAGGAAGTCACTTTAGAAATAGTCAAAGCCGGTATTCAACAAGGTAAAGTTCACGATTTGTTGGAAGCCCTGACATCCATTGTGATGAATTCCAACTTAACGCCGGAAATGTCGCGTTACCACCTTTTCGTCGATCTAATTTCTCAGTTGGATCCTGAGGTGATCGGTCAACGGGGCGATGCCCATCGCGAGCGCCAACAACAATTGCTTTTTAGCAAAGAAGGTTCTTCGAGCTCCGAAAATCCTTTTCCTTTCAGGCCGTTTTTGCTCGCTCTTCTTATTCATCAATCTAATTGGCAAACGCTTCAAGAATGCGTTGTCTTAGTCTTGCGAAGAAATGATCCGGGAACTTGTAGATACGATCCTTCCTCCGTTCTGGATTTTCTATGGGCTTGTATTCATATTCCAAAGATATGGCAAGGGAAAGATAAAAGAAAACCAAAGGTATGAAAGCTTTTTTTAATATTGGTCAATATCGGTATCAAAACCATTACTTTATTTTTGGTTCTGATTCCCACTTTTCTATACTCTTATTGGAGTTGAAATTTTAAATGTGAAACTGCAGACAAAACTTGAATATTGAGTATTGAGAAATAAGTCCGTAAAACCTTGACATCGGTTAACAATACCATTATCACTGTTTTATATTTTATTTTTAGATTTATGTTTGTGCAATTGAACCATTTATTGATTAATAATTAATACTGAACGAGTATTGGTTTGAGTCTAGTATCGATTTGAGTACTTGATTTCCATCATTTAACTAACGAATTTGCGTCATTTAACTACGTGACGAGTATGGAATTTGCCACTCGACTCTATTTGATAATAATTCGGAGGATATTCAATTTGTACTAAAAAAGTTAAAACCCCACTTGACTTTTTCTCGCCCACTGCCATGGCGGCGTATCTCTCTCTGTAGCCATTTCCCAGCTGAGTTTTTCTCAATCGAAAAATCATTAACTTGGTGTTACGTATTCTAGTTTCCGGCCGTATTTGAAAACCAAGAAAAAGTAAACTTTTTCATTAAATGTGGTCGTGCTGAGTATTCGCGTGTAGATTTAAAAGAACATAGGTAGCCCTTTTCAACCGTATCTGCGAGCTCGGGGTAAAAGTTAATGTCATGTCTGATTTATAAAGTAGAAATATTGACTTTGGGCGGAAGTAGTCAGAACCATGTAAATACTTGACAAGGAAATATTTGGATATACAATAGCCTAAAAGTGGTACCTTCTCGGTTCCATAAACATTGAAATAGTTACTACAAAAGAAATTGAGTGCCTGAACCAATAATTTCTTTTAGCATCATAAAGAAGAGGATGTTTTGGCTTTGAGCCAAGACCAACTTATTTCCGTCGCCGATTATATAGTTTCCGAAGCTCTATCAAAGTTGGATCCCAAGGAAACTGATCTAAATAATCTTTCCGTGGACCCGATTGTCGCCTATCGCTTACCCCTCTTAGTGCGATGCTGTTGTTTGGTTCAAGAACGTGTCTCAGCAGTCGCTCATCATTTATTAGAATTGACACTTACAAAATCAATTACTAACGCAAAGTAATTTATTTTCTTTTCCACTTTAAAGCGACTGTTGGTTCTTAGCCATGAGGGTGGGAAATTAGCTAACTCCTCCCCCAGCTTGGCCAATCTTTTACTATGTTTAGCCGGAGAAAAAACAACTATATCTGAGAACCGAGACTCACTTTAAAAGAATGTATCTACTTATAACAAGTTATTTTTAATCGATTTTGGATTTTTGACTAAATTGTACTAAAACATTTTGAAAGTTTTAAATGAGCTGCGGGCTTCAATTATCAAGTTTAAATTGAACATTCTATCGATTGGCACGCTAGGTTTTGCTCTAAAATGATAATTGACCTTATTCCCCTATACAGAAGCCGATGAAACCATCCTTTGAAGTCTTCTACTCTAATGTTCCATATAGCGCTCCTCTCTGTATGGGTAAAATTCCCAATTTTACTAGATTGGAGGGGTCCTACTTCATACCCTGCCGTCTACGGAAAATTGGAAATTCTCTCTCCACATACGACAACGTTTGGCTGGCGAACTCCAAGGTTGCTAGAGATATTCGCTGGACGAACTCCCGCTCTGAAAATATGTACCATTAGGAGGCGTACGAATCGCGATTTTTGAGACTAACCCATACAGAGAGGGGTAGACAAGACCCGGGAGTAATAGACTTCAAAGGAGGGTTTCATCGGCTTCTGCCCTACACTATAGCACGAGACCTTTGTAGGGAGTTTCATGTTTTTACACAATTCTAAATTGATTCCAATTCACTTGTTTCCAGAATCTTTAATATCTGTGTAAAAGATGTCACCTTTTAATCGTATTTTTTTTTTCTCTAGCCCGAAACACATTTTTATAGTTAAACAATTATTGCTACAAATGTATTTAGAAATGCCAAGCATTTTTAGGTTTAACTCTTTAATTAACCAAGTTTTGGATCAAGCTGAAACTCTACTGTTGAACTGTAGTAAAGTAAGTTTTAATATTTAAACTTAATTGTAAATATACCAATGACGTTTTTTATTCAATTAAGCTCGATGTTATCTCGCATACGTTATTAATTTCCATGGCAACGACGGATTCCTCGAAGCAATGTACGGAGCGGATGGATGATTTAAACTTAGCACTGAGAAAATTGGCTAGTTGTCACCCCTATTTACTATTAAGACAATTGCCCATGATTGCAACGCTCTTACAAGGCAGAGTTCAACTGGATTATATCGTGTTTCGAGCTCGTAATCACCTAACATTTTTCACCAACATATTGGGCTTACTGGAATTACTCGCGCCTCAAATTTTGCTACACGAATTTAGGGAGGATTTATCAAATATATTCAACTGCTATTTGGATCTATTTCAGGTGATATTACTGAGAGTTTGAGAAATCGAACGCGCGTATACCCGGTTTTAGTTAAATAAATATTGTCGCTGAATTGTAGATGTTAACTACGTCGTTCTATTTCTGAAACTTAATTTTTGGGAAGATTTAGGTTAAAATCTTGAACAACTAACGTTATATTTTCAGACACATTCCTCGCAAACGTCAGATTTGGTCTCTTTGTTTAACCGGTTCCTAAGTTTCCTCAAGTCGTGCATGGCTGTTGCACCCTCTTGCGTCAGACCTTGCATTCAGAAGAATCTCACCAGTTTACAGTAAGCTCATATCATAGTGTTTGAGAAATTAAACGAAGAACTTCATAGGTCGAACAATCTGAAAAAGTATAAATGGAATTTCGCCAATAATTTCAGGATTTCTATTTTTATTTCGTGATTTTTCCATTGGTTTCTTGACTTCTCCTCTGATTTCGCCATTTTTCTGATGATTTCATCTGTTCTCCAATCATTTCGTCTGTTCTCCAATCATTTCGTCTGTTCTCCAATCATTTCGTCTGTTCTCCAATCATTTCGTCTGTTCTCCAATCATTTCGTCTGTTCTCCAATCATTTCGTCTGTTCTCCAATCATTTCGTCTGTTCTCCAATCATTTCGTCTGTTCTCCAATCATTTCGTCTGTTCTCCAATCATTTCGTCTGTTCTCCAATCATTTCGTCTGTTCTCCAATCATTTCGTCTGTTCTCCAATCATTTCGTCTGTTCTCCAATCATTTCGTCTGTTCTCCAATCATTTCGTCTGTTCTCCAATCATTTCGTCTGTTCTCCAATCATTTCGTCTGTTCTCCAATCATTTCGTGATTCTTCCAATAATTTCATCTTGTCTCCAAGAAATTTCTCCAATAATTTCGAAATTTCTCCAATGATTTCGAAATTTCTCCAATGATTTCGAAATTTCTCCAATGATTTCGAAATTTCTCCAATGATTTCGAAATTTCTCCAATGATTTCGAAATTTCTCCAATGATTTCGAAATTTCTCCAATGATTTCGAAATTTCTCCAATGATTTCGAGATTTCTCCAATGATTTCGAGATTTCTCCAATAATTTCGAGATTTCTCCAATAATTTCGAGATTTCTCCAATAATTTCGAAATTTCTCCAATGATTTCGAAATTTCTCCAATGATTTCGAAATTTCTCCAATGATTTCGAAATTTCTCCAATGATTTCGAAATTTCTCCAATGATTTCGAAATTTCTCCAATGATTTCGAAATTTCTCCAATGATTTCGAAATTTCTCCAATGATTTCGAAATTTCTCCAATGATTTCGAAATTTCTCCAATGATTTCGAGATTCTTCCGATGATTTCGTGACCCCTAAATAAATTTAGAGATTCCTCCAATTGAACGGGTAATATAGGACTGGGTGTACCATGGTCTGTTGTATTAATTCGTGACTTCACCATTGATTTTGTAATTTCTTGATTTACCTATGCTTTCAAAATTGCCTCTTACGTAATCCTTGGGTTAAAATTAGGCCATTACATTATTTTGTCAGTGATTGTGTGATTTATCAAATAATTTCAAGATTGCATCCAAGAGACGGGTAATAGTTATTCATGATTTCTTACATTAATTCCAGTTTTCGTCCTAATGATTTGGTGATTAGCTTTGTAGCCCCTGTGTGCAGCTACGTTTAAAGTAACAAATCTTGTATCGTTACCGATGAATTAGCCACAAGTACCTGTTCTTCGTTCAATTCCTCAAACTCCAGTGTTTTCACGAAAGCGTGAGCAGGAGTCGCCGTTTTTAACTTTGGTCCTTTTTAGGGAATTACCGCAACCATATCAGGATTTGGCAGTTTTTAAAGCTCTTTTAGCTGGTACATCGTGGATGCATCGGACAGAAGAAACTCCCACCACTCCCGAAAACAGTGCCAAATCTGAATCTAGCACGGGTACTCCTAAGAAATCAGAATCTGAGCAAACTACCGACAATATATCGTCTATCTTGGAAAATTGGTCTTCGGTTCAAAGACCTCCTGGTTGGACGCAATTTCAATTAGCTCCTTTGTCAGCCAGACTCAGTCAAGATGGAAATTTTGAAGGTATTAGAAAAATTTCGTGGTTTTAACGGATAATAACTATTACAATCCTCAACTGTAAATCTAAAAATCAAATTTATATAAATCAAAATAGACGTGTTAGCCGCTCTCCAAGACTTGGAAAACATTTCAAATAGAAAACCAAATATTTTGGACTATTTTTTGGTAAGTATATATAACTTTTTGTTAATAATCTTTCGATATTTCTTACTAAGCTACTTTTTAGGATGATTTGAAAATACTTATACAAAATAGAAATCTTCATTGTCGACAGACTGCGTTTAATCTCTTGATTAAGAACTTAAAGAGCAAGCCAGGGTAATTAATATTAATAAAGCTTCTATTCATTTTAAATTTAACTTGAATATTTTATTTTTTAGAAACGCTAGCCTAATTGTTACGGCTGTATTACAATGTCTCGAAAATCTGGAGCACGATGTAATTCAAACTGCCTTGCAAAAATTGCCAGAAGTTGTGGTTTTGGCACAAGGTAAGTAACATTAAATTTGTACTTCATTCGTGAATTAAATAATGTTTTTTTTTTTTTAAGAATACGCTCCAATCTTACTTCAGAAAGCTTTTGCAGTTGGTATATCAACTAACATTAACAGTGCTCCCCAAATTTGTGAAACATTATTATTGTTAAATGTTCAAACGGGAAGCTAATTCTATTACAAAAGCTGTAGGATTATGATTATCGCTGTTGTAATACTACTGTAGAATAAGACATTAAATTTGAAAAGCCAATAAAAAAATTATACTAGTGAATTCCTCTACAATATCATTACAATATGTGAAATAAACTATTTTAATGTTTCTTTTTAGCCACACCCAAAGTGTGGCTTATACATTGTCGGCGGCGTGGGCGTAATCGTGGGCGTGGGCGTAATCGTGGTCTTTAGCACCAAACCGAGAATTTTTTCTATCTTCTAGCGGCAGAACGTAAATAATAATATAATAAAAATGTCCTTTTTTTGGATTAAAATGTATTCAAAAATACTTTGAATTTCTCGTTATATTATTATGTTATTTATTAATGTTAATTTTTAGTTTAAGTTAAATTTTATTACTATCAGGCGCTAGATGGCGATTTGTTAAGTCAGATGGTCCTCTATTTAGGGTGAGTGGCGAACTAGATTAAAAGGGAGCTTATAAGTGTTTTAGTTGTAGACTGTCAGTAATAAAATTTAGAAAACAACCAACAAGTCGTCGCGAACAGGATGAAAGAAAACTAATGCGTGTTATGTTCTAGTCTGTCAGTAATGAAAAATTAAAAACTTTTACATGAAAAATTAAAAACTTTTACATGAAAAATTAAAAACTTTTACATGAAAAATTAAAAACTTTTACATGAAAAATTAAAAACTTTTACATGAAAAATTAAAAACTTTTACATGAAAAATTAAAAACTTTTACATGAAAAATTAAAAACTTTTACATGAAAAATTAAAAACTTTTACATGAAAAATTAAAAACTTTTACATGAAAAATTAAAAACTTTTACATGAAAAATTAAAAACTTTTACATGAAAAATTAAAAACTTTTACATGAAAAATTAAAAACTTTTACATGAAAAATTAAAAACTTTTACATGAAACATTAAAAACTTTTACATGAAAAATTAAAAACTTTTACATGAAAAAATTAAAAACTTTTACATGAAAAATTAAAAACTTTTACATGAAAAATTAAAAACTTTTACATGAAAAATTAAAAACTTTTACATGAAAAATTAAAAACTTTTACATGAAACATTAAAAACTTTTACATGAAAAATTAAAAACTTTTACATGAAAAATTAAAAACTTTTACATGAAAAATTAAAAACTTTTACATGAAAAATTAAAAACTTTTACATGAAAAATTAAAAACTTTTACATGAAAAATTAAAAACTTTTACATGAAAAATTAAAAACTTTTACATGAAAAATTAAAAACTTTTACATGAAAAATTAAAAACTTTTACATGAAAAATTAAAAACTTTTACATGAAAAATTAAATACTTTTACATGAAAAATTAAAAACTTTTACATGAAAAATTAAAAACTTTTACATGAAAAATTAAAAACTTTTACATGAAAAATTAAAAACTTTTACATGAAAAATTAAAAACTTTTACATGAAAAATTAAAAACTTTTACATGAAAAATTAAAAACTTTTACATGAAAAATTAAAAACTTTTACATGAAAAATTAAAAACTTTTACATGAAAAATTAAAAACTTTTACATGAAACATTAAAAACTTTTACATGAAAAATTAAAAACTTTTACATGAAAAATTAAAAACTTTTACATGAAAAATTAAAAACTTTTACATGAAAAATTAAAAACTTTTACATGAAAAATTAAAAACTTTTACATGAAAAATTAAAAACTTTTACTTGAAAAATTAAAAACTTTTACATGAAAAATTAAAAACTTTTACATGAAAAATTAAAAACTTTTACATGAAAAATTAAAAACTTTTACATGAAAAATTAAAAACTTTTACATGAAAAATTAAAAACTTTTACATGAAAAATTAAAAACTTTTACATGAAAAATTAAAAACTTTTACATGAAAAATTAAAAACTTTTACATGAAAAATTAAAAACTTTCTTAATTTAAAACGTTTTGAGGTTCGTTCGGAAGTTATTTACGTATCCTGTGTTACGCCTCTATCCTGCATCATGTCATAAAAGGTGTGGCTTATTATGGGCTTGACCATCTTTTTTTATTCTATGCCAGATTTGTTTTGCGGGTATTATACATAAAAATTTATATTTCAATAATAATTTCGAAAATTGGTCAATTACACTAAAGTTACTCTCTCTTAGAGACTGTACAGTGTGAGATTTTAGTTAAGGGTAGTGCCGGATTAACTCCCTTTCAGGCCCCTAACCAGGAACGAGTCACTATGATTAGCATTTAGCAGGCATTAGCTGCTAAAGCCTAATATTTCAACCCACAACGGCTAAATCAACAGTCAAGAACTGTCAAGAAAGGACAACCAAACAAGAACTAAAAAACATAGATTTGTATTTAAAAAAATTGCTTTTCTAACTTTTGAAGCAGCATTCAAACAAAGAGATTACTCGCGAAAAGCTATTGGCGAATGACAAACGCGGGGCGGCAGATGAAAGCAAATAAATAAATATGGGCGGAAAATGGCGACGGTCACAATAGCTGCAGCCCGAGATAATAGCTTGGAGGAGAGACGTCACTCCTCCAAGATTCTCCTTCAAGCCCCTTCAGAGTAAACTTCTGTAAATGATCGTTTTTCCATATGATTTGTCAAAGACCTTTTATAATTGAAGGAAAAAAATCACAGGCCCGTCGCGCTTTATATTTTAAATAATATTGTTCTGATCTAAATTTTAAGATATATTTTTCACTTTGCTAAGTTAAACCATTAAAATTTAATTTAACTTCCAAAAGTTTTTTTTAAGCTTCTGGGGTATCGTTTTGAGGAGGACAATCGCTGTTAAAAAAATCACTTGCCAAAATATTAACTGCCTAATTTTCTGGCATAGGCTGAGCTATCCAATGATCTATTTCACATTAAGAAACGTTATCTCCATTAATTAAACATTTAATTTAAAAGAAATATCTTCAAAACGTCACATTTTAATTTCATCATAAAAAAATGGGAGTCTGTGCCAGCGAGTTATAAAATAGTTTAATGTATAGATCCTCATTTGGAGCTAATTTGTCATTAATTTCATAATTTTATCGTTTAAAACAAATGAGATGTTCTCCTTTGAATATTTCTGCCCCAACATTTCAGTAATAATTTAATTTGTATTTTTAAAATTCTTCGAGTTTATAGTTCAACGTTTTCCCTTAGAAGGCGCTATTTAAGTTACACCATTTACTATGGGGGAGGATGGTAACTGGTGATGGTACGGGTTCGTATGCAGAACCTCTAAAAGCTAAACCTCTAAAACATTTAGAAGTTCTGCTTTTAGAAGTTCCGCACTTAGAGGGTTTGTCTTTAGAGGTCTCGCCCTTTGATTTACATGAAATGCTTTGCCCCTTAATTAAGTACGTATTCCTAAACCATCTAAGAGCACAAGCACTATTTTATAGGTTATGCTCTAAAGAACCCTAACAGTGGCAAAACCTCTAAGAGCAGAACTTCTAGGGGTATTGCTCTCTCCCTCTCCTCCCTCTAAAAGCAGAACCTCTAAGCCCCAAAATAATATAACCACTAAGAGCAGAACTTTTAAATGGTTTGTTGACGCATGGATGTATAAAGAACTTTAAAGAGCTAGCGTTCCTGGACATATCACTCTGAGAAAAACACGTACACGTCTTCGTGTACTGCTGGCGCCACCTATTAATAGTATTTTTCATTAGAGCCAGGGTGGGCAAACGTCATTTCCTTTTTTTTTTGGGAAATCTGGGGGGGGGGCTAGGGTAGCACTTTTGCGCCTGCGCGCGCGTGGGAAATTTTAAACGGTGTCTCCAGTTTGTCTGGGACAATTCAAACGGTTTTTGTGGGCTGTTTTTGTGTCTTCTATTCGTTTTTACTGTTAGTCCGATTAGTCGCAGTTGTCCGTTGTTTTATATTATTGCAGACTTTTCTAAACAATTCATAGTTAAAAACGTAAGTATGTTTAAATTAAATATAATATTTTATTATATTATTTAATAATAATTTTAGTATGAGTCACTGGAGCTCGTTTAAAACTCTGGGGCTAGATCTTGAGAGTGAGTCTTCTGAATGCGAGTCCGACTCCGATGAGTGCATAAACTCAAGCCAAAGTTCAAGCATCTGTGGTACGTAAATAATTAAATTAAAGGTTAAAGCCCTCATTCCCAATGCTTGCTCGCTTACTTACAGAGGTTGAAAGTTTGGGCGCCACAGAGCTTCCCAGGATCTACGAGACTGAAAGTAGTAATGACAATTTCAATGGTATATTTCAACGATGTTTAAAACCAACTTTCTATTACTATTAAATTTGACTTTTAACCAAATAGACGAAGATGCTCAAAATCTTATTGATGATGTGGAGTTTGAGAAGATGCTCGAGGATGATGAGCTCGAGATCGAATTAGCGAAGTTAGATAGATGGAACTCTCTTTCAAAACCCTTGAATACGATAACCAAGTAATATTCTAATTATATATCATAGTAAAGAGCTTTAATTTCTTATAGCCTTTAATTACTTTTCAGTATTCCCAAACTCGCAACGCCCTCTCCCACCAAGAAAAGGAAGCTAGATCAGGCTTTCCAACCAAGAAATTTTATGATCTCGAGTATGTTTGTTTCTGCTACAAGGGATAGATATGCCTTTTAAATGGCTTTACTTAACGCCTATTTCAAATTTTTTCTAATTATTATTGGTATATGGTTTTCATAGATATTTCCAGCCCTGTAATTTCGCGCCTTAATGATGACGTCACCCCTCCCCCCCCCCTTTCCACAAGATAGATCGTCTGATAAAAGTTAAGTTAGTCTCTCATTAGAAATGTAACTGTCAACTTGTAAAGATGCCCCCCCCCCTTTATCATTATTCTTATTAGTTATTTATTTATAATTAATCTACTAAATAAAGTTTAACTTAATGATTAAGACAGTGTTTTCCTTCAAAGAATATAAAACGAACTATGAATATTTGGAACTTTAAAATGGTAGCAAAGCGTGGTTATTTTGGACAAGTTGGCTAAAAACAGGATTGAACCAACTTACATCAAGTTTGAATTTCGTTCGTCAGGAATCAAGTCTGGTGGCATAGAAAAAGGATTGATTTTTGGAAGCATTAACTGAAGAAGAATATAAATACTACTAAAGGCAAGGCTTAACAGAATAATTATTAAACAATGGCAGATAATTATGGAGAATCGCCTGGAGCGCAAGGGGGAACATTTACATTTAGGAAGCTTGGTGATAATAATTACGATCAATGGAAATTTGACATTAAAATGGCACTGCTTGATTATGGACTATGGGGTATCATTGACGGCACAGATCAGGAGCCAGGGGACAAAGCAACTGCAGAAGAGAAAGATAGATTTCAAAGAAAGGCACAAAAGGCATTGGCAAAGGTGTCATTAGCTGTTGATAACCCTCATAAACGTATCATTGCGCAATACAAAACAGTTCAAGAAGCGTGGGACGCATTATCAAATATATATGAACCGAAATCAAAGGCTCGAATGGCAGATCTACGATCAGAATTTATAGGGTGTCGATATAATGGAACAGAATCAATGGCTACTTATATGGCAAGAATACTAAATGTAGCGCAACAACTAGATGACGCAGGTTTACAATTAACGCCTAAAGAGATAGCATTTCAAATGTTACATAACCTACCTCCCGAATATAGACAAGTCTCAGCTTTAGCGTATCATTGGGCTGATTCAGATTTCACTCCGATTAAGGTGAAAGAATTATTAATCTCCGAATATGATAGGCAAAGAAGAGAAGCGCAAGGTGATAATCAAACTAATTCACAAGCGGGTTTTTCGGCCTCAGTACCTAATAGAGGAAAATTTAATAGAACTTATCGGAATCAACCAAGAAATAAACCACAGGGTAAAACACAAGATAATACTTGTTTCAAATGCGGCAAAGAAGGGCATTTTGCTCGGGATTGTTGGAGTAAAACTCAGAATCAAAGGCAATCGGGAACCAAATATCAGAAAGATAACAAGAAGGATAGTAATAATCGGTCATATTTTGCCTCTGCTATGGTGGCGGTTGCAGATAAAAATGTATGGATATTAGCAGGAGAATTTGACCATGGTTCAATGAATTGGTTTGCGAAGCCTAAACGCATATGAAGGCTATGGAAGTTGATGATGTGCATCAAAAAATATATTCATGGGTTACCCAATTAAATTTTAAAGATTTAAATGAATTGAAAAAGGTAGTAAGACCAATTCTGGTGAGTACCATTGAAAAGAAGGTAACCCCAAACACCATGGCTCTACTAACAGGTGGGGAAAAAGAAAGGGAAACTATCCTCAATTCCCTAAAACACACAACTGTAAGTAAACTACCTTCATTCTAATATTTGTCAAATACTATGTAGATGTCACAATTAAAGTTTTTTCTTTTAAACCATATTTAACTCCACTCTTCCGTGTTAAATATGGGCTTAAACTACAATTTGGCATCATGACTGCTAGAGGCTTCCTCTTCTCTGGTTTCATGACCGGTAAATCTTGTAATTTCAGGGCTACAAGGATTTGTCTACAAGGGAAACTATTGTAGGGGTGAACCTTTTACTCAAAAGCCTAATCGAGCTGGGCTCAAAAAGGACAATGATTTTGGAAATAGACATTAGTGATAAAATCGAAGAAAATCCATCTGTTTTTATGTATGTTGTAGGGGCAACCCTGTAAGCTTTGTCAAGAAAGTCTGAGGGTGGAAGAGCTCTATTTAAAAAACTGCAAACAAAGAGCGACAATGTTGCAACTCCACTAAGAAAGTGGATTGAGTGCCAAAGTAGAGGTGGCCTTATCTCCCCATCGGAGGAGGTATTCCAGCTCTTTGTTCAAATATACAAAGTGGTCACTCCATCTTATAGCCAATTGTATGTTATAGATAGGGTGCCAAAAGTGAAAAATCTTTTGAAAAGTAATCATTCAATTACTCAATCATGGGATGAACTATGCAGAGATTGTATTCCAATGGGTGAGAGTACAAAGCTTTTGGATCAGTGTTTATCCTATTTCATAAATACGATTGGAAATGGACACCTTAAAAAACGTAAAGAGGAGTTTAAAACCAAAAATCGGCAAAAGAGTATTAAATCCCTCGCGGACTCCAAAGCTGGACTAGTAATTTGTATGAAAATTTTTTCTAATACATAAATTTAGCCAGACTCCTGATTTACGACGTACAACTAGTACCAAAAACCATACTTTTTGGTTAAATCTATAGCTTTACTTTAATTCTGTTACCCAAATTCACTTTCTTTGAGCATGTACCACCTGCAGTGTTAATTCCATCCCTCCTTTGTTTCATTTGTAACACCCACAGTTTAATCAATAACTTGAGAATTTTAGAATTTAAGAGAACTGCAGAGATAACTCAGAATCCTGTTTTAAAGTTAGAATCAAGGATTGATCAAATCAAGAAGGATCAGACAAGGAGAGGAAAAGTGGGAACGGCGCCGTTCGTACTGCGTCGGTCTAAACTCCCACTCTGGGAGAACGGGAGACAGTCGGGGGGTAGAAACGCTTCGTGGTAAATATTTGTCACGTGGGTAATACGGATCCTTTATGAGACGCGTAGTAGCCGACGACGCTAGCGACCACGTGACAACAGTTTACCTAGAGAATTTCCTATCCCCCCTTTCCAACCGAGTGGGAGGTTGGCTCTTCTCTCGCTAACTCAACGCAGCCCCACTTTTCCTCTCCTTGTCTGATCCTTCTTGATCAAATCTAAGTGATATTTTTAATAGTATTGATCAAGTGTAAGTGATATTTTTAATAGTATTGACCAAGTGTATGTGATATTTTTAATAGTAATAAGTATTGATCAAGTCTTAAGTGATACTTTTAATAATATTGGTCAAGTCGGTTTAGGGACGCTAGAGGGCGCCTTTAGAGTACCCTAGGTATAGAGTACTGAGTAGTGACCTTAGGGTCACCAGACGTATATCAGACGAGTAACGGGAAACCTGCACTTGTTGTACTTGTACCTAAGTTATGAATAACTATTAAACAAAAGTATTATATTATATCCTCGACTAGTTATTTATTAACACTCACAAACATGGTGTCAGAAGTGGCTGGAAGAAAAGAAAATTCATTTTGAAGCAAATACTTTTCTCCAAGCTACCTAACGTCCGCCGCCGCCAAGGCCCACCCTAAGGTATTCTCAATCACAGAAAATTTCAAATATGGAGGCTCACGGCCCATTTCCTAAACCAATGTTGATGAAAGGTAATATGGCACAGAACTTTGATGATTTTAGAGAAAACTATGAAGATTATCTTATATTTACAACTTTGAATAATAAACCAGACTCATTTAAAGTCGCTTTATTACGTTCCTGTATGGGTGAATAATGTAAGCAAGTTATGAAAAGTCTACCGATTTCTGCTGAAGATTTACACGTGGATAGCAAAATCTTGGATGCTTTAAAAGCTCATTTTAAACCTAAATTAAACGTTCTTTATGAACGATCGTTATTCCTTGCAGCACACCAACTACCTTTGGAATCAATCGATCAATTTTATGTACGTCTCCGCCAGCTAGTCAGACATTGTCAATATTCTACTGAAATGGCTGACGAGTTTGTTCGAGACAAATTGGTGCTTTCGACTACAGATTTAAAAACACGAGACAAACTTTATAGAGAAGACGAACTAGTCACAACAGCCCAAGCATTGAACGCCCTTAAAATCAGCGAACAAACCAAGGCACAACTACAACAATTAGACTCACAGTCAATACAGAATAAAATGCCAATAACACCGGACGAAGAATTAGATTCAATCCATCAACTTCAAAGGTATAAACCCCAGAATAGGAAAAGGGGGAGACCACGAGGAACCTTCAGAGGAGGATATACTCGAGGAGGTTTCAATCATAATTTCTCAGCTAATGGTGTACAAAATAGTCAACCTCAGAACGGCTTTAAAGGATGTAAATATTGCAAAAGCGATCAATAGCATGCAAATAGACCAAAAGACTGTCCAGCGTATGAAAAATCGTGTGGATATTGCAATACATTGCATCATAATCGAGCTGCTTGTAATAAAGTTCAACGGCATTATCGCAATGACCATCATAACACTATACATCAAATCCAAGGATGTCCAGATAGTTTACCTGGCTCAACAACACAACAAGGAGAATTTCATTCAGCGACCCAGTATTTAAATTATTCTCAACCTTATGGGAAGTCCTGTGTACAGACAGACAGAGGCTTATCAATCAAATCCATCGAGAAGCTCTCATGATTTTTTCTACGTTTGGCGTTGGTCAACAAAAAAAGTATTACGGAACGATATATGTTCAGGAAAATGGACTTACACCCACACCACTACAATGTCAAATCGATACGGGAATGTCGAGATGAATTAGTGGCACAGGATGGAATAGTACAAAAAGGCCAAAGAATAATTATACCCAAATCTATCAAACAGGAGATCTTAAGGAGAATTCATTATAGTCATTTGGGCCCAGAGGCTACAGTGAGAAAAGCCAAGGACTTAATTTATTGGCCAGGCATGGCAGCTGAAATTAAGGAATATATTGAACGATGTGACGCCTGCAATACGTTTATAGCCAAGCAAAGAAATGAACCACTTCGGCCCTAAGAGATTCCAACGCGCCCATGGCAAATGGTGGGGCAAGACGTGTTCACTCTGCATGGAATAAACTATTTAGTGATGGTTGATTATTATAGTTTTTATTCGGAACTGGATGTTTTGTATTCTACTACGTCTACAGCATTAGTTAAAGCAACAAAACAACATTTCGTTCGCCATGGTATTCCTCAAATTTTGATCACAGATAATGGTACGAACTTCGTAAGTCAAGAGTTTGATAATTTCTCGCGGAAATGGGGTTTTACCCATATCACCACTTCACCATACCATAGTCAGTCGAATAGAAAAGCCGAATCAGCGGTCAAAGTGGCTAAGAGACTGGTAAAGAAAACAGTTTATACTAAACAGGATATAGGCTTGGCACTGCTAGAATGGAGGAATACCCCACAAGAAAATGGAACTAGTGCCTGTCAGAAGCTGTTTTAGCGACGCACTCAAGGATTATTACCAGTCACTAGTTCTTTATTAACACCGCAAGTAGTCCAAGACATTCCAGAGACTATAGCAGACAGACAGCAAAAGATGAAAACATATTATGATAAAGGAACTAGAGCACTTGACCTGCTTGCACCTGGACAATCAGTACGCATAGACCCAAACAAGCGGCATACGCCCTGGGAAGCAGCCACGGTAATAAAACAAGTCGGGCTGCGTTCATATTTAGTGAAGACTAAAAAAGGCTCATTACTTCGAAGGAACAGAGAATTCCTAAGAACAGTCCCTGAAGAGGAGGGAACGAAACAAAATGAACATAGGGTGAATTCCCCAAATCAAAGTGGGTCGAGTACCCCGTATCGAGCAGAGACTCGCTATAGTAGCCAAGGAGAAAGGATATATAATACAAAGCAACAGGCTCCCAGATATTGGACCAGAATATCGTCAGGCAGAACACATAGCCAGAGAAGTTTGCTGAAATGAATATTTCAGCTACTAGTTTGGAATAAAAACAAACCCTGTTCGAGTAACTCTAGATCCAGAAATAGAGCAAAGAGATCATCCTATAGAAGCAGTTCAGTCACGCGTCATCGAGGCAGCCACAGAACGAGAGGCAGATGGGTCATTCCATATGGTTTCACGTAGGCATGCAACCATGGGTCGGCAGATCTTAATGAAATTGGGTACACTTGTTTCTATGCTTAAAAAACTAGGATTCCCAGATTTTAAGATGAAAATAAAAATAATTGAATTTTTGGAGAAATTTAGAGTAAACCCCCAAGATTTTTAGAACGTCAGCGAAAAAAAATTATGCTCTAGCGGAAATACCAATATCTTTCTGGCGCCTCGGTTGATTCTTTGGAATTTACTCATGTTTATAGAGTAAAAGGCGAAGAATCCGATGGTCATCTCGAAAATGGTCTACCTCTTTTAGTTTTTTTGGTTTTTATTTTTTTTAAATTTCGCGGGGGGTCCTTTTCTGTGACGTGTGACGGCATGAGGGCCAACTTCAAAAAATTTTATTTTCACTTTTTTTAAGACCCCGAGGTCACATCTTTCACCTAGTATATGTTTGGTTCTTGGTATTTGTTTCGTATCCAATTGGTAATCAAAAACAAAAATTTCAAATTTTTGGGATTTCCATATTTATATTATGTACAGGGTGTTTCGAAAATGGTGATAGGATCGAGCTCCATTGGGTTCTATGGGCCATTTTAAGACGAAAATGTTCTATGACGTTTTGTCGTACGGGGCGCCGTTTAAGAGTTACGAAATGATTCATGTGCAGATGACCCCTTAACGTACATTAATAAACGTATACTCAATGATAAAATACGATTAAAAGCACGCGCTTGATAAAAACATTTTCGTCTTAAAATGGTCCATAGAACCCAATGGAGCTCGATCCTATCACCATTTTCGAAACACCCTGTACATAATATAAATATAAAAAACCCAAAAATTTGAAACTTTTGTTTTTGATTACCAATTAGATACGAAACAAATACCAAGAACCAAACATATACTAGGTGGAAGATGTGACCTCGGGGTCTTAAAAAAGTGAAAATAAAAATTTTGAAGTTGGCCCTCATGACGTCACACGTCACAGAAAAGGACCCCCGCGAAATTTAAAAAATTAAAAACAAAAAAAAATAAAAGAGGTAGACCATTTTCGAGATGACCATCGGATTCCTCACCTTTTACTCTATAAACATGAGTAAATTCCAAAGAAACAACCGAAGCGCCAGTAAGATATTGGTATTTTCGCAAGAGCATAATTTTTTTTTCGCTGATGTTCTAAAACTCTTGGGGGTTTACTCTAAATTTCGTCATAAATTCAATTATTTTTATTTTCCTCTTAAAATCTGGGAATCCTAGTTTTTTAAGCATAGAAACAAGTGTACCAAATTTCATTAAGATCTACCGACCCATGGTTCCATGCCTAGGTGAAACCATATGGAATGACCCAGAGCGGAGAGTCATCCCATGAGTCAATTAAATGCAACGAGCACAAAGAGGAAATCACTTAGTCCGTCACGAGATCAGTCAGTATCCACTTTACCACGAGATCAGTCAGTACCTAGTACGTCACGAGACCCGTCATTTCAGCTGGACATAAGAATACGACCTCAGATAGAAATGGAGCAGCAACTTCCAAAATGAAGACCAAATTCTCATAGACTAAAGCCAGCATGGCAAAGAGACTATAAAATGTGATTTTGTAAAAGAGACTAAAGGGGGAGATGTTTAGGGACGCTAGAGGGCGCCTTTAGAGTACCCTAGGTGTAGAGTACTGAGTAGTGACCTTAGGGTCACCAGACGTATATCAGACGAGTAACGGGAAACATGCACTTGTTGTACTTGTACCCAAGTTATGAATAACTATTAAACAAAAGTATTATATTATATCCTCGACTAGTTATTTATTAACACTCACAAAGTCTAAATGATATTTAATAGTTTTGAACAAATATTGATCTAGTCAATAAAAGTCTGAGACAAATATTGATTTAGTCAACAAGTGCGAATTTTAATAGTATTGATCAAGTCTAAGTGATATTTTTACTCTTATTGAACAAATATTCATCAGTGTTATTGACTAATGAATAAATATTGATCTAGTCATTGAAAGTATTAGACATATATTGGTCTACTGAATAAATTGGTTAAGAGTATTAAAATCTTTTGATTGTTTTACTTTTTTATTTATATAATTATGAGTAGGGATTTTGTAGCGTCTTCACATAAGAAGAGCTTCCCTATTATTTCCAAATTTTTCAATAGTTGGGTTGTCATTTCTTCCATTGGCTCCTCTGTGCTTGGAAAATTCTAGTTCTAGAGGATCTTGGTTAAAGTTTCCAGTTAAGACAAACTTAGCCCCTTTTGTAATAAGAAATTTTACAATCGCAATGATGGCTTTTGCTATTTTTGAAAAAAAAAATATATATATATATATATATTAAAACGGAATCATGAATCCAAATGAAAGATGACTCCCTAGAAGCTCGCTTACTAGTTTGCCTCAACCCTGACAGAGTTTCTTGAGAAAAGATCATTTTTTTTTCTTTCTTCAGCTTTAAATTCACCGGGCCTCTCTTGCGTATCGTTTTCCCATTCATCCAAGTAACCAAGGAAGTCCTTTTCTAACCACTAAAATCAATAGAATGAATCAAAACATATTTACTGGTAACTTTATAAGTAAGCTATATTACCTCTAGTCGTTGGTCATTGACTGTCTGGAATGGCCTTTTATTAGGCTATCTTTTATGGTAAGCTTCATTAAAATTTGTCGTATTTAAAATGTCTAACCATTTGTCAATAATCTCTATGAATTTTACAGTTTCAGAATACGCTTCACCAAACTCTTCCTTAATAGCATTGGCGACAGTTTTACTTAAAACTTGGGCTGCTGACGAACTTTCTTTTTTACTATACGAGTTAAGATAGATATGGTCACCCGTTAATTTATGCGCTTTCCTTAGATTGCCAAGCTGGGATCTTTCCTTTTCGAACAATTCCCTTATTGGTTTCCAGGTAATGTCTTGACTATTTTTGTGCATCAAACGAACTTTGCATGTTTCTTCGCTTGACCATAAACAATTTTTTGTGGTTTTCAAGAGATGAGGGGGATCAAACATGAAAAATAATGGTCTTTCTTCATCGGCACTAAAAGGATTCATGCAGTAGTGTGGTTTATCCGCTGTTGAATTTATAGAAAATAACTTTCTAATTGTGGCCGCACCATCCCCTATCACAGCTAAGACCTTAATGCCAATTGCTTCGAGTCTTTCCAAAGCTTCGAAAATAATAGAGTTAAGATCATCACCCTTAAGTCCGTTTGTTGCAAAGTGAGCGAACGGATACTTCTCGTGGGTCGTAGTTCCTCTTAACATCAGCATTAGAACGTGACTTGCTACCTTTTTATCATCAAAGTTTTCTGTTGAAAGGCCATTAATTTGATTACGCGCGGTGTTCAGCTGGGTATAACCAATGATGTTGCCAGACTCTTTTTTGTAAATTAGTTCTTCTTTGACTTTCATTTCATCAAGAAGAATTGTAAAATATTGCTGGTATGGCTTTAGTGTCCAAGGTTTTATATCTTCTTTTAATTGCTTAAAAACCTCGTTTGAAAATCAAGGCAGCTTCCCATTATGGGTAGAGTGTCTGAATAATGTGCTATACGAAGGTAATTGCAATATTTTAGATTTGGCCAAGCTTTTGTTCGCATTTGGAGCTTTATGAAACTGGTATAAACACCACTGGATTACACAAGGGTGCCACCTTCATCTTTTTGTTATATTGCTTTAAGCTGTTCTCTTAAGAACAAGGCAACAAATGATTGGCCCTCTTTTTTAGGTACTGTACTCTTTAAAATAGTTTCTATGCAATCATTATCGTCAGGATCTTCTAAAGGTTCACTGTCAATATTTATATGTTTCTTCGTTTTATTCTGCTCCTGTTTAACTTTTCTTCTTGCTTTTCTTTCACCAGCCTTGGATTTTTTTAACAGTGATATTAGCTCTTCTTTAGAAAGCGACTTCTACTTTCTACCACCTGATTTCTTTTTTTTACCTTCGGCAATGGTTTTTAATGCGTAACTTTTGAGTTTGGCGCAATAAAAGCACGTTTTACTATCTGAAAGTCTGATACACTTTTCATCTCGCGTAACCTTACACTCATATACTCCTCGAGATCTATCCTTTAAACTGTACATCAATTCTGCGTCTTTAATACCTTGGCAAATCTTCAGACTGTTAATATTGGTTAAAAGTGCAATAAGGCTATTTGCGCTTGATATGGTTCTTGGCAATTCAACCAAATTATTGTGGGCTAAATCCTTTTCAAAAACTTTACCTTTTACACTGTAATCCTCTTTTATAGTTATGAATATTATAGATGCCCCTGTTTCTTTGTCTATTTTCAGAAATTGCACTTCTTGGTTTTCTAAACAAGACAGGTTGGTGAGCCAATTATCCTTCACAAGATTAATCCATTCTGGCGAGTGTAAAATTTCCTTGTAAGGTTTTTTTTGGGTACATTCAGTTGGTCTGTCACCATTATTTTGAGCGGTTTCGATCTGGGTGCTCCTAAGATCATTATTCGTCAAGTTTTGAGTACATGTACTTGTATCACTTTCGACAGTAACCTCAATAGTATCTTCAAAATCCAGAGTAGTGACTGAATTTTTGATGTTAGAAAGATCCATAGCATTCTGTAATAGAAATTAAATTCCATTTTATTTCTTTACAGGGAAAATCTATTAGTAAATTTAACATACACTTGCATTAACTTCATAAGGTTCAGGACAACTATTGGTTTCCATAACTTCATCTTGAGCTATTGAAATTGGTAATTCACTAACGATTTCAGGTGTATTTGAACAATTAGGTTTCAAAATACTCTAAGGAAATAATAAATTAGTATTTCTTCTGGCAGTAAGCTTTTGGTATTACTAACAATAGATTGAGTCGTTTCTTCGGCAGCAGATGATTTCGGCGAAGTGGGCGAACTTGCAGTCAGCGGCTTCAAAACTGACACCATGGTCTGTTGAATTATTAAATTTAATACAAAATCCAATTATAAGAACAACTTAACGATGGTTACTTACATTAGAATGAACCGGGTAGGGATAATTATCAGTTGGGCCATTTGATCCAACAAAGTGTTTTGAGCACAAATATGTGTTTTTGGTTATATGATTTTTCGTAAAATGTTTTCTTACTTCATTAAGCCATTTTAACCATTTAAAACATAAAACAGGTTTGGATATTGGCTTCGGAAATGGTACAAATTTTACCCCACGCATATGAGGCATACCAAAACGCCTAGAATCGCTTTTGCAAGTGGGATGTATGCAATTCTTATTTCCCCCCCATTATGATCCGACTTGGTATTGGTACTTATATTTTAAATAAATTCATTTTCACCATTTAACTCTGTTTAAAATCCATTTAACCAAATTCCAACGGTTGGCGCATAATCCCGTGAACAAGTCATAATTTGAGCAGACGACGACTATTTGAATTTTTAAAATAGTTGGTGGCTCCCCCTGTTTTTTTTTTATCGATGTCCGACAAAACCAAGGTTAGTAGCAGTCTGGGAAATAAGGTTTTTTTTTCAACTGGTCCTTGGGACCATTGACCCCTGCCATATCCTATTATTAAACTGGTCATTAGGACCAGTGACCCTTGGCCTAATTATTATTTCACTGGTCACACTCTAAATTTAGTTGTAGACTTGTTTCTTAGGGTCCTGCCCTGTAATAGATCGGTGAATCGGTTCATGAATCATGAGGAGTTGACAATTCAACCATTGTTGTGGAAATTTGATAAACAATGAATGTTTATTCTCGTAGTCATTGTCAATTCCTCTTGAAAACGAGTATATAATTAAGACATTTAAATATCAATAAAAATGACTTTGGAAAAGTTCGGGTACAGGAACAGCATCAGCTCAGTATTCCTTCCACAATGATGAATAGGCCTTTCTATAAAATAATCTTAGAAACAGATAAAATAGCCGTTAAAAAGCACCCGTTTGTATCGAAGATGTAGCGTTTTTTCAAGGTTGGTTCAAAGTATAGGATTTTTGTACTTTTTTCAACCTTGAAACTAATTAACAAAAGGAGCCCTTAAATAGAACCCATTTCTAAGGAAGATGTTTCGTTTTTTCAAGGTTGGGACGTAGTCAGAATTTATATTATTATCTACTACTATCTAACCTAACACCACTACCAAAGGCTAGGATTCTCATATAATTCTCTCCTCAAGGTGTAAGGTATCGTTGACAGAGTCCCCCTCCCCTAAGTTCCTAACTCCCTATAAGCTAGGACTAGGAGTGTTAAGCACTGGAGTCGAAAATAGTTTTTTTGGTTTTTTTGTTATGGAATTAGGAAAGCTTGAATTAATAATGTGGTCACACCATCAATTTTTATGAAAATATTGAATTAATTAACTGGTCCCTGGGACCACTGACCCCCATATTTTGAATTAATAAACTGATCCATGCAATTAAAAAACTGGTTTTTGACTAGCAAACCACCCTTATTTCCCAGACTGGTTAGTAGAAATCCTGCGACAAAACGACCGACTTCCGGAAGACTTTTTGCCGAGCCTTATGAAGGGGGCTACCATTTTGCCCGTTCCTCATACTTCCGCCCCCCAATCCGCCATTTTTGTCACCAAGAATCGAGGAGCTAGTGGCTCTGCCTACCAAAAAAACTATCATCTCGTTCCTTGGTGACCAAAATGGTGGATTGGGGGATCGGAACTAATAGGAACGGAAAAAATGGTAGCCCCCTTCATAAGGCGCGGCAAAAAGTCTATATTGGAAAAGGGGGAAAAAAGGCTATCTTGCCCCCGCGCTTCTAACCAAAATCACCTCCTACAGAAATTGCCTTACCGAAGGTATGAGTGATATATCCATGAACGCTAGTTCTTTATACATCCATGGTTGACGGGGCGGAGGCTCTCCTCCAAGGGGAGGCTTCGTTACTTGGCGGGGCAAAGTTGTAATAGGAGTTGGATAGCGCGGGAGTTGTGGGAAAATGTAGCATTGGGGGTTTTAGAGTATGGGTGTGAGGTTATACCTAAGGTGTTCCGTGAGTGGGAGTTTTTGCAATCTGAGATGGAGAGATTTATTTTGGGGCACATAGAAGAACTAAAAAGGAAGCATTAAGAGGGGACCTAGGGTGGGGGAAAGTGGAAGATTTTGCGGAATTTCGCAAGGTGAAAACGGCCTGCTGCTAAAGGACTATGTCATCGTCGCGGTGGCCGCGGATAATGTTTGATTGGTTATGGATGGAAGGGGTTGACACGCCGTGGTGGAAATGTATGGTTAGCACGGGCGATGGATTTGGGGAGATCAACGGGGACTGTGGTGACTGGCGTACGACGGAGGAAGCGTTGGCCATGACGCATGAAACGGTGGAAGATTGGGTGGCTAGGAGGTGGAGGAGCGTAGTGGATGGGTCGGAGTCGATGAAGTATTTACAGGAGTAGCAGAGGGTAAAAAAGGAATCGTTTGCAGATTATATGGGAAGGGATGGGGTGTTGTTTAGTTGTGTATCCAAGGCCTAAATTAAATTAAAGTAAAGCGGGAATTTTTAAAGCTATGGAAATTGTATCACGTGACCAAAAGGTCAAATCGATTGGCGCGACTCCAGGCGGAGGTCATAGGTAATACACGTGGCAGGCTGGGAAATAAGGATTATTTTTGAACTGAACTTGTGGCCAGTAGAGCCCAATCAGTTTAATTAAAAAACTGGACATGGGACAGTTACAATTTTCATGAGCTTGACAAACTGTCACTATGACGTAGGACTATGACGTAGGCTTAGAAACAAAACAAAATTTTGGAATTCATTAACTGGCCTCGTGGCCAGTAGACCCCCCAAGCATTTAATTTTTAAACTGGCTCAGCTAATTTTTAAACTGGACTTTTGTCCAGTGAAACCGCCTTATTTCCCAGCCTGACACGTGGCTCAGAGCCGAGGGTTCATAGCGAGACCACCTAATTGGCCAACTGGGACCAGCTAATTGGCCCACGATCCATTTTCCAACCATTTTTCCAACCACTGCCCACTTTTTGCTATTTTCAGAAATAGCTAATGGTTGGACATCAGAGCCCTAATTGGCCCACGATATGGTGCCCACGTCCATGGACGAATTATAGTATACACAGGGACGAGTGGCAGACACAGATTTCCCTTATAGCGCCGCGTCCGAGTCTTGTTAAATGTCGTGCCCTGTTTTTACCCCCCCGACCAAATCTAGCCGAGTCTAAACGAAAAAAAAAGGAAACAGAATTATGCGGCTATTGCCATCTTTCCGCCGTGAACTGAACTATTTTATTCAATGTAGTTTGAAATTTTCGTCTGCTTATCAGCTAGGATATATTTCTAAACGGTTATTTTAGTCTCTTTTGTTAAAATTTAACGAATTATTAGTTGGTTAGTCTTAGAAAATCATCTTCAAAAAATTTATGATAGAATTACTATATTACACTAAAATAATAACTTAATAATATACTTAAAATCAATGTTACTCGAGTAGAAAGGCAGTGATCAAGCCCTTAAATACTGCTTCAAGGTAAGGTCGATTTTAAGTTTGTTAAAAGTTATTTTTTTTTTTTTTTAAAAAAGCCAAAACTTACCATCATCTGAATCTCTTAATACACTTTTACTTTCTTTCTTCTCTGGAGAATGTGTAAAATCTCCAAACAATGTCTCAAACGTTTGAGCACTAAAATTCATCGCGAATTCGCGATAAATCTAAACACGTGCGTAAAGGCCTAACTTTATAAATCTTGTGCTAGTATTTTTCCCCGCGTTCCTACTCCCTTTTGACTCGGTTTGTCGTTAGTTCCCAGAAATGCCGCTGGAGCGCGCATTTAACAATCGTTAGCCAGAAAATTACTTCTGCCACTCGTCCCTGTGTATACTATAATTCGTCCATGCCACGTCCCTTCCAACCATTAGCTATTTTCAGTCAGGCTCGAAGCGCCAATGATAAGGCTATTTCGCCTTAGCCTTGAAGTTAGCCATGGCAAAAATTGATAGGAAATGAAACAATCGTCTGCTTTACAAAATAAATGGCGCCACACATGCATTGCAGGCTTGGAAATAAGGATATTTTATTTAGTAGTCAGACTGACTAATGAGCCCCATTCTCCTTATTTATTTTAGTAGTCACTGACTACTGGGAGTCCAAATAGGTAATTGAGGTAAAAATGTTTTACTAGAAAAACTGACTAGTTACAACCCCCCCCCCCTGATTTTTATTAATTTTAGTAGTCAGGGCACTTATTTTAGTAGTCAAATGCCGTGACTAGTGCCTTTTATTTCCAAGCCTGCCCACATGCCTAAGAGATGTTCGTGCAATGGAATTAATAATTATCGTTCAATCAACTTAATAATTATTCTAATTATATAATATGCGGATTATTATCGGTCAATCAACTTAATTAATAATTATTCTAATTATATAACATGCGGATTAATAATCTTCAGGCTAGTGCTAAAATATTTTTTGAAAATCTTTTTATTCCACAACAGTGTCACAAATTTGAAACCCCTTGGAAAAAATAATCTTTTTTCCAAGGAGTACCCCTTATAAAAAAAAAAAAAAAAAAAAAATATGTACCCCTTGTAAAGATTAAATTAGTTATTTCGATTTTCTTTTACAAGGGGTGCCGTTGAAAAAATTAAATTAGTTATTTCGTTTTTATTTACAAAGGTACCCCTTGAAAAAATTAAATTAGTTATTTCGCTTTTTTTTACAAGGGGTACCTTTTTTAAAAATTAAATTAGTTATTTCGATTTGTTTTTTTTTTTTTTTTTTTTTTTTACAAGGGGTACCCCTTGTAAAAATTAAATTTGTTATTTCAATTTTCTTTTACAAGGGGTACCCCTTGTATAAATTAAATTAGTTATTTCGATTTTTTTACAAGGGGTACCCCTTGTAAAAATTAAATTAGTTATTTAGATTTTTTTACAAGGGTTACCCCTTATAAAATTTTTGATTATTTATTTTACAAGGGGTAACCCTTGTAAAAATTAAATTAATTCTTTCGATTTTTTTTTACAAGGGGTACCCCTTGTAAAATTTTTGATTATTTATTTTACAGGGGGTGTATTATTTTTTGTAAAATTTTTGATTATTTATTTTACAGGGGGTGTATTATTTTTTGTAAAATTTTTGATTATTTTTTTTACAAGGGGTACCCCTTGTAAAATTTTTGAATATTTTTTTACAGGGGGTGTATTATTTTTTTTAAAAGGGTTACCCCTTGTAAAATTTTTGAATATTTATTTTACAGAGGTTGTATTATTGTTTTTACAAGGGTTGCCCCTTGTAAAATCTTTGATTATTTATTTTACAAGGGGTACCCCTAGTAAAATTTTTGATTATTTATTTTACAAGGGGTACCCCTTGTAAAATTTTTGATTATTTATTTTACAAGGGGTACCCCTTGTAAAATTTTGATTATTTATTTTACAAGGGGTACCCCTTGTAAAATTTTTGATTATTTATTTTACAAGGTTTACCCCTTGTAAAATTTTTGATTATTTATTTTACAAGGGGTACCCCTTGTAAAATAAAATCGAAATAATTAATGTAATTTTTACAAGGGGTACCCCTTGTAAAATTTTTGATTATTTATTTTACAAGGTTTACCCCTTGTAAAATTTTTGATTATTTATTTTACAAGGAGTACCCCTTGTAAAATTTTGATTATTTATTTTACAAGGGGTACCCCTTGTAAAATTTTTGATTATTTATTTTACAAGGTTTATCCCTTGTAAAATTTTTGATAATTTATTTTACAAGGGGTACCCCTTGTAAAATAAAATCGAAATAATTAATGTAATTTTTACAAGGGGTACCCCTTGTAAAAAAAATTAAATAACTATTTTAATTTGTAAAATTTTGGATTATTTATTTTACAGGGGGTGTATTTATTTTTTTTAAATTAAATTAGTTATTTCGATTTTCTTTTACAAGGGGTACACCTTGTAAAAATTAAATTAGTTATTTCGATTTTTTTACAAGGGGTACCCCTTGTAAAATCTTTGATTATTTATTTTATAAGTGGTACCCCTTGTAAAATTTTTGATTATTTTTTTTACAAGGGGTACCCCTTGTAAAATCTTTGATTATTTATTTAACAGGGGGTGTATTATTTTTTGTAAAATTTTTGATTATTTATTTTACAGGGGGTGTATTATTTTTTATAAAATTTTTGATTATATATTTTACAGGGGGTGTATTATTTTTTTTACAAGGGGTACCCCTTGTAAAAATTAAATTAGTTATTTCGATTTTTTTTACAAGGGGTACCCCTTGTTTCAAATCGTGGGCCCTCCAATTTCGAGTCAAAAACCTGCTGGAACGATAAAAGTAAATTAGTAGAGAATTATGAATATCATTTCCAATCGGTACTCTCCTTAGGTTTCGAGATATTTAAGTTTTTGGAAATGGTTGGAAAAAAATTCAAATCGTGGGCCCTCCAATTTCGACTCAAAAACCTGCTGGAATGATAAAGGTAAATTAGTAGAGAATTAAGAATATCTATTCCAGTCGGTACTCGACTTAGTTTTCGAGATATTCAAGTTTTTGGAAAAGGTTGGAAAAAAAATCAAATAGTGGGCCCTCCAATTTTTAGTCAAAAACCTGTTGGAATGATAAAGGTCAATTATTAGAATTAAGAATATCATTTCCAGTCGATACTCGCCTTAGTTTTCGAGATATTCAAGTTTTTGGAAAAGGTTGGAAAAAAAAAATTGTTATCGTAGTCGTTCAAATTTCGATGACACCCCTACAGAAAGGATAAATTTTGATTAGAATACAATTCAGGAGTTTATTTTTGATTACTAAACCTAGTTTAGATTAAGATAAAAATATTATACAATACCATAAATAATCAAATTTGTGACACTTATGTGGAATAAAAAGATTTTCAAAAAATATTTAGCACTAATCTGAAGATTATTAATCCGCATGTTATATAATTAGAATAATTATTAATTAAGTTGATTGACCGATAATATTCCGCATATTATTTAATTAGAATAATAATTAAGTTGATTGAACGATAATTATTAATTCCATTGCACCAAGAAGGATCAGACAAGGAGAGGAAAAGTGGGAACGGCGCCGTTCGTACTGCGTCGGTCTAAACTCCCACTCTGGGAGAACGGGAGACAGTCGGGGGGTAGAAACGCTTCGTGGTAAATATTTGTCACGTGGGTAATACGGATCCTTTATGAGACGCGTAGTAGCCGACGACGCTAGCGACCACGTGACAACAGTTTACCTAGAGAATTTCCTATCCCCAATTTCCAACCGAGTGGGAGGTTGGCTCTTCTCTCGCTAACTCAACGCAGCCCCACTTTTCCTCTCCTTGTCTGATCCTTCTTGATTGCACGAACATCTCTTAGGCATGTGGTGCGCCATTTATTTTGTAAAGCAGACGATTGTTTCATTTCCTATCAATTTTTGCCATGGCTATTGGCTAAGGCGAAATAGCCGTATCATTGGCGTTTCGAGCCTGACTGAAAATAGCTAATGGTTGGAAGGAACGTGGGCACCATTTTCTGGGCCAATTAGGGCTCTGATGTCCAACCATTAGCTATTTCTGAAAATAGGAAAACGTGGGCAGTGGTTGGAAAAATGGTTGGAAAATGGATCGTGGGCCAATTAGCTGGTCCCAGTTGGAGTTATGGGCAGGGACGGAATAAGCACAAGTTACTGGTCATTTGTCTGATAAATTTTCCAAATATCCGATAACTTTTTATTTTTAAGAGGGGGTCACTGGACAAATGTCCGATAAAAAAAGTACTTTTCAATATAGGAAATGTAGCATTGTCCGGTAATTTTGTTAAATGTCCGATAACTTTTGAATTTTAAAGGGGGGGTTACTGGACATTTGTCCGATAAGAAAAATTTCTTATTTCCGTCCCTGGTATGGGTAGACCATGATTACGCCAACTTTTCGTTGGCGCAAGGAGGATTAGACAAGGAGAGGAAATGTGGGGCTGCGTTGAGTTAGAGAGAGAAGAGCCAACCTCCCACTCGGGTGGAAAGGGGGGATAGGAAATTCTCGAGGTAAACTGTTGTCACGTGGTCGCTAGCTAGCGCGTCTCATAAAGGATTCGTTTTACCCACGCGACAACATTTTACCACGAAACGTCTCTACCCCCGTTCTCCCAGAGTGGGAGTTTAGGCCGACGCAGTAGGAACCGCGCCGTCCCCACATTTCTTCTCCTTGTCTAATCCTCCTTGGTTGGCGTTATGGGTTCCTCATAACGCCAACTGTTCATTACTCCAACGGTTGGTGTTATGAGGAGTTGGCGTTATGGGCAGCTGGTGTTGCGGGAATTTTCGGTTGGGGCTGTGGTTCGTTGGGGTTATGGTCCTTTCCCGCTCCGAATTTAGTTGGCGTTATGAGGAACCCATAACGCCAACTTTATGCAATTGGGGTTATGGGTAGACCATTACGCCAACTGCTCGGTCACTAATGAATTTAGTTGGCGTTATGGGTTCCTCATAACGCCAACTGTCCAAAACACCAACTGTTCATTACTCCAACGGTTGGTGTTATGGGAAGCTGGCGTTATGGGCAGTTGGTGTAATAGGCAGTTGGTGTTATGGAAAGCTGGCCTTATGAATGCCACCCGACTCCAGGCAGAGGTCATAGGTAATACACGTGGCTCAGAGCCGAGGGTTAATAGCGAGTACAGAATTTCTTTTCGCGTTTAAAATTACTTATGGTTACGTAAAAGTTGAATTATAATTATGGCTAAGGAAAAGAAATCGAATAATTTCGCCACCAAAACAGATGATTCAGAAATGGTTGATAATCCATGGTCAGTAAAAATACCCGAATTCACCAAAGAAGACAATCCCCACGGACTTCTAGCCGAAAGTAGTTTCGCAACATTATTTCCTAAGTACAGAGAAAAATATATCAGAGAATGTTGGCCATTAGCGAAGAAGGTTTTGGAAGACCATCATATCAAAGCCGATTTAGATGCTGTTGAAGGTTCCATGACCGTCTCAACGACTCGCAAAACGTTTGACCCCTATATCATAGTAAAAGCAAGAGATGTAATAAAATTACTAGCTAGAAGCGTCCCTTATGAACAAGCCGTGAAAGTACTGGCTGACGATTGCGCGTGCGATATAATTAAAATCAGAACTCTCGTTCGAAATAAAGACAGATTCGTCAAAAGAAGGCAACGTTTAATTGGTCCGAATGGCTCGACGTTAAAAGCCATCGAACTTTTGACAAACTGTTACGTACTCGTTCAAGGTAGTACTGTCGCCGCCCTAGGTCCGTACAAAGGATTGCAACACGTTAGAAAAATTGTCGAAGATACTATGAAAAATATTCATCCAATTTACAATATCAAGGCTTTGCTAATAAAAAGAGAATTAGCGAAAGACGAGAATTTGAAAAATGAAAATTGGGAGAGATTCCTACCCAAATTTAAAGCTAAAAATGTTCAAACGAAGAAACCTAAGAAGAGTAAGAAGAAAGGAGAATACACACCATTCCCGCCATCTCAACCCGAGAGCAAAGTCGATCGGCAATTGGCTACGGGAGAATTTTTTTTGAAAGAGAATGAAAGACGAGCTAAGAACTTATGGGAAAAACAAGTCAAAAGAGTGGAATCTGATAAAAAACGACAGGAAAAGAGAAATAAACCATTTCAGCCACCGAAAGAACCATTACCCAACGTGACCAAAACCAAACTAGAGCCTGAGAAAAAAAAATTAGACATCGAAGCTTTTAAGAAAAAGATAAAGCAGTCAAAACAACGTAACTTTAGAGTCGAAAAAATAACACCGGAGCCTGTTAAGAAAACATCAAAAAAGAAATAATAAATTCTTATTTGAGAAGTTTTGCTTTGTATTTAATTTTTCCAATAAGCGAGCAAGTTTTTTACATTTTTTTTTTTTTTTTTTTTTTTTTTGCTATCAAAAAAAAAACACAAGCTTAATAAATTTAAATTAAAGACCTGTACAGGCGATTTAATGATCATTAAATTTATAGCATTTAGACAATTTGACTAATTACTGTTTTTCTTCAGTTGGAATAATTTAGACTTATAAAGAGTAACTAAGTTCTAAATAAATTATTTTCCTCTAAAATGTGAGAACGATTATTTTTCTTCATTTAATGACGCGATGAATTCATCTAATTTTTCTTGAATTTGACGAACCCTCTCTGCAAAAAAAAAATTACGATAATTATTTTGAGTTTGACCAATGGAAAAAAGCAGTGTAAATATGTCAAAAATCATGGATATTTTTCTCTTAATGTCAGAACATTTCAAGCACTGTTGTAAGCTGAAAGAATATGATTGGCTGAATTTATATTAATTTCTATTCAAACTTTAGAAATTAATTTAAAAAAAAAAAAGTCTAAAAATTTTCGCAATTATGTTTTGGGGCATCCGGTGATTCCCATAATAAATTCAACGGCTGTCCTATTTTTAGCTCCCTTTAAAAGGGAGAATATGCAGCACAATATAAGATATGCAGGCTTAACAGGGATTTAACGAGTTTGTTATTTCCTCATTAATGAATCGCCCAAGAGGCGCTTCATTCTGACACCAATAGCGCATTCTGCTGGACCACTCTGAAAAATCTCCAATTGCATAATAGTCTTGGTCTATAATCCCCCCAAGCGGAATTTCATCTCGGTTACTCTACGCCATTTTCAGAGCGGATTTTCCAAAAAAATTGTTCTTAAATATACCTTTGGCGTCCACTAGGCCTATGCGAGTACTCGATACTCGACAATTATTCGTAGAGTACTCGGGTAGCAAAAAATTTCCCTCCAATTGCTCGCGACAAGGCTTAAATGTCACTCGAGTAAAAAATAAATGGGATTCGTATTTAATTTCAGCTTATTAATTACTTATACATCAAATTCGAGTGCGAAGCGATATACTAACACAAACTTAGTCATAGTACTAGCGAAATACTGAGAAAAAATAAACCTCAGTCCTCTACCACCCCTAGTACTCCCATTGACTATAAGAGTGAGGGAATAGGGTGCTCATCTACTGGAGGGGTGGAAAATGAACCAAAGGGAAAGTGAAATAAAATAATTATTTTTGGGCGAAATTTTTATTTGTTGTAATCATGCCCAAGAGTTGATGGGGGTAGATTTAGGGGTATTCAAGGCAGCTGGAAGTATGAAACCGCTTATTATATA
Source organism: Odiellus spinosus (assembly GCA_963920705.1). Classification (NCBI taxonomy): domain Eukaryota; kingdom Metazoa; phylum Arthropoda; class Arachnida; order Opiliones; family Phalangiidae; genus Odiellus; species Odiellus spinosus. The sequence goes on from OY987230.1 coordinate 4,314,932, forward strand.
GGAGTACTAAACTATTACCAGCAATAGTGCAAAAATATATACAAAAAAACCTTGAGAAGGATGCTCAGAAAGCTTCCTATCCCAATTATAATACTCTGTAGGATTAAACCTTGGACGTTTTAAATAGAAAGCCCATGATGAAACCCTAAACCCAGGCCCACTACTCAATTGGTACTCAACTGCATTCTTCCCAGGGCTCCCAGCGCATAGTCCAGAAAAAATTATAGGTATTATAGGTTTTAAAAGCCAAAAATATAGGTAATTTATAGGTCCAAAAATATCAATTTATAGGACTTTTTATAGATTTTTATTTTCGAAAAATAGGGGTTTTATAGGTAGGTTTCGCTGACATGTAATGCAATATAGGTTCTATAGCCTCTAGACATGTCCCTCTACCTTTCTTTGGCACTACTAGCTACTCAAGCCCCTCTAGACAGTCTACCTAACCTCTAAAAAATAGAGTAATGATTACCAGTGACCTAGGAGAGGAAACCTTTCTGCCACAGCTTGGTTTTTTGCAATCATTTGCGCTTTTTCAAGCAAAAGTATAATTTTCATAGTTATATAGTTCATTCCTTTCGAATTTTATCAGCGAAATTGAACAAATTACCCAAAAAATAGGTATTATAGGTTAAAAAGTGAAATTATAGGTTTTTATAGGATCACTTCAGAATTATAGGTATTATAGGTGTTCTGGGAGCCCTGTCTTCCCCAAATCAAATTACTAGATACGCGATAAGAAAATTTTCAATTACTCGACTCCCAAAATTCAAAAGGAATGAAAGAAGACTCGATAGAAAGGTTTTAGTGAAATTTTAAGCCTTGGCCATTCATACAAGCTTTTTTTAAACCACCACTTAGCAAACTAGCATTTCTCAAGGACAACTTTATTATATGGTTTTTGAACCACTCCTGCAAACTCAATTTGGCAGCCCTGCCACTCCGAAAATGGCGATCGCCCTCTCCCTTGAAAAGTCCCGCCGGATGTAATGAGATTTTTTTAAAATATCAACAAAGACTAACAAGGTGCACGCTTCATTCTGCTGGAGCACTCTGAATTTCTCTGATAAGCCAATTCATCTTGCCTTCGCTCACTATCGAGTAGTGACAAAGATTACATCTGTAACGGTTTCCGTGGTATTCCTAAATCGGATTAAACCAATCTAACAATGTACACTTCCACCATTACATAAAGTAATTTCCCCATTTCAATATTTTAACCGATATCGTAAAAGTTAAAAAATAAACTATTACTGATATCGATACACCAAAAGATTAAATTAAAAAAAAAATTTAAGTTTAAAAAGTAACTTAACTCTACAATTCTAAAGATACTAAATATTTTTTTTAGTAATATATCATAATTTAGATAATAGCTCGGTTTCAGTTTTAAGAAAAAGCGCTTTTAACGAGTCTTATTTCTAAATTTTTAAAGAAATATTATCTTTGGACTCTTTCAGGAGCAGGGGCCACAATTCCCCAATCATTTTTCTATTAAAGATCAAAAAATTACTCGTTACATTCGAGTTATCATCCTTATTCATTTAGATATATTTCAAAATCACAGCATTCTTTCTCCTTTGTTAACAGAAATGAAAACCACCCGCTTCATCATGGACAGCAGGCCATTGGTTTATTTTTGTTATGACATCAAATAATGAAACAAGTTGCTCAAAAATGGTATGACACCTTCGAATGTCAGTATCAGTTATTAATATATTATTAACCAATACTGTATAACGGTAATTTAGAACTGAAACTTATATATCGGTAAAACCTTATCAGTTTTTGCACAACATTAATAACATCCGAAATCAAATCAAAGAAAAAGACAGAGCGAAATAAAGTCGCAACACAAGCTCTCAATTTTCACAGTGGAATGTCCTATTTTCAAGCAAGTTGTTTAAATATACAATTGGATTAAGCTCTTTAAATAATAAACCTTTCATTTTCCCTTTAAGACTTCACAAATGCTTAAAGAAAATATTTGGGCTTAAGAGACTCAGCTAGCAACTTTTATTAGCTGAAAATTAATGAGCAACTTCAGTGAGGTTTAATTTTTTAAGCATATTGTAATACTCATAACGTTTAAAGAATCAACTTTAAAGTCTCTTCCCTGATGCTCATCAAGCATGGCTTACCAAAGAGCCAATCGAATCCCGTACAATATTTAACCCCTCCCTTTTGTCTTAAATTGGGAAGGTAAATGACTCGTGTAGCGGAGAAGCACACTTTTAGAGGCAAATTTTGGAGCTGTTCCTCACTGGCATTATCCCTTTAACTACTAAAAACCATATTAGCATGAGTTTATAACTTATCTTCTATAAGTATGACAATAAGCAAATTTTCTTAATGACACCTTGTCTGAAAGCAGACGACAGCGTAACGTCAGACTTATTCGGCCAGAATTGAAACTAGGAAGGAAAATGCGAAAACCAGTTTTGGCCAAAAACTAAAGATAAACGGTGGGTCTTAGCTGAAAATATATTTGGTAAAAAATCGATCCACCAATTACGATCAAGTCACAAACATCGAAATATTACATATTGCCAAACGATAGAATTGAAAATTGAAACTTAATTTCGAAAATTAAAATGTAAATATTTTTAAATAAATATAATGTTTGTGGGGTCTGACAAAATTCAGAATATCTCAAGATCCAAAAATAATACTTTGGGATTTCATACTTTTCGACTAATTCACATGCAGTGAATTCGAAAAAAGTGTTAGAACTCGAATAAAAGTGTGGCTTCATTAAAAGGTCAAATGTCAATCATTTAAATATTACTTTTGACGCTTTTACCAACTAGTAGTAGTTTCGAATTTTAGATAACATTCTTCTCCACTTTAGAACATTTAATTCGGTTATTGAAACTCGGCGATCGAGCAATTATTTATCGAGATACAGCTAATTTAAAAATGGGTGTTAAGGCCAGTTTCTGAAACACCAACCCTCTGTATCTCGAAAATGGCTCGACCGATTGTAAAATAACCCCAGGTACAAAATTTGGTTCAATTCTGAGATGGGAGGGTGGACACGCTTGTACGTTTTGTCATGTTATGACCCTCTATCCTAATTTTCTTCGTTGATTGGCGAGCTAAATCTACCAACTCTTTATGCCTTTGCGAAATTGAATAGTCGCTGGAGACCGTATAAGATGAATATTTTTGGTTTGAGACGTCTCTTGGGAACTAAAGAGTAATAACTATCCTGTGCAGATTTATGATTTGTGATTCATGTTTTTATATTTTCAAATTAAATTATGCTTAACTTGAGACGAGAGTAGCTATCGGGAAACAGCCATTACATTTGCTATCAAATTTCAGAAAAGTGGCTGAGACCCTCATTAATACACAAAATGATTCTATTGGCTGGCATGAAAAACGAAAATACCACACGTGGCCCCGAAGTAACCAATAAAAATTATCCCAAAGAATAATTATTTTTGACTGGGTTGTCGCACGATTTAGTGGTCCATATTCTATGGTCGATTTTGCGACAAGGTCTCATTAAGAAAAATCCATGTAAAACAATTGAAGTGTCATACTTATAGAAGTTAAGTTATAAACTTATGATATTAGGCATGTTAGCAGGCATAACTGATGGGCGCTAGATTAACAATCAATTAATCTTGTAAACCATTATTCAGTCACGTCGCGATATTAAAACTTTCCTCGAGTATTTTGTTAAAAGTTTCGCGGTAATAAGGAAAAGTTTATTAAATCTTACTCAGTTCTTCGGCTAGTTCAACTCTCCTTCCCGTTAATAATTTGACTTTCTTGTCCCGATCTTGTCCAATATCTTCCAAAACATCTTTAATTTCTTTTTCTAGCCTGCGAGCTTCACTATTCATTAACTGTTGCCTGAGAGCGTTGGACGTGGCTTGAAGCATCCTATGAATTCGCCAAAAGAATACAACATCGCCGCACTCCAACTAGAAACAAATTTCCAAAATAAATATTTATTGTTATTAAAAATTAGGCGCGTATCAATTTACGTCGGATTCCAAGCCTTGTTGATAAAGATAAAAGCCTTTCTTGCATTCTTGGCTGCGAGCTAAAGCTTTTTTCAAGAAGTACAATTCGTGTTGAGGCGTCCACACTTCTTTAATCTATTAACCGAACATATGTAAGCCTATTAGGAAAGCTTCTACCAAGGAAACCGGCTTAGAAAAAAAAATTTACCAAATCACTCGTGACTTCAATATCTTTAGTTTCTAAGTTTTTCTTAACAGTTGTCATTTCATCGTAAGTTAAGGATGCGCTATGATTCTAGTTAAAAAATTACACTCGTTAATGTCAATTTAAGGTTTAACACCTTAAGGCTGAGCGTATATTACCAATTCTTTATTGATTTTATTACAGGAAAATTTGAATTTACCGGAGTAATGGAAAAGAGTTACCCATCCAGTTTGCCCCCACCAAAAATGCTTATCAAACTGTCACGTCTTTCATATTTTAACCCTCCTTAAAAGAGTCATTACAGCGAAAGTCCAAATCAGTTGTTGTTATCCGGATGTCTCCCTCCTAGTCTCGGTTCTATGTTAACAAGTTCTGTCTTAGGGGCCACTGTTCCAGTAGTATGCCAAATTAATTATTCAACCGTCATTAAAGAAAGGATCAAGGCCGAAACAAAGAAGATGGAAATTATCAACGTGACAACGTTAAGCCCAGACTTTAGTGGAGAAGACTCTTTTTACCTGGACTTCAACAGGAGGACTGTCACACTTTGTTAATATGTTTAGTGGCATTTAGATATCTCTTCTTAAGAGAGATACAAATAATTATTGTTTAATTGTAGTAAAGATCGATCCTTCATAACAGCTATATAATTTGTAGCATTAATAGAGGTGTCCGAGCACTCAATGTTTCGAGGGATCATTCGAGCTTTGAGCCGAGCGGTCGTCTGGAAGCTCAATAAGTTCAAAAGCTCGTCAGGGTTCGAGACCAAAGCTTACAGCTCACCAGGGCTCCGAGCTCAATAAAAGATGGACGAGCCCTGAACAAAGGCGACATTACCTCAAAACATTTTTTTTTCTGTATTTATTTATTTCCAATCATAGGTATTTAGGGGGAGCGTAGGTTTATACGTAGCGTCAAATGAAAGTGGAAGAGTCTTTTTTGAGGCGCCGGTTTTTCTTAAGAATTTCTTGATTAGTTTCCAGTTTGAATTTGCAGCGCGCACAAAGCTACGCTGTTGATATTTCCAGTATCAATTTCTATCAATAACGTAGCTTTGTATGTACTGACAAATGAAAGTGAAATCGACTTGTGAACTGCCAAAAATAAGTTTTCCTAGTTCCACCCACATTCTTCATATAATGCTTGTTTGTCATTAGCTTTTAGTTAAACCCGGTTTTTACTTTTGGTTGTAGTTTTAAATGTGATGTTGTATCTATCAACTTTACAGTATTAACCGATTATTGTTCCTGATGTTATGGAATTAGTTTGGTTTTTTCTATAGAATTAATATTAATGCACCATAATGAATAACTTTGAATACAAGAGAGGTTATGTGTATTATAGTTCAGTTAGTATTTTTTATTTAATTATGGTTTTAATTATATACTGGCCAATATATTTAAATTAATATTATATGTCCTTTAGAAATTGGCATTGCTAAATTTATTATTTTATTCTATAAATATAGCTTGAAATAAATATCTTTAGCTCACTAAATGCTTGAAATAAAAATTTTAAGGCTCGTATTGAAGTTTGATAAGGAAAATTTTCAGTTTAGAGCTCGGCTCGAAGTTTAAAATTTTCTAAATTGCGTATGAGTTCTAATCCGTCTATTTAAGCATACTTAACTGAAAAGCTTGCGTAATAGTTCAAGTTTGTTGTTGTAATTGGAATTTTATTGGGAAGGTAAATTTTATCTAGAATTTTAGTACCTTAGGTTAGCAAATCCCAGGGAAAGTCTACGGAGAAAAGATCTAACTTATGTTTGTACAAAGTATTCGTTAGACGAGTTGTAGGGGGAAAGCTATTAGTTGAGAGTTTTTTTTACTACCCTTCAGTGATAGCTGAAATGTAAACTCGGGTTACAACTCTCAATTGGTAATCGAAGGAGTACTCGCTCAGCCTGGTTAAAAATAAGTAATAAATTTCTTACGTTAAAATTATTTGATTCTAATAATTTATCCAACTCTGATTTGATTGAGTTTTTAATTTCTTGGTCTTGTGTGCGGTATCGCCAATGAAGCCATCTTTCCCTCATACCAGGACCCAAAAGTTCGTGAAGTTCTTCTTCAGCTAAAGATCAAAATTGTATACTTATAAATATGATTATGATTATTTAATTGCAATGGGTCCAAAGGGATATCATATCAGTTACTAGTTTCCGTCTATACAGGCTTTTCTGGACACTTAAACAGTTTATACAGTGGCCCAATTTACTAGTATTTACACGCGTTAGCCCTTTTTGGAGCACAAGTTAAAATTTAATGCAGATGGTGACACTTCAAAATATTAAATTGAAGATTTTAAAAAACTGACTTCTCGTGGATTTAAAAAGTAACTCTAGCAGTACTAATAACCTATATTCTCAGCTACAGTAAAACCTTGTTATAAAGAATTTACGGCGGCGTTACCCTTACTGAAAAAAGTTAGTCTGATCAGAAGAGGTCTTCAAGAACACTACAAAAGTCTCTTAAGACTACATTAGACACCCTAAAGACTTCCCCAAGACCTCTTAAGACTACATAAGACACCCTAAAGACTTCCCCAAGACCTCTTAAGGTAAGGGTAAGAACTAATTTTGTTATATCCGTGTTTCGTTTTGTTGCTAGGCTCTGCCTTTGCAGACGAGAAAGTATTTGGTCAAGTTTCCTGGTTATAAAAAATGTAAATAACAAGAGTTCGTCCATCAAAACTGGGCCTAAAACTTTGAGTCTGCTTAATAAATGTCACTGATTATAACAAACAAATTACACTAGAGTTCGTTTGATTAAGCTAGACCTAAAACTTTACATCTACTTAAAGCTTACTGGTTATAACCAAGATACTTAGAAGGTTCCCTTACCAAAAAAAGTTAGTCTTAAGAGGTCTTTGGGGAAGTCTTTCGGGTGTCTTACGTAGCCTTAAGAGGTCTTGGGGAAGTCTTCCTTATGTCAAGAATTCTTGGTGAGGTCTTAAAGACTTCCCCAAGACCTTTTTAGTGTTCTCGATGACCTCTTCACATCATACTAAACCTTTTAAGGGTTAGGCTGACGATGACAACAACGGAAATAGATGGTGGTTGGACAGTAAACAGCCATTTTCATGTTGCTCCAGTGACAACAGTGACAACTCCACTAGGGTGCCAAAACGTTCAAAAATAGAAGCAGAAACGTAAGCCCTCTAAAAGAGAGAGAGGGGTAATGATGCAGCATAGGACTGTTTAAGAACCCTAGTAGAATTGTCACTGACACCCTGGATGCAACGGGAAAATTATGGTTTACATTTGAGCCACCATAACCTTACTTTGTCTTTAAAGTCAGCAAAACCTTCTTCTATCAAACCTTGGTTATAACAAAAAAGGCTCCACAGTTAGTCTTGTAAAGCTAGACCTAACAATTTTCGTCTGTTTAAACACCAACCACATCGAATTTATTTTCTCATGCGCAAATTTATTTACTCCCGCGCGAGTTCTAATCGCCCTCTCATCTGCTTGTCAATCATTTTGACGAGTGCTAGTTCTCTAGGTGCGTGTCCATTGTCTGGTGATAATCACTCTCACCACACGCTTAACTTTCCCGAAGATATTTTCAAGCGTTTTCAATGAGAAGATCTCAAGCAACTTTCACTAGGCTGAGGTTATACTAGGTGAGGAAATTAGTTTCGAGCTGAAAGAGGACTTTTCAGTAATCCTCACTATACAATCGCCACACCATTCTGAAATTTACACCTGTATGTGCTCTTCTTATTAGATAGTAAACACTTTATAGCTTTTACCCCTTTGACTATACGATACTAGGTGCTATCAAGAATAGATTCAACACAAGAATATCGAACCGTACGCTATACCTCTGGTATAACGCTAGTTTCGAGCTGGTGGAGCTTACTAGATTTGACGTTATATGCGTAATGATTTTCACCCTATCACAAGCTTTCGAGGTCCGCGACAGAGAGCTAGCTCTGCCGGCAGCGCCTATCCTCGCAGTCTGATATCCTCCCCCCCCCCCCCCCCCGCATTTATCGTAGAAAACAGCCAACCGCTTACGTGACATGAGGCGCGGCATAAGACCTCTGTAGGCTCCATCCGCTTGAGACAAGCGCGCGGACAAAGGTATAGCTCTTCCATATTCTTGTGTTGAATCTATTCTTGGTGCTATAATATATCAAACTATAAAATGCAATCAATTAATCCCGCTAAGTTCCGAAATTTAGGAGCTGCTATATCAGATTTTTTTTTTTTTTTAATTTTTTTTTTAATATCTTACAAAATAATGAATGGGTTATCTGGCATTACAAATGTTAAACGTAAAAGAGTTAATGAAAATAATTCAACTTAGGAAAAACAAATCTGGCGAAGTAAAGAATACTCTAGAACTACTGTTGAAAAAATAAATAAATAAATAAAGGATCGTCGATTGTATAGTGAGGCTAACGGGAAAGTCCCCTTTCAACTTGAAACCAATTTCCTCCACTAATATAACCTCAGCCTAGTGAAAAGAGCTCGAGATCTTCTCATTGAAAAATGTGTGAAAGTATCAATAAGAAAGGTTAGCGTGGCAATAAGGCGGAGAGAGTGCTATCACCGAACAATGGACACCAACCGAGAGAACTACCACTTGTCAAAATCACTGTCAAAGCAAAGGAGAGAGAGGATTAGAATTCGTGCGCTAGGTCATTAAAAAAGTCACTGATTATAAAAAAAAAGTGAAGAGTTCGACCGCTAAAGCTGGGCCTAAAAATTTCGTCTGCTTAAAAAGGTCAACTAATTAAAACAGTGGCAGACGATTCTAATGCTTTAGTTATCATATGTCCAGTGATGGAATATAACTCTTATTTCCAGTCCTGGTTAAAAAATATATCAGCCAAACTTTTCCACTTCATTATCCCCATTTAACCAATGGCGCCACCTATCTAGTCAGCAGAACCTTCTAGGAATCCTAGTTGGTAATGGGGAATTGAAACCAATTCAGTTCTAACGGTGTTTCACTGCTTTTACTGCATAAAAAAGTGACTTCAAATCCAAAAATAACCGATATTGGTTTTGATTTATCGATTTTGTCACGTCAGTAATGGTTAAATTACAATATCAGCCAAGACTATTTGTCAAAACTTTTCACTTCACCTCTGTTCATTCTTTCTCTTAAACAAGACTCCAAAAACTTGACCGCAGCGTCCCAATGTTGTTTGTCATGAACCGCGCGATCTTCTAAAGCGTTAAGTTGTATCACCCGCTAAATAATTGGTAAGTTGATTAATCAAAGACAAATTAATCTAATTTTGAATTTTTAACATACCAGGACATCCTTGGCCTTGACCTCCCACGTATGTTTCTCCAGAGCTTCTTGAACCGCTGCTTCCTTCAGTTTTTCAAAAACTGGGTCGCTTCCTTTATGCGTCTTGGATCTTTTGAGGAAATGGTTAAACTCTTCGTGAAGCGTTTCCCACCCAACCTATAATAATTAAATGAAATTTTAAATAACTTTAGTTAATTAATATTTTTTTTTACCTGAACAGAGGCTTTTGGTAATATCTGTTCCACCCAGGCTTTTAATTTAATATCAACAGTTGTGTTGAAAACGCTGAAAATATTACAGAAGGTAAGATAATATTATTTAAAAAGTTTTATTTTCTATCTATTCCTTATCGTTAAAACAATAGTAAAATGATTATACCACTATAGAAATAAATCAGGTAGACTACAGTAAATTTCAAGGGAGCCCCAAAATTCAGCAAAGGGGCCACAATCCACTCAAAGAGACCTCGAAAACCAACTAAAGGGGCCTCAAAGCAGACGACAAAAATGGGACCCATGTATTGTTAAATTAATGGGCGGAGTCACATCTATGCAATAGGAGTAATTTAAACTCAAGGTCACAGAAACTCCTTTAGGCTTGCTTTAAAGGGTACATGAAAACTGCTATATCACTTTCTTGATTTTACGTTTTTCTGAATCTACGTTATCGAAAACCTAAGAAAAATATCAACTCTTATTTTTAAGCATCTCCTAAATATGATAAAAAAGGTTTTAAAGATAGGACTTAGTTGTCTGCTACAAAAAAGCTTGGAGCCCCTGTGTTTCAATTTCCGAGGTAGGTACCCCACCAATAGGAGCCGTTTAAAACACGTGACCCCAGAGAAACCATATATATCATATATATAATCAGGCTAAATACCTTTGATAGCGAAATAACTGCTCGAAATTGGGTTTTCCTTTATTTAAAAAGCATTAATTCATCTAAATAAATTTATTTAAGCATCTCTTAAAAATGCTAAGCCTAAATCAAACCTAAAACGTACATGAATTTCAAACTCACGCGCCTTTATTCAATTTAAAGTTCTATATCACGCGCTTCGGCGGTGGCGCTCGCGCTTCTAGGAGGCTATGGTAATATAAACTATACTATACACGAGCACGCGGGATTTCGCGAGAGCGCCTATTGGTCGGGTACCTACCTCGGAAATTGAAACACAGGGGCTCCATGCTTTTTTGTAGCAGACAACTAAGTCCGATCTTTAAAACCTTTTTTATCGTATTTAGGAGATGCTTAAAAATAAGAGTTGATATTTTTCTAAGGTTTTCGATAACGTAGATTCAGAAAAACGTAAAATCAAGAAAGTGATATAGCAGTTTTCATTTACCCTTTAATGGAATACCTGGTAGGAGAATACCGGCTTGGGAGAAGCTTAAAAATAAGAGTTGAAATTTTTCTTAGGTTTTCGATAATATAGATTAGAAAAACGTAAAATCAAGGAAGTGATTCATCAGTTTCCATTTACCCTTTAAAGGTATTTACTAGTTAATAAATAAAAGGATGTAAAAGTTGTAAACAAATAACAGGCAAATGAAGTGATATTTTATCAATTCTACTATAACAAGAGGTATTAAATTTTGAATGTTGCGTTTTAACAGCGTGATAAAATGAAAAATATCATAGGCATTCGTAAAAAATGATGACAGCTGCTCACTTTAAGTGTTTTAAATTTTGGTTTAAATTAATTTTTTACTCCACTATCAATTTCAGTCTCAAAACTAGAAATTTGAGGCTCAATAAGGGCTTGAAACCAAATTTTAAACAAGTATAAAAGCTTGAAACTGAGCTTGGCTCAAAGCTGAAAAAAAACAAAAATCAGGGCTGGAAAATTTTCTTATTGGACAAATGTCCAGTAACCCCCCTTAAAAATTTAAAAGTTATCGGACATTTAACAAAATTACCGGACAATGCTACATTTCCTGTATTAAAAAGGTTTTTTTATCGGACATTTGTCCAGTGACCCCCTCTTAAAAATAAAAAGTTATCGGACATTTTGGAAAATTTATCGGACAATTACCAGTGACTTATTTCCGTTCCTGTGGTGGATTAGGCCAATTTTAAAAAAGTGAAAAAATATTACCCAGGATTGTCAGTTTTTGTAGCTGGATAGTATACATCTTCAAAAACTTGATGGCACACACTTTCCCATAGATTGTGACTTAGTACTTCTTCCCTTTAAAGTAATTGAGATTCAATTAATGAACTAATCGCAATTTGATTTAAACAATGATTAAAATTTTACCAATGTTTAGCAGGTACTTGACTAAGATTAGCTATTTCATCTAAAATATCGCCTCTAGCTTTTTCAAATAATTCATCCTAAAAAAAAATCTAGTTTGGTAATTTTTTAATTTAAATGCTGAGGCGGCGGACCCAGTTTGAAAAAATTGGCAGGGACCTTCAATTGAGATTACTATGTTGGTTTTGGGTGCTACGAACGCTTCTATCATTATCATACGGAATGCTCACGCGAGTGTTACGCTATTCAAACTGGGTCCTTTAAAAAGAAAACGAATAAAGTTTAATTCTATCCCCTCAAAAAAAATAAGAAATTGGTGATATTTACCCTATCAAGCTCTCGTTGTCTGGGAAAACTATTTTTCCATTCTGTTTCAAGATTAAACCTAACAGCCCTAAATGCATCCGCTTGTTGTTCCACGGATTCTTTAATCATCTTCCAAAAACACTGAGAAACGGCTAAACTAAGATTATGAGTCGTGCATTGTGCCATTCTTAATACGCCTTCCCTAGAAAATGTTTAAAAATGTATCGAAATAAGACATTGATTATAGAAATTATGGCGATAACGAAGAGGAGAAACGACTTATTTTTAAGCGATTAGGAGCGTTTAAATAGTACTAAAACTCCAGATTAACAATGCCTTGAATTTTCTGTAGGAAAAATAGCAGATTCAGAGGCGAATTATAGGATAGTAAAAGCACAAGTAAATCATATGTATATTAGACGACATAGTACGGGTTACAATGATGAAGGTCCGATTTCCTCAGTCAATGATTCCACCCTAAGTATTCCAAATTTCTACAGAAGAGCTATATGGCCCAGAATTGCTGGTAGAGTAAATCAAACTTGAACTCGCGACGCCCCCGGCGAGAGCCTCTTTCGTTTCGCGAGAGAGAGGGGGAAAGCCGAGTTTCTTAGTTACATTTCCTACCCCCCTACAGATGACGCGCGAAGTCGCGAACGAACTTCAACGAAGACAAAATAATTTGCACCGCCTACATAGTTCCTATCTTAACCGCTAGAGAGGGCAATTTCGACTTCTGTTTCTCGGCTGTTTTACAATTTTGAGATTTTTCCTCTCTCCCCGCGCGAAAGTTGTGACGACACAACTCTCAGACCTTCAGTTCATTCGTTATATGCCCGGTTGTAAACTTGAAGTATGATTTACCTGTGGTAAAAGTAATAACACAAAATACATAGCAAAATATAGGAGAAATAATAGAAACAGTGATCTTTTAACTAGTATCTGAAAACCATACACTACAAATAATTAATCATGAAAAAAAAATTTTGGGGCTTCGTGAGAGTGAGAGTAATAAGGACGAGACGTGTGTTTGGGATGGGGGGGGGGGGGGGGGTCTTTCAACGCGCCATCAGTGAAACTCCTAGTCTGTTATGGTGAATAGAAGCGGAAAAATATTTGAAAAAAGTATGTAATAGGAAGGTATTTAAAAAAAGTAAAATACAGAAAATGTAGTTAATTTGATCACGACGAAACTCGCTAAAGGAGTTTAGTTAACAGTTAAGCCAGTAGCGATTTGTGCGATGATTAAGCCTGCTTTCAGTTTCATATTAGTGAAAATTAAATCAAAAAGCGTCCTATAACTTCTAACATTTTACCCATAATCCACAAAATAATAAGCCTTTGCAGGCTCAATTTGAAAATATATTATAAACGTATTTTTAAGATTTTTTTAAACGCTCCAAATGAATAGAAATTAGAGATTACTCATCTTCATTATCATTTTAAAAATTAAAGTACCTAAATAATCTTGATTTTTGAAAGAAAGTATCTTCGTATTCCTTAATAGATTGAATGCTATCATCTTTGCTACCTACAAACGCCCAAAATTAGATTTTATTATAGCTAGGGGTCCGGCAAATACTCGTTTCAGTTACGTTACTCGTTCGCATATAAGATTTTTGCCTGGTTAGTAAATGTAGTGTTTATATCTAGTTAATTATGAAAACTGATTTAATATTACTAATATAAAGGATGAAAAGAGGGGGTATAGTAATATACTCACGCTAGGGTTTGACTGCCACTTAGGAAATAAGGCACTAGTCACTAAGTCACGGCATTTGACTACTAAAATAAATGCCCTGACTACTAAAATTAATAAAAATCAGGGGGATAACTAGTCAATTTGACTAGTGAAACATTTACCTCAATTCTAATATTCATCAAACCCCAAAAGGTAAAAAACGAGATTATACACAAGTGAGAAAAGCTTAAAATCAGTCCTCGCAAATACGACTTACGAGATGGGTAACGCATTATATTAATACGGTCTTTCCTTCTTGTTTCATACCCCTATTTTTACCCCCAGTAGTCAGTGACTACTAAAATAAATAAGGAGAGGGGGCTCACTAGTCAGTCTGACTACTAAATAAAATATCCTTATTTCCAAGCCTGTTGCTAATACATATATAACAGTATAGAGCTTGCTACACTATTACTACTTTGAAATGGTTCTCACCTTCATGGTCCCCCTTTATCTGCTCGATCAAAGATAATGCAAAACCCAACCAACTGCCCCTCGCTTTATACCCTAACTCTTTCAGAGACAAAGTCACGGACATCGCCCCTTACCTATTTGTAATCGATTTCCATCTCACATCAAACATTAAGTACAACTGTCTATTTGAATTATTAACATTTTGGAACGCGATATTTAATTTTGAGTCAAATTTTTAAACCTTTGGTCTTTATTACCCATCTCTGTAGAATTTTAATGCCTAGTAACCCTTTGTTATTTTAAATTAAATTATATTTTTTCGTTAATGGTTTCATCCGTAATTGGCTCATTGATCAGTTTTCTCAACAGTACCGTTACAAGTAGGCCTGTGCGAGTACTCGATGCTCAACAATTACTCGTCAAGTATCGAGTCGAGTACTCGATACTCAACACACCAACTTTCTATTACTCGAAAGGTACTCAAGTAGCAAAAAGTTTCCCTCCAATTACTCGCGACAAGGCTTAAAATAAATGGAATTCGTAAAAAAAAAAAAAAAAAAAAAACCTCTCAGAATACCGAGAAAAATAACCTTCCCTTAGAACTCAACCACCCCTAGTACTCCCATTTCACACCTCCCCCAGCTACCTAGGATGAGAGATAAAACCGTTGACTATAAGAGTGAGGGAGTAGGGTGCCCATCTTTTGGAGGGGTGGAAAATGAACTAAACCATTCTCAAAGGAGAAGTGAAATAAAATAATTATTTTTTTGGGGGAAATTTTTTATTTGTTGTAATCATGCCCAAGAGTTTGAGGGCAGGTGGGGTAGAAATTTAATTTTTCGCACTACCTATTATGATTTTCACTACTCGATTGGTACTCGACTGCCTTTTTTCCCCAAATCAAATTACTTGAGTATTCGACAGAAATTTAGATACTCGACTCGATACTCTATAAGAAAATTTTCAATTACTCGTACTCGACTCGGCACCCAAAATTCACTACTCGCACAGGCCTATATAGTTACAAGTATTATAGTACTAACAAAAAATCGCTTACTTAATTCCATAAAAGTAAACAACACTCCTTAGCTTAATAGAATCAGCAAAGATCCATATTCTGATTCGAGACACTAGCAGCCACTGTCGGTGTAAATAGTGAGATCGGAAGCGCCACTCTTTGGAGATATTGGGGCCAAGCGTGGCTCATCTAAATACGGTCCCTCTCTCCTGACTCAAAATATCGAGGAAGAGTCCAAATTACTCAGGCCAAATAAGGGTGATGATTTATTTTGGCTATTTATAAGTGATGGACTATGACGTAAAATGGGACCTTTGCTGTTAAGTATTAAGCTAAGGGGCTTTGTTTACTTTAATGGAATAAAGATCGACTTCTGGTACTACTAGATACTCGATTTTATATTTAACATACGACTCTATAGGCTAAAAGTGGCACGTAACCAGGCCCAATTATCATACTAGGCATGACTCTATTATACTAAGATTAACGATTAAACAAACCTTTCCCAGTTACGACAGCGAAGTACCCTAAAGCTTTCATAGGAAAAAGTTTTCCTTCCAGGATTTTCTTGATCTAATTACGCGCAAAATTGGAGGTAAAAATTTAAATATGCCAAACTAGCGTCAGTTTTACAATAAGACCCAATGAATTGGAACTACATGTACTTTTAAGGTCACAATGCTTTGCGATTCAAACTACAGTAAAAGCTGTAACATTTGTCCTATATTGTTATTACATGTATATTAGACCTACTTTAAGCTGACAAACTCTGCTTAAACAGAAATTTCCCTTGAGTTAGAATTAGGTCTCTTTCCAACCTAGTTTTAACAGACTAATTCTAAATACTATGTTTTTGTAACCAGTGGCCTTGCCCAATAACTCTCCGCGACTAAACGAAACTGATTCGTTCCCCTCGCAGCTTAAGACGAGGTCTTTTTTTGGTTCCAATTCGCAAGGTCCTATTTTACAATGAACAATCATACTCTATTGGGATTGGTCATATTCTGTTCGGCTAAGTCCACTTTGGTCAAAACAAAAATGGTCCTTTTTCCAGAAGGATCCATTTGACTAACGAGGTCGGTTACCATTGATCGTTCCGCATCAACCGACCCGTCTTGAATGCAAAGAATAATCGCGTTGGGATTGCTCATATATGATTTTGTCATTTCCCTGATAGCGTCTCTCGTATCGCTGGCCATTTCCGTTGTAACAGTCTAAAATCACAATATCTATTAGCAAAGAATCAAAAACAGAGCTAAGGGATAATGAAGACGAAGAAAGTTTTATTTTTAACTTATTTTTAAATCAATTAGAACTGTACTTGCTGAAGTTCCAATCCTTTTATTACGAGTTACTGTACAGGGTTCACATAAAAACATTGTCATTAAAAATTATCGGACTTAATCAGGTTTCCATGACCATTTTTGACCATTTCCTCTAAATGGCCATCTTTGCAGCCATAAAAAATTTTGTGATACAAATCCCTGACTTACCCTGAATTTCCCCAAGATTTCCCTGACCTTTTGGCCCAATTTTCAAATTCCCTTACTTTTCGAAGTTTTGCTAATCATCCTATTCCTGATGTACGAGGATTCAACAAATCACGAGTACTGAGGCCTACAACTGGCGAGTACTGAGATCTACTAGCCGCTACTCTCAATTATTGATGTCTACTAGCCACTACTCGCGAGTACCTAGGCTTATTAGCCGCTACACTAGAGTACTGAGGCCAACTAGGTGGTACTCGCGATCACCTAGACCTACTACTCACGATTTTCTCAATATTTTAGATCGCTTTATTTGATAAGAAAATTAAATAATGTATTCATCGTTTTCATTATCCCTTAAACTGTAAAATCTTACGCTAATAATTCCGGGAAGGTCGACTAACACCATCCTTTGGATACCGGGACCCTTGACAGTCATAGATATAACCTCTGTACTAATTGTCTTTCCATCTCGAACGCTGTTTTTCATTCTTAATTCGACTTCCCTCCTTAAATCCGCCAACTGCGATATTTTATAATTTTACATTATATTTTTCAACTTTAAAAATCAAAATACGCATACTTCACTGTACTCACCTCGCTCTCTTTACTGAGATCGAATTCCCGAGACGAGTCTTTGAAACTAGCTACATGATAGGGACCTTCGCTCAAAGTTACTTTAACGGGAGCTCGAGTCATCATTTCTCCCGCACCTCTGGGAAAAATTCGGGCTTGGGCAACCATTTCTAAAACGCTTGTTTTGCCAGCGCTTTGATCTCCGACTACTACAACTCTCGGTAAATGGTCTTGCACATTATAGTTAGAATCATAGTCACTAAGTTCATCCAGAACGTCCGAATACATGTCAATTAATGATTTCTGTCATGATAATTGAAAACCGGGTTAAAACTTAAAAGGGAATCTTCACGCTATTTTTTTTGGTGTTGGGTCAAAGGAGATACATGTACTGGATCAGTATCCATAAGGATATAAGGATATAAATATATATTGTAATTGGCTTCTAAATTATACTGGATACTTACTGATACCAATATTTTATAAACCGATTCCAATTGGAAGGGACATATGGGGGTCTTTTCCAAATTGTTTTTGTGCCTAAACTCTATAAAAGAAGAGCGAGTGTTGACGTTGGAACTAAAATAAACCAATGCTGTAAATTTCAGTTTAGTTTAGGATTAAGAAAATGGCGCCAAGAAAGAACGCCGATATTTGAAGTATTATAAGGTTAATAAGAATTTTAATTCAAAGGGATATCTTCATTATAATCATTACGTTCTTTTAGGAGTTAAAGGGAAAATGAAAGGCCGAAACAACTTATTTTAAATCGATAAAGAATGCTACAATAATGAGAAAAACAACAATTTAATTTCGTTATTTTATAATCAATTTCCAAAGCTCCGAAACTTGAAAATGCTAAGCCTTGGCTGCCTAGCTTGGTGAAATCGGCGAGCCCGACCTGTATTTTTTTAAATTACGAGTACTCGCTCGTGATTGGCTACTAGATATTATGCGAATTTTAAAAAATACCGGTCGTGCTCGCCGATTTCACCGAGCTAGGCAGCCAAGGCTTAGCATCTTCAAGTTTCGGAACTTTGGAAATTGATTATAAAATAATTAAATAACGAAATATTTTTGGTGAGTTATATTACTGTTTTTCTCATTATTCTAGCATTCTTTATCGATTTAAAATAAGTTGTTTCGGCCTTTCATTCTCCCTTTAAGAGGAATCATAAATTAGTAGAACTAAATGAAAAATTTAAGAAATACATCCGAATCTGAACATGAGGATGATGGAAGATTGTGGTGAGTGATAAATGCTCTTTATAAATCACAACTTGGATAATAAATTTTCGGGATTAATTCATTATTACTGAAATTCAATTGTTACACAATCTGGTTTAAAAAGTAAGTCAGAATCGTATATTATTAAAGTAAAATTATTCATTATATCGGTTGAAAAAAATTGATATCAGTTTTCTTAAAATTAGCGATATTGGTCAAACTTTGTATGGCAGTATTGGATCTGTTATATTATTAGGCCAACACTAATAATATTTAAGGATAATATAAAACATTGAGTGATTTACTATATCACTAAATGCCCTTGGTCCACTAATAAAAAAATTACAAACAAATATTAAGCTAGAATTTTTTTAAATTTACACGGATATAAGGCTTAACAGGGATCCACTGTCATTAACGGGTCTCCAGCCTCATAAGCTTAGTTTGTTGATTGAAGAATAATACAGGGTATTTATCAAACAGCAACTATGATTTAATACTAATACGGGTAAGTTAAGAAATGGATTTACTGTCTATGAGGGCCGGGGCCAGAATGATTCTCTGTTTTCCTTTAGCCTCCAAGTTCGAATGTCCCCTAGTGGCTTATCTAGTAACTATAGCGCCATTTGGTTACAGTACTTACTACTACTATGTATTATTATGGTTACATCACAATCGTGTTTCGCGAGAGACTCATTAATACGTCTACTTGCAAACTATATTAAAAACTAACGATCGACTAAAGCCCTTGGCTCGAAACGTCTCGTAAATAAGTTTTCTTTAAATATTGCATGTCGTTTTCTTCGAACAAAACTTAAATTCTATTTTATCTTAAGGATGGTAAATAACAAGTTTAATTAAAAATTATCTCTAGCTTAATACTATTTGTAATTTTTTCAAACAGTGTTTTAGATCTACGATAGAAAATCACTCTTTTATGGTTTCATACCTTTATTCGTCTAGTGGGAACGGATTTTTGAGTCCTTAGAAGTAACTGTTTCCTCAACTCCTTATTTTCTTTTTCCAATCTCTCAATTTCTCGTTGATATTTAAGCTAAATTAAAGAAAGCTTTTTCAATTTGAAAAAACCTTGCGAATTTAAATGATTGAAAACCATACCTGAACTTGCATGAGTTCGTCTTGCATTCGAGACATTCTCTCACTCTCTGATTTCGTCGATGAGGTTGAACTAAAAGCCATGGCTGGCATAACTGATCCTGTATTTGGATCTATACGTTAAAAGGGTAATAAACAAATTAATATTCAAAAACTTAACAGTGTGCGAGAGCAAGACGTTCTAAATATAAATTATAGTACCGATACCTTTTTTTTTTTAAAAGAAAAACAAAACCAAAGAAACAAACGATAAAACGATATAAGGGGTTGCCACAAACCTAATCCAACGATACCGTGGAAATCTTTCAGTAGGCCGAGAAAACCTAAGAAAGAAAAGAGGGTGTGCTAAGAGTAATAAAACAAAAAGAAAAACTTGGACATTTGATGACAAAAAGTATCGGTACAAAACAATTTGAAAGAATTTTGCGCAAAAAAACGCATTATACCTTCTTCCAAAGTAGCGTCATTTTCTTTCTCCCTTTGAAGCCATTCTGCCCAGCTTTGAATGCCATCAGTGAAATTTGTCAGACCTCTCTTTAACCATCCTTGATCTGGTAATCCAATTTTGTCCTTAGCTTCGAGTAAACTGGTTCGATATCTATCGAGGTCTTCTTGCGGGGGCAATAAGCCTTTCATCCAGGACATATCTGGCAAGTTGTCTTTCCATTCTTCGTATTTCTACTCAATCAAACTTTAGATTCTGAAGATTATTTTTAAATTACGGGCACACCTACCTTTGATATATGAACTCCACCTCCTACAGCCGAACCGACAACGATATACCGTATTTTTACGACATTTTTTACAACACGAGCTAGTAAACCTAGTTGCCTAACTGATAGGCTGTTAGGTGTATAACGTGGATTAGTTCGCAAGATTTCATAATTAAGATTTGTACGATTGGTGAGGCCGGAATAGTTGGCCGATTGAAGCCAAATAACGAGCGACTGGTTTGGGCGTTTGATTACGGTTCGTTTCACCAAAACTTTTTCTCGTTTACACTTAGTAGACAAATTGTTGATGATCCGGAAACTAAAAGTAAGTCATTAAGCCACCAACAAAAAAATATGTGGTAAAAAAATAAGGCTTACCCAAAAACTCCTCTGGCCATTAGACTAGAAGTCATTATGCACACACGCAAAATAGTGAGTAATTCAACTATTGTTACAAAATTTCATATAATTCATCGTAAATTGGTAATTATATTATAAATTCCAATAACATGAGTCGCCGACTCCGACCTTCTCGAAAATAACTGATGAGACTTTGATTGCAAAGTGCAGACAATTTAATTTAAGTGAAATATTTTCATAAATTATGCACCCGGTGTCCGCCGTCCGGTCCCTCTATAGACGACAACAACTAGTCTTCGAAACAGGCTGGGAAATAAGGATCCCCCCCTCTGGCGCGTTGCATTTGTACAGTCAAATGCATGGAAAAAAAACTTCTATATTGTACATCGAAGTTAAAATAACTGTGGATCTAGTAAAATTTTTTGTATGATTGCATCGCTAGTGAGACTCACTAAGTAGGTTCATTTTCTTGTCAGGCAAATGGAAAGTTATCAGACAATTTCCAGTGTTTTGTGGATATTTCCGTCCCTGACTATGAGCATTAAAATTAACAACGATAAATTTTAAATTAGAGCTTTCCACGTGCTTGAGTCTCGAAGGGAAAAAACATGTAAAATTTTACTTGATAAGTATTTTATCGCGAGGAGAAAAGATGGTAAACCGATCCTGTATGCAGCTAAGCCTAAACGAAACGTTTTTATGGGGAAAACAGGTTGTAGGTTTGGTTCAGTCATGACCTTGAGATCCCATGTTAATGAAGGCAGTGCTTATTGCCATGGGAGATCCCAATCCTCGTTATCCCCCTGTAGTGGCCTCTCCTCGTTCTCCCCCCTTAGTCATTTGGGTTGCGGCTGGTCAAAGCTACTATACTCAGGATCAAGTGCGTAACGTTGTCAAGCAGTGCGTTGTGTATGACGAAGCAATAATCATCGCACGTCATCAAAGATTGACGCTTGGGTCATTTTCAGACACATGTCCTCGGGCTCTGGGCGACTTAACTGACCCCTTCTCAATAGCTGACCTACAATCCTCGTTAGCCCCCTGTAGTGGCTTCTCCTCGTTCTCCCCCCTTAGTCATTCGGGTTGCGGCTGGTCAAAGCTACTCTACTCAGGATCAAGTGCGTAAAGTTGTCAATCAGTGCGTTGTGTATGACGAAGCAATAATCATCACACGTCATCAAAGATTGACGCTTGGGCCATTTTCAGACACATGTCCTCGGGCTCTGGGTGACTTAACTGACCCCTTCTCAATAGCTGACCTACAATCCTCGTTAACCCCCTGTAGTGGCTTTTCCTCGTTCTCCCCCCTTAGTCATTCGGGTTGCGGCTGGTCAAAGCTACTATACTCAGGATCAAGTGCGTAACGTTGTCAAGCAGTGCCTTGTGTATGACGAAGCAATAATCATCGCACGTCATCAAAGATTGACGCTTGGGCCATTTTCAGATCTCGGGCTCTGGGCGACTTAACTGACCCTTTCTCAATAGCTGATCTACAAGCCGGGATAAAATCTCTGCCCAATGGAAAAGGGGCGGGAGAATGAAGTGCTAAAGAATCATGGATCAGAGGCCTTAGACGCACTTCTCTACCTATTTAATGATATTCTGGAAAAGAACGAAGTAGCGCAGTCCTGGACAATGACAGAGATCAAACTCATCTTTAAAGGAAGGGATAAAAACCTTGAAGACTTCTCATCTTACCGTCCCAATGCCCTCTCACAATGTCTGAGCAAACTGTACATTGTTAAATTGCGAAGCTCTAATCTTAACATTAAACTTGGATAAATAAAACGAGGTCAAAGTTCAACTTAAATTGTGACTAATTATATTCTAATTTAATATAAAACACTATTCGATATAAATTATTTATACGCGCGACAGAAAAACATAAATCGCTATACAATAAATACGTATGTGTCCCTCTGCCAAAAGCTCTCAAATTGTGTAACTTACGCTCGAAGATAATATCGAATTTTGTACAAACTGTTACCCGCAAATTGGAAATCATGTCGAAAGAATTAGAACTGAAAGACATTCTTGATGAGTTAAAAATATGAAATTGGATTTCAAAACTGAGATATCAAACGTTAAGTATGAAATCTGGGTATCTTTTCGACCTGCGTTCAGCGCATCATGTCAACCAGCCAAAGACAATTATTAAAGCACCTAAACTAACGTGGAAAATGGGAGTTATTGAAGAAATATACATGGGACGAGACAACAATATTCGATCATGTCTAGTGAGAGTAAAAGGACCGTTACAATTACTCTATCCATTGGAGATTACTTAATTATTAAATGCTAATTTAGGATGAGTTCACTCATCGCCGGGCAGTGTAGAATATTTAGTTGTTAATCTAGTTAAAAAATCATGAACATTGTCACTTTATGTATTTTATTATTTTATCTCAAATTCTGTAAAAAATTAGATTTTTTTACCTCCCCGACTGAACTTTAGTTCAGGAGGAGGTTTTACACTGGTCTTGTCTGTGTATGTGTGTCTGTGTGTGTGTGTCACTTCCTGTGTAAGAGGATATCACGTGACCGAGCTCGTGGAGCCAAAAGTCTAGAGACGTAATTATGCCAGCTTATCGTTCAATTCCGTTTAACGGGAATTACCTCCTTTAAGCGTGGCTGCCACATTGAGTTAAAAGATATACAACAGGACGTCTCCAATTGCATATTCTCGCCTTCCACCATCCACTTTACGGTCAAACGGACGTCTCCCACTGTTATAATCACCTCCGACCATCTCCACACCAAGGTCCAACCTCCAGTGTCCGATCTCAGCGGGCCATACTATCGAGGCGTCCCTCACTAATATGGTCCACATCGATCTTCCACTCTCCAAACATCGCACCACCAATGGGTAAATTAACATTGCGAACCAAGCGCCTAGAGACCAAGAATCGTCTAGACATTGAAGGGAGGGGGGTTTTCCTCCCAACTTCATGGCCACTTCGCTCGATTAATAAAGGATTTCGAACGGTTTATATACTACCTTTTTGGAGTGAATGCAAATGAGCCTTATGGTGTGATATCGTTTAGTGAAATGAAACGCAATATTAATTTATTTTATAATTAAAAATATCAAAATGATTAAACTTAATCTAATTAATAATTCAGTTGAAAAATCAATTTAAAATTCGAGATAGTTTAGAAGATATTTAAGAAATTGTCCAAAAATTTAGTGAAATTTGACCGTTTAATACCAGCTTGAGAGGAGAGGAGAGGAGAGGAGAGGAGAGGAGAGGAGACGAGACGAGACGAGACGAGAGGAGACGAGAGGAGAGGAGACGAGAGGAGACGAGAGGAGACGAGAGGAGACGAGACGAGAGGAGAGGAGACGAGACGAGACGAGAGAAGACGAGACGAGACGAGAGGAGGCCAGACCAGACGAAAGAGAGCTATAATGACTTAAGGGAGATAATCAACCAGCATAGAATGTTATCACCATTTGAAGTCAACAAAGCAGCGACACGGCTTTCATTTATCACAAGAAAGAGACGGCCCGGCTACAAAGAATTGAAACGTGCAAGCAGTTAGTGTTTTCGGACTCGACATATGAGTCAGTAAAAGCTCGGCAGTTCTTCATACGGCCTTGTAATTGTAAACATAAAAGGAGCTATTCAAATATAAGTACTAACGGTATGGAAATTAGTCTACTTTCAGTCTTTTAAGATATTTTTTTATCATAGGAGTGGAAGCTAACGTCTTGTAACCGGTTTGGAAAATAACCTCTCGACCAGCTCAATCCTTGGATTCTTCCAATGACTGGGATCAGTTGTATGATGAAAATATCAGTAATGGTCCTCTATTAGCACGTCAAATCAAGAATTTCAGACGAAAATTGTACCGGAAGTAATTACCAATCATCTACCGACAATGGGTTGTAAATGGAACATTCAGTCTACAATATTCCTTGGTTTGTCCAAGAGGAACTTGCTACCATATCTTCGTCGTTTTCATTCCTTGTCTTCCTTGCCATCCCAGACTAAATTCTTCGTCTTTATCAAATCAGTGGATTATCAAAGATAATCACACAGTATAGCCTATACTCAAGTGTTAATTTATATTACAAGAACTTGTATTTTACATATTTACTTATAAAATAAACATTTCATTTGGTGTGTCTATTAAGAAATCTTTGCCCTGCCGCATATAATTATGGGTAACGCAGGACATTTCATTTGGTGTGTATATTAAGAAGTCTACGACCTGCCGCATATAATTATGGGTAACGCAGGAGCGGCAGGACACTCTTTTGCATTCTCTGAATCCTTGAGGTTAAGGGAAAATACTTATACTCCGTAACCTAGATGGGAAATAGAGAAGTGTGATTGAAATGCACGCTGTTTCTTCTACTCTTCCAATACTCTACATTTCTTTTCATCTTTTATTTTAGGTAAGGTTAGGTTATGTTACCTTAACGTCGGGGTCGGGGAGGTTATATTTTGGTTTCCCAACTTGTATCAGTTTACGCTACCTTAAATTGCCTGTATATATAGAAAATAATAAATTAAATTCAGTTAGTATGTCAGTAAACTCGAAAGTGTAAATATTATTATGACACAAAATAAATTGTGAATTTTTATTCTCGAAACCTGGATGAACTTTATATTAGCATGTATAAAAAAACCTAAATTTGCAAAAGGAACCACTTGCGCCTCTCGAACCGAGAAATGGGTGTCGCCAATGAATTTCTTGGCCGAATTTATTTAGAAGTGGAATTAGCGCGCTCGAGCCAGTATTTGCGAAGCTATCGGAGATTTAAAAATTAGGCATTGCTTTTGCATAGAACCAATAAAGGAATCCAAAGGGAAACATTCCTATAAAAACGTTCTAATTAATAAGGCTAATTAGGGTTGTACATTCTCCGGGTCTTTTCCTAGAGTGTTGAAGTTGCGTTGCACGAATTGCCCCATTCTTAATTTATAAAATGAGCCCTTCCATCTTTAAATAGGCCCAACAAAAGTTAAGTTATACATTTTAAATACTTTATCGTTGGAGTGTTTAATATTTTATTTTAAATATCGAAAGTAAAGTATTTTACCCAACACTGCTTGAAGTTAGTCATAGCAAAGGGAGTAATACAATAAAGGAAATATAAGAAATATATAAACGTGAGTACGAGTAAATAAAATGAATACTACTGGCAGGGGAACAGTACGTGTGATATTAAGACAATTATTTATTAAAAAATAAATAAATTTGGACGGATTTGTTTTGTTTGTTGATAAATTCAATTGTTAGAATGAAGTTATTATTTCGCAGTTGGTTATAAAAGGAGTTTATTGATATTTTAAAACAATTCAGTCTGAGTCATGAAGTATTGCTGCTTTGAAAACTGTAAGACTGATGCTAGATATCATAAAGATGTAATATTTTATCCAGTAAGAATCTAGTTCATTTTGAAAACTGTAGTAAATGGGTAAGAGCAATTAACCGTGAAAAAACAACGGTTAGACTTATAAACCCCTTCACCGTGTCTGCAATCTACGTCGAACTCAATCTCCAAGGGGTCCAAGCCGAAGACAATTTAGACAAAATTGTACAAACAAAAATTTTAATCGCGCGAAAAATGGCTCTACAATCCAGTAAAGTACTGATCCCGGCATGCGTATCAAAACGCAGCTAATGTAAGATAGAAATAAATCACTCATCCAGAATGTTGATTTCATGAATCAAATATCTTATACCATAAGTTTAGAAGCTTACGCCTTATACTGGATAAAATATATCACAAAAAAAAAAGACCCATACCAAGTTTGCCAGCCTAAAAATAATAATCGTTCGTGTATATCAGGATTAATACGTATGCTGATAAATCTAACGATTGTTTTAAAATCGAATTGCCTGAATATATTTAAAACAATTCTCACGAATACCCTTGCGTCAGAGTTTCAAGCCTACCCATTTTCTTAAAGTGAGACTGTCTGTTTTTCGAAGGAGTATGGAATATAATTTTCATGCCAAGTTGCATGTGTACTTTAAGGTACTAATTTATTTTGGACATTCAGAATTTTTTTTAACAAAAATAAGAACCTTCTCTAATGCTTTGCTCATTTAGTTCAGCCAAACGTACCAGCACGCGTTCATCTAACGATTTCTTAATCTTTATAATGGTATTTATATCATATATCTGATGACGTGATTGATGCACCATTTTATATTCTTAAGATACCTAAATAATATTTTCTCATTCGCATTGTTCAGTGGAAATGGGTAAAATTAATTTCCAATGTCCTTGTATACGCGCCATATAATGTCCATCTCTATATCTTGGATACCCGTGTGAACGCCCCTTTTTTTCTAATATTTAATGCCATGTTTACCAGTGTAAACGCACCTTTACTTAACGTTTCCGTTTGTCTAAAATATAAATATTTAATATCTAAATTAATTTTTAAATTGAATTAATTTTTCAACTGTATTATTAATTAGATTAAGTTGAACCATTTTAATATTTTTAATTATAATTTAAATGCATGTTACTTTTCAATTCACTTAAATATATCACACCATAAGGCTAATCTACGTTACTTCAACAAGTTGGGAAACCAAAATAGTACCTCCCCGACGACGCTTACCTAACGTCCTAACCTAACCCTATCTTAAATAAAAATTATAGAAATGTGTATGTACGTAGGGTAAATGAGAGGAAAAGTAGAAGGATCAGCGTCCTTTTGATTCACCGTTCTGTATTTCCCCTCTATGCTACAGGGTGTATATAGTTTTTTCGTTACCCTCAAGTAATCAGATAATTAAAAATGTTGGAACGACCTAATCATTATGTTACGCGTTAGGTCATAGGTAATAATTTTTGTTTTCAATGTAAATATGGGGAATAAAAATCGTAGCAATGTAATTAAATCCATCTGAATCAGAGGGTTTACTGATCGGGGGGGGGGGGGGCTCGTAGGGATATAACGTGGTCTGTCGACTCTCGATACTTTACCATTATTCAAAACTCAACAAAACTTTGTAAAATAAAGCTTTCAACAATTCTAGCTAACAAATAGTAATCATTTAAAAATCAATAAAGCATTAAGAGTAGTTTTTATTTTAAAGTTATCCTAAAGAACCGCTGAACGGGAGAAGGTCCTATTAAAAATTACTATTAAATCCGTATTCTTAACGAAAATCACGAAATTGTATGACCAAAAGCTGATAATAATACACTTTTGGAAGCATCGTGCTTATGCATGATCCTGATCGTGAATACTAGTTTTGGCCTATAATTTGATTTGAACAGGGTTTGAAACTAATCGTATTGGAGATAAACGAGTGATTTATTACTCGTTGTTTTCGGAGGCAAATTGAAGCGTTTTTATTTATCCGAGTATTCAGTATTTATCTCACGTTAAACAAATGTAGCAGAGGCGCTGCGAACGCGCGTTCCACCTTTTCGACCCACCCTTCTTCTACGAGTACCCCACTAGCTCTCAGTCTCCCCTTTCTGCCCCCTTTGCTTTCGTCGGAGCTTGTTGGGATTGGGAAAATTGGGAAGCGAAGGCGAAGAAAGAGAAGAGTCGAAATTGAAGTAGGAGGTGTTCGAAGCGGAAGTGCGTATAAGAACTTATCACGGGCTTCGGAGGTGTTGTAGACTTTATATTTTATTTCTAATCGTTTTATCGAGGGTCGATTTAGTTTAAAATCGTTTTTTTCATGATCTTTCGAGCTTAATTTAGTACGATAAGTTGTCTTTTCTTTTGGCGGAGCCTATCGATTCCTTTCCTTGTCCGCCATTTTATTTACGCCTCAAACGGCTACCATTTTGATTACGCGTGTACCCGAATAAAAGCCAATCGGAAGGCGAGATTTTTTTACCCAGAAAGCGTCGCTCTCGCTACTTTCCGAAGTAAACATAACCACGTGCTCTCGAAACATGCTTCTTGACAGCTGATTTACCGAACTAGGTGAAGTAAGTTTTTAATTTCATTAATTTAAAATTGGTTCCAAAATATCGGTCGTCGAGCGCCTAATTATTTAGATAATTTCATTTTATCTTAGAAGTTAAAAATGGCTTCTGGCACATCCGTTGATAACCCGGTGAACTTTAAGCAAGATTCCAACCGACATAAAGGCCAAATGAAATTCCAAGTGCCGAAAATTTATTCCGACACTCCATTGTCTCGAAATAATAATCATAAGAATGGTAACAATCTGCAAAGGATCAATCGTAAAAATTCGAAGGAGTGCGGCGGAAGCCACAAACGAAGGTATACTTACAGTGGCAATCCCCAAGAGTATAAAAACAGCTTCAAACGTCGCCGGAGATCCGGAATTATCGTACCCCCAACCAAATTTTTATTGGGCGGCAATATAAATGATCCTTTAAATTTATCAAGTTTGGAAGACGAAGAGATTAATCGAAAAATGAACGAAGTTACCCCTTATTCTTCACCAGTACCACCTCCCCCCAGACATCACAATCAGATAGAAGTCTTAATTCCCCAGAATATTAATGATCCCTTAAATTTAAATTCGGGAGAAGAAATTGAGTTTAAAATTATATCGCCAAAAAATAAAAAGAAAAAAAAAAATAAACCGAAGAAGAGAAACAGCGGAGAAAAGACGGAACTAAATCCTGGCGCTATTCAGGTTGAAAAATTTGAAGGAGAAGAAAAGGCTGTCAGACCTTCTTCTTTAGAAGGTATAGTTCCCGAGACCGAGTCTGTGGAACGAAAAGAGGCATTGCCATCTCATAAAGAATTTTCGAAAGAATCTGCGACGCCGGTTAAACATCATTCTAGAACGTGCCACGATCGATCTATCGATAAAATTGTATCTCCTGTCGTACCGCAAGGATCGCCCATGAAATTTCGCAGGAACCGTAGTTGGAGTTTCTCCAATGCTGAAGACAGGAAGAAGAGGGATTTAAGCGAAAGTGGTGGAAGTATCGGCGGTAAAGCGTACCCTAAAAAAATTGGTAAGCAAAAGCTACCTGTCCCTGCACCCACATTCAGGAAGAAAGACGAAAGATTTCAACACGGTAACTATGATCGGTATTATGGATATCGTAATGGGCCACACCAATTCGATGATCCTCGCTTAAAAACCCTGAAAAAAGATTGGTTTAAAGGGAAAGATGTTTTGGACATTGGTTGTAACGTCGGTCATCTAACCCTATCGATTGCTCGCGACTTTGACCCCAAAAAAATGATTGGACTTGATATCGATGATAAATTGATAAAGGTGGCTAGAAAGAATGTCAGGCATTATTTAAAGACAAATGTTGGTGGAAAGAAGGAAGAGTTTCCCATTTCGTTGGCTCTTTGTCACGGTCCCATCGCCACCTCAGTTTTGCCAAAGAAATTAGAGGATTGTGTCGAATTCCCTAATAATGTATTTTTCGTACAGGTAAGAAAATAATTCACAATTTTTATTCCCAAAATTCAATTTCTTGCTCTTGCAATTGAAACTTTTCCTTCCCGCAATTGAAATTTTCAGGGTTCGAAAAAAAACCTTAGTTTTCCTGAAAAAGCCCAGCTCACTGGGTTTTAACGGGTTTTTCTGGGTTTTTGGGTTTTATTGGGTTTTTCATTTTTAGTGCAAATTATATTGATATCTTTTTCAAGTTTCAACTAAGAATTAGATTTTTTTCTTACAATATTTTTGCTGATGCTGCCTGGAAGCTCTGCATCACTTGAAAGAGTTTTTTCGTCATTTGGAATATTATGGTCAAAGCTACGAAATAGACTTGGAACGGAGAAAGCCTTAAAGCTATTTAAAGTATATAGGTATTGTCTTGCTGAACCAAAGCATTGGTAAATTTGTATTTGAACAGAATTCGTACGCAACCTGGAAAAGTCAGGGAAATAGAAAATGGGTCCAAAAGGCGAGAGGTGTGACACACTCTTGAATTCGCTGTACACCTGAGTTCACTGAGTTCAGCTTTGACAGTGCATTGCGTTCAAACTCTTATGAACTCTGAGTTCAACTTTGATAGTGCAAAGAGTTCTCCAATTTTGTACAGGGATAAGTCATGGAAATATATTTTTTGGGTGAAAGTCAGGGAAAACGGTGATTATTTGTAGCAGTTGCGAAGTGGGTAATATTTTTAGATGAAATGTTTTATACGGAATTATTTTTTCTCTCAACACTTTTCGATTTTCTTTTTCTACTAGGCTTAGTCATCCTCAGCAATGGTCGGGGAATTTAGTGAAAAATTGTCAGAGAAAACCTTGAAAAGTCTGGGAAATTCAATTTGAAAATTTTGTACGAACCCTGTTGAAATTTGTTCCAAATTAGAGAATAGATATTCTCGTGTTTGAATTTAAAAAAAAATGGTTTCCAAATAGGGTTTTATTAAGTGGGTAAAACCCAGTAAAACCCGTGGGTTGTTCACGTCAATAAATTTAATGTTGTTACCTCTCTACCGATGTCGGTTTAATATCAGCCAATATAAAGATATTTTATTTTCCCTCTTTATAGGGAAACTACGTTCCAGAATCGGAAGAATTTTTAGAAATGCAAAGGCCGGAGTTTGATACAATTTTGTGTTTAAGTTTAACGAAGTGGATTCATTTGAATAACGGTGACGATGGTTTAAAAAGAGTGTTCAAGCGAATTTCTTCCCAACTTCGACCTGGTGGGAGATTAATTTTAGAGGCTCAGCCCTGGAAGTCTTACGTGAAAAAGAAAACGCTTACCGTAAGTTCTAAAAATGGTATTTTATTACTTGTAACAGTCATTTTTCAAAATGAATAATTAATATTTTTAATCTTCTCAGGAAACCATCTATAATAATTTCAATACAATTAAATTGAAACCGGATCAATTTAACGAATATCTGCTTTCATCCGAAGTTGGATTCAGTACTTGTGAACTTATAGACTCGCCTAAAAATCCATCTAAAGGTATCTAAATCCAATCTATTCAGCTACTCTTGAAAGCGTCACTCATATTTTCTGTTTGATGGGCGATGGTAATTTCCTACCAATTACTTTATGATTAGCATTAAAGAATGTATCGCAAGGCACATTTCTGACTTCCCTGTTTTCAGTGACCCCCGTCTCTCTGCTATAAAACAGTCCATGCAATGCGGCAATACTTTGCAAAGGCTGTTTCAAAATGTTCTAGTTATTTCAAACCGGTTTATCAATCAAGGGTAATTCCTAAAGGAGTATTTACGCTATCGCCTTTAGTGGGTTATAAATTTTGACTGTCAACGTAACTCGTGACTTGGAGGATTGAGATTAGAAGCTTTTGTAGACTTCGCAAGTGCTTTTACTTTACCGTGACTGCGAGGAT
Source organism: Odiellus spinosus (assembly GCA_963920705.1). Lineage (NCBI taxonomy): Eukaryota > Metazoa > Arthropoda > Arachnida > Opiliones > Phalangiidae > Odiellus > Odiellus spinosus. Next base: position 4,346,852 of record OY987230.1, read on the forward strand.
AGGAAGGCTATGTTCCTATGGGTATTCAATGATCTTTCCCCCTTTATTTGGAAAAGAGCTGTTCTATTACAAAAAAAGGTAATCTTAAGAGGTCTTGGGGAAGTCTTTCTGGTGTCTAAGAGGTCGTAAAGACTTACCCAAGACTTTTGTACTGTGGTTGCGGACCTCTTAAGATCAGACTTTTTTCGGTAAGAGCTAACCATTTAATCCCACCCCTTCGTGAATTGAACGTAGTTTTGGGGTGGGGGGAGTTATTCAAATCTTCACAATCCGGCAAGCCCAAATGCTTGGGAGAACAGGTTGACAAGGGTGACACCTTGTACCCTTTCCTTTCCTTTATGGAAATCACTCTTTTGGCGCTGGAAGAAGAGAGGACTGGAAACTTTTAGAACTGAAATATCAACACGTTGCTATAATGATGATCAAAATGTCCAAAAAAAGGGGGAGATTGATACGCAATGTTATACTCATAGGGAAAAATAAGTGAATGCATACTTATCTGTGGGGCCCAGAATAATCGCTATGTATTTGATCGGGAAAAAATTGGCATCGTTAGAAAACTTATCTGTGGGGCCCTGAATAATCGCCAAACTCTTTATTTAGTTACGCTAAGTATTTGATCGGGAAAAAATTGGCATCGTTAGAAAACACACTTAAGGAGATAATTTTTCTGCTAGGGTTTTCCAGTGTTATGCTCTAGGGCAAGCTGTATCGTGGGAATTTATTGAGAATAATAAGCTCAGACATTTACCCCCATGAATGAAGATATTTCAAAGAAATTGATCACTATCAGACGAGGGGCACAAATAATTTATCATATTTCAAAATTCTGTAGTTCTCGGGTAAGTCGGAAGGATCCCTGTGTTTTCATCCCCGAGTCAGGTTTTCCAAGAAAAGTCTGGTTTAGAAACTTAACCCTTGGAAAACATTCCTTTGTAAAATAACTTGAAGATCTAAAGTAGAAGCTCTCAAGTTGTTACTGTTACATCCATTAGTAAAGATTTTATTATTTTCGTAAAGACATAAGCAGGGTTAAACAGTATTTCAGTAGAAATTCTTTTCAATTTCATTAGAAAACGATGTAAAAAAATTAAAATGATTGATTTTGAAAAATATTTAAGAAACCCCGTCCCTGACTAAAATCTCACCCTGTACGATCCCTACTGAAACCTTATTTCTGAAGTCGTGCAAGCTTAGCTGGGAATGACACATTATTTCTGAGGATCTTGAAGTCTACCTAAAGTCACCTTATTCCTGAAGCCCTTCAAGTCTATACCTAAGGTCACCTTATTCTTGAAGCGCTTTAAGTATACCTAGAGACACCTTATTCCTGAAGTGGTACAAAACATAATTACTAAGCTTTACTGGGGGGGGACACGCTTAGCTGGGGACACGTTATTTCTGAAGCCCTAGAAGTTTAGCTTGGGACACTGTATTCCTGAAGCCTCTGTACCCTTAGGAAGGGATAATAAGTTATTTCAGGACAAGCTTAATTGGGAAAACCTTATTTATAAAGTTTATCTGAAATTATCTTCCAGGATTTTGTCGTCCAATGTACGTCTTCACCAAATCAAACATCGTTAAAGGACACGATGAACAAGAGCGGATGGATTCTGTGAAATACGTTTATGACACGGTCGAGTCTATTGTAGATTCGGAAGAGAGATCTGTGTAAAACTATCAACGTTAATCGCGTTTATAGGAAAAGAACTTATTGACTATTTAAGCGTTGGTTTCATCTTTATCCATAAAACTCTTCTTCGATCTAATATCATCCACGTTCTTCCAACGAAAAACGAAATTTAAATCGACTTATTCATTGTAAAAACCAAAGTTTCGTAACATTTTTGATCCTCGGTAGCGAACACCCGGATATTTCCTTCGTAACGTTCCAAACGTTAAATAATAAATTGTAAAGAGATATATAAAAGAAATTAAACCCAAATTTTCTTGATTAGAAAATTTAAGCTTAGCACCGCCATAATTAGTTTCAGAAAACTGTAATATGTGCATACAATTAGTAAATGTAAATCATCTAAATTTACTATTTCTTGGCTTGAATAAAAAGGAGAATTTTATCCAAAGCTTTTAGATTTACGAGTGAAGGTATTTATTATTGTAAAATACATTTTTAAATATTTTCTTAATCTATAGGCTAGAGGCAGAATGAAGCCTAACAAGAAGCTTTTTTATTGTTTATCGTTTAAAAGAAGACTAGTGAATGATAAGTTTACTAGCACTTTTTATTTTTTACTTGTTTAGTTGTTTTTATATATAAATGTACGGAATTTTTTCACAATTTTCAAAATATTATTTCAACTGAAAGAAATATTTTAAAAAATTATGAGCTTAGCATTGGGCAGCCATCTATTTTAATGAAATAACTTGTCGACCAATCAATGGCTAATGTCAATCCCTCTGAACAATTTGAGGCCGCCTTATCAATGCGTAGGGAATTTTTAGACCTTATACATACTTTTCGATTAAGGGGCAAAAGATATTTCTACCCAAAACTGAACAGCTAGCCTCTCTGCTTCACTTTGAGCTCATAAGTGGTTGGCAACACTGGGGAACGGCATTAGTGAAAACTAAGTTTGTTTTTGTTTTTGAGGATTCTTTGAGTGGATTTTGGGGCTTATTTGATAATTACTCAGCCTACCCCCTGGCGCCGCCACTGATGGTTCATACTGAACAAAAGAAGATCATTTACAAGACGTTTCGAGCAGAGATCTTATACGCTGCGGTTTAGAGACGTGCCTCTCGGGGAAAAGTGAAGTCAAGAGCAGTGATGGGCGCGCTCCTTGCAGCTCCGCTCAATTGGAGTATTTTGAGTGTAGATGAAAGGTTTTTTTGTGGAATATGAGAGGAGCGCGAGAGGAGAGGTACTCAAATTTCATAGGAGAGGAGAGTTGGAGAGGAGAGGCATAGTTTTAGGAACTCCAAGAGATGAGTAGAAATGAGAGCCTACTTTTTCGAGGCCTTCAAGAGATGAGTAGATATGAGAGGTTATTTTTTTGGGATTCCAAGAGATATGTAGAAATGAGAAGCATTTTTTTTTAAACTCCTAGAAATGAGTAGATATGAGAGGTTATTTTTCTTGGATTCCAAGAGATGAGTAGAAATGAGAGTCTCGGGTTCGCGTGGAAACGTGTAAATTAAAGCTTGGATTAAGAATTCTTAATCCAAGATTAAAGGCTCTTCGAATGGAAGCATGGAAACATGCGAATTAAAGGCGTTTTTCATGGAGACAGGGAAGCTAAAGGCGCTTCGCAAGTTCGCATGGCGACATGGAAACTAAAGATGATTCGCATTGAAACATGGAAACTTAAGGCGCTTCGCAAGGGAACTTTCAAAGTTAAGGCGCTTCGCATGTTAGGTTTGCTGATATTTTAATACACACCCGAAGCAACTCAACTAGGTTTTAGAGGCCAGATACTCTAACGATAATAGAATTTGTATGTATTAGCTAGTGACGCCTACTTTAACGACGTGCCGATAGAAAATCACTTATTGACGTTATTGTTGGGCTTCATTCTCCTTTTTAACGCCCCAACACTATGTTTTGTTTCGAGCGTTACCCTTAGAGACTACTAAAACTCTCAAAATTTTAATGGAAACAGATTTCAATTTATTTTAAAGGGAGTATAAAACTCTGTCCCAAGATGGAAAGTGCAGCTTGGCATTCCAGCCACTACGTCTGACAAGTTACGTAAGGAAAATAGCCGTCGCGCGCGTTAGCAGACAATTTTTCGTTTTGGTTTACAATACACTCCCTTGAAGATCCTTTTCAATCAAGATTTTCTGGCCAAGAATCAAGGTTTTGCGTTAAATTAAAGTTGAAACTTAAATCAATCAACTCATGTTATCGGGCTTGAAGTGACAGAAAAGCGGATATCTAAATGAATTTGATATAAGCTTCTCTTGAAAAATCGAAAGCAGAAGCTTGAAAAACTTGATTGAAAATGGGGCTTAATAGTACATAGAACCCTTCAAATGTTTTGGACTAGAAATTTGCGACCTTTGTCTTTTTACACGCTGGTTAATGTGTCGTTATGGGTGACATCCTTAAAACTATGGTGTTCTTCCTTAAAAAAAAAATAAATAAAAAAATAAAATAAAAAAAAGCCTTGTAGGCTGAAGCTATTTCTTTTAAATCAGGAAATTCGTAATAATCCTGATGAAAAGTTAAAAATTTATATTAAATACTTTTTGCGACAAAAAATGGGTCTAGAATTTTAACAAAATTCGAGATACCGGTAAGTTATCGGCTTTGTGTCCTGTCTTTTTTAAGGTTCGTATAGCTTAATGGGGCCGTATTTAACTATGCGGATGTGGAACCTAGTCAGTTGACGAATTCGAAATATCCATACTCATAAACTAACTTTCAGGGGCTACGGCCATTGGGATACAAATATAATAATGCATTATTACAATAGATGGCGCGCCTGCGCCTCACTCTGTCTCTCGCTCTCGTACCTATCCATGTCAAGACTGGAAGCGCGAGGGGAGGTGCTACCGCCTAGTTTGTCTTTCTCGTCATAGCTTAGCCGATCAGAATGGGAACTACGATAGCGACATCTCTAAACAGATAGGCGCGTAAAGAGTACGTATCCCAATGGCGCGTTGCCCCTGCAAGTTCCTCTTCAATTTCGAATTCGTCTATAGTTATCTATCTTAAAATGTGACCTTGAAAGGCTTTCATTGTATAAAATAGGTCCCGCCCCCGCATAGCCCTATCGGACCCACTTTAAAGAAGCATAAAGTTCTGTCCATTGGTGGACATTCCTGCCCCTTTTATTAAATGCCCTCTTAAAGTTACATAAGGAAATAAGCGGTCACGTTCGTTTGCTGAATAGTTTTCGTAATGCTTTATACTCCCTTTATGGTATAAACATGATTTTTCGCGGATAAGTAAATTTAACGTTAAATTAATTTTAATTTTTAATGGATTTGGTAGTTTTTCTGATATAACGCTTTCAATAAAAATATATTGTTGAGCGTTTAAGACTTTAAATGTCCTTTTGTCTTAAACCCACGTGGTAAATCGTAATTTGCATTTTTGAAACTAGGCCTATTATAACGTCACAATGACGAGTGTTAGGTCGGAATTTCGTTGGAAGGGTCATCAGTAGAATTCGCCACGGGCGTTGGTTCATCACCCGCTATATTCGCATTTTCCGAAATTTCGGTTTCTTTTTCCTCTTCCACTTCGTCTTCTTGCTCTTTGAAAGTGTATTTTAACGTTAATTAATGAGGAGAACAGTTTATGTTTACTAAACTTACGTTTTAATAAGTCAGGGGCGCTTTCGTAACGAGATAATTGCGGTTTAGATGATATGGAAGCCCTTCGTTCGACGAATTTAGGCTTAGTTTCAGTGTCAGGGAAGTTAGGCCTAATTTTTCTAGTTTCAAAGCTGTCTTTGACGGTGTTGACATCTTCGAGTTCGGGACTCCTTGTGGCGATGGGCGGCAAAGGCTGTGGCGGTGAGCGAATCAAAACAGCAGTTCGATTGTCAATGTCGTCCAAATAGAAAGTTTCCACATCTCCGAAATCATTCTTGAGTTGGGAAAAGCTTTGAACCTGAATGATAAGGAAGAAAAGAAGCAGTGTTTATATGCTGGTTTTACATAGTTACGTTGTCGTGAAAGTACATTTAAAATTAACTTAGTACCTGGTACCATGATTTTATACTTTTGTGATAATCGTCTGCTCCTATACGTGCCTCAAAATTTGTCTTTGTTTGAAATGTTTTTGGTACCCTTTCCCCTTTCAACTGGACATGTAAGATTCCATTTTCCTAATTAAGTTAGACCTAGGCTGAAAAGCTTGAATTTATGGCGTCAGCTCAGGCGCCCTTTATTCAAAGATCTTGGGTTTTTCTATGGGTACTTGAAGTTGATTCACCTTAGAAATACTCAGGCTGGTAAACCCTTTAAACAGTTGCGTGAGATATTTGAGACTGCGTTCATAAGCGTTAAAATACTGAAGAGGTCCCTCAGATCCCTTAAGAAATCAGAACCGAATGGTACCAAAGCTTTCGGAGCCTTTTAAATCACCATAGGTGGATTATTTTCTCTAAGTAACCAAAACGCTATGCTACCTATGACAATAGTCGTTATCGGACTGGGTTTTTCAGCCCTTCATAATTGCCCTATACCTTGTATCACCTTAACTTCATTCTGAAGTTATACTGTCGAACGTAATGTCTCTTTAATCTCCTATGGTATGTTTCAGGTTTGAAACGTATCTCTGGCGCACGAGAGAGAGAACTTTTGGGGGAAAAATCCCTATGACTCCACGATTCCTTCCCCCCAAAAACCTATACCAGGCCTCTGCGGTTCTAATTTTTTTATTAGGCCAGGATTTGAGCCAGTTTTCTTTAGTTGCTCTCTTGATCGCTAGCTGGCACTTCAACCGAAATATTGTCAAGAAATTTTCTCTCGTGTTTTCTCTCTATACAAGCTCTGACGTCATGAGACCCGACTGAGATACCTGACTGGGACTAGCAATCTGGTTACTTAGAGAAAATAATCCGCTTATGAAATCACTGATTTCGGAATTCGGTCACGCAAGGTGGTTTTCTCTCTAGGCGCTTCTATTTCAACCGGTTTCTTGGAAAAATTCAGTTATCCTCGGCGCATTCACGTGACCAAACTCAGCCAATGTACATTTTTTTTTTCACATCAAGCTCGCGCAAGATTTTTCACCGTTGTAAAATTTGAGGTTTTATTTTACGGTCTATACTCGGTTTTGAAAAATCACTGGCAATTTATTTAGTCAAATCGAACACTGACGAACGCAGTTCCATTGTACTTCTTTTGATTCATCCTTTCGCTTCCTTTCATCCTTTCATTGCAAATTAATAATTGTAATCATAAACGAGATAGAGAATTTAAGATCTCAACCTGATTATATAAAACTTTGAGAAATTTGAGAAAAGATGTAATTTCTATAATTCAAATCTGCAAACAAACTATTGTGACGAAGGTTTTATATTGGTAGGAGTCTCCCGCAGCTATTACATGGACGATTATAACCAATAATTTATTGGCATTTATTGGGAAAATGTTTTGTCTTCAGTAATAAGGCCATTTTTATCGGGTGAATGGTTTTTGTTTCGCCACGTGATAACTTTCCCGATTGATGTTTCGATTACTACACGCGTATCTATTTATAACCGAATTGTAACCGCGCCAGTAAACATTGTCTATATCGTGCGTGAAAAAGGATCATAAAATGAAATGATACACGTATATGGTCAGAAATTCCCGCAAAACAGTCGCTTACACCTACGCTTATTCAAGTCTAAATAATTATATAATAATCATTTAGTTTTTAATTCAGCTATAACTGCGGATAATTTAGCTTGACAAACACCGGAAAATATAAAATTTAGTTGAAACAGGGGAAAATTTGAAATTTAGATGAAAGAGCGGAAAATTTGAAATTTAGTTGAAAGAGCGGAAAAGTCGAAATTAACCGAAAACCTAGCTAAATCAAAAGCTAAAACTTCAGATAATTAATATACAACCCTCTGGCAGATATATCTTTATTGAACACGCATCAGAAACCGTAATGTTAAATCCCATTTTCCCACAGTGATAATTTTATCCGATTCGGGTCAAACTCGTGAAGGGACAGAAATAAAAATTTTAATGATTTTCAATTACATGCCGCCTTCAAACGCTAGATTATATGGGAAAATTTAATAGAGATTTTTCTTACGCTATATAGACAGGTAAACCTTTTCTATATCCCTAAACATATATTCCGCCATGAAATATAAAATAAAATCATAGAAGAATAAGGAACAGATTAATGAAGTTTTGTCTTGTACATGTATAATACTAATATAAACTACTGTACATTTATCTCAGCTAAGGAAAGGCATCATGTAATGCTAACATCGGTGGATTTAGTTATTGAGAATAATAATTAATATTACTGTATATTTTCCGTAAGAATATTTAAAATCAATTAATTCAGTTACAACTAGGCCTATCTTCGATTTCTCAGCTTCAGTACTCTTGTCTAGTTTAGCGCTGGTTCGTCATAATACAGTTTATTGGAGTTAAAGGGCTGATGATGAGTATCGAGTTAAAGGGCGGGTGACGAGGATCGAGTTAAAGGGCGGGTGAAAAAATGAAAAGTCGAAAAATGAAAAGTGAAAAAATGAAAAGTGAAAAAATGAAAAGTGAAAAAATGAAAAGAGGAAAAATGAAAAGTGGAAAAATGAAAAAGTGAAAAAATGAAAAAGTGAAAAAATGAAAACTGAAAAAATGAAAAGTGAAAACGTGAAAAAGTGAAAAGTGAAAACGTGAAAAAGTGAAAAGTGAAAAAATTAAAAGTGAAAAAATGAAAAGTGAAAAAATTAAAAGTGAAAAAATTAAAAGTGAAAAAGTGAAAAAATGAAAAGTGAGTTTAGTTTTGGCCGGTAGAATCGGAACCGGACAATTGGGCGCCGACACTTGGGCGCCGGACATTTGGGCCCTGGCAAATTTGGCGCCGGGACATCGGACGAGGGGCATTAGAGCCACATTTAATGGAACCCAATAAATTCACTCTAGACCCGATATAAAATGTTGTTGGTTATCAATTTATTTGGGGAATATGATTGCCTTGAGGCTTGAGCGGAATTTGAATATAAAAAAACTGAAAGGAAAAATGAAAATGAAAAAGATTTTTTAGAAATCGCGCAGGCAGACTCGAATCTAGGATTTTCAAGCATAAAAATGTTCATTACATACGTCTAAAAATCCTAATTAACCTTTGTTTTTAAAATTTAAAGAAGCAGGATATTTCAATTAGGTTAAACAGGTACAAATCGTCTCTCTTGTAACCGTTTAGGTAAGGTTAGATGATTACAAGTACTAGCCCGTTCCTCCAACTAGTTAATAAGTTAATTCTCGGGCTAACCCGTCCGTCTTGTAAAATATTTATGTTAGGTTAGGTTGGCGTAAAGCGCATTGGTCGGCACTCAGCTGAGCCTGACCCTGAGAAGGGAAATATATCAGAGGGCGCCGTTTAGCGCGTAGCCGGCGCTCAGGTAAGGATACTATATAAGGGGGTGCCCAAATATCGTTCACTTTTTTCCGACTATTGCGACCAAATTTCCGGACGCTAAAATGTCCCGGCGCCCATATGTCCCGGCACCCAAATGTCCCGGTGCCCAAATGTGCCGGCTCCCAGGTGTCGCGAATTGGCGATACACCCTGTATATATCAAGATTATGTCCTATCGAGAAATGTGTCCTATCACGATTTCGTTCATTTCAGAATATGTAGTTCCTTTCGAGATATTATATGGATGCCCGTTATAGATAACAAGCATCCAACGGCCGGATACCAATGACAATTTTTGGTCGAGCTTACAGTCACAAATCATCAATAAGGATAATATTAATCATTGGAAAGCATTCATTAACACTAATTTTAGCGGTTCACATTCAGAGTATTTGTAAAAACTTGTACGGATTACTCCAATTTTATATAAAAACTAAAAATAAAAATGCAACTCTGATTTTCATTCTTCCGTTATATTTATTTAAATTCAAATTTCGTAGGAGTCAATCATATTCCCTTTTTCTAGGATTTAGGGTGAATTTAAAGAGTTACTCCTGATATCCAGTATTATAACGGTGAAAAAAACTGAGTACAACTAAGTGAATATAATAAAAACACAATGAAAAAATATTCCTCATCTTTCTGTTTAATAAATAAAATTTTTGATTAGAATGCTAGAAGTAATTATTAAAGCTCAGCTAAGCTTATGTTTTAATCTTTTTATAACCCTTTATCAAATACCTCATTACTCATTCATTATTTAAATCTTTATTTAACTAATGGAGCAATGAAACTGATAAATGCCGTCTTACTTTATACCTCCCCGACTGAACTTTAGTTCAGGGGGAGGTTTTACACTGGTCGTGTCTGTGTGTGTGTGTGTGTGTGTGTGTGTCTGTCTGTGTGTGTGTGTCACTTCCTGTGTAACCGGATATCCTGTGTACGCGGATATCACGTGACCTAGCTCGTAGAGCCAAAAGTCTAGAGACATTATCATACCAGCTTATCGTTCAATTCCGTTTAACGGGAATTACCTCCTTTAAGCGTGGCTGCAACATTAAGTTTCAAGTGTCGTGCAATGATATGCAACAGGACGTCTCCAATTGCATATTATCACCTTCCACCATCCACTTTACGGTCAAACCTCGATGCTGGACAGTTGAAGGCGATTATACGCAATGGGACGTCTCCCACTGTTATAATCACCTCCGACCATCACGCACCAAGGTCTACCACTAGTGTCGGATGTCAGCGGGCCATACTAGCGAGGCGTCCCTCACTAATATGGTCCACATCGACCCTCCACTCTCCAAACATCGCCCCCCAAAGGGTAAATTGGCCGACACGTGAGCACTCAGGGTTACGACAAACGTCTGAGCATTGATAAGGTGGGATCTCCACCAGATCTTATCACAATCGGATACTGTATAATGGCATTCGATTCGCTTATATAGTCTCTTTGGAAGTATAGTACATTGTAACATTATGGCGTGATATCTTTTAGTGAATTGAAACATAATATTAATTTAAAATATAATTCAAAATATTATAATTATGTCTCTTAATCTTATTAATAATGTAGCTGAAAATTAAATTTTAAATTGGCGATAGTTTTGAAGATATTTAAGAAATTCTCTAAATATTTGACCGTTTAATAGCAGCTTGAGTTGACAGCAGGCGCTAAGCTATTTTCCATATATCATTTAGTTAAAATAGCAAAGGTATAAAGGGCCGTATAGGCTTAGGCTTGCTGCAAACTCGGGGTGGATTGAAAAATTTAAGTCAATTTCTATACTAATACCAGCTTGAGTTGACAGCAAGCGCTAAGCTATTTTCCATATATCATTTAGTAAAAAAAGCCGAGGTATAACGGGCAGTATAGGTTTTGGCTGAGTTTAATAGCAGCTTGAGTTGACAGCAGGCGCTAAGCTATTTTCCATATATCATTTAGTTAAAATAGCAAAGGTATAAAGGGCCGTATAGGCTTAGGCTTGCTGCAAACTCGGGGTGGATTGAAAAATTTAAGCCAATTTCTATACTAATACCAGCTTGAGTTGACAGCAAGCGCTAAGCTATTTTCCATATATCATTTAGTAAAAAAAGCCGAGGTATAACGGGCAGTATTGGTTTTGGCTTTCTGCAAACTCGGGGTGGATTGAAGAATTTAAATAACATTATAGACCAATTTGTATACTTTTGTTTTTTATCTATTTTTGGTTAAAAAGTAGACTAGATATATTTTTTAACTTTGTATAAGCATCGCTTCTCGGGGTATAAATAAGCGAGATTATCATTTTTCCCACTCAATGATAACCTTGTGTAGGGCGAGGAGAGGTTCACGTTAGGCTTTCACGCTAGCGGTGTTGCCTCATTGATTCGGCAACGGCTCTTGGTTGCTAAGGCGGTGGTAAAACGCACCTATTATCACATATTTTGAGTAGTGTGTTTAAATAAGGCACGTACTTCTTGCAAGAACCCTTTGCAAGTACCTATTTTTCGGCGACTTGATTCGCAATTCTTAGGCTGTAAGGCAAGTATGACTTTACAATAGGGAAATAAAATACGATCAAGTTGGACATCCTACACCAAGTGCTCAATTATACTTAAAATCCTAATCTCTACTTTATTTATAAATGTATTTGAGTCCCGCGACTAGGATGTGCTATAGAGTATAGACCCAGACTTTAATAAATGGACAACTACTCAATAGCAGCCCCATTCCTACTACTAGGATAGGCTATACGGTAATTAAGGTAGGCAAGTTCAATAAGCCGCCACACACTTCCGGTCTGCAATTAGTTCACTAGAGTACTTGTTCGATTTGCGAACTTGCTTTAAGTTGTACAAACTTCGCAACTGTGATCCCGCGAAAAGATCGAGCCGGTTTACACTCGACAAGTTGCAAAAATTCTATAAGCGGATGCACATTGAAGTTGTTCGAGAAATCAAATATGCTTGAAACTCGCGCGAGGGTTTAAATTTCGCGTGTGTCAGGACATAGCCTCCTCGATCACGCGCTTCGGCTGCGCTCGCGCTATAGAAGCCCCGGCAATCGGCCGAAAATCGCGAATAAATGAATTCTCGAGATTTACAAAACTCCCCCAAACTGATGCACGTCTCAAAGGGGGGAAACTGATCAAATTTGAAGGGTTTTGCCCTTTTCAGGTCTTTAATGATTTTTAAAAGCCACAATTAAAATATATGTTTTGCAAATTAGTTTATTTTATCTCCCTAACCAAGTTTCATAATTTTAGGGTGATTAGTTTTTAAGTAAAAAATTAAAGATCAACGTAAGATTGTAGCGTGTGCAAAGCTTTACCGCGTACAATTTGGTGCTTCAACCATTAACTCGGGTAAGTTTTGAAATTTTGGGAGAGACGTTTTCCTGCCATTTTCCAAATGCCATACATAGGTATTTAACTATAATAATAATAGATTAGTGTTAATCTACTCTCATTATAGTTACATACCTATGTACGGCGTTTTGAAAACGGCAAAAAAACTTCTCTCCCAAAATTTCACAACTTACACGCTACCACCTTACATTGATAATTAAAATTTGTATTTATATTGTATAATTTAAATTTATCACCCTAAAATTACGAAATCTGGTTAGGGAAATATTTCGGCTTACAACCCTAGATTAGATTAACTAGGTTTGGAAAAAATGTTGTTCGGGGCAATCTTATATTGGTATAGTTTTATATATTTTTTACAACATATTGATACTACTACTATTATCATAGGTTTAGATGGTGGTGAATGTTTTAAATTTAAAGAGAATCTCAAATTATTTGGGGACTCTCATTCCACAATGCTATTGTTTACGAAAATATTAAGGGATTTCTTACAAGTTGTACAAGAATGTGATGTGCTACTAGGAAATAAATACCCATCATAGAGCTCTTAAAATTTTTAGACAACTGTATCCTACGAAAAGACAAGAGAGGACCGCCGTATTTAGATTTTCGCGCCGAAACAGGGAAGAGTGGTTTGAAAACAGTTGTCCCGAATTACCCGGCTTCAAAATTTAGTAATTTCTCTCTCTTATCAATTCTCACAATTGCAACCTTATTAATTTTAACACTTGTTTTTGAGTAAAATAGTATATTGTCATAGAATAAAAATCAAATCAGAGGGTGAAATTAGAATATAAGTTTTTAAATAGCATCTACAGCGTGACTGCAGTGCCTGTGTTAATGGATCAAGGCTTTAGATTTAAAAAGAACCCCGCGCAATAGGTGAAAACCACAAAAAGCTCCGTCAGTAAAGAAAAATAATAGGTTCGCTAGTTTCAACAATTATTAACGCCAAATCTGTAATTCTCAAAGGCTTGGAATTAATTTGTAAATTATCCTTACATACTTAATTAGATGTGGTTAAAAAATCAGGAAGCTGGAGCGTAAATTTAAAACTTTAGACAAGAATTTGTTTCTCCCCTCGACTTTTCCCCCCTACATTTTAGTGCTTTTTCGCGCCGTCTTTTGGGGGAGTTTTAATTTCCCATTTATTCTCTCAAACACATGTTAATTTTTTTCTTTGCCGGGGCTTCTATAGCGCGAGCGCAGCCGAAGCGCGTGATCGAGGAGGCTATGGTCAGGAGAAGCGCTGGATTTGCAGTTTAGTCCTGGTCGATTTCCAAAACCGGAAGTCTAGAGACCCTCGCGAAAATTTTGGCGGGGAAAACTTTTGTCACGTGATCGTCCGCCATCTTTTTGTAGTGTGAATATAGCGACAGACTAACCAACGCCTCCTATATTTTATCATATCGGAGGTGTTGGACTAACAACTTGAATTTGGTTTGTGGGAAATAAAATTAGAAATAGTCTGGCAACCTGTTACTGCAAAAAGATGGCGGCGCGGCTATGAGACAAGCGCCCATTTCCGGCAAATCGACGAAAGTCGCGCGAAGAACCAGGCCTTAAATATTTTGAAAAATATTCTAGTTAGTTTGTCGTCATATGACGTTGTTTCCCAACTTGGTGTAATTTTACTCTGATCTGTCCTGCCTTAAAAGAATATATTTTATTCTTCACTCACAGCCTTAATCCACAAAGAAGGTTAACTTAAAAAAAGGTTACTTAAAACTTTCTGTACAGACAAGTAGAGTATATGTAGACCGAGTAGCGCAAATAAGCGAAATTTTACATCGTAATTTTTAGTTTAACCTGATATACGGAAAGCCAATGCGTTAGTTGTTTATTGATAGGTTTATTAGGGTTGTGTTGTATACTGAAGCCATGTATAGGTTCAATGTGATATAACATTTTGCCTTTTCACGTTACTTGGTCTACAAATACTCTACAACCGTCAAAATTCTGATATGGTTTTAAAAGAAGAACCTTGACCTTGTGTATTTAATCTCATATCGAGATTAAATGTTTTTCGCATCTAATTTTAATTGGTTTATCAATATGTTATTTGTATATATATTTTTTTAAGATTTTATATTTTTTAGATTAAAATAAATTTATTATTCAGGAAGATTTTGTAGAACCTAGTTCTCAGGATTACCGGTGTTGAAAATTTATTTTGCTAATGTTATCTTGATGTCTGTGTTTTCTGCCCGCTATTTGGTAGTGGTAAGATTAATATTTTTCATTTTAATTAATTGACTTATTTGGCGTTTATTTGATAATTTGCTTTACTTAAATTGTTCGTGTAAGGGCTATTTTACATATTACCAAAGGTTGCTAATTTCAGTTGTCTTAATTCTGACTTTTTTGTTTTAATACTGAATTATGGACTGGATTATTTATCTTGAAATCTATGTGGTTATATCTTATTTATTTTCCTTTTTTTCTCTAGTTAGGTTTGGTTTTAAGTAGAGAATTATTTAGGGTTGTGTTGGTATACTGAAGAAATGCTTATAGGTTCAATGTGATATAATATTTTGCCTATTGGCGTTACTTGGTCTGCAAAAACTCTAGAGCCTTCAAAATTATTATATGGTTTTAAAAGAAGAACCTTGACCTTGCTTATTTTACTCGATACGCATTTATATTAAAATTAATTCATTATTCAGCAAATTTTTTTCCGACTCTGGTTCTCAAAATTTTATTTTGAATTAAGTTTGATTCTTTTGCATTCAAATTTATCTTGATAAGAAGTATATTTTTGATCTGAATTATTAGTTTAATATATTTAGTGTTTAATTGAGATATTATTTCTTTTTGCTTTCAATCTTCGTCTTCCACAAATGCCATAAATTTTAATATTTTAGGTAAGGTTAGGTTAGTTAACATCACGTGGTTGTCGGGGAGGTAATATTTTGGTTTCCCAACTTGTTTCTGAACACCTTTTTCTGTATTAACGAGAAATCAGTAGACGTTCGTTTATACTTTTGTTCAAAGGACCACCGTCATTTTCTATGTTTTTATATTCCCTTTGTTCTGATTTTTAATGATGTTTTGTATTATATGTCCATTTAATGTAAATATTAAGGTGAATCTTGTAATGTATAATTGTTAGGGTATTTTGTTTAATTTTTTACCTCCCCGACTGAACTCAGGGGGAGGTTTTACACTGGTCGTGTCTGTATGTGTGTGTGTGTGTGTGTCTGTGTGTGTGTCTCTTCCTGTGTAAGCGGATATCCTGTGTAAGCGGAAATCACGTGACCTAGCTCGTGGAGCCAAAAGTCTAGAGACATTATCATACCAGCTTATCGTTCAATTCCTTTTAACGGGAATTACCTCCTTTAAGCGTGGCTGCCACAATGTGTTTCAGGTGTCGTGCAATTATATACAACAGGACGTCTCCACCATCCACTTTACGGTCAAACCTCGATGCTGGACAGTTGAAGGCGATTATACGCAATGGGACGTCTCCCACTGTTATAATCACCTCCGACCATCCTCACACCAAGGTCCAACCTCTAGTGTCCGATCTCAGCGGGCCATATTAGCGAGGCGTCCCTCACTAATATAGTCCTCATCAACCTTCCACTCCAGTCATCTCCTCCCTCTACGGGTCTTTGTGGTGCAGTTACCGAATGCCTAGGGTTACGATAAACGTCTAGACGTTGAGAAGGGGGGGTTTTCCCCAACTCTTCTCGGTTTCTCGCTCGTTGAATAAAGGTTAGCGAAAGCTATATACCCCTTTCCCATGCCCTAACTATTTTGGCCTTATGCCGCGATATCTTTTAGTGAATTGAAGCGTATAATTCATTTAAATTTTAATTTAATATAATAATATTGTTAAACTGAATCTAATTAATTAAGAAGCTGAAAAATCAATTAAAAATTCGAGATAGTTTAGAAGATATTTAAGAAATTTCCCAAAAATGTAATGAAATGTGACCGTTTAATACCAGCTTGAGTTGGCAACACGCGCTTAGCTGTTTTCCATATATCATTTAGTTCAAAAAGCAAAGGTATAACGGGTAGTATAGGCTTAGTCTTGCTGCAAACTTGGGGTGGATTGAAGAATCTAAATAAAAGTGCGTTTACACGGGTATCCCACCGTCCACTGAATTCGAATTAATACAGACAAAGGTACTTTGACAAAATTTGATAAGACTTCTTTCGGTACGAGAGTTTCTCTAGTTAAACACAGATTTAAATAATGAAATATTGATAAATTATATGAAGTAATAGAGAGTAAGGTGCCTGAATTGGTTACAAAATTGTGAAATCATAAGCTTAGCCTATTTTTATTAATTGCTTCAAAATGATAAACAAAAATTTTATTTCTTAAACAGTAGAATGATAAGGAATATCCATTGAATAGAGAGAAAGTATAGTTTATTGTTTACGAGTGCTTCTCTTAGTTAAACAAAGATTTAATGAAATGTGACCGTTTAATACCAGCTTGAGTTGGCAACACGCGCTAAGCTGTTTTCCATATATCATTTAGTCCAAAAAGCAAAGGTATAACGGGCAGTATAGGCTAAGGCTTGCTGCAAACTTGGGGTGGATTGAAGAATCTAAATAAAGGTACGTTTACACGGGCATCCAAGATAGAAACGACATAAGATTTAAAGCTGAGGCGGATTGATACAAAATGTTAAACCTCTTAAGAAAAATTATAGTCGTGAAAACTCCCCTTGGACAGAAGTACAGTAGGTTTCCCGTGTTTAAAAAAACATCAGTTTTGAATAAAAAATGGTTATCTGATGTTGGAAAAAAATAGGCTTCAGATTTCTCCACTATAAAACCAAGAAACATTTCCGATTATTTTCATATTCAAAAGAAGCCGTGTAGAGTGAACTTCGTTAGCAGACCAGGAGACGAGACGAGACAAGACGAGACCAGACGAAAGAGAGCTATAGTGACTTAAGTGAGAAAATCAACCAGCGCAGAATGTCATCACCATTTGAAGTCTTGAACAGAGCAGCGACACGGCTTTCATTTATCACCAGAAAGAGACGGCCTGGCTACGAAGAATTGAAACATGCAAGCAGTGAGTGTTTTCGGACTCGACATATGAGATTCTTACAGTCAGTAAAAGCTCAACAGTTCTTCATACGGCCTCGTTATTCTAAACATAAAAGGAGCTATTCAAGTATAAATATTAACGGTATGGAAATTAGTCTATTTCAGTATTCAAGATATTTTTTTATCATAGGAGTGGAAGCTAACGTCTTGTCAGCCGGTTTGGAAAATAACCTCTCGACCAGCTCAATCCTTTGATTCTTCCAATGACTGGGATCACTTGCATGATGAAAATATCAGTAATGGTCCTCTATTAGCACGTCAAAACAAGAATTTTAGACGAAAACTGTACCGGAAGTAATTGCCGATCATCTACCGAAAATTGGTTGTAAATGGAACATTCAGTCTACAATATTTCTTGGTTTGTCTAAGAGGAACTTGCTACAAAATCTTCGTCGTTTTAATTCCTTGTCTTCATTGCCATCCCAGACTAAATCCTTCGTCTTTATCAAATCAGTGGATTATCTCAAAGATAATCACACAGTACAGCCTATGTTCTAATGATAATTTATATTATAAGAACATGTATTTTGCATATTTATTTAGAAATAAAATTTCATTTAGTGTGTCAATTATGAAATCTACGCCATGCCGCATATAATTATGGGTAACGCAGGACATTTCATTTGGTGTGTATATTAAAGAGTCTACTACCTGCCGCATATAATTATGGGTAACGCATGACATTCTTTTGCATTCTCTGTATCCTAGAGGTTAAGGGAAAATACTTATACTCCGTAAAGTAGAGAATAATGATTGAAATGCACGCTGTTTCCTCTACTCATCCAATACTCTACATTTCTTTTCATCTTTTATTTTAGGTAGGGTTAGGTGAGGTTAGATTACCTTAACGTCGGGGTCGGGGAGGTTATATTTTGGTTTCCCAACTTGTTAGTGATAGTTTGTTTCCACAATCCAGTAGAATACATCTTTTATTCTTTCTATCTATCGTTAAGACCTTTTGGAAAAAATATAGGCACAGAACTAGAAACCAGTTTTGAATAGAAGAAAGTTAGGGCCAAAGCCCCTCGTGGCAGAAGTAACTATTGTGGATAATAGGAAGGAATGTTCCGTGACGTGCGTCGTTTGGGGAAAACTGGAGAAACCCCCAACCAATAACGTACGTCACTGAACACCTGAACGAAGGAGTTAAGGGGAAAAGGCGCAACGCGCGCGCTAAGAGGGATAGGGAGGAATCGCCCCACAAGAAAGAAAAGGGGGTTTTTGAGAAAATAAAAAGTAGAGTTCGTTTTTGGGTTTTATGAAAAGAAGGTAAATTTCGTTGGACTGCGGTCCTTCGAAAAGAAATTCTTTAGTTTAAGAAAGAGTTATAGAAGATAGAACAGAAGTTGAAGTCCCTATTAAAGCTAGGGTAAGGGCAAGCTAAAGTAATAAGTAGAAAGTAGCAATTTTGAATTTGATAAAATAAAAATTAAAGTTTAAACTAAACAACGCCTAAGTTATTTAATTCAAAAATCCACTAACCCCACGTGTCAGGCCA
The DNA here is from genome assembly GCA_963920705.1 of Odiellus spinosus. Lineage (NCBI taxonomy): Eukaryota > Metazoa > Arthropoda > Arachnida > Opiliones > Phalangiidae > Odiellus > Odiellus spinosus. The sequence continues at coordinate 4,365,848 of OY987230.1, forward strand.
ATTCAAGAATTAACAAAGGAACCAGAAAACTATGGGCTTATAGTTTAATAAATTAAGCTCTCCCAATCGGCGTTATGGACGCAACAATATTTTGGTGCCTTTAAACCCGGGAGTGGATAAGTTAGGAAAGTTAGAATTAGAATAGGCGTTAGTGGGAACTATGGTTGACGAATTAAAGATTCTCCGAAAGCAACAGGCATCAGCGCGAGGAGCCATTACGCGTATGTGTAACCATATAAAGTCGGAACTAGAAAAATCTACCGTGGTCTGCGCCTCTGCGGGCAAAATCTGGCGGATTACATCGCTCAACTTGACGCCGCTGACGCGAGAGAAGTAAAACTGGTCGACTTAGACGAAAACGTTATCAGATTGTTAACAACGGACGATGAAGTAGACGACGAGCTAAGACAAAGCGAAGAGTATACCGAGAAATTGGTGTTATGGAGGGCCAAAGCTACACGATGGATCTCTGACCCGAAGAATATTCCCGGCGCCTCAGGATCTACGACGGGAAGCACGGGGAGCGTCAATTCAGCGGGCACGCAGGGAAGCAGCGGAGGCGCGACCGGCGGCACGACCTCCGGGAACAGGACGATCAGACTACCGAAGCTGGAGATAAAGAAGTTCGACGGTAGTTTTTCGCAATGGCTTATCTTCTGTTCTGGGGCCAGTTTGAAGGAGCAATTCACCAGCAGGAAATACCAAAAACCGATAAGTTCAAATATTTGAAATCATATTTAATCGGGGCGGCAGCTAAGGCCATAGAGAATTTATCTCTTAACGAAGATAATTACGATACCGCGATAAGCATTATTACCTCTCGTTTTGGTCGAAAAGATTTGTTGATTAGTGCTCATTTGAATAATTGTTTAAAATTAACTCCCGTCCATAAAGCCTCAGATATAGCCGCTCTTAGACAGCTATATGATACATGTCAGTGGAGGCGAGCCAAGAGGGTTTCGCCATGCCTGCCCGTAATGGGTGCGATAAGGGACATGGCGAAAGTCATGCAGAAGGCGGCGTCGCGGAGCCAGCGGAGAGTCCAAGCTTCCCGAGTCAGGGAACAAAGGGGAACGTGTGCGTGGGGATAGGAGGCCGGGTAGCGAGGGCCACTGTTGCGAGAGTGTCGGCACGTTCATTGCCAGTAATGCCCGAGTGACCAGGGGACCAAAGGAGAAGTACACGACCGCGTGATTCCCGTACCGCCTGGTGGAAAAGGCGGGCGAGGGGGTCGGCCGGGCCGGGTTGACGTAATATGGCGAGAGCACACCGAGAGACGGTGCATATGCACAAAGAGGCGTGGCCCAATTCAAGCCCCCAGTACAGGGCCTGCAGGACGGCGTGCAGTTCAACTCGAGAGATGTGATACCCCGGGAGAGTGAGGAACGTGCGCCAGGTAAGCGCGGCAGGGTCAAAAGCAGCAGCGGCTGCGGCGTCCGGTTGGATGGAGGCATCAGTGTATAGGACGTGATGGGCGGCCCTGAGGTGTAATTCTTGATAGAGTAAAGCACAAAGCTCGGCATCACTATAGGACCGTTTGCTTTGCGGGAGCCAGTTGTCAATTATGGTGACGGCGTCCGGGTGGGGGGGGGTAGAGTGCGGTGGGGACAGCAGCGCTGGGGTTGGCCAGAGCATCGTCAAGCCACGAGAGATTGTGGGAGCGAGAGATGCCAGCAGCACGGGCAGGGAGCGACCTAGGGACAGTGCGAGCCAAGGAAGCCCGCCAGTGCCAGAGGCGGTGCCGGAAGATATTGGAGGACGGCGCGGTGGCACATTTGGCGAAGTAGCGAGCATCGAGTTCAGGACGACGAAGGTCGAGGAGAAGGAGGCCAGCCTCCGCGTACATGGCCCCAATGGAGGTGGACGGAGGAACACCGAGTATAGTTCGGAAGGCCGAGCGTTCGAGTAAGTCAATTTTGCGGAGGGCCCGTGCGGGGGCAGCCTAGTAGTAAACGGAGCTATAGTCGAATAGGGACCGAATGCAGTGCGTGTAGAAGAGAGTGAGGGTGTGGCGATCGGCACCCCAACTTTGCCCGGCAACACTGCGTAACAGATGGAGGCGTTTATGGGCACGTCGAAGGAGCGCATTAATGTGGGGAAGCAGCGACAAGTTATGCGAAAAGGTGACACCCAGGTAAGTGTAGGTCACTACCTCTTCTAAGAAGTGCCCGTTAAGGCGGAGAACGACAGGGGCCAGAGCGACGGGGTCGGCCGAAAAAGTGAGGACCTTGCATTTGGTCGGCTGGAATGAAAGACCCCAAAGGGAGCAGTATGCGTGGGCCTCATCCAAGGCGACTTGCAGCGCGGCCTCGGTTTCGGCTATGGAAGTGCCGGCCATAAGGTACACGAGGTCATCGGCGAAGGAAAGGTCCTCGACCCCGTTCATGGGAGATATCTGGAGGCCAGCCAGGAAAATGGAGAAGAGAATAGGGCTCAAGACGCTCCCCAGAGGGACCCCGCAGGAGGTGTAGGCGCGCTCGGTGTTCACCGCGCCCAAACGGACGGCGGCGGTGCGATCATAAAGGTAGCTGCGTAGCCAGAGGAGGAGGCGACCCTGAAGGCCGAGGGAAAGGAGCTTGCAGATGAGCGCATCAGGGTGGACGCTCCCGAAGGCATTTTTGAGATCCATAAACACCGCCGTGCAATGGCCCCCAGTAGCACAGGCATTTTGTGCAACAGTGAAGATGTACGAGATGTTATCGAGGGTGCTGCGCCCTTTCCGAAACCCCGATTGGGTGTCGGGGATGATGTGACTGAGTCTGTCCAGTATTGGAGTCGGGGGAGGACAAGCCGCTCGAAGAGTTTGCCCAAGCAGGCTAAGAGGGTGATCGGGCGATAGGAGGATGGGTCGTCAGGGGGTTTCCCTGGTTTAGTGAATGGTAGGATAATAGCACGTTTCCATGCAGCTGGCATGACGCCCGCGGTCCAAAAGCGGTTGTATAGGGCCAGGAGACGCGAGACAGTGGGCGGCGGGAGATGGCGAAGCATAGTATGGGAGAGCGTGTCCTCCCCAGGGGCTGAAGGGCGGAGGTCCGCGATAGCGTAAGTGAGGTCAGTGAGTGTAAACAGGCGATTGTACCCGTCGACGAGAGATGAGGTTGCGAAGTAGCTGCGGTGGGCGAGCGCAGGCGCGGCTGGTGGGGTCGCTGACGTGGCCAGCATCGTATCGCGGAGGAGTTGCCCAGTCTGCTGAGGGGACGCAACGGGAGAGCCATTTTGCTGGAGGACTATAGGCGGGGGGGCCGGTCGTGCCGTTTGCTGAAAACCAGCGGACTCTCCGCCAAACGGCCGCGGTGGGAGTCGAGTGGGCGAGCGTGGCGCAATAACGTCGCCAACTGTCCCTCTTGAGAGTGGTCCGAAGCAAACGGGTCTCAGCCCTGGCCTTACGGTAAACTACATCAGCTGTGAGCGTGTTCGAACGCAGGGCGCGGCGGCCAAGGGCACGCACGCGGCGGACTTGCACGCGGTAGTCGTTGGTCCACCACGGCGGAGCGACCGGGGGCGAAAGGCCAGGTTGAGTAAAGTGGGCCGGTATGGACACTGCAGTGAGAAGTTCGACAGAATCATCCAGAGGAGGGGCGAGACCCGCAAGATGACTGGCGAAAAGGGGCCAATCTGCGTTAGCAAAATCCCAACGGAAGCCCGGAGGGGAAGAGTCGAGTGGGTCAGCAATCGTACTGAGAAGGAGAGGGAGGTGGTCACTGCCACTAAGGGGCAGCGTGGTCCAGGTTAGGTGGGCCGCCAAATCGCAGCTTGCCAGGGAAATGAGTCCCTGTGCTTTGGGCACCGTGGGGTCAGGCGTGAGTTGGATTGAGAAGAGGATGTCGCCGTTTGTGCCCCGAGCCGACTCGAGGAGCAGGTCACCTTGCGTAGCTGTGGAAGGGGTGACGAGGAGACTGCCGCTGGGAAGCCGTTTGATTTCGGAGACGGGCCCCTCTGCAACGTCAAGCGGAGAAGGGATAAATAAAACCGGCAAGGCTGGCGGGCGGGTGTAGGGAGGTAGATCAGGAACCGGAGTAACTGGGGAATCGGCCCAATTCCCTATATCGTCAGCACGGTCGGCTTGGCGGGGGCGTTTGGAGCCGCGGAAGGAGCGCGATCCTCGGCGAGCGACGGTCGTGAAAGGGGCGTCGGATGGAGCAATCTCCGAAGGGGGCGAAATAGGAGAAACGGAAGCGTGACGAAAATCAGCCGACGGGCCTCGGCGAATTCCACCGGAGAGTTCCAACATACTACGCGAATGCACGATACTGGAGACAGCGAGAACGAAAAGCGTAAAGCGATAAGCGAAAAGCGAAAGCGTAAAAGCGAACAAAGACCCGAAAGACGGAGCGAAAAAACAAGCGACTGCTTCTAACGAAGCTACGAGAGCAAGTCCGGTTTAATGCCTTTATATTTATTGCATGATTATGGTAGAGAAAAAACTGAAGACGAGCTTTATCAGATAGATGAGCTCATGGAGTTCCTAAATAGGGAAGTTCAATGCGTCAGTTGTACACAGAGCTAGTCGAGAACAGCTGCAGCAACCAAAAATAGTTAGCAATAATTCAGACAAATCCCAAGGTTTAACACGAAATAACCTAGGCTATAAGACCGGTTTTCAAAGGTTGTATCCGTCCGCAGCGACGCTAAATACAGCAGGAACCAATAGTTATCAATGTAATGAAATGACAATAGGAGAAAAGAGGGGGATCGTAGCACAGAGCAGGTTATGTTTTCTATAAGATCAGGGCATACAACTCACGCCTGTCAAGGCAAAATTCAAAAATACCGTAACTGTGGTAGACAACATCACCAAGCTTTGTGTGAAGTAAGAGTAGGCCGATATCAAACCGAACCCAAAATTCAGACAGGGAATTTAAGTCAAAACAATAGCTCTAACCACACAAATACCGCCCTTAATAACAGTGCTTCAACCAATAACCCACCAAGGCCGGATACGGTTTCTTTAGCCAGTGTTGTTAATGAGGTAGAATTGTTTAAAATTCTAGTTAGGTTCCGAAAGAATAGAGTAGCGTTCACGGGTGACGTCGAAAAGGCGTTCCATCAAATATGAATTAGAGAAGAGGACCGTGATGTTTTAAGATTTTTATGGGTAGAGGAGTTCACCGGCACAGACAGTCCAAAACTAGTGACCTTCAGGTTTACCAGGGTACCTTTTGGCTGCACCTCCTGTCCCTATTTATTAGCAGCCACGATCAAACATCACGCCAGAAAATATGAGAAAATATACCCTAAGGCAGCTAAGGCGCTAGAAAATAATTTATACGTAGATGATATGTTGGGAGGGGAGACAAGCACGAAAGCAGCCCATAAGGTTATAGAGGAATCTACAAAAATTTTAAATCACGCTGGTATGATGTTAAGAAAATGGCGTAGCAATTCTCGGGAAATAAGAGAAAGATGGAGTGAACATAGCAACGACCAAGAAGGCAATGTTGTTTTTCCCACCCCCGCCCCCTTGAAAGTCTTAGGCTTAACTTGGGACGAAGTAAATGATGTGTTTACGTTTGACGTAACAGGCCTATTAAAATTTTTAGCTAATCGAAAAAATACCAAACGTTGGGTTCTAAAATCAGTGGCTCGGATATTTGATCCCCTAGGGATAGTTTCCCCATTTACAGTTCGAGCGAAAATGCTTTTGCAAGAGTTATGGGAAAGAAAATTACCATGGGATATGGGAAAGAAAATTACCATGGGATAAAGAGTTAACCGATCACGATCTAATGAAGTTTAACGATTGGTGCGCAGAGTTACCGAACTTGCGCTTATAATGGTTAGTTCGAGATTAATGGTTAGTTCGATATGGTTTGAAGTGGTTTGATTATTTGTATCATTACTGTTATAAATCAAAGCAGCAATTTGATTTCTGTAAAGAAAAAAACCTTAGAGTAAAATAGTTCATTTTGGTTTATGGCAATGAATATTGAACTATATTCTACCAAGAGGTGGCAGGGCTGAATCTGTCGTGTGAGCTTGCGTCCCTTAAAGGGATACTAGGTTCAGGAAACAAGTTAATTTTAAATGGTTTAGAAAAACATTATCAAAACTCACAAGTAGTAATTCGTGGTTGATTATTAAAGTTGTTTGTTAACAAGTTGGGAAACCAAAATATAACCTCCCCGACCCCGACGTTTAGGTAATCTAACCTCACCTAACCCTACCTAAAATAAAAGATGAAAAGAAATGTAGAGTATTGGATGAGTAGAGGAAACCGTGCATTTCAATCATTATTCTCTACTTTACGGAGTATAAGTATTTTGCCTTAACCTCTAGGATACAGAGAATGCAAAAGAATGTCATGCGTTACCCATAATTATATGCGGCAGGTCGTAGACTCTTTAATATACACACCAAATGAAATGTCCTGCGTTACCCATAATTATATGCGGCATGGCGTAGATTTCATAATTGACACACCAAATGAAATTTAATTTCTAAATAAATATGCAAAATACATGTTCTTATAATATAAATTATCATTAGAGCATAGGCTGTACTGTGTGATTATCTTTGAGATAATCCACTGATTTGATAAAGACGAAGGATTTAGTCTGGGATGGCAATGAAGACAAGGAATTAAAACGACGAAGATTTTGTAGCAAGTTCCTCTTAGACAAACCAAGAAATATTGTAGACTGAATGTTCCATTTACAACCAATTTTCGGTAGATGATCGGCAATTACTTCCGGTACAGTTTTCGTCTAAAATTCTTGTTTTGACGTGCTAATAGAGGACCATTACTGATATTTTCATCATGCAAGTGATCCCAGTCATTGGAAGAATCAAAGGATTGAGCTGGTCGAGAGGTTATTTTCCAAACCGGCTCACAAGACGTTAGCTTCCACTCCTATGATAAAAAAATATCTTTAATACTGAAATAGACTAATTTCCATACCGTTAATATTTATACTTGAATAGCTCCTTTTATGTTTAGAATAACGAGGCCGTATGAAGAACTGTTGAGCTTTTACTGACTGTAAGAATCTCATATGTCGAGTCCGAAAACACTCACTGCTTGCATGTTTCAATTCTTCGTAGCCAGGCCGTCTCTTTCTGGTGATAAATGAAAGCCGTGTCGCTGCTCTGTTGACTTCAAATGGTGATGACATTCTGCGCTGGTTGATTTTCTCACTTAAGTCACTATAGCTCTCTTTCGTCTCGTCTCGTCTCGTCTCGTCTCGTCTCGTCTCGCCTCGCCTCGCCTCGCCTCGCCTCGCCTCGCCTCGCCTCGCCTCGCCTCGCCTCGTCTCGTCTCGTCTCGTCTCGTCTCGTCTCGTCTCGTCTCGTCTCGTCTCCTGGTCTGCTAACGAAGTTCACTCTACACGGCTTCTTTTGATTATGAAAATAATCGGAAATGTTTCTTGGTTTTATAGTGGAGAAATCTGAAGCCTATTTTTTTCCAACATCAGATAACCATTTTTTATTCAAAACTGATGTTTTTTTAAACACGGGAAACCTACTGTACTTCTGTCTAAGGGGAGTTTTCACGACTATAATTTTTCTTAAGAGGTTTAACATTTTGTATCAATCCGCCTCAGCTTTAAATCTTATGTCGTTTCTATCTTGGATGCCCGTGTAAACGTACCTTTATTTAGATTCTTCAATCCACCCCAAGTTTGCAGCAAGCCTTAGCCTATACTGCCCGTTATACCTTTGCTTTTTGGACTAAATGAAATATGGAAAACAGCTTAGCGCGTGTTGCCAACTCAAGCTGGTATTAAACGGTCACATTTCATTAAATCTTTGTTTAACTAAGAGAAGCACTCGTAAACAATAAACTATACTTTCTCTCTATTAGCTCGAATTCAATGGATATTCCTTATCATTCTACTGTTTAAGAAATAAAATTTTTGTTTATCATTTTGAAGCAATTAATAAAAATAGGCTAAGCTTATGATTTCACAATTTTGTAACCAATTCAGGCACCTTACTCTCTATTACTTCATATAATTTATCAATATTTCATTATTTAAATCTGTGTTTAACTAGAGAAACTCTCGTACCGAAAGAAGTCTTATCAAATTTTGTCAAAGTACCTTTGTCTGTATTAATTCGAATTCAGTGGACGGTGGGATACTCGTGTAAACGCACTTTTTACCTCCCCGACTGAACTTTAGTTCAGGGGGAGGTGTTACACTGGTCGTGTCTGTCTGTCTGTCTGTGTGTCTGTCTGTCTGTCTGTCTGTCTGTGTGTCTGTCTGTGTGTGTAAGCGGATATCCTGTGTAAACGGAAGTCACGTGACCTAGCTCGTGGAGCCAAAAGTCTAGAGACGTAATCATACCAGCTTATCGTTCAATTCCGGGGAATTACCTCCTTTAAGCGTGGCTGCCACATTGAGTTTCAAGTGTCGTGCAAAGACATACAACAGGACGTCTCCCATTGCACATCATCGCATTCCACCATCCACTTTACGGTCGAACCTTGATGCTGAACAGCCGAAGGCGATTATAAGCAATGGGACGTCTCCCACTGTCATAATCACCTCCGACCATCCCCGCACCAAGGTCCAACCTCCAGTTTCCGATCTCAGCGTTCCATACTAGCGAGGCGTCCCCCACTAGTACAGTTCACATCAACCTTCCACTGACTCCAAACATCGCCCCACCAATGGGTAAATTGCGTCGCCAAGCGCCTAGAGATCAAGAATCAGCAAGACATTGAAAGGGGGGGGTTTTCCCCCTAACTTCATGGCCATCACGCACGGTTACTTCGATTAATATAGCCCTTCGAAAGGTTTATATAGTATCTTTTTGGAACGAATGCAAATTAGCCTCATGGGGTGATTTTGTTTGATATTGTTTAGGGAAATGAAACGCAATATTAATTTATATTATAATTAAAAATATTAAAATGGTTCATCTTAATCTAATTAATTAGAAAGTCGAAAAATTAATTTAAAATTCGAGATAGTTTAGAAGTTATTTGAGAATTTATGCAAAAATTTAAAGAAATTTGACCGATTAATGGCAGTTTTAGTTGGCAGCATGCGCCTAAGCTATTTTCCATATATATCATTTACTCGAAAAAGCAAAGGTATAACGGGCAGTATAGGCTTATCTCTGGTGCAAACTTGGGGTGGATTGAAGAACTTAAATAAAGGTGCGTTTACACGGGTATGGAAGATTGAAACAACATAATTTAGATAAGAGATAAGACAATAATAACTTCGATTATACTCGGTGAATTTTTAACCAGTTCAAGGGGAATTGGTGTATAAGATTTGAAGCTGAGGCGGATTTATGCATAATGTTAAACCACTTAAGAAAAATGATAGTCGTGAAAACTCTCCTCGAACAGAAGTAGAGTAGGTTTCCAGTGTATTTGTGACACGTGTAAAATCGAGTTCGCCAGCACGCGAGTATGTGTAGACCACTAAATTTGAAGTCGGAAACCTCTTTACGCATGGAAAATATCAATGTGATTTTTTTTGATATTCTTGGGAGAATCAGCTTCATGTATGGGGAAATATCGTAATCTTCTGGCAAACTTGCAAACAGTGGCGTATTTGGTTTTAATTACTGGCACGGATTTTCAAATTAATTTTTTTATAATTTTCGCGCGTTTCGCAAATTTATTTCGTGCGAAATTGTGTACATGCGCAGAGCGAACCAGGTTAACGCGGATACACACAGACCTGTTTTTACGCGTTTCACGCTCGTGAACTCATAGAAGTACCATTAGCACGCGCGAGCGAGGTGCAAACCACTCTAGAAAAATTTTGTACACCTGATTCCAGATTCATTTGATTGTCAGTGATTCCGAATCAATTCGCGTGATTCCGAATTGATTCGTGATTCGCGTGATTCCGAATCGATTCGCGTGATTCCGAATCGATTCGCGTGATTCCGTATCGATTCGCGTGATTCCGTATCGATTCGCGTGATTCCGTATCGATTCGCGTGATTCCGAATCGATTCGCGTGATTCCGAATCGATTCGCGTGATTCCGAATCGATTCGCGTGATTCCGAATCGATTCGCGTGATTCCGAATCGATTCGCGTGATTCCGTATCGATTCGCGTGATTCCGAATCGATTCGCGTGATTCCGAATCGATTCGCGTGATTCCGTATCGATTCTCCTGATTCCGAATCGATTCGCGTGATTCCATTTAGTTTGTACACCTGATTCCAAGAGTGGTTTGCCCATTGCCCCTCGCGCGTGACCGTGAAAAGCGTGAAAATAGGTCTGTGTGAATCCGGCTTTAGTCATGCCACAATTAACAATTGACGAACTTTCTTAAACCGGATTGACATTGAAATTTCTCGTGTTTTAATAGTCATGTATGATATGGTTGACCCAAGAGTGAAATGTAGACAGAGTGAGGAAAAGAATCACGTGATTGGATCTCGTGATGACTGCTAGTTTTAGTTTCACACTTTTTCATACATGAATTTAATGTTAATCCCAATTAAGTATAATAGAACCAGGCTTTTAATGCCTACTGTCGTGTATTTCCGGTAACATTTTAGCTAGTGTGGAGTCACGTAAAATGACGTTTGTTTCACAACTTGGTATATTTTTACTCAGGCCTGCCCTGTCAGAAAAAAAAAAATATAAAAAATTTATGGTAGGGCCAAAAGAGAAACATCTATTCTTTACTCACAGCATTATCACCAAAAAACGTGTTTTTAGACGTAGGCTTATAAGGTATCTGTAGGTCGTGTAGCACCAAAAAGCGAAATTGTACGTCACAGTTCGTAGTTTAGCGTGTTATGCGGAAAGCTTATTCGTTAATTGTTTATTGAATATGTTTATTTACGGTTATATGACGATACCGAGGTCATAACTTGATTTTGATGAAATATTTTGCCTAATGACGTTACTTGGTCTACAAATACTCTAGTTTTCTTAACGCCGATATGATTTTACTGAGGGACCTTGACCTTGCTTATCTAAATTTTAATTTATTGAACGTAAAATCGTTTCATTTCTTTTGAAATCTTCGACGAAGTTTGTTCTCTAGAGATTTGACTCGTTGAAATTTTAAATTAAGTTTCATTCGTTTGAATACAATTTATTGGTAAGGAAGTAATTTTGAATTTGAATCATTTATTTGATGCGTTTATTATTTGTTTGGACATTTTTGGTATATTTTCATTGACCTGAACTCTAATTTTTATTACTGAGTTGTGACTGAAATATTAGTTTGGAAATCAAAAGGTTTTTTTTTTCTGACTCATTATTCTCTGTAGTAATTTTTTGTTTTCGTAAAAGAGTTATTAATGCCTACTGTCGTTTATTTTCGGTGATGTTTTAGCTAGTGTGTAGTCACGTAAAATAACGTTTGTTTCACAACTTGTGTTGTATACTGAAGCCATGTATAGGTTCAATTTGATATAACATTTTGCCTTTTCACGTTACTTGGTCTACAAATACTCTACAACCGTCAAAATTCTGATATGGTTTTAAAAGAAGAACCTTGACCTTGTGTATTTAATCTCATATCGAGATTAAATGTTTTTCGCATCTAATTTTAATTGGTTTATCAATATGTTATTTGTATAGATATTTTTTTTAAGATTTTATATTTTTTAGATTAAAATAAATTTATTATTCCAGAAGATTTTGTAGAATCTAGTTCTCAGGATTACCGGTGTTGAAAATTTATTTTGCTAATGTTATCTTGATGTCTGTGTTTTCTGCCCGCTATTTGGTAGTGGTAAGATTAATATTTTTAATTTTAATTAATTGACTTATTTGGCGTTTATTTGATAATTTGCTTTACTTAAATTGTTCGTGTAAGGGCTATTTTACATATTACCAAAGATTGCTAATTTCAGTTGTCTTAATTCTGATTTTTTTGTTTTAATACTGAATTATGGACTGGATTATTTATCTTGAAATCTATGTGGTTATATCTTATTTATTTTCCTTTTTTTCTCTAGTTAGGTTTGGTTTTAAGTAGAGAATTATTTAGGGTTGTGTTGGTATACTGAAGAAATGCATATAGGTTCAATGTGATATAATATTTTGCCTATTTCGCTGTTTCTTCTACTCATCCAATACTCTACATTTCTTTTCATCTTTTATTTTAGGTAGGGTTAGGTTAGGTTAGATTACCTTAACGTCGGGGTCGGGGAGGTTATATTTTGGTTTCCCAACTTGTATTTAGATTCTTCAATCCACCCCAAGTTTGCAGCAAGACTAAGCCTATACTACCCGTTATACCTTTGCTTTTTGAACTAAATGATATATGGAAAACAGCTAAGCGCGTGTTGCCAACTCAAGCTGGTATTAAACGGTCACATTTCATTAAATTTTTGGGAAATTTCTTAAATATCTTCTAAACTATCTCGAATTTTTAATTGATTTTTCAGCTTCTTTATTAATTAGATTCAGTTTAACAATATTATTATATTAAATTAAAATTTAAATGAATTATACGCTTCAATTCACTAAAAGATATCGCGGCATAAGGCCAAAATAGTTAGGGCATGGAAAAGGGGTATATATAGCTTTCGCTAACCTTTATTCACCGAGCAAATAACCGAGAAGAGTTGGGGAAAACCCCCCCTTCTCAACGTCTAGACGTTTATCGTAACCCTAGGCATTCGGTAACTGCACCACAAAGACCCGTAGAGGGAGGAGATGACTGGAGTGGAAGGTTGATGTGGACTATATTAGTGAGGGACGCCTCGCTAATATGGCCCGCTGAGATCGGACACTAGAGGTTGGACCTTGGTGTGAGGATGGTCGGAGGTGATTATAACAGTGGGAGACGTCCCATTGCGTATAATCACCTTCAACTGTCCAGCATCGAGGTTTGACCGTAAAGTGGATGGTGGCATGCGATAATATACAATTGGAGACGTCCTGTTGTATATAATTGCACGACACCTGAAACTCATTGTGGCAGCCACGCTTAAAGGAGGTAATTCCCGTTAAACGGAATTGAACGATAAGCTGGTATGATAATGTCTCTAGACTTTTGGCTCCACGAGCTAGGTCACGTGATTTCCGGTTACACAGGATATCCGCTTACACAGGAAGTGACAGACACACAGACATGACCAGTGTAAAACCTCCCCCTGAACTAAAGTTCAGTCGGGGAGGTAAAAATAGCACGAGCATAAGAATTATGCTCCTGGTTCCAAGTTTTTTTAACTCGCTGTTGTGGCTAATGATTGGAATTATATTTTGAGTCAGTTCTATCACGAAGAAGGTGTCTGCATTTTAGCTCCAGCATAGGCCTTGTCCAAGGCTAAGAATTTTCTTTTAACCAGTTTTTATTTAAACTATATGCGTAATCTTTTGATTTAGTCGTTTGGGACTTAAAATACTTAACTTAAATTATAATTTTATAATTTATTATTAAACATGAATAACAACTGCAGTCCTGACTGCAAATTCGGCGGCGGAGATCAAAAACATGGACAAATGATTCATTGTGGTTTTTGTGATACTTGGTATCATTTGGCTTGCATGGGCATTGCCTCAAAATCGATTGTGTCAGGTTCCTTTTGGATTTGTAAGACATGCTTGGCAACTTTAATAGAAATGAAAACTATTGTTCAAGAATTTAAAGAATTCAAGGAAGGTATGTTAACAGCAAAAAAATCTCAAGATAAATTTATTAAAAATTTGAGCAAAGACTTAACCAAATTGTCAGACGAGTCCAAGGCCCTGACCACGAAACTTGGTGTAGTAACTGATTGCCTAGATCATGGAATAATAAGCAAAGGAATAGAAATGAAGCGCCGAGCTCTAAGCGGGTATCTATGCCAACTCCCACAAACGGGGGAAAGGGATGGGTAGAAATTTTAGGGGGTCGCAGTAGGGTATAGAACATCACGTGATAAATCAACTACTATCGCGCCATCCAGATTTTAAAAATAATTTTACGATCTGGAATTTGAAGGTTCGGAACGTACCAACGGCTGTCTTCAGTTTTAAATTTTAGTATTCAATAACAATGGAAAAATATTTTGTTTTGGGGTTTTTTGTGTGTAAAATATCTCTTTTTCTAAAATAAGCGCGCGAAAAACTGAAGATCCAGGTGCGCTTAGCGGGAGATAGTTTGGTGTTTCATAGAGCCACGTGGGATGAGGGGTTTAAGAGTGACGTCAAACCCGTTTCTACCCCTTTCTTGGACCACGTTGGTCACTATTCAAGAAACATTGCTATTGAAAAGAAATTCTTCGGGTACGCGAAAAAAAAAAAAAAAAAAAAAAAAAATCCAATATTGTTTCCCTCTATGGTAAGAGGGCGACAAATGATGTGTCTCAAAGCACGTCACAAATATTTTACCCCAGTTCCCCTTTTTGTTTCCCCCCCTAACACTCCCGTCTGTGGGTGGTGAGCCTCTCGGATAGGGTCGGTATTGCGTTCCCATTTCTATTCCTTTGCTTATTATTCCATGCCTAGATCAAGCTACAACAACAATAACTAATTTACAAAATTTGCCAACGGCACTAAATACTGTGCCAAATGCTAACATAAAGGCCTTGGAGGATAGAGTTGACTCCCTGCAGCAAACCACTCATGAGAGCTTGGGATTGTTGGAAGGAAAAATTAATTCTAAGATTCTCAATAGTCCCGAACGTTCCCTAGTAGACGTTAACCTTCAAAGACAACCATCACTAAATAATATTGTATAACCACATACGTTGGCTCAAGACTCAGCCAACTTTAATGCCTGGCAACCCAATTCTAATTCCAATCCTAATCCTCAAGGAAATAACGCACCATTGTATCGTAAGAAGTCGTATACAGATATAGTTACTAACTCTCAACCATTATATCCAACGAATGGTCCGAACCGACCACCAGTGAATAGTAAACCTAAACAACCGACAACAAAACCCAATATACAAAAACGTCTACCAAGTAATTCTGGCTCCATGCAACAGGATAAAGTAGCACATTGTAGACTTAACATAACCGCTAATTCCCAGGATTATTTTATTGGTAATTGCGCCGCTAACTCTGATGAAAATACATTAACACAATTTATCAGATCGAATAATATATCCGTCGGTGGTATCAGACTTACAAGAAAATCTCTTCTTCCTAATTGTGACATAAAATGCTATATACTCACCACACCCACACCTGGCGCAATGGTGTTAAACGATAGTAGCTGGCCCATAGGTGTTTCCTGTCACGAACTGAGCAGCTCTTCTAATAAATTGAATAAGATATGGGGAACCAACTCTACGGCGGAAGGACTCGCTCTTGCCAATAGCTCAAACTTTAAGTATTTCATATCGAACTGTCCGCAAGCTTTGAAAATTGAAGCCGTAAGAGATCACTTGAGTGACCTTGGGATTACAAATGTCACCATTACACTAAAAGAATCTTCAGCTAGACCAAACTGGAGACGCGCGCATACGTTGTTGAAAGTCCCACAAATCACGACGCTGTGATTTTACAATTAGACAACTGGCCCAGTCCTTTGCGTATACAGCGCTACCGTTCCTTTAGGTCTGCGCTTATACCAATTGATGAAGTCTGACAATTCCCTACAAGCCCTCAACATATAAATAAAAGGAAGGGCCTGTGTGTCGCGCATATAAACATCCAAAGCCTAAAGAATAGCATCGGGGACTTAATCACGCTTACTAATACTAATAACATTGACATCCTTATGATTACTGAGACCTGGCTAAAGAACGACATGCCTAACTGTATCGTAATGATACCTGGCTACGAACTAATACGCAAAGACAGATCAGACAGAATAGGAGGTGGTGTTTGCATTTATTTTAGAAGTTTCCTACCACTAGTCATAAATCCTAACCAACCAAACTTAGTCCTTTCGGAAATGCTATGGTGCACTTTACACGAGCAGAGATCCAGAGCGCTCCACATTGGAGTATGCTACTGCCCATCTGGTGTTAATGACCAAATTTGGGAAGAAATAAAAGCTGCTTAGAATTAATACGTGTGGACCAAAGAGATGAAGTCATATTAACTGGCGACTTCAATAGCGACCTCCTAAAACGGCCGTTGGACGCCACAACAAAACTCCTCCAGAATATGTTGCTAAACTACAAACAACTTATTACCAAGGCAACACGTACTACTTTAACTTCCTCTACGCTACTCGACCATATATATGTCTCTCATCCCGACCGCATAATCTCGAATGATGTTATAACGACGGGTGCTTCAGACCATGATCTCACTATATGCTTAAGAAAAAAAAAAAATGCCCTCGTAAAATTCGTCAAATCTCTCGCGTGAGAAACTATCGAACTCTTAACCATGACAATTTCATAAATGACCTTATACCCAAGATAGATAGTATTCAAATGTCAAATGTAAATCAGGCAGTGTCGTCTCTTCAAAGTGCGATTCTTAATACTCTCGATAAACACGCCCCTGTTATTTTAAAGAGAAAGCTCATAAATAGTCCACCATGGCTAACTAACGAAGTTAAATATCATATGCACCAGCGTGATAAACTCAAACGCAAAGTAGCCCTTTACCCACATTTACATAGCCAATACAAAACTCTCAGAAACTTGGTAACGTTAAAATTAAGAGAAGCTAAGGTTAACTATTTCAGTGATATTTTACCTAATAATAGTTCCGCTATTTGGACTACGATCAAAAAATCATCGGGCACACTAGTCCCCCCTAAAATACATATAAGAGTTAACAATGCCTCGGTATCAGACCCTCTAACGATAGCCGAAATTTTTAATAAACTTTTTATTAATAATCGAAGCTCTTCTCATTTGACAACTATTAATCCCGCATTAATAGTACCTCCCCTACCCCTATGCCTCCGAAATTTGAGTTAAGTGAGGTTTCTGAAAAAGAGGTTATGGCGTGCATAAAATCTATCCGGACAACCAAGGCCATTGGTACTGATGGGATATCACTATTCCTCCTCAAGGGACTTTCATTAATAATTTCTCCAGTTATCACTGATATAATTAACCTATCATTTAAGACAAAAACATTCCCTGATAGCTGGAAAGAAGCAAAAGTGATCCCCTTCCATAAAGCTGGAGACAAAACGAACCCAGATACATATCGAGGAATCTCTATATTACAGAATCTCTCCAAGATCCCAGAGAAATTAGTCAATAAACAACTACAAAATTACGTAGTAACTAATAAACTGTTACATTTAAATCAAGCGGGTTTTTTGCCACAACACTCTACCCTTACAGGAATCGCGAATCTCACCGAAAAAATTGTATCGGGTCTTGAAGATAATAAATACGTAGGGGTCATATTCATTGACCTGTCTAAGGCGTTTGACCGGGTTGATCACAACCAATTAATTCAAACCCTAAGGGAATGTGATCTTTCGATGAACACAGTTGAATGGTTTTCATCGTATTTAAAAAATCGTAGCCAAGCTGTTTCCATCGAGGGTGTTATCTGTGGTTTCGAGATGATTGTATCGGGCGTCCCACAGGGTAGTATCCTGAGGCCCCTCCTATTTAATATTTATACCCGTAACATCCATAAATGCCTTTCACACTCGGACTCCTTCGAGTACGCGGATGATAATGCTATCGTAGCCTCTGATCATTGCCTAAACACCCTGATAAAAAAACTGGAAACTGACGTAATAGCTCTAAAAACATCCCTTGGCAAATTAGGCATGTTATTTAATGAAACAAAAACGGTTTTTATGATTCTAACATCAAAAGTAAAAAAAAAAAACAGTACAGCACATATTACTAATCTGGGAGCCTTAAACTTACAACGGGTAAGCTTCTATAAATATTTAGGCTATACCATCACTGACGATCTTTCACCATCGCTCCATATTGATGGTACAATTAAAAAAATTAGGAAGCTAAAATGTCCCGGCGCCCATATGTCCCGGCACCCAAATGTCCCGGTGCCCAAATGTGCCGGCTCCCAGGTGTCACGAATTGGCGATACACCCTGTATATATCAAGATTATGTCCTATCGAGAAATGTGTCCTATCACGATTTCGTTCATTTCAGAATATGTAGTTCCTTTCGAGATATTATATGGATGCCCGTTATAGATAACAAGCATCCAACGGCCGGATACCAATGACAATTTTTGGTCGAGCTTACAGTCACAAATCATCAATAAGGATAATATTAATCATTGGAAAGCATTCATTAACACTAATTTTAGCGGTTCACATTCAGAGTATTTGTAAAAACTTGTACGGATCACTCCAATTTTATATAAAAACTAAAAATAAAAATGCAACTCTGATTTTCATTCTTCCGTTATATTTATTTAAATTCAAATTTCGTAGGAGTCAATCATATTCCCTTTTTCTAGGATTTAGGGTGAATTTAAAGAGTTACTCCTGATATCCAGTATTATAACGGTGAAAAAAACTGAGTACAACTAAGTGAATATAATAAAAACACAATGAAAAAATATTCCTCATCTTTCTGTTTAATAAATAAAATTTTTGATTAGAATGCTAGAAGTAATTATTAAAGCTCAGCTAAGCTTATGTTTTAATCTTTTTATAACCCTTTATCAAATACCTCATTACTCATTCATTATTTAAATCTTTGTTTAACTAGTGGAGCAATGAAACTGATAAATGCCGTCTTACTTTTTTCTGAACACCTTTTTCTGTATTATATCTTTGTTCAAAGGACGACCGTCATTTTCTATGTTTTATATTCCCTTTGTTCTGATTTTTAATGATGTTTTGTATTATATGTCCATTTAATGTAAATATTAAGGTGAATCTTGTAATGTATAATTTTTAGGGTATTTTGTTTTTAATTTTTTAGTGATAGTTTGTTTCCACAATCCAGTAGAATACATCTTTTATTCTTTTTATCTATCGTCATAGAGGGTAGATAGGGGAGGAGTGGAAGGGGCTCTTAAAGAGTTCTCGTTTTTCATTTTTTCCACGGAACATCCGGTATATGCGTGCGTCGTTTTTTAACACCCGGTCATCTGCTTCCATAGAGGGTCATCTGCTTCTGAGGCAGACGATATTTTTTCTGCGCTGTAATTGGTTGTACTGGTTTCAAAATCAGCCAATAGTAAAACACAGGATGTTGAGAGGAAAATTGGAAAGGCAAAATCCGAGAACTCTCAAAATGCAGAGCCAAAGCTGTCGGTTTCCACTCCTCCCCTATCTACCCTCTATGCTATCGTTAAGACCTTTTGGAAAAAATATAGGCACAGAACTAGAAACCAGTTTTGAATAGAAGAAAGTTAGGGCCAAAGCCCCTCGTGGCAGAAGTAACTATTGTGGATAATAGGAAGGAATGTTCCGTGACGTGCGTCGTTTGGGGAAAACTCGAGAAACCCCCAACCAATAACGTACGTCACTGAACACCTGAACGAAGGAGTTAAGGGGAAAAGGCGCAACGCGCGCGCTAAGAGGGATAGGGAGGAATCGCCCCACAAGAAAGAAAAGGGGGTTTTTGAGAAAATAAAAAGTAGAGCTTTAGGGCAGTTCGTAAAGTTCGTTTTTGGGTTTTATAAAAAGAAGGTAAAGTAATTTTCGTTGGACTGCGGTCCTTCGAAAAGAAATCCTTTAGTTTAAGAAAGAGTTATAGAAGATAGAACAGAAGTTTAAGTCCCTATTAAAGCTAGGGTAAGGGCAAGCTAAAGTAATAAGTAGAAAGTAGCAATTTTGAATTTGATAAAATAAAAATTAAAGTTTAAACTAAACAACGCCTAAGTTATTTAATTCAAAAATCCACTAATCCCACGTGTCAGGTCAATTCAAGAATTAACAAAGGAACCAGAAAACTATGGGCGTTTCAGTCCGCTTATAGTTTAATCAATTAAGCTCTCCCAATCGGCGTTACGGACGCAACAAAAGGTGGGTAGGTAGTGGACCACGCGAGAACTAATGAATTTAAAAATATGTGTCTTTCTTGTAATATTTTAGGTTAGTTGCTCATTCTAACTAGCCCTTCCCTCCGACTAGTTAATCAGTCGGGTTAGCCTGTCACTCTTGTATTATTTTCGATAAGGTTAGGTTATATTAGTTAATTACTCGAATTACCTATTGAAATATTTTAGGTAAGGTTAGTTTAAGACAATAACGAAGTTTGGGAAATAATGATATAGCAACAAATTCATACTAATGTAGTTTTTCCCAAAAGAAAAAATATACATGGCATGTTCTTATTGTCTTTATTCCTATAACTTTTTCAACCGTTGGCTTTTTCATTCAATGGTCAATCCAAGGTGTATATTTATTTTGGTACGTGAATTTTCAAAAAAAAAAAAAAAAAAAAAAAGAGCCTCTGGGACCGTAGTTGCGAGGGCAGCTTAACCAATGTCTACGGGCGTCCATTTTTCAATCCATTATAAAATAAAATTATTTTAGCTCTAAAAAACTGTTTTTCTGAGGTATGAAGCGGCAGACTCGTTAATTTAATTTAATAATATTGTTAATCATGGTAAATTAAATTTTTGTCTTATTTTGTAAACTGTTCTGTCTATATGTTTTCAATTCTGTCAGTTTATAAGATATAATTATTTTTACGCTGAACTCTCTCTTTAATTAGAAAAGGGAGTAAAATTCATTTTCAAGGTCAATCTATATCATTGTCATAAAAACCCAGCCTGCTTAATAATGATAAGCGGTGCTTTAGAATCATTAATATATTTTTTTACTTGATTAAATATATTTTTGTTTTGTTGTTATTCGCGACCTTCACACCACTGTAATGTTTTTTAATAAAAAAAAATTATATATAGTCGCCTTTGAAACTGAGTAAAAGAATATGGATTTAATAAATGGAAGTTGTCAGGAAATTAGACGCAACTTATCTACGGGTGTACGGGTATTACCCGCCACTGGTCGGAATTAGACTAAGGCCGGACGGAATTACACTCTTACGGAATTGGCCGCGTCGACTGATTTTCAAAAACGTCTCTTATCTTTTAGATCAATCAGAGTTATGGAAAGCCAAGTAGCTTGAAATACGCGCGAAAGTTCAATTTATAAATAGATATACCTAAATTGGACACGGTTAACATGCTCGGGAAAGTTTTCTTGGTGATTTTATTAAAAGCGGGCGGAATTGCCCGCCACCACCACATACGTCTACGTATTCTGAAGTCTATTTTATTTTCATTTACCAGCACGCGTAAAGTTACGTTATTGCCTTTAAGTATAAATTTCTAAAGAGAGTGGGACTGTACGCGCTGCAAATTATAGGGGGAACTTACTTTAGAGAAAAGTTTATATTCGGTAAATTGCTAATATCGACTAAGAACATCAGTGTATTTTATACAACACCTTTTAACCTTAAAGTCAACACGAAATGTATATGATTATGACCTGGCTGATACAAGCCCTTTTTGGCATTAATTTTATCTTAGTCTTATTTTAAAATAGTTATAGAGCTAAAATAATAAAGGAAACCGGGTAATACGAGTATCAGGCACAATTTGGAAATATTAAGGAAACGGGGTTATGGTAATATTAGTAAGGGTATATCAGTGCCTAGCCTGTCCAAGAAAATAGATCCGTGAAAATGTTTCAACTGCAGATAGTATTTTAAAATCATTTTAAAGTTTTCCAAAAATGTCCGACAAAACTCTAATAATTTTATTACTAGGCAAGAAGTTCCCGAAAAATTGCAATAAATTGAAATTTAGGGAAAAAATTATAATTTGAAAATATGACAAAATGTCCAGAAGTATCGAATAATTTGAAAATTAGGCAAAAAGGTTTCGGGAAAATCAAGTAATTTGAAAATTGCGCATAGCGTTTCGGAAAAAACCGAATAATTCATAAATTATGCAATATAGGTCCGGGAAAAATGTAATAATTTGAAAATTGTACATAAAGATCCGGAAAAAATTTAATAAATTGAAAATTGGACATAAAGATCTGGTAAAAGTTTAATCATTTGAAAATTGGACATAAAGATCGGGAAAAAATTTAATAAATTGAAAATTGGACATAAAGATCCGGAAAAAGTTTAATCATTTGAAAATTGGACATAAAGATCCGGAAAAAATTTAATAAATTGAAAATTGAGCCAAACGTTGGTGCCGGAAGGCCAGGTTAAAGTCGGTAAAAGAAAATACGTAAATATATCAAACGGCTCGCTTCGCTTGTTTCGTAGACGCGACGCGTAGACGTCACTGCGTGCCAAGCTACAAAACTCGAATTTCACAACAATGACAATTGCGATAAGCTTTTACAAGTTGAAAAGTCGAAAACGCAGTATATTTGTGGATCAGGGAAAAATTAATTGTTTCATATGAAAAAGGAGTTTCCAAGCTACGTTCACACTAGAGTATCCGAATAGATATAAAAGGTAAAATCTAACTGATATTTAAATCGCTAATAATTGTTTTACCCGCCAACTGTTCACGCACCATCTTCATAAAACGATTTATTATAGTTTCATCTGTCAGGTGCCGAAGCCAATCGGGTTGAAACTTATTTCCGAAGAGTATTCGATTTAAGAAAGGTTTACCGTTCACGCGTCTCCATTGAAACGATTTGTAGCGGTTTGAATCTTTTCCAAGGTCTAGTAGAGCGCGTAAGCTTGAAACGCCCCAAAAGTTTGTCCGTGTGCATCCGGCTTTAATCCAGAATACAAAATAACCATAAAAATGCTTAGATAATATTATTGTAGGCTTGTTCGGAATATCCTCTTCAACATAGTGGCTGATTTACGTGAAAACCGTTTAAATTGCGTAGCTGGCCAGGTGGTGGCTATAGCCCTCGTGTAACCACTATAGCGTTAATTCCTTCACTGTTACTAAAGCTGCGTTCATACTATGCCTTGGAATCGATTTAAATCGTTTCAAAACGTTTCGCTGGAGTCGTGTGAACTGGAAACCGTCTTATCTCGAATCGATATGATTCGATTTCTCGAAACCGCTTCGGGAAGCAGTTTCATACCGATTCGGTTTCAACAACCGATAGATGAAGCTACAATAAATCGATTTATAAAGGTAATGTGTGAACATGTCATTTTAACCTTTTCTTGTAATTTCCTAAGATCCTTTCACTATAAAAATTAAAATTGAAAAATCCGTTTTGGTGTAAAATTTAATTGTCGTAGAGCCCAAGACTATCGATAGTTTAACAGGGTTACGAACAAATTATATTCCACGCGGACTTAACCTTAATTAATTTTAGGCGTGTGTTGGGGAATATTTCCAGATGTTGTTATTTATGATTACTTTAAAAAAATTTGGGTCAAATTTGTCGTTGGACAGGCGCAACGGTCCCCAAATCCCATTACGCGATTAATTATGGGAGCTTCGTTTGAACGAAAGTTTACCCGTCACGCTGAACATTCAATTATCATTAGTTTTGATAGAGTATATAATTTTTCGTCGCTATACTCTGTTTTTATAATACCTCCAATAAAATTAAAGATCCTCTAATGAAACAGCGTACAACCACGCGCGTACGTCTACTTTCCGTTTGTCAGCGTGTTCGAAGCTATGGACTCTCTTTAATAGCGAAAGTTCGTAACTTATTCCAGAAAAGTAGTTAACACTTTGTAGCGTAACTCTCTAAGCAATCTTAGTTTGGTGAACTGAGCAGACACTAGCGACTGCAACTGGCGTTAATAATCATATCCAAAGCTAAAGCCACCCAACGGAGAAATTCTGGAGTGAAAGGCGAAGCCGAAGATGCCTGAAATCCGTCCCTCCTTCCCCGAATCAAAATATATCGTGGAAAAGTACGAATCACTGAAACCTAACAGCTATAGGGGTGGTAGGTAACTTTTTACTCGAGCAACAATTTGCAGTTTGATTATAGCGTTACGTTACTGAGCCCTAGCTACTTTTCTGGAATAAGTTGTTAGAGATAGTAAACAAACCTTAGCAAGAACGAATTGAAACCCATAAGACTCCGCGTACTTTATCGTTAAACGGCTTTTGTAAATTAAAATAGATGCTGACTGAATCTAGACTGAAGTACAAAGCTTCAAAGTTAAATTATTTATTTGTTAGAGGAAGTACAGGCTACTAAGCTAAATAAGCTTCTTATGGGCTTCAATTTGAACTTCATCTTGGAGACTAAAAGTAGCGTATCTTTGTACGCGTTGACGAGTGAAACCATCCATAGGAGCAATGGTACCTGCATTTACATCTAAACTTGGCGCGCTTACGCATGTAAACCCCGTGTGAGAGATGTAGATACCATCGGAAAAAGGGGCAAAAAAACCACTCAAATGGGGCTGAGGAACTCGAGCGCCTCGAGCAAGCAGTCGATAGTTAAATGGGGAGATAAATGATGTTAGAATGATCCAAGGCGCGTGTAAATTTAACGTAATTAGTTTAGTCAAGAATTATAGCAAGCTTTGCGGAATGTCTGAAAAATGAACGGGGTTAAAGAAAAGCGTTTGAGTAAGAAATATATAATAAAACAAGATGGACAAGCCGCTCATAGGAATAGCTAGACCTCTGACATTGTAAAAGAGGCTGAAAGGAATGATTCTATAGCAGGGGTGTGATATGCATGCATAAACGCTCTTTAAACAATTTGAATGGCGTCTCGAGCGATAGCGTTGCGTCTATAGCCCATAAACGTCGTGTTCTCCGCGTAATGATCGCGTCGATTGCCGTACTATCCCTTTATGAAAACTGGTTGTAAAAGAGTGTTGTTATTGTCCGAGTCTTTGGTACGCCGTTGCAGTTCCAAACTTACTCCATGTACAGGAATGAAATTGAAAGGGGAAAGGGTCATTGGAGAGAAACTTAAAATCTAGATCGCGAAACACGCCCAAAAAGGCGCATTTTATCTAAATAATGGATTTTTATTAACGGGCGAAAAAGAAGATTACTCAATTTTTAGCAGGAATACAGTATCGTGAAAATGAGCGTATCCACTCTCCGCCTCGAATCCCAAGTGTAGGAATTCTACATATATATATATATATATATACTTTTAATTCACAAACGTTTTAAATTTTGAAAATTTAAAAAAAAAAAAAAAAAAAAAAAAGAAAAAAAAATTGGTTGTCTCGAAAAAAAAATCTAATGTGTATTTTGGGTCAAAGTTGACCCTGAAAAATTTGTTTCATTTGAAAAATGAAAGTTTCATATTTGAAAAATGAAAGTTTCATATTTGAAAAATGAAAGTTTCATATTTGAAAAATGAAAGTTTCATATTTGAAAAATGAAAGTTTCATATTTGAAAAATGAAAGTTTCATATTTGAAAAATGAAAGTTTCATATTTGAAAAATGAAAGTTTCATGTTTGAAAAATGAAAGTCATGAAAAATGAAAGTTTCATGTTTGAAAAACGAAAGTTCCATGTTTGAAAAACGAAAGTTTCATGTTTGAAAAACGAAAGTTTCATATTTGAAAAACGAAAGTTTCATATTTGAAAAACGAAAGTTTCATATTTGAAAAACGAAAGTTTCATATTTGAAAAACGAAAGTTTCATATTTGAAAAACGAAAGTTTCATATTTGAAAAACGAAAGTTTCATATTTGAAAAACGAAAGTTTCATATTTGAAAAACGAAAGTTTCATATTTGAAAAACGAAAGTTTCATATTTGAAAAACGAAAGTTTCATATTTGAAAAACGAAAGTTTCATATTTGAAAAACGAAAGTTTCATATTTGAAAAACGAAAGTTTCATATTTGAAAAACGAAAGTTTCATATTTGAAAAACGAAAGTTTCATATTTGAAAAACGAAAGTTTCATATTTGAAAAACGAAAGTTTCATATTTGAAAAACGAAAGTTTCATATTTGAAAAACGAAAGTTTCATATTTGAAAAACGAAAGTTTCATATTTGAAAAACGAAAGTTTCATATTTGAAAAACGAAAGTTTCATATTTGAAAAACGAAAGTTTCATATTTGAAAAACGAAAGTTTCATATTTGAAAAACGAAAGTTTCATATTTGAAAAACGAAAGTTTCATATTTGAAAAACGAAAGTTTCATATTTGAAAAACGAAAGTTTCATATTTGAAAAACGAAAGTTTCATTTGAAAAACGAAAGTTTCATTTGAAAAACGAAAGTTTCATTTGAAAAACGAAAGTTTCATTTGAAAAACGAAAGTTTCATTTGAAAAACGAAAGTTTCATTTGAAAAACGAAAGTTTCATTTGAAAAACGAAAGTTTCATTTGAAAAATGAAAGTTTCATTTGAAAAATGAAAGTTTCATTTGAAAAATGAAAGTTTCATTTGAAAAATGAAAGTTTCATTTGAAAAATGAAAGTTTCATTTGAAAAATGAAAGTTTCATTTGAAAAATGAAAGTTTCATTTGAAAAATGAAAGTTTCATTTGAAAAATGAAAGTTTCATTTGAAAAATGAAAGTTTCATTTGAAAAATGAAAGTTTCATTTGAAAAATGAAAGTTTCATTTGAAAAATGAAAGTTTCATTTTTCAAATGAAAGTTTCATTTGAAAAATGAAAGTTTCATTTGAAAAATGAAAGTTTCATTTGAAAAATGAAAAAGTGTCAATTGAAAAATGAAAAAGTTTCAATTGAAAATTGGAAAAGTTTCAATTGAAAAATGAAAAAGTTTCAATTGAAAAATGAAAAAGTTTCAATTGAAAAATGAAAACATTGGTGCATAAAAAAATCAAAATTTTCATAAAGGCAATTTCCTATTAGCATTAAACCATACGCGGTGTGGCTTCTATGGGCTTGGCCATCTTGTTTTTTTTTTTTTTTTTTTTTTTTGTTTTTTTGTATTCTTAGGCCTTTTATTTACATATTTTATCTCGTCGTACGCGCCAATCCCATGGCAGTTACAAAACGAAGCCTTCTCAGAATCATAATTTGCCCTTTCTACATAACTGTTCCAAGTTTCAGTGTGATTCGTGAGGAGGGTGATAGTGTACTCCGACATCGAAGTTAACCCGCAGTCTTATCTTTTGCTTTTCCTCCAATGTTTGTTCTCCAGATATTATTGATGATAATGAACAGATTTCTATCAAAGATGACCACCACACCAGATATTTGGAAATTTTAAGAAGTTTATTTTTAACGATATTTGACCGTTACGGGTCTTCTTTGTGATATTTTATAAGAAAAGTTATTACTTTCGTATTCTAATGAAAAAATAGTCCACGTTAACGAAAGTATAGAGAACACGCATTCACAAAATTAAGCGCTTGTTTTTTGTTTTTTTCCAATGTTAGGCAGCGCTGGCGGGCTCCGCAACGAATGCAATACCTACACCTCACCCGAGAGGATTTTATTCTTTTATCTCGAAATTTAAACGAGATTTTCTGATCGCTCAAACTAATTATAAAGGATAATTTGTTCAGTGATTAAACGAAGATCAACATTTATTCGCGCTTTAAACCTAAGAAATACGATAATCCCTCGCGAAAAGCGGCACTATAATAGCACCGTAGGCAACGAGTCATTCAATTTATGATTTATATATATATATATTCCGTTGAATTGTTCCAACCGATGGTATTTATGGCAGAGCCGCGATTCAGAGGCGAACGCTTTATGGTACTTTTATTATAACGCCTGCAAAGATGTTTCAAATAACGCGTATCCGCCATATTATTTAGAGCTCTTGAAATCAATAGTAGTTACACTTCTCATGAGAAATAAATAATGGTTATCTTATCATCGCGATAACTTGATTGATATTGAAATTTTTAAAGTAAGAGAAACAAATTGACTTCGGAAAGAAGTTTCCTATTTCAAACATTTTTTCAGAATTTATACTGAGATTTTCGTTTTTGTCGGTTTTAAAATTAATTTTACTTTTCAGTCGATTTTGCCAAAAAATGGTGGTTTCCTAATTTTATTGTTTTTTTATAATTACTATTAGTGAAATTTAATTATTAATGGGCAATTTTTACTAAAGGGAAATCTTAAGTTCTATTCACTCGAATCTTTTAATTCAAACAGTCAGCGTTAGCGACCCGTTTCAAGCTTTTGTATAGCTAATGATCGGTTTTGAGACTTTATTAATCATCAAATTAGTTCTCAAAAGCGTGTTTCCAGATTTTTAACAACATGGTCAAGCCCATAGAATAGCCAAATTTCTACTGTTCAAGTTTTTCATGTTGAAATTTTTCATTTTTTTACGTTCATGTTTTTCATGTTGAAATTTTTTATTTTTCACGTTCATGTTTTTCATGTTGAAACACTATTGAAACTTTTAATTTTTCAAGTCCATAAGTTCATGTTTTTCATGTTGAAACAATATTAAAACTTTCATTTTTCAAGTTCATAAGCTCATGTTTTACATGTTGAAACAATGTTGACTCTTCATTTTCCACGATGAGACTCTTCATTTTCCACGATGAAACTTTTCATTTTCCACGATGAGACTTCATTTTCCACGATGAGACTCTTCATTTTCCACGATGAGACTCTTCATTTTCCACGATGAGACTCTTCATTTTCCACGATGAGACTCTTCATTTTCCACGATGAGACTCTTCATTTTCCACGATGAAACTCTTCATTTTCCACGATGAAACTTTTCATTTTCCACGATGAAACTTTTCATTTTCCACGATGAAACTTTTCATTTTCCACGATGAAACTTTTCGTTTTCCACGATGAAACTTTTCGTTTTCCACGATGAAACTTTTCGTTTTCCACGATGAAACTTTTCGTTTTCCACGATGAAACTTTTCGTTTTCCACGATGAAACTTTTCGTTTTCCACGATGAAACTTTTCGTTTTCCACGATGAAACTTTTCGTTTTCCACGATGAAACTTTTCGTTTTCCACGATGAAACTTTTCGTTTTCCACGATGAAACTTTTCGTTTTCCACGATGAAACTTTTCGTTTTCCACGATGAAACTTTTCGTTTTCCACGATGAAACTTTTCGTTTTCCACGATGAAACTTTTCGTTTTCCACGATGAAACTTTTCATTTTCCACGATGAAACTTTTCATTTTCCACGATGAAACTTTTCATTTTCCACGATGAAACTTTTCATTTTCCACGATGAAACTTTTCATTTTCCACGATGAAACTTTTCATTTTCCACGATGAAACTTTTCATTTTCCACGATGAAACTTTTCATTTTCCACGATGAAACTTTTCATTTTCCACGATGAAACTTTTCATTTTCCACGATGAAACTTTTCATTTTCCACGATGAAACTTTTCATTTTCCACGATGAAACTTTTCATTTTCCACGATGAAACTTTTCATTTTCCACGATGAAACTTTTCATTTTCCACGATGAAACTTTTCATTTTCCACGATGAAACTTTTCATTTTCCACGATGAAACTTTTCATTTTTCACGATGAAACTTTTCATTTTCCACGATGAAACTTTTCATTTTCCACGATGAAACTTTTCATTTTCCACGATGAAACTTTTCATTTTCCACGATGAAACTTTTCATTTTCCACGATGAAACTTTTCATTTTCCACGATGAAACTTTTCATTTTCCACGATGAAACTTTTCATTTTCCACGATGAAACTTTTCATTTTCCACGATGAAACTTTTCATTTTCCACGATGAAACATTTCATTTTCCACGATGAAACATTTCATTTTCCACGATGAAACTTTTCATTTTCCACGATGAAACTTTTCATTTTCCACGATGAAACTTTTCATTTTCCACGATGAAACTTTTCATTTTCCACGATGAAACTTTTCATTTTCCACGATGAAACTTTTCATTTTCCACGATGAAACTTTTCATTTTCCACGATGAAACATTTCATTTTCCACGATGAAACTTTTCATTTTCCACGATGAAACTTTTCATTTTTCACGATGAAGCTTTTCATTTATCACGATGAAACTTTTCATTTTCCACGATGAAACTTTTCATTTTCCACGATGAAACTTTTCATTTTCCACGATGAAACTTTTCATTTTCCACGATGAAACTTTTCATTTTCCACGATGAAACTTTTCATTTTCCACGATGAAACTTTTCATTTTCCACGATGAAACTTTTCATTTTCCATGATGAAACTTTTCATTTTTCATGATGAAGCTTTTCATTTTTCATGATGAAGCTTTTCATTTTTCATGATGAAACATCTTTTTTCATCTAAAGTTTTTCCAGTTTTTCTGTAAGTCTTTTCATTTTTGCTCTTCTGTTACAGACAGACAGCACGACTTGACGTAGTAGGGCTAGGGGGTTTGGCTAAAAACGACGATACGACTATATATGTTTTTTCCTCACGAAACCAACTATTTTCCCTCTTATTTCCAGGTGCTTTTAGATCCCGATAGTTGTAGCTATTGAATTGGCGCCTGGGGGACATATAGATTCTCAATCTGTGTCCAGTAGTGAGTTAAACTGTCAGCACCATTCAATACAATTGTTGATGAACCGACAATTTTGGCACAAGTCAATCAAATTTTTACCACGGCTCAAAAGAGAATTCATAGAGCCTCTTATATTTAATTTTTCGAGAAATTACCAAACTTCACGCTAACGTCATTTCCGATGAAATAATTATATAGAAAGAAGGGGCGTGGCCGTGTACCGATACACGCTAGATTTACGGCAAGGATTTACAAAATGCGCGATAATTTGGCCAAGTTCATTTTTCGAGAATTTTAATTTCTTTCGAAACGAAGAATCTTGGGTCAATTCGCGAGTCTCTGAGACAAAGGGTAAATATTTGCCGAGTAAAAGTTCTTTATAAAATACTACATCTATTTCAAGAGGTTTAAAATAAAAATTGCTGGAAAAACGCCAGTAATACTAGTTAAACTCGAACCTTGAAAATTTCGACCTCATTTATGGTCCCACGGCATATTAATTTTCAGGTTTTCAACCATATTTTCGGTCGGTTGCGCTTTTAATGGCCAACTTTCAAACATAAGAGTTTTTTTACTAACTAACCACTTAAATGAACTTAAACTTTGATGACGTAGTCCCTTGCATTTTATTTATGTATTGCACGTGTCATTGTCATAGGGGGTAAGCAAATTCGTCGGATGTGTGACGCCAATAACAATGATTACGCGTGAATATTTTCCAATAAAGGTGGGGGCGGCTCCGCCGCCGGATTTACAGTTCCTTTAAACCAAGGGTAACGAGTCTAATCAAGCATTTTTTTATCAATTGGGTCAGAATAAATTAATTTAAAAATTCTCAAAATTTGAAATTTCGTTTTTTTGTTACCAGTTAAACATGAAGCAAAAACATTTGACCAAACATAAAGAAGATAAAAGATATGCCCTTGGGGTCTTGAAAATTGTTAAAATAAAAAAATAAAAGTTGGGCCACTCGACGCTACGCGTCACGGTGTGGGACCCCCCCCCCCCCCGCAAAATTTCAATTTATTTATAACTAAGAGATAGACATATTTCGAGATTAAGTTCAGATTCCTCGTCTTTTAATGCATAAGAGAGGGACATTTCACGACAATGACCCTAAAAACAAGCGCGTTATTGTTATTTTTGTCATGGCTTAAAAATATTTCGAGGACACTTGAAATCATGGGGTTCATTAAAAACCTTGCAAAAATTTAATTTTTTATTATATTCACGTGAAAATCTGGAAATAGTTTTTTAAGCACACCAACAAGTGTGTAAAATTTTAAAATGATCTGCCGAGCCATGGTGGCATGACTAGGTGAGTCCACGTGGAATGACCCAATTATATTTCTAAAATTATGTTCAGTATGCGTATTTAAACGATAATGTAGGAAATGTCTCTGAATGTGCAAAAATCAAAAGAGATTCTGATTTTGACACTAAATTATAAATCTTTCGACCAATTGACCTCTCGCGCGTTAGAAAAGTGGGTAGGTAACCCACCGAATCATGCTCTCACCGTCACAGTGCGTGAGCTCAGGCGCAATCTACAACTATTGACCCTCGACCCGATCACTAGTCTAAATATTACGCCAGTTCATCGTAGTGCCAGACATATTTTTTGCTTTGCCACGGTTTAATTTACATCTAACGTCATCGCGTAGATCTACGAGGAAGTTTGGGCTTGTCACCTATTAGAAGTCTCTGCGCATACTACACTACCTTAAAGGGAACAGTGACAAGAGTCGGTGCTTTCAAGGTCGACAGGAAATCGTGAAAAAGTTCATAGCACACAGTACATAAATAAGCACTTTCAAAAATATTAACCAATTGTAACATTACCTCTTGACCCCAAGGCGTGTACATTCTAGTCGGATTATCCAATCGGATGGCTTGTCCCAAATCCTTTAGTACGCCCTCGAAGTTTTTGGTGGTCCTCAAATTGAGTAAAACTCGGCTCCTGATTTCGTGGTGGTTTCCGTTGACCACGGTCAGAATTCTTCCTTCTTTATAAGCGGCCGGATACTCGTTGAGGGAAGCGCGGCTCCTGATAGACAGGTCCGAACCGCGACTAACATTGTAAAGTCCGCTTTGATCCGAATACCTCCCAATACGGTTGACTACCGGTCGTCTCAGGTGGATGGGGGTTACTGGTCGCAATAACCTCAAGTCGTCTTCGCGTAGTAGAGTCGGTCTGCCACCAGTATAAGCCGTTCGCATACGTGCCGATACTCCGTAGGCAATGTCCTTATAAAATATAATGGAATGAAATGCTATAATATCACAAATAAGAAGTAATAATTATCTTACAGAGATATTGGACCTATAAAGATATACGTAAAAAGCGATTAAAATTCGATAAAAGTTCCGTGGTATAGTTCGGGGATATTTTATCAAAGTCTCCAAATCTGACTCGAAGAAATTTTTAGGAGAGAATTTCTGATGCCAATGAGAATTGGTTTTTAAAATGGCACGAGAACCAAAAGAAAAGAGGCGTTTGAAGAATAGCGCGTTAGAGTTAAATTAGTTTACGCAGAAGTTTTAGACAGTTCCTTATTGGCATCAGAATTTTCAACTTCTCGATAATGTTTAATTTAAATTTCTTTGGAACGGATTTACGCTTAGTGAGTCCAGTTCGCGACCCTGCTAACAGTCTAAATCGTGATTAAAAATAACTCATTATCAGAGCCTAGTTTCTCTTCATAAGATATAGAAATAACGTGTGACATTTTATCCGTGTAATTGGGAAATTCATTTTTATCATTAAAACTTGAATATTAGCTTTTAAATTGACCCACAATTATAGTTCTTATAATAACTTAACTCGCGTACTGGAACGATTGGCTTTGGCGATTATATTTCTAATATGATACCGTGATATATTAACACGTACGTATATAGCCAAGATTTAGGTTATTTTAGGGGTATCTCTTCATCTTGGCCTAGAGATAAAGTAAACATTTCCGCATGCATAGAATTTTTTAGTTTAGTACAGTCGAGTGAACGGGAAATCGTTTTTCTCGAATCGATTCTTCGAAACTGTTTCGGGAACTACTTTTTTTTACCTAGGGATAAAACTATAATAAATAGGTTTATGAAGATAATATCTGAACTGATGGCGAGCTTAAAACGATTTCGAGAAATTTAAATATCGGTTTGGTTTTTACCGTTTAAAGTCGATTGAGATACGCTATATGACTTAACTAACCTGGAAGAGTCGGTTCGAGGAGGCGACGTATGATTCTCCATCTTGTAGCTCCTCTAGCCTTTTGACGAGTTTACCACGGAGGTTAAACACGTAACGTACTCCGTAGATGACTTTTAGCCTTTGGGTTAAATAATCGCACAAGGCCCCGAAGGAATGGAAGTCCTTCCCTCGTCGAATAGATACTTTGATACCGGGGAAGAATAGATCTCCGTTGATGTAGAAAGTGACTAATAGGGCCTTGGGGACCCGAAACGCCGCCGGATAGAATGATTGGCCTTGCCATCGTAGAGGTCTTCAAAGATCAACCAAGTAACGTGGTATTAGGTCCGCGTATTTGACCCATACCAATGTTGGATTTGCGTATAGTCGTAGCGTAACGGAACACGGAGCAATAATTAAGGGAGATTTAGATTAGAGAACAGAAATCTTGAATAACGCGAACATCTACATCTACTTTAGTCATTACTCCTTGTTTAGCTCCACCGCCGCTATAAGCGAATCCCCCCTAATGCTTAAAGGTATTTTTAAAGGGAGAGTGAATCACTGAAAAGACTCTTTCGACAGATAAGCCACATTTGACCAAAAACCAACCAATTCCCGATTTCCCCATGTATCATTCAGATGTCGCGCTATCCCATTTCTCGCAATTTAAATTAGGCGATAATATTCTCTCAAGCAGTACCATATCAGAAGCCGATTAAACCCGCCTTTGAAGTCTACTACTCTAATGTTCCATATAGCGCTCCTCTGTATGGGTAAAATTACGAGATCGGAGGAGTCCTACTTTATACCCCCTGTCTCCGAAAAATTGGAAATTCTCTCTCTCCACACTTGGAGGTAGTAGGTTAGATGGAGGCGGCGACTTCGTTACTCGTAGCGGCCTCTCCTACGGCGACGCGCATACCGTTACCAAGGTAACGCACATATTTAAGGGGGCGTCACGACTCACGTGGCTCGGGAAATGCTTTCTACCAAATTTCAAACTAAACGGCGGTTACTACGGTCTACGTTTTTTTTTACGATGACGTACGGCGCAAAGGTAGAAGCGCCATAGCTAATGGATCACAAACGGGGGAAAAAACGGCGCTCTAGGCCCGGCAATCCTAATAATCGTTTCAATAGAATAACGAATAGTCGGCGCCTCCATCTAACCTAAACCTACTTCCTCCAAGCTCCACGTACGACCACGTTTGGTTTACGAACTTCAAGGTTGCTATAGATATTCCCTGGACGAAGAATTTTTAATCCAAGGTCTCACTTTAAGAAAACTAACAATAATTGAACCTTGGCTCTCGAGCCTACCGAAGCCAAAATGATTCATTTTTCGAAGGAGAAGTTTAAAACTTCCGACACTAAATTTGGATTTCACTCCCCCTTTGAAGGCGATTATATACCTTGACATTTTTGATCGGTATCACCAGAACGATAATTTAAATACTATCGAGTGGTATTGATTAAACCCGGTGTTAATGAAATTCTAGAGGGAAAATAATCAAGCACGAGATACAGTAAATGTGCCAAGACTGGATTACGGGGATTTTATTCGGTTAAAGGCGTGGCACACTTCGAAAAAATGCAAGCCGCAATATAGGCATGATTTTATTCTTGACCTTCCTGAGTGGTAGCTAGTACTGCACCTGTTATAGTAGTTGTTGTAAAACATGACGTAGTCCTGACTTTGTAATATGGAATGTTCCCTGAGGGCCCTGGCTTTTTCCTCCAAATCTTCCTTGTATTGCACTCTCCGTTTATTGCGAGGAAGACTTCGCGACCGGAATTGCTGCCCATTTCCTTTATGATCCATTATTATCTCGGTTTTGTCGTCAAATCGTACTCTCTTCATTCAACTCATATCCGGCGGAAAAACAACGCTATCCTTTAACCTAAAAACAAGCAAACGTTTTCGAATAACTTTCGTTATAATATTTAAATGAGGTTAATAACGAGACATATTTCATTGTAGAAATTATGTTTTTTACAGAGAAAACGAAATGGTTTTTATTGAAATTGTTTATTTAAGAAACATTTGGAGTAGTCGATAGTTAAGTGTTATATCGATATTTCATTGTTTAAACCACAAAACTGAAATTTTAGGCAAACGCTCCACTTTTTTGTCCTAAATATTTTACCATAAAACAGGAGACCCAAATTCCCGAAAACGCAGTTCCCTTTACAGCGGTTCGCGAAAACACGGCGTTTCCTTTACAACAGTTCCCGAAATAGCGTAGTGAAGCACTTGATGATTAACCCATGTTCCCTCATAAACGGTTACAAGAAATAATAATTATCTGTTCTATTACTTAATCTAAATCTGTTATATTAAATAAACATTGGCAAAGCTCATTTTGTCCCTCTCTTTAACATAAGCCTAAACTTTACCCTAGACGAATTTAATTACATTTAACTTCATATTCTTCACCTCTGTTGGAGTGAGTATCAAAGGTCAACATTGTTAGTCTATTCATTATCTCGATAAGAACCGTGTTGATCTTTGACCGAACGTAACTGATAACGAGATTAGAAGTCTACGAGACGATCAGTTGGCTTTCGGACTCGGGCCTAAAATGTAGAGACTTTCAAATGTTAAATAAAGAACCAGTTATAGTATACGGACTTGTTTATTTATATCGCAACACCCAACAACCTCGCTACCCTCTAGTTGCAATCGTCAGCGAGTCCCGGGCCAATAATGGCTTTAGTATTGTTTTTAAGGTATGTAGGTAGTATAGCGCTTTCCTCTATTAGCGATTCTCAAAACAGCGTTACCAAAAAAGCGTTAACACAAACAGCTTTATCATGAGAGCGAATTCGTAACAGCAGGTATTCAAAATAACCGTATCATATCAGCGGATCCGCCTGTTTAAAACCACGGCATTGTCTCCTTGTGGAATTAACAATATTTAAATTAATTTTACCCGCAACAAGAACGAAAGATTAAAAAAGTTTCGGGTTTCTTTTTTTTGGAAAAAACCGACAAGGATTTTGTATCCGAGCTATATTTTAAATACGTAGCTATGGAACGGAACGGTTATGTTAGGTTAGTTTGGGGTTATATCTTAGTGTCGAATAGATTAGTATCGAACGATCCTAAGGTCGACTTTTATTCGCTGTTGACCGAGCATCGAAAATATTTAGGGTCGAATATTTTTGCTACTTAATCACTACTGTAGAACACAATTTCCTATAGAGTCGAAAGGAATAGTGTAGAAAATACTGCAAACAGAATAGAGTCGAACCGAAATTTTAATAGAATCGAACCGTAAACGGAATAGAATCGAATCGAAAGTGAATAATGCCGAAGAAACCCTCCTTTGAAGTCTACTACTCTAATGTTCCATATAGAGCTCCTCTCTCACGCCAAAGGAAACCCTGCATCAGCCGCGTGTAGGCGTGGTTCCAGCTCCTCGAGGACCAAGAAGAAAAGGAGCGGGGAAAGCGGGCATCCTTGTTTAACACCCACTCTGACTGGGACCGCATCCGTGGTAACTCCCTCCCACTGAAGGCATACTGTGGCGGCCTTGTATATTTCTCGGACGCGGTCTATTAAGTCCGCAGGTAGACCTACTCGTTGCATGGCGGTCCAAAGGGCCGAGTACTGGATACAGTCGTAGGCCGATTGTAGGTCGAGGAACGCGACATGAAGCTCTCTGTTCTCCTTTCGTGCCGTTTCGATTAGGTTCGTAAGTATGAAAAGGTTATCCCCCAGCGAGCGACGTGGACGGAAGCCGTTTTGTAGGTCCCCCAGTTTGTCATTTGACTCGAGCCATTCCACTATCCGATTCTTCAGTAGCGTAGCGTACAGCTTATATACGTTACTGGCTATGGTAATGGGTCGATGAGCCTTTATATCTTCGGGGTTTTTTCCTTTGCCCTTGAACAGGAGCCGAACACGGGAATGGCGCCACGACTCAGGCACATTGTTTGTTGTCAGGACGTCATTGAAAAGGCGGAGCAGTTCCTCCCGGGCCAGCGGACCCAGGGCCTTGAGGAACTCGTTTGGGATGTCGTCTGGTCCTACCGCTTTTTCGGTTTTAAGCCGTTTTAGCCCCACGTCTAGTTCAGCGGAGGTATAGGTCTCCAGATGCGGGTAGTAGGTCGGCTACCGGAGGCCGCTGGTCTATGGGCGTCTTTTGAAGCCAGTCGTCCTGTTTTTTGGTGAAACTCGTGCAACGCCGGCTGGCTCTGCAGGAGGCGACCATTGGCGTGCCGAAGACCTGTCGGCTTACTCCGCACTCCACCATCTTTTGAACGCTTGAAAAAGCGCCAGAATTTTTTAGAGGCATGGCGCCCCGCCTTCCGTATAGCATCCGCCGTCGTTTTGTTGATGGTGCGTATTTCGGCTGTAATTAGTCCTTGTACTTTGTCTTTCGCGACGCGGTATACTTTCCATTGTGCGGTGATTTGAGCCGGAATCCCTGTCTTACGGGCTTTCCTGTAGGCCTTATTTGCGCCCGTTCGGGCGCGGCGGCCTGACGAATCTCGGCGGCAAACCATTGAGGAGTTCGCTTCGACGCTTTGCGGCGGGGTCGGGTCTTGCCGCACGTTAGGAGACCGACGGACTTTATAGCGTCCTCGTACTAGGTGTAAGTACACTGGAGGGCTCGGGCGGTGAGGGCGCTATCTATCTCCTCCGAGAAAGTCGCCATTGGACCGGCTTCCCTAACTTTCCAAGAAGGCTTAGTGATTGGCGGGGGTATCTTGTGGGACGCCTGCCCCCGAGCGTAGCGGGAACTGATATCTAGCCAGAATAGGTTATGATCACTATCAATGTCGCAGACGCCGGCTTCGTCGATCACCATCCGCCTCACGCGTGCCAGGATCGAGCGCGAACATATGGCGTAGTCAATAGTGGAGGACTGGTCCCCTCTATGCCAGGTGATTCCACCTTCGCAAATGTCTTCGAGGTTCACGATTAGTAGATCGTTATCTTCCACAAAAGTTTTGAGTAGCCTCCCCGTGCGGTCATTGTCGAAACCTTTCGTAAAAAGAACCTTTGAAAGTTTCCTTAAAAAATAATATGCGAAATCGAGTCTTATCTGATAAAAACAATTGTAATCATAATGAACTTTGACCTAAGTTTTCTTTGTTTTATTGATAAACTTCCGTATAAAAGAGCCCTGTAACATGGATAAGGGCGAGTTAATGAGTAGGGCTAGAAGAGCAATGTTTGAATTTTAAAAGTAATTATATTCTAGACGAACAGTTGTAAGCTAAACTGTAAAACTTTTACATGAAAATTAATAAATATTAAGTAACTTAGGTACCGAGTGATTGGTTATTTAGCACAATTAGAAAGTCGCGACATTTTGGTGCCGAAACCCGGGAGCGAGTTTGAGGAGAAATATTGCGCAGAGACCTAGTTGACGTTGGAGTTTAAGAGATCGAGCAAGGAAGTCAACTGTAAAACCGTGTCGTCATAACCAATCAAAGATGGAGAACGCTAAGAGAACGAGAAGAGTAATTCGCCAGAGAACTACAATACTGTTAAACAAAATCGAGGAGAGTCTTGAAGATGAGGAACCCGACATCGAGGACTTAGAGGAAATGCTTATTCAACTAGAGGATAAGAAGGTTAAACTTGACGATTTAGACCTGCAGATTCGAGAAGGAATTGAAGAAGATGAAGTTGAAGCCGATGTAGGTTCCGCTGAGGACTACAAAGAAAGAATTATCAAATGGAGGTCCAAAGCTAATAAAGTAATTAAGTTAGCGGCAATTCCAAAATTGGCGGATACAAGTACGAGATCGGAAACGCAAGAACCGGATACTGGTAGAGGTTCGAAAGCATCCGTAAAGTTACCACGACTAACCATTCCAAAATTCAATGGAGATCCTGCGAGTTGACAAAACTTCTGGGGACAGTTTGAAGCCTCTATACATACGAACTCATCGCTAGCAGCTGTGGATAAATTTTTATACCTAAAGTCGTTTCTGGAAGGTCCAGCCGCTTTAGCTATAGGAGGATATACTTTGACGGACAAGAACTACGAAGCTGCCATATCCTTACTCGGCGATCGTTTCGGAAAAAAGTCATTGGCCATTAATAGTCACATGGTAAAGCTTTTGCGTCTACAACCAGTAAGAAAAGCAACAGACATAATAGCACTCAGACAACTCTACGATACGTGTGAAATTCAAGTGAAAAGCCTGGAAGCATTGGGAACAACGATGAGCACGTATGGAACCTTTCTTTACCCGATATTAACTCAACTTTTACCAACAGAGGTTTTGTTGGACTTCAATAAGAAACATGACGACGAAGAGCAAGACGCGTCAGAGCTACTTAAACACCTGAAGCGAGAAGTAGAGAGTAGAGAGAAAACGATGACCCTTTGCAGATCAGAGCGACACGGCGAGGAAGATAGCCGTACCAGTAATAGATGGAATTCTAATAAGTCGAAGATGGAACAGAGTTATTTTAAAACACCTTACAATCAGAGGAGTAATATTCCAACCACAGCGGTACTCAAGACAGTAGTATCAAAACTTTGCGTATACTGCAAGGCATCTGACCATCCCACCGAAGAATGCGAAGTACTTTCGTTAGAACAAAAAAATCAAAGCATAAAGGACCAAAACCGATGTTTTCTGTGTTTGGGACAAGGACATCCTGTACGTCGATGTACATCGAAATTGAAGTGTAGCCACTGTCATCGAAATCATCATTCGTCAATATGTCGTAAGAGATTCAGCGATCAATCAAACTCTTCGAACGCAAATAATATGGATTCCAGTAATAGCAATCAACAGTCCGAAAAAAAGAACTTTGGCCATGACAACATTCATCCCAAATTCATTGGAGCACGACACGAATCGCAAACTACTGCTTCAAACCATAGTCGTCTACGCTGAAGGCAGACAATCCAGAGCACCGGTACGATGTCTCTTTGACGGAGCCAGCGAAGGAACATTCATCCGAGAAGATTTGGTCAGGAGACTGAATTTGCCAGTTGTCAGAGAGGAAAGTATAAACGTATTTTCATTTGGAAAGGCGGAAGCAGAGAGAGTCACGAAAAGAACAGTAAAGCTGACGTTAAGGAACATATACGAACCAAATACTTTCATAAACATCGAAGCCATGGAGGTACCCACAATCAGCGGAGCAATTATAAGTATTCCCGGCGAACACATTCGAAAGCAAGTGCAAGAAGAACAATTGGTCTTGGGAGATACAGATAAGGTTAAAGGAGTTCCAGTTTCACTTGATGTCCCCGTTCTAATTGGAGTAGACTATTTTTGGACCATAAACACGGGCGAAAATAGAAGATTGGACAATTCCCTGGTGGCGGTCAAAAGCATATTTGGCTGGTCAGTCCATGGAGTACAAAATTCATCATTATCAGTCAATTCAATCCAAGTCATGACAGTCCAAATCAAGGAGAACGAGCTAAATAAAACCTTAAAGGCCTTTTGGGAACTTGAGTCGCTTGGAATCATAGAAGAGAATTCGATATCCAACGAAGAAGATTCAGTTTTGGCAGAACACGAGAGGACGTTAAAGTTCGAGAATGGTAGATATCAAGTCAATCTGCCATGGAAGTATAATAAAGACAAAATTGGAGATAACCTAAACATATCAACGAGACGATTACATGGCTTAATCAAGAAGTTCAAACAAGATCCAGTTTTATGGCTCAAATACAAAGACGCAGTGGCCGAAATGCTCAAGGAAGGTTTTGCCGAAGTTGTCCCTGAACAAAACTTGAATAAGGAACGAGAGATCCATTACCTCCCTCACTTCGCAGTCATTCGAGAGGACAAAACGACTACGAAGCTTAGAGTTTTCATGACGCATCAGCGCACGAGAAAGGGTCACTTCCATTGAACTCTTGCCTGTACATCGGACCAAGCCTCAATCCGGATCTATTAACAATTCTACTTCAATTCAGACAACATCGAATTGCGTTAATGAGCGACGTCGAGAAAGCCTTCTTACAGATTGAGATCAAACCAGAAGACCGAGATTATATACGTTTCTTATGGATCGAAGACTTACCGGAGAGAGATAAACCGTTGGAAATCCTACACTTGCGCATGACGCGAGTACTGTTCGGAGTTGCTTCAAGTCCGTTCCTCCTTTCCGCAACGTTGCGTCATCATTTCAAGCTTTATCAAGACCAGAGCAAGGAACTAAGCAATATGTTGTCAAAACGTATTTACGTAGATGATCTTGTCACAGGAGCGGAAAGCGTGGAAGAAGCTGAACAAATATACCACGGAGCGAAAGAAATATTTAACCACGCTGGGATGAACCTTAGGAAATGGGTCACCAATTGCGAAGAGTTGGCGACCATCTGGTCGGAAAATCAATCAACAGTAGCGTTACTAAAACAAGAATCCGGATCAAACTTATTAAAGGTTCTTGGGATATCTTGGAATCTTAGAAAAGACACGCTTACCTTTGACATTTCAGCTTTACTCGATTTCCTACAAAATAAGCAAGACACTAAGAGAGGAATTCTTCAAGCCGCGGCAAGGGTGTTTGACCCCATCGGCCTGTTATCACCATTTCTAATTCGAGTCAAATGTATTTTTCAAAAACTATGGATCAAGGGCCTTGGCTGGGATCAGAAGATACCTCCTGATCTACTAAAACTATGGGAAGAATGGATCGCGGAGTTGAAGCTGTTGGAAAAAATAAAAATTCCACGATGGTACTATTCAGGAAGCGAAGGACAAGCCGTTGACTATGAGATCCACCTATTCTGCGATGCAAGCGCACTCGCATATGGTGCCGTCACTTATCTTCGTTACGAAACGGACACCGGAGAAATAAGAGTTTCATTGATCTCATCAAAGACTAGAGTAGCGCCGATCAAAACTCTTACCATTCCAAGATTGGAACTCATGGCCGCATTCATAGGAGCCAGACTTTTGAAAAACACCCTGAAAGTTTTCGAAGGAGCTATTACAAAATACCGCTGCTGGACAGATTCGGAGATAATTCTGTACTGGATTCAAGGGGTATCGAAGGAGTGGAAACCGTTCGTGGCCAATAGGGTGTCGGACATTCAATCGCAAACCGACCCCCAAAGATGGTCCCACGTTTCTGGGAAGGAAAATCCCGCAGATCTTGCATCGAGAGGTTGTTCAGTCGAAGAGCTAGTAAGAAATCCGTTATGGTGGCAAGGCCCTCATTGGCTATCAGAGAAGGGAGATTTATGGCCAGGTCAATTGAAGACTACGAAGTTTGACGACGGATCTTTACGCGAAGAAAAACGAAACCTCGTTACCCTGTCGTGTTCGGTCACCACGGAACCATTATTGGACATAAAGAAATATAGTCGCATCAGTCGAATCTATCGAGTTACCGCTTCATTTGGAATCTACGAGAAACGGCCGTCAAGCGAAGACGAGGACCTCTGTCAGCCATGGAACTCAATGAATCAAAGCTCTATTGGCTACGGGAAATTCATCAACAATCCTATCCTGAAGATTACAAAGATTTGAAAGAAAATCGATCATTGGCAAAAACATCGAAATTACTTCAGTTCCAGCCATTTCTCGAAAATAACGTCATTCGATTAGGAGGGCGTCTTCAGTTCGCCAACATTGGTTACGAAATTTACATCGCTACATCATACCCGCTAAGCATTGGCTGTCGGAAGTAATTGTCATCGACGCACACCAAAAGGTAAAACATTGTGGTATGGAAACTACGTTAGCGCAGTTGCGCGAAGAATTCTGGATACCACAGGGTCGTCAATTGGTCAAAAGAGTTGTAAATAGATGCGGAAGATGTCGACGTTACAGATCCAAACCTGGAGTACAAATAGCAGCACCATTGCCAGTAGACAGAGTAGTAGAATCACCCCCATTTGCCACTACGGGAATCGACTTCGCAGGCCCACTGTACATAAAGAATGGACACGAGAGTACCAAGGTCTATATAGCGCTCTATACGTGTGGCGTAACACGAGCAGTACATTTGGAGTTGGTCACTGACCTAAGCACCGAGAAATTTATCTGGTCATTTCGACGATTCGTATCCAGAAGAGGTCTAGTTTCAATAGTCTATTCAGACAATGCAAAGACTTTCAAAAGAGCAGAAAAGGAACTAAAGATCCTCTATGGCTGTATCGAAGAAGAGAAATTTCAAGAATATTTAGGCCAAAATGGCATCCGCTGGAAGTACATTGTTGAGAGAGCTGCCTGGTGGGGAGGAGTAAAGGAGTGTCTCAAGAAAACGTTGGGGCGTTCTAGTCTGAATTATGAAGACCTTACCACCAGTCTCACGGAAATAGAAGCTGTTCTCAACTCGCGGCCATTAACGTATACCTTCTCGGACTTGGGCGAACCCTTGCCTTTATCCCCCTCCCACTTTCTTATAGGCAAACGTCTCACTAGCCTTCCGAGTCAGGAATATGCTATCAATTCTTCAACGACCAAACGAGACC
This sequence comes from Odiellus spinosus, assembly GCA_963920705.1. Taxonomy (NCBI): domain Eukaryota; kingdom Metazoa; phylum Arthropoda; class Arachnida; order Opiliones; family Phalangiidae; genus Odiellus; species Odiellus spinosus. Next base: position 4,409,564 of record OY987230.1, read on the forward strand.
AATTTACCAAGCGACTACATTATAGACAGATGATTCTCGACCAATTTTGGAATCGATGGAGTAAAAATTATCTTCTGGAGTTAAAAACTGCACATGCCAATAAACCAGTTCATGACGTCATCGAGTTCAAGATAGACGACATAGTCTTGTTAGCCGAGCCACGCATACCCCGTCAAAGTTGGCGCACGGGCAGAATCCACGAAGTTTTTCCCGGACGGGACGGTAGAGTCAGAGCAGTTTCAGTCATGATACCAGGAGGAACAATAATTCGCCGAGCAGTACAAATGTTACATCGTTTCGAGGTTACCGAGTGATGAACAGGGTTCATCGTGGGGAGAATGTCGAAACCTTTCGTAAAAAGAACCTTTGAAAGTTTCCTTAAAAAATAATATGCGAAATCGAGTCTTATCTGATAAAAACAATTGTAATCATAATGAACTTTGACCTAAGTTTTCTTTGTTTTATTGATAAACTTCCGTATAAAAGAGCCCTGTAACATGGATAAGGGCGAGTTAATGAGTAGGGCTAGAAGAGCAATGTTTGAATTTTAAAAGTAATTATATTCTAGACGAACAGTTGTAAGCTAAACTGTAAAACTTTTACATGAAAATTAATAAATATTAAGTAACTTAGGTACCGAGTGATTGGTTATTTAGCACAATTAGAAAGTCGCGACAGTCATCTCTATCGGCAAACTCTACTAGATGGGTATTGAAATCGCCTGCAATGAGGAAATCGGTTTTCCCGGTTGCCCTTGCCGTAGGTTGGCTGTGAGGCACGTTAGTATACCCGTGTTCCAGTCGTGTTCTTCCGCTGCTACCGCGAGATACACCACCGCTAAGTGGAACTGCGTGCGGTTTCTGGCGTCCGCCACCCGGAGCCACAGATGTTCGTGGCAGCGATCGAGGACGGTCTGGATCCATGGGCAACCAGCCCTCGCGAGGGACCCTAAGCCCCCACCCTGTTTCACCCCGTCCGGGCGATTGAGGCCTTTCCAGCTCGCGTCACCTAGCCCTGCCGGAGGAGTCTCATAGCCCCGTAGATGCGTCTCTGCCAATGTCAGAATATCTAAGTGGCCCTCGGCCATCGTCTTGAGTAGATCGGGCCATTTCAGCGGGTTCCTGCCTCCCCGTATGTTTACGAAACCTACTCGTATCTGCGCCGTATTGGAGACCGCTCGGCGTGGTCCCCTGCGCATTCTGCGAATTGACTGCCAGGGTACTCTTTGAGGTGGCGACTGTGACTTGCAGCCTTGAGGGGCGTCAACGCCCTTGGCTTCTACTGGGGACAGTAACTTTGTGACCGCTTCGGCGTCGCTTTTCCCGTCCCGCGACGCCACGGTATTGGCTCCTGAGCTGCGCCTTATTTGGCTTTGGCGTTCTTCCAGGGGTAAGTCTTTCCTGATGCTAAGCGGGGGCCTGTTGCCAAGGCTGGCGGTACGCAACTCCTTGGAGGCCCGCAGGAGCTCGGAGCGCGTAGCTGGGTCCACGATGGTTAGGAGAAAAGGGCGTTTTGCCGGGTTCGTACGTGGGCGGCCAAAACGGAGACATGTCTCGATCTGGATCGGCGTAGTTAGCGATAGCGCAGGGAAGTTTTCGCGGAGCCACGCTGGCGCCGTTCCGGGATCTTCGGGGTCCGTCGACAGCGCGCCGAATAGGACGAGATTGTTTTCCCGTTCTTTCTCGCGCCCTTTCGTCCACTTGCCCCAGCTATCTTGGAGCCATTCGATTTAGCCCATCCTGCGGAGCGCTTTGAAGATCAGTTCTTCTGCCGAGCATCGCGCCTGCCATTGTAGACAGCGGTGCCACCCTCCTCGAGGAGGGCAAATTTGCGCCGGATCTCTCTGACGTCGGTACCGAAAAGATTTAGTTGTTCAAGGGCCTTGCGCGCTTCCGCTCCCACTCTTCGCCCGTCTTCCGCTACCGCCTCACACGCCGCTTTGACAGTGGCCTCATGTGTAGCCAATGTTTGGGCCATGGACTTTGTGGCTCCCAAAAGCTGTTTCTCCAACTCTATTTTTACTGCCGCTATGGCTTTGTCCGACTCATTTCGGTTTTGGGTCAATTCTCGATCCACATATGCCCGCTTCGCTCGCGAGGTTAGCCTGGGCTATTATGTCGTTTGCTACATCCTTCCGCACCTCAGCCATTTCGGCACGAATAATCGCCGCGATATCGGCAGGCGTTATCTGGGGTTGTGGGGGAATCGGGCCCGAGCTACTAGGCTTTTTGCATCCGTCCAATTTACATTCAAATCTAACGCGCTCGTTATCCTCCAGGAACTTGTGGAAGTGGTCTGACACCTGCGCACAAGTTTTGTGTAGCCACCGCGAACAGATATCGCACTGGATCCATTTTCGGCTCCTACCCCCCGCTTTGCCGCATATATCGCAAACGACCGATTCCGTAGGAGCGCCTCGAGGGGAGACCCCGGTTGATGGCGACGGGGGATATTTTGTCCCGGTACCGGCCGCTGTTTCCGCCGGCGAGTGCTTGGGAAAGCTTGTATTACTCGGGAATTTTCTTTCCCCCTTAGGCCGGGCGGTCTGCGAGGCGGGCTGCATCATCGCTAAGTTACGGGCTCTTTATTTCACGGACGTCGGGGCGCGTCGGGCTACGTAGAGAGGAATTCACCGTGAACTTTCCTTGCGAAATTCGCACCGTACTAAGAAAACTAACCCTAACTTTGGGCCTACCCACGAGGGCTGTGCTTTGCTATCCTGTTACAGATGCCTTAACTTGACGGTAATAGTACCGCGGAGTTGCTATACCGCTAATTTCTAGTTTAAATTTACTAATTGCCTAACAGATCTAATTTAACTGAATTTATTTAAATTTAAACTTGTAAAAACTCACTCAGAACTCAGAAAGTTTTGTTCCGGTCCTCCTGTGACAAATCAGGGCAACTAAAACGCGTTCAGCGATAAATGCCGGAGGGGAGCGGTTAATGAGACGGCAGCCTACAGCGCACTTTAAATGGACCAATAAAAATTTGGTTTTTTGGTGTTTAACAGAGAAGAAATTTACAAGGGTAGTGTGACTATGGCCGCCCCTATGTTTAGTTAGTTAAAAGCTAATAGCTAATTATTTACCATTCTCGGATGAAAAATAGTGAGCGATCCAAACATTTTAAGCAGTAATGAATGTTTTAAACCCAAGAAAATATTGCCTCAAACTATTCCTTTAACTTTTTTCTCCCCCTCTCCCCCCAAAAGGTCTGGAGAGGTCTAGAGCAATTCTGGATATTTCCCATAACAGTTGATTGAGTAACGAACCCCGGGTCGAAACTGCCTCGTGTCTTATAAATAAAAATTATTTTTTAATCACGGCTTATCTTTGCAAATTATTTTTGTATATTATTATTATATACTAACAATACTTGCAATTAAAACCTTCCGTGATATTAATAAGAATGAATTTATTCCCAAAATGCTTAAAAAATAATAAATGCCAAAAAATAACAAATACCCAAAAATAAAAAAAAATACCCAAAAATAAAAAAAAATACCCAAAAATAAAAAAAATACCCAAAAATAAAAAAAATACCCAAAAATAAAAAAAAATACCCAAAAATAAAAAAAATACCCAAAAATAAAAAAAAATACCCAAAAATAAAAAAAATACCCAAAAATAAAAAAAAAAAATACCCAAAAATAAAAAAAAAAATACCCAAAAATAAAAAATACCCAAAAATAAAAAAATACCAAAATAAAAAAAAAATACCCAAAGTAAAAAATACCCAAAAATAAAAAACAAAAAATAAAAAATTAAAAAATATCCAAAATAAAAAATACCCAAAATAAAAAATACCCAAAAATAAAAAACAAAAAATAAAAAATTAAAAAATACCCAAAAATATACACTTTAAAAAAATCCAAAACATTCTAAAAAATTATAAATTTTTTAACAGTTGTTTACAGGTCAAAACAATGTCGTTTTAATAAGAGCTCGGCGTTTGGATAAAATTAGCCGCTAATTTTGCGCATATTTACGATTTACCTTAAATGTTTCAATAAAAAAAAACAAGTTGGGAAACCAAAATAATACCTCCCCGACAACCACGTGATGTTAACTAACCTAACCTTACCTAAAATATTAAAATTTATGGCATTTGTGGAAGACGAAGATTGAAAGCAAAAAAAAATAATATCTCAATTAAACACTAAATATATTAAACCAATAATTCAGGTCAAAAATATACGTCTTATCAAGATAAATTTGAATGCAAAAGAATCAAACTTAATTCAAAATAAAATTTTGAGAACCAGAGTCAGAAAATTTTTTGCTGAATAATGAATTAATTTTAATATAAATGCGTATCGAGTAAAATAAGCAAGGTCAAGGTTCTTCTTTTAAAACCATATAATAATTTTGAAGGCTCTAGAGTATTTGCAGACCAAGTAACGCCAATAGGCAAAATATTATATCACATTGAACCTATATGCATTTCTTCAGTATACCAACACAACCCTAAATAATTCTCTACTTAAAACCAAACCTAACTAGAGAAAAAAAGGAAAATAAATAAGATATAACCACATAGATTTCAAGATAAATAATCCAGTCCATAATTCAGTATTAAAACAAAAAAATCAGAATTAAGACAACTGAAATTAGCAATCTTTGGTAATATGTAAAATAGCCCTTACACGAACAATTTAAGTAAAGCAAATTATCAAACAAACGCCAAATAAGACAATTAATTAAAATTAAAAATATTAATCTTACCACTACCAAATAACGGGCAGAAAACACAGACATCAAGATAACATTAGCAAAATAAATTTTCAACACCGGTAATCCTGAGAACTAGATTCTACAAAATCTTCTGGAATAATAAATTTATTTTAATCTAAAAAATATAAAATCTTAAAAAAATATATATACAAATAACATATTGATAAACCAATTAAAATTAGATGCGAAAAACATTTAATCTCGATATGAGATTAAATACACAAGGTCAAGGTTCTTCTTTTAAAACCATATCAGAATTTTGACGGTTGTAGAGTATTTGTAGACCAAGTAACGTGAAAAGGCAAAATGTTATATCACATTGAACCTATACATGGCTTCTGTTTCACAACTTGTAAACAAACGTTATTTTACGTGACTACACACTAGCTAAAACGTCACCGAAAATAAACGACAGTAGGCATTAATAAACATATTCAATAAACAATTAACGAATAAGCTTTCCGCATAACACGCTAAACTACGAACTGTGACGTACAATTTCGCTTTTTGGTGCTACACGACCTACAGATACCTTATAAGCCTACGTCTAAAAACACGTTTTTTGGTGATAATGCTGTGAGTAAAGAATAGATGTTTCTCTTTTGGCCCTACCATAAATTTTTTTTATTTTTTTTTCTGACAGGGCAGGCCTGAGTAAAAATATACCAAGTTGTGAAACAAACGTCATTTTACGTGACTCCACACTAGCTAAAATGTTACCGGAAATACACGACAGTAGGCATTAAAAGCCTGGTTCTATTATACTTAATTGGGATTAACATTAAATTCATGTATGAAAAAGTGTGAAACTAAAACTAGCAGTCATCACGAGATCCAATCACGTGATTCTTTTCCTCACTCTGTCTACATTTCACTCTTGGGTCAACCATATCATACATGACTATTAAAACACGAGAAATTTCAATGTCAATCCGGTTTAAGAAAGTTCGTCAATTGTTAATTGTGGCATGACTAAAGCCGGATTCACACAGACCTATTTTCACGCTTTTCACGGTCACGCGCGAGGGGCAATGGGCAAACCACTCTTGGAATCAGGTGTACAAACTAAATGGAATCACGCGAATCGATTCGGAATCAGGAGAATCGATACGGAATCATGCGAATCGATTCGGAATCACGCGAATCGATTCGGAATCAGGAGAATCGATACGGAATCACGCGAATCGATTCGGAATCACGAGAATCGATACGGAATCACGCGAATCGATACGGAATCACGCGAATCGATTCGGAATCACGCGAATCGATTCGGAATCACGAGAATCGATTCGGAATCACGCGAATCACGAATCAATTCGGAATCACGCGAATTGATTCGGAATCACTGACAATCAAATGAATCTGGAATCAGGTGTACAAAATTTTTCTAGAGTGGTTTGCACCTCGCTCGCGCGTGCTAATGGTACTTCTATGAGTTCACGAGCGTGAAACGCGTAAAAACAGGTCTGTGTGTATCCGCGTTAACCTGGTTCGCTCTGCCCATGTACACAATTTCGCACGAAATACATTTGCGAAACGCGCGAAAATTATAAAAAAATTAATTTGAAAATCCGTGCCAGTAATTAAAACCAAATACGCCACTGTTTGCAAGTTTGCCAGAAGATTACGATATTTCCCCATACATGAAGCTGATTCTCCCAAGAATATCAAAAAAAATCACATTGATATTTTCCATGCGTAAAGAGGTTTCCGACTTCAAATTTAGTGGTCTACACATACTCGCGTGCTGGCGAACTCGATTTTACACGTGTCACAAATACACTGGAAACCTACTCTACTTCTGTTCGAGGAGAGTTTTCACGACTATCATTTTTCTTAAGTGGTTTAACATTATGCATAAATCCGCCTCAGCTTCAAATCTTATACACCAATTCCCGTTGAACTGGTTAAAAATTCACCGAGTATAATCGAAGTTATTATTGTCTTATCTCTTATCTAAATTATGTTGTTTCAATCTTCCATACCCGTGTAAACGCACCTTTATTTAAGTTCTTCAATCCACCCCAAGTTTGCACCAGAGATAAGCCTATACTGCCCGTTATACCTTTGCTTTTTCGAGTAAATGATATATATGGAAAATAGCTTAGGCGCATGCTGCCAACTAAAACTGCCATTAATCGGTCAAATTTCTTTAAATTTTTGCATAAATTCTCAAATAACTTCTAAACTATCTCGAATTTTAAATTAATTTTTCGACTTTCTAATTAATTAGATTAAGATGAACCATTTTAATATTTTTAATTATAATATAAATTAATATTGCGTTTCATTTCCCTAAACAATATCAAACAAAATCACCCCATGAGACTAATTTGCATACGTTCCAAAAAGATACTATATAAACCTTTCGAAGGCTATATTAATCGAAGTAACCGTGCGTGATGGCCATGAAGTTAGGGGGAAAACCCCCCCCTTTCAATGTCTTGCTGATTCTTGATCTCTAGGCGCTTGGCGACGCAATTTACCCATTGGTGGGGCGATGTTTGGAGTCAGTGGAAGGTTGATGTGAACTGTACTAGTGGGGGACGCCTCGCTAGTATGGAACGCTGAGATCGGAAACTGGAGGTTGGACCTTGGTGCGGGGATGGTCGGAGGTGATTATGACAGTGGGAGACGTCCCATTGCTTGTAATCGCCTTCGGCTGTTCAGCATCGAGGTTCGACCGTAAAGTGGATGGTGGAATGCGATGATGTGCAATGGGAGAGTCTTTGCACGACACTTGAAACTCAATGTGGCAGCCACGCTTAAAGGAGGTAATTCCCCGGAATTGAACGATAAGCTGGTATGATTACGTCTCTAGACTTTTGGCTCCACGAGCTAGGTCACGTGACTTCCGTTTTACACAGGATATCCGCTTACACACACAGACAGACAGACACACAGACAGACAGACACACAGGCACGATCAGTGTAACACCTCCCCCTGAACTAAAGTTCAGTCGGGGAGGTAAAAATCACACCCTTTTCACTAACGATTAATCGTTGAAAAAGAAGGTGGTATAATGTTGTGTCCGTTTCTGGTATATTATTTGACTCGTGAACGTAATTAATATAGCAAAACGGGAATAAGGTTTATTGAATATCTAAGTGGTTTACATGCATGCTCTCTCTCCGGAGCTGGGAACAAGAATGCCTTCAGGCACGAAGGTGAGGAAGTCATGTGACTTCCTGTCTTAGGGCGCCCTCTAATGCATAAGTTGGGAAACATTCTTACTCTTTTAGGCGGGACATACGAATACAACAATACCCCCTTTTTTTTTTTTTTTTTTTTTTTTTTTTATAAATCCCTAATAGTAAACGAAAGTTTACTTCATATATCGTTGGGGTCGAATACCTGTGTTGGTACTGAATTTTGGTTGGTTCGGAAGTGGCTCTGGAAGCGCTGGTTGTGGTGTAGATGGTGATTTGGAAATGAACTCGAGCCTGGTCTGAATGACCGATGGACGAGGTTTATGGGATGGGGTTTGTATTCGTGGGTTGGTATTACGGTCAGCCGAGCCTGATGGCCTAGGTGGCGTGGATGATGGGGTGACAACCTTTTTCGGTGTTTGAGTGTGAGATCGTTCGTCCGCACAGGTGGGCCATTCCCAGAGGAAGTTATCCACGCATTCGTTTGACGTAGCTGGTTTGGATTCCGTACGCAGACGCAATTGATTCTGATGGCGGCGTATTTCCCCTTTACTAGATGTGTCCACCGTATACATCATGTTTCCCTTGATTCCGGAGATTCTGCCGCTGAGCCAGTTGTCACCTTTTCCGAAGTTGTATGCGTAGACATTGTCATTAATTTTGAATTTGGGGTGCTTGGTAGGGGCATCCAGAGAGTGTTGCGTCAAGGCGTGTTTAGGATGACAAAGATCAAGCCGAGAGATTACCGAGCGCCCCAAAAAGAGTTCGGCTGGTGATGCCCGAGTAGACGTCGGTGTTCGTCTATGATTTATGAGAATCTCCGATAGTTTCCCTTCGAGGGAGGTTGGCTGGTGAGCGTGGAGGGCAGCGTATAAAGGGTCAAGGGGTTCGATGGGGAACGAGGTCATCCGTTTTAGACTGTCCTTGATAGTCCTGACTGTGCGTTCAGCCGCACCGTTAGATGCCGGGTGATACGGGGGTGAAGTGAGATGGCGAATGCCGTTGGCATGGATGAAGTTCGCAAACTCGCTACTCGTGAAACACGTTGCATTGTCAGTCACTAAACATTGCATGATCCCAAAGCGTGCTATTAGTTCCTGTAGAAATGCTATTACTGCTGTGGAAGATTGAGTTTTTGTTACGGAAACTTCAATCCAGTTGCTATAGCAATCCACGAGAATGAGAATATAGCGTCCGTCGATGGGACCCGCAAAATCCGCATGTACACGTTCCCAAGGCGTGTCTGTCGTGGGCCATGGTACGTAAGTTTTACTGGGCATGGACGCATGTTCTCGGCATTGAGTGCATTGTCGTGCCAAGGTTTCAATGGCCGTGTTGATCTGCGGCCACCATACGCGGGATCGTGCTACCGCTTTCATACGAACGATCCCTTGATGAGACGCGTGAAGTTCGTGAAGTATTTGAAGCCGAAGGGCCTGAGGAATGATAACCCGATTTCCCATGAGGAGGATGCCATGGAAGTTTGATAGTTCAAGCTGTTGTCGTTGATAAACATCGAGGGGAGGCGCCGTGTGCGAGGGCCAGCCATTGGTCATGTATGTGCGTACCTGGGAAAGAACTGGGTCATCTTTAGTGGCTATGGCGATCTGGTGTGGTGTAAGAGGCGTGCTTTCTTTCAATGCTTGGATCAAAAATACGTATTCGGCGGGAACCGGGGTGCTCGAGTGTGAGCAGGGCAACGGGGATCGGCTTAAAGCGTCAGCGTTCGCGTTAGCAGAGCCCTTACGGAACTTGATGACGTAAGTGTACGCCGCCATGAGTAAGGCCCAGCGTTGAACGCGTGCGGCAGCCATGGGTGGTACTGATTTGTGCGCTGCCAGGAGTGTGACCAAAGGTTGGTGATCCGTGAAAAGTGTAAAACGTATTCCATACAAGTAGTCCTTAAACTTCTTAATTCCAAAAACGATGGCTAAACCCTCTTTCTCGAGCTGGGAATAGTTCCGTTCAGCTGACAAGAGACTCCGTGAAGCAAATGCAATTGGTTTTTCTTTCCCGTCTATGGTATGGGATAGAACGGCACCTACACCGACTGGGGAAGCATCGCATGCCAATGAAAGTGCTTGAGTGGGGTCGTAATGAACGAGAATGCCCGAGTGTTTCAGAGTCAGTTTAACAGCGAGGAAGGCGTCATCCTGGGCTCTACCCCAAATCCACGGAGCAGATTTCTGGAGAAGTGAATAGAGCGGGGCTAAACGAGTAGAATTTTGCGGAAGGAAACGTGAATAATAATTTAGCAACCCGAGAAAGGATCGGAGGGTTTCCACATTTTCCGGAGCAGGAGCATCCATGATCGCTTTCATTTTTCCCTCTTGAGGGTGAATGCCCTCCGCGTTTAACTTGTGTCCAAGGAACTCGATTTCTGTTTGCAAGAATTTACATTTTGCGCGGTTTAATTTCAGACCAAACTCCTTGAATTTTTGCAGAACGGCATCGAGTATTTGCAAGTGTTCGTGTTTGGATGTACCACCGATGAGGGTATCATCCTGGAAAGGCGTAACTTGGTTGATGTTAGCCAGAACCATGTCCATGATGCGTTGAAAAATAGCCGACGCTGAAGCCACGCCAAATGGTAGGCGATTAAAACGGAATAGCCCGATGGTAGTATTTATGACCGTGTATTGGCGCGAAGATGGATCCAGTTCGATCTGGTTATAAGCATCCTTTAAATCCAGTTTGGAGAAATAGCGGCACCCGGCCAATCTGGCAAAAATGTCCTCCGCTTTCGGGATTGGGTATTTGTCAATATTCAAATGCGGGTTCAGCGTAGATTTGAAATCAGCGCAGTTACGGATACCTCCATTAGGTTTTTGTATAGAGACGATGGGGGATGCATAGTTTGAAAAGTTGACTTTCTCAATTATCCCGGCGGATTCCATACGTTGTAATTCAGTTTCAACTGCACTCTTGCGGGAGTATGGGATAGATCGCGCTTTGCAAAAGGTTGGGATTGCATTCTCTTTTAAGTGGAGGTGGGCCTGAAATCCAATGAGTTTTCCCAGCCCGTCCGTAAAGAGACTGGAGTGTTTCGCCAAGATGTCGTCGAGGCAGAGAGGGTTATCCTGTACATTACCAACGATGGCTTTCGGATGTGTGATGGGAGGAAGAATGGCTAAGTCAGAGTATAACCATTTTCTCCCACATAGGTTAGGGCCATCGCCACGAACAATAAGGGCAGGTAAGGAAGCCTCGTTGGTGCCATATACGACCCGGAGAATGACCTGTCCTAAGATGTTAATGGCATCTCCAGTGTACGATTTCAGCTGGCGATTGAATGGGTTAATTTGAGCTTGGTGTTTAATGAGTTGGAAATCGCTCGTTCTTATGATGGTGTAGCCTGACCCGCTATCGACTTCGAAATTCAAGGGTGTACCATTGATTTCCAACATAATGATGATGGGTGGAGGTACATCGTCATTGGAAGTATTGCCATTGAACGACAAATGGGATTGTCCAATCTCGTTGATAGCGGTTGACGGGGGCTCTGAGGGTTGATGACCATTTTTATCCTCATGAATGTGGTAGATAGCGTCGTTGTATTCGTCGAACAATTCTGATTCAGCATGGTCGTATATTTGAATGCAATTTGATTTTGGGGGCCCCTGCAGTGCTGCAGGTTTAGCCGTCTCGTCAGGGTTAGTTAAACAGGCTTTTCCTATGTGGCCCTGGCGTGAGCATCGATGGCAAATTGCGTCTCGATAAGGACAGTGGAAGCGCTTATGCTCTGCGCTATTACAGCCTCGACAGCGTTTAGGCTGGACATCTTGATGATCACTGCGGGGTCGCCCTTGTGATGGGGGTGTTCGTTGATTACCCTGTTGTACCATCCGTGGAGCATCCCTTGAATGCGAAAGGGGACGCGGAGACTTCGTGGAATTGTGGTTGTTACTGTGAACCCGATGTACTTGGTTGTTTTTCTCGGCGTCGTCAACTCTGATTTCAGCTAAGCTGCGCTTTGCGCTCTCCATGGCGAGGAGGATTGTAGTCGCGCGATTGAGAGTCACCTCTTTCTTATCTTCTTCCTCTGCCACTAACTTTTGCTGCATAGCGTCGTCGTTAATTCCAAAGATTATTTTGTCGACTATCATCTCGTCCTGTTTTTCATATTTGCAGTGGATGGATAAGGCTTGAAGGGCCGCGATGAAGGTAGCAACCGATTCGCCCGGTATACGATTGCGGCGATGAAAGCGTAATCGAGCAATGCAACGTAAAGGTGCGGGGTTGAAATGTTTAGTCAATACGTCGATTAAGTCAGCGTAGTTCTGTGAAGCGATAGTTGCGGGCCGGATCCTGTTGCGAAGGAGAGTATACGTTTCCGGACTTAAAACCGTTTGGAGGATAGCCTTTTTGGTATCGAGCTCCGTGATTTGGTTTGCTATGAAATAAGCGTTGAGACGCTCGGAATATTGGTCCCAGGATTCCGTCTGGTTATCAAAAATGTTAATACGCCCGAATAATGCCATTTTGCCGTAGAAATTATCGGGAGAAATACTTCGTAATTTGTGAATGAAGTAAAGAGAGTGACCGCGTAGCGTCAGCGATTTTCGTGATTGTTAATAGTTTGCGCGAAATTGAGTGCCAGGGAGCTCGATCGTCGTGGAACACGTTTCTCTTGACTAGTCGTAGCGCGTGTTTAATGTTATTTATCGAGCGAGGTTTTTGACTTACTCAGAGCGTGTTCGATGCTGATTATCACACGAGATTGATCTATGTAAAAGTTTTACCGTAGTTGGAGTGGCAGAAAGTCTTGGTTTTCGTGGAGCACATTGCGCGAGAAAATTGGCGAATTTGTCGTCGTGGCCTGTTCTCAATGGCTGAATGAATAAATTGGAGCAATGTTTATATCGTATTTACGTTAATTGCAGTGATGTAAACGGATACAGGTTGACCGCATGGATATCCGGATTCTTGTTCCTGACCAGTGGTGTGGGTCACGGACTGCTAAGCCTTGTCCTCGTGGGTTAAGATCACTTTTTTTTTTTTTTTTTTTTTTTTTTTTAAATGTTAATAGCTGAGATCCATATTTCCGTTGCCATTTGTTGTGTCCGTTTCTGGTATATTATTTGACTCGTGAACGTAATTAATATAGCAAAACGGGAATAAGGTTTATTGAATATCTAAGTGGTTTACATGCATGCTCTCTCTCCGGAGCTGGGAACAAGAATGCCTTCAGGCACGAAGGTGAGGAAGTCATGTGACTTTCTGTCTTAGGGCGCCCTCTAATGCATAAGTTGGGAAACATTCTTACTCTTTTAGGCGGGACATACGAATACAACATATAAAAAAATTAAACACCTACAAAAAGAAGTGAGATCATCCAGCGTAAAAATTTGTGAGATAGAATATCAACCAAGTCAGTTATTTTACTTTTTATGATGCACCCATTCAACAACATTGTCATAAATTGTTTCCTAATTGGTTACTTACCTACATTTACTGACTGTATTAATATAAGACACTTTATTTTTATAATAAATATAGTCACTTGGCAATCTTGAGGCAATTTATAAGCGGTCTGAGAAGGTATTACCTCCCAGCAGCCAGTGAATGTAGGTAGGTAACCTATTAGGAAACAATTTATGACAATGTTGTTGAATGGGTGCATCATAAGAAGTAAAATAACTGACTTGGCTTGACACAACTTTTTACGCTGGAAGCATTTCGGTGCGAGACTTGGCATTTTTGTACAATTTATGTTTTTTCTATGATCTCACTTCTTTTTGTAGGTGTTTAATTTTATTATACCCTTGGTGGCTTTAAAAAAATAATAGATGGAACTAAGCCAATAAAGAGAATATAAACTGCTTCATGATGGAGCTTTTATTAATAAATAAAGAGAATACAAATGGCAAGCTTTTTCATCATGGGGCTTATATACCCATTTTAAAGAGCGCTAAATGGGGGCAAAGAGACTGAAATTTCGGGATGTTTTAGTTTTTCCTTTCTTTAGGGTCTAAACACTAACTGAATCCAAAATTAGAAGTTTGTACGCCTGCTAGAAGTACCTTAGAATTATGATGAACGGTGAGTGAGTGAGTGACAAAAATGCCCAAGTTCGACTGGCGATATCTCGTAAACTAGACATAAAAATACCACCAAATTTGGAGGAATAGCTAATTGTAGTATATAGCATAGTCTTCGTATCTAAAAATTCAGAGTTCTAGCACACAACCAAATTTATCTCTTAATGATGTTGTTTTTTAATTTTAGCACCACCTTATCAAAACGTAATATGTTATTCAAACACCGAGCCCTAGTTTTAATAGGCGCCAAAATGGTATATCGAGTTCTGGTTTCCTTATAGGTTAGACCAAAAGTCTGATAAGACTTCATACAAAAAGTACTTAACTGGCGCCCGGTTCTTGCTTTGGCTATAGAAAACATGTAATTTACAGTGCAGACGACGCTAGTCTACAGTACCCAATGAGAACGAGATAGCTAAATTCAGAACATGGGCCAAGAAACGTGATACCAGGACATAACAGCCGCAGCTTCGTACGTACAAACTCAGACAGTCACTAGTTGTAACGGGCGACGCTCGTGATGGGGGTGAAATGGTAGGGGGAGGGAAGAAAATTGGGTACAAAAATCTGACGGAATTTCCGTTTTTTGCAGACGACGGTTTAAAATTTATAAAAAATATACCCTATCACGTGACCTTTATATTTGTACCTAAAGTGACGTAGTTCCGAAAAAGGGGGCGATAGTTGATGAGTGTTACAGATAGGGGTAAAGGTTTTTTAGAAAAGTCATGTCCTGGTATCACGTTTCTTGGCCCATGTTCAAATCTAGCCAATAGCTAGGCGAATTATACGGAAGTCCTGAAAATAGTACGAAGGGAGGTTTCTTTATTTATTTATTAGGGGGGACACCGACAAGGGGCCTTGAAGGCCCTTAGTGCACGGGAAGGGCAGGATAGTAAAACATTGACAAGTTTCGGGTTTCTTAAATGTAAACAAACGTTTAAAAAGGATTAATTGCGATTTAAAAGTTTAAATAGTACGAAGTGAGATTTCTTAAATTTAAACAAACGATTAAAACTCGGGCGTTGGGTCTTTAAACGATGTTTTAAATCAAGATGTTTCCTTAACATTTCTTAGCATCAGGTAAAAAATTGATATTTGAAAGTTTTTATTCAAACCCAATTCAATAGTTCATTTAAAATTAGTTTAAAAGTATAATAGGTTTACTTACAAAGTTTTGGGAGCCATAGTGGTGAGAATACCAAAACAATGCAGCAGACGAACAACCAACAGCGATTCATGTGGTTAAATCAGGCCAATAATGGTTTAATAATTAATATTGCTAATTAATTCTTGACTTAAAAACTTTCTATCGGAAAAATTGCTTTGAATTTCATTTCTTATTTGTTACCATGACTTTAAAAGTGGTAAAAGATGTCTTATATGTAAAAACCGGGGGAACTGCTTTTTGCAACGCGTAGCCACTAATTTCATTAGATGTTTGGTGAAGTGGCGCAAAAGTCACGTGATTTTAGGTGCCGATTTACAGAGATATCTGCCTACGCGTAGAAAGGGGAAAGCACTGAAAACAACACGTTTCAGGCCCCTGCGCCAGTTAAGTACTTTTTGTATGAAGTCTTATCAGAGTATTTTTGGTTAGACCAACTTGTTAATTCGCATTCGCAAAGGAGCGGAAAGCTGAAACTGAATACTGAAACTAAAAGCGGGCTTCTAAAACCAGTTTTAGCTTACCATTTCGCATATAGGCTAAATCTGGTTTCTTCAAGCTGATTCTGAAAGCGGATCCTGAAAGCAGGGAAATTTTTGGTTTCAGCCAAGATCAACTGAAGTTGATCTTTCAGTTTCAGCTTCGTACCACGTGAATGAAAGATCCAATCAAAAAAAGCGATAAGGGGGTGGGACGAAGAGAAAAAAAACGTGCAGACGACAGAGATTCGAAGATCAACTTCACACCATAATAATTAGGCGGTTTTTTTCTAGCTATGTTTCGTTTTCTTCTCAACATTTTTAAAAGTAATAATTTCTTTCTTAACAACAGAAGTAATAACAACTGGTTGTCTACAGCCGCCATTTTAAAATAGCTTGTGAAGCAATCATGCTGCCGTCTATCGGCAACAAATCAATCTTCTATGTGAAATGTTCAGCGGGAAATTCAAAGTGTTTTCAGATGCGGAAACTTGTTTTCCGAAAATGACGACGCAGTTTTTAAACCGCTTTCAGCTTTTGGTTTCAGCTTCGCTTCAAATTTCCGCACCTTTGCGAATGCGCCTTTAGGGTTTAGTTCCGTGCGTTTTTGCGCTTTTTTACGACAGATTTCTCAATTTATTCACTGATATCAAACCAATGATTCCATCATTAATATTATCACGCCTTTTTTAAATAAATATTTTAGATAATTTTTAAAATTGGCATAAATACGATAAATTTAGAATGCTTAATAATTTTTTTCAAATAAAGAAAGCCGGTGCGCGGCTTTACGCGCTATGTTATTCTCATAATTAATAATATTCACTTGTAAAGTTGTAATCCTTTCTAATAGCGTAAGTCTATTAAAAAACACCTTCGGGAGATACTTTTATAACTAGCGAGCTTTAAAAATACTATATTCGTCTCGTTGACCTAGCTGAAATCCGTATTTGGTAAATTACGAGGGGCTAAGCCTCAGACTGATCATCCATGGCACGTAATACGCGTACAAGCCGTTGGTTCTGACTGTACTAAAGAGTTTAGTTAACCGATTACGTTTTTATAATTACAAAAAGCCGCAATAAGTTATCATTGTACAGATTTTACGGAGGAAATTAACCCCTCGTTAAATTCGCGATTCACGTCTTTATAGTTACCCGGGCCGTTTTTCGTTCGATTTCTCATTCTGATTATTTTTTAAAGTAATAAATACTTAAGGGTACTCACCTAAGTTTCGCGCTTGACTAATGTTGAAGAAAAAACAATTTAGCGCGTTTATAGACGACTGTCCGGGAGAGCGCTATCTCCGGATTGAACATCCTTTAAGTCCATTCCATTATTTTGTCATTTGTCGTTGATTGTAGAAGGGAAGACACAAAAAGGGGGTGGAAAATAGAAAACTTTACGTTGTCCTAGTATTCACGTGACCGCGTACGTAATCCTAGGATAGTCGCTTAGGCACTCTTCTGTTGTTCCTTGTGTTTACGACTTCCCGCGCGCCACCGCGTTATCGATTTATTAACGCGGGAAAAGCCGAGGAGACTGGAAAGCACGTGGCTAAATTTTGACACTCTTTAAATAATACCACGCTTACACCAAGGAGGATTAACCGTGGGAGGATTTCCCCTAAGCACGGGAAGGGTCTCGTGTAAGTGGAGTAACAATATTACCTTTCCAAATAAACTTACCCATTCAGAGACGAGTAAACAAGACCCGGAATTAATAAACTTCCTAGGGGGTTTATCAGCTTCTGTTATTAAAGAAAACTAACCTCTATATTTTCACAAAAAGCGGGATTTGGATGACGGTCGTCCTTTAAAAGGAATTACTCCGAAAACGTGAAAGGAATCGCTTTCCTAGGTCAAAAGTGAATACTTTTGTAGGTAGTAACTCGAATATTATCGTTTTCGCTTCGTGAAGTCAATTTATTGTAGTTATTGTTTGTTTTTTTGGAATTTAAGTATCTAGAAATTAATTGGTCCATTATTTTGTTAACTCGTTAAGCTCACGGGGGTATAATTCTGTTCCTCGTTTGGCTATTGAATATCTTTTGAAAACGGCAAAAGCTAATTTTATTTTGAAATCACTTTTAGAAACGAAGAAACCTCTTTCAAGATCAAAAATTGACGTTTTATCCATTTTATAGGGTATTTTCACTCCTATTCCTAAAATCAGTTTAACTCGTAATTCTCGAAACCATTTTTCTTGGTCCCTTTAAACGTAGATGACTAGCCATTGTCCCGTAGTCGAGTAGGAGGTTTCTTCTAAACTCTTTAAACGCCCTCAATTGAGCGTCGCTGACCAAGTTAGTGAGAATAGCGAGAAAACGCCCTTCTATCTAGGTCTTCTAGGAGAAATGAGTTGTAGTCGTAATAGTGTAGAGTAACAAAACACGGGGACGGGCAGAGGGAGGACGGAATTTCCAAACAGCGCTCGTCAACTGAATTCGTAATTTTAGCAATTCTCGCCTAATACTTGTCCTCCAAAAATGAGGTTCCCGCGAACTGCGCTCTCAAAATTCAGCTTTTTTTAATTATCCCCGTATTACTTAGAACGGTTTTGGTAATATTGCCTTTAAATGATAGTTTGGTTTTTATTTGGAAGAGTTGTCGCCATAGTACCAGTTGGGAAACCATAATACTACCTCCCAAAATACCACGTGATCTAATTTAACCTAACCCCACCAAAAATATTAATATTAGTAATCGTGTCTGTTCATAGGGAGGAAGATGAAGATTTAAAGGAAATAGAATTAAGTAAAGGATTGGCCAGTTTGGCGTAACACGTTATTCTTTTATCGGGCGTACCTCTACGCGCAGTTCCAAGCAACTTTGGTTTGACATCTTTAACCGTTCATCTTTTAAAAATGATAATTATATCTTATAGAAGAATTATGTAAAAATATGTCTTTATATTTAAATATGAGACATAAATACCTATAAAAGTTTACTTCATTTCCGAATTATGAAATAATGAAATGTTCATTTTTTTTTTTAATTTTATAAAAGGAAGAAACGTATGGAGTAGATGGAGTTAAGTCTTTATTTTTAAAAACTGTAACCGTAATAAAAACTTAACTCCACGCGTTTCTTCCTTTTATAATTTTTTTAAAAATATTATGCCTACGACCTGACATAAAATATGGTCATGGGAATTTTGAGCACGATGAGAAAATTGTTATACACTGTAAGATAGAAGAAAAAAAAAACAAAAAAAACTGGCAATTAAATGCACCCTGGTCCATCTACTCATCCTAATTATCAACATACGTTTATCTTTTATTTAAAGTAAGGTTAGGTTAACGTTGTCGGGGAGGTAAATTTTGGTTTCCCAACTGGTTTTAATCTGTTTTTAACTAGAGAAACTCTTGTACCCGAAAAAGGTCTTATCAAATTTTGTCAAAGTACCTTTGACTGTTGTAATTCGAATTCTGTGGACGGTGGGAAGAGGAAAACGACGACGACGAGTATTTTAGTTATCAAGCGCCGCGGTTCCATCGGAAATAACATTACGGATTCTGATTAAATTCGAGTTTAGATAAAGGGATACACACAGTACTGTGTATCCTAATAGAGAGAAAGTATAGTTTGGAAAAAATGTGTAAGGCTTTTATCGAGTACGAGTGCTTCTCTTGGTTAAACAAAGATATCAATATACAAAAACGTTGTTTTGCTTCGCACTTCAAAAAAGTGCATTTATAGGTAAGAATATCAAACCCGTGAAGGGACAGAAATTATAAATTATCGTTGAAAGAAATATGAATGTCACAGTCTAAGAAATCAGAAAGCTATAATGAAATAATTAATATGAATAAAAAAATTACATATAAATTCAGTTTGCTTTTGGAAAAATTAAACACTAGTAAATCAATTAATCCATTTTTTTATTTAGTGGTAGGTAATTAAAATTGCAAATTTACAAGTTTAAATTGAAATGATTTAATATATATGATTATTTTATATTGTACAAACTTTATAATCGGTTATTGTTGTTCTAAATTATGGGGCCCTATAACTGTGGTTTAAGATTAAATATCCTATGGTGCACGCGACATCTTTTTTAATCTCGATCGCAGCACGTTATTCGATCTTTTTAAAAGTAAATTGATTAAGTTCTTGTTTTTTCCATATTCAAAAATATTCCCTCGAGCTCCCGCAGAACGAACACGTCAATACTCTCACCATAAAACTTTAGTTCTTAAATTTCATTTCACAGTTTAATTCATAAGTTCTTTCAGAAGCCGATGAAACCCTCCTTTGAAGTCTATTACTCCCGGGTCTTGTCTACCCCTCTCTGTATGGGTTAGTTTCAAAAAGCGCGATTCGTACGCCTCCTAACGGTAGATATTTTCGGAGCGGGAGTTCGTCCAGCGAATATCTCTAGCAGCCTTGGTCCAAAAAAAACGTCGTCGTTTGTGGAGAGAGAGAATTTCCAATTTTCCGTAGACAGGGGGTATGAAGTAGGACCCCTCCGATCTCGTAAAATTGGGAATTTTACCCATACAGAGAGGCGCGCTATATCGAACTAGGAAGATTAAAGAGAGGAACGGCCACTAGTATAGCACAACCCGTCCGTGAAATGTCTGAAGATGACGTAGTTTTCCTCTCTCGCTTCTGTGTCCAAAGAAGCTAACTGCGCTTTTTTGGTGCGCACTCACGTGACATACCTACATCATCTCGCATCAAATTACAGCAGGCTATATCCTAGGCGCCTTAGCTGCACCTGAATAATTTCGGATTTCCCTGGAAGAGTGGGCTTGGGGAGTGTTTTAGTCCGCTCTCTCACGGATTGTAATGGTACAAGGTCATCCTTTTATTCGCGGGTGACAAATTTCGTACAACATGAAGTTGGGGACCCTCTTTCAATAACCCTCCTTACATTTCTAAGTCAACAATTCTTAGAAATAAAGGAAAGAGTAGGTTTATACGCGCTGCCAAATTAAGGTGAACCACAGATAGTGAACCAGCTGCGGGCGAATGGTCACCAAACGTGATGATCAGCGCGCGTAAAGCGAGGCGCTCAATATCCCAAAAATAAACTATTCGTAAGGATAACGGATAAAGTAAATATTTACGCGGTGCAAGCTGTGGTGGAATCGAAACCTAATTGTAAATTGGCACCCCTGCTGAGAAAATCCATAGCTCGCTCCTTCTCTAGCAAGGAGTCACGAGTGTTACACGTAGCGGGCGCGAAAAAGGATGTGCATTAGAAAATACGTATCAGCAAAGGGGGGAAACAAAGGGGGAATTGAAAGCAAAAGCTGACTTTGAACGACGCAAGTTATAACATGAGGTGGCCGTTCCTCTCCTTTAATCTTCCTAGTATCTAGGAAGATTAAAGGCTTTACTGGTATCCTGAGGTTGGACTGGAGACTTAAAAGCGAGAGGTCATAATTTTTAAATTGAGTTTAAATCTACGGAGTAAGAAAAAGGCTCGAACGCCATGTGCAAAATAAAATCTAACCGGGCAATCGGATGATTCGAAATCACGCGATGACGGGACGTCAGCGACCAGTATTCTGTATACATTTCAACCTTTAATTGTGCGCGTCCTTCCACCATTATTTGTGCGCGTCGTGTAACGCGTCCTCACAGGAAAACAAGCGAGTTCAAAGCTATTTTAAAAGGGCACCAGATAATTAGGTCAAAACTATTAATCTAATAGCCCATGAGGTGCACCATGGCAGATCAGTATTTATTAAGTGTTGTTAATAATTTTCATTAACCGGCAAATAAACTGAATGGTTTCATTTTAAATCTAAGTGAAAAATGAAAATGAAACGGTATAAACCATCAAAATGAAAACAACGGCTTAAGCGATGTTAATATTCAACTAAATCGAAAGAACCAGAAGCCGATGAAACCCTCCTTTGAAGTCTACTACTCTAATGTTCGATACTAGGAAGATTAAAGGAGAGGAACGGCCACCTCATGTTATAACTTGCGTCGTTCAAAGTCAGCTTTTGCTTTCAATTCCCCCTTTGTTTTCCCCCTTTGCTGATACGTATTTTCTAATGCGCATCCTTTTTCGCGCACGCTACGTGTAACACTCGTGACTCCTTGCTAGAGAAGGAGCGAGCTCTGGATTTTCTCAGCAGGGGTGCCAATTTACAATAAGGTTTCGATTCCACCACAGTTTGCAACGTGTAAATATTTACCTTATCCGTTATCCTTACGAATAGTTTATTTATTGGGATATTGAGCGCCTCGCTTTACGCGCGCTGATCATCACGTTTGGTGACCATTCGCCCGCAGCTGGTTCACTATCTGTGGTTCACCTTAATTTGGCAGCGCGTATAAACCTACTCTTTCCTTTATTTCTAAGAATTGTTTACTTAGAAATGTAAGGAGGGTTATTGAAAGAGGGTCCCCAACTTCATGTTGTACGAAATTTGTCACCCGCGAATAAAAGGATGACCTTGTACCATTACAATCCGTGAGAGAGCGGACTAAAACACTCCCCAAGCCCACTCTTCCAGGGAAATCCGAAATTATTCAGGTGCAGCTAAGGCGCCTAGGATATAGCCTGCTGTAATTTGATGCGAGATGATGTAGGTATGTCACGTGAGTGCGCACCAAAAAAGCGCAGTTAGCTTCTTTGGACACAGAAGCGAGAGAGGAAAACTACGTCATCTTCAGACATTTCACGGACGGGTTGTGCTATACTAGTGGCCGTTCCTCTCTTTAATCTTCCTAGGTCAGATAATCCCTCGAATTAGCCCATCCCTGTTTTCACTTCTTTAGGTAAGGTTAGGTTAGTAAACCTGTCATTCAAGATTTTTACCAGGCTTTTAATTACGTATACATCGGTATAGATTGAAGCCTATATTAAACGCTATAATTTTTATTCAGCATTAGTAAGAAATAAGATTTAATAACCTTTAAGGCAAACTAGTGAAATGTGGAAAATGTGTTATTTTTGTGAAAAAGGGACAGAAATTATACAAAAAGAGGTTGCTTCGCACCCTTAAAAAGGGTTATTTATCTAACTCGGATCAAACCAGTGAAGGGACACAGATTAATTATAATAATAATAATTTTATTAGTCAGGTAGAAAAAGCTACACACTTATTGTGCCCTGACAAAGCAAAGGGACACTAACAACGATACAAAGAAATGGAATACAAGAAATAGATTAACACAATATATGTACAGAATATACAAACGCTAACAACGATACATAAAAAAAAAAAAAAAAGAATAAATAAGTGAATATAGTACACTTTGGAATAAAATATACCAAAAATAGATGAGCACAATATATGTACATAATATACAAACATTATTAAAACACAGAAGATGGTGAATTTAGAATTAAATTAGAAAATGGAGATACAATAAAATACATATGTACAGGGGACAAGCGACTTCAGTCCCACCCACGAACCTTATCAAGGCGAGTCTTGAAGGCAGATACCGACGATCTAGCCTTGATAGCAGAGGGAAGACCGTTCCAATCATTGACCACCCTTTGGGTAAAGAAGTTACGGCGAACCGTACCGCAACAACGCTTTTTTACAATAGTGGGGGCCTTACGTCCGGTCCATTTGACAGTAAAAAACTGACCAGGTGTTACGTCGTAAAGGGAGTGAATGATTTTAAAGGTTTCCACGAGGTCCGTGCGAAGACGCCTATTTTCAAGAGATAGGAGGTTGAGGCGCTTGAGACGATCGGGGTAAGGTAGCTGGCGCAGGCCAGAGACAAGTTTGGTTGCCTTTCGCTGTACACGTTCTAAATTGTTTATGTCCTTCACCAGGTGGGGCGACCAAATACTAGAGCAGTAGTCGAGGTGGGGACGGATGTACGTGCGGTATAATGTTTGAAAGGAGTTCGCGCTGAAGTCCGAAAAGGAGCGCCGCAACATGTATAGGGCCTTCATTCCCCGGGCAGATGCCACTTTACTGTGGGATTCGCCCAAAACGCGCCCAGAGAGCAGGACTCCCAGGTCCCGAACTACAGTTGAGGCCTCGATAGCTTTGCCACCAAGCCGGTACTTAAATTGAATGTTGTTTGGACCACAGTGGAGCACCATGGATTTGGATGAGTTAAAGCTCATACCA
Source organism: Odiellus spinosus (assembly GCA_963920705.1). Classification (NCBI taxonomy): domain Eukaryota; kingdom Metazoa; phylum Arthropoda; class Arachnida; order Opiliones; family Phalangiidae; genus Odiellus; species Odiellus spinosus. Next base: position 4,433,197 of record OY987230.1, read on the forward strand.
TTGGAGGACACCCAACGCTCAAGAGCATCAATGTCCCCTTGGAGTGAGTGTGCGTCCGTAAGAGTGGCTATCCTGTGGCCAACTTTATTGTCATCTGCGAAGAGTTTCAGGAGAGAATCTCGAATAACCAGAGGATGGTCATTAATGAAGATCACAAACAGTGTAGGGCCGAGGACCGATCCCTGAGGTACACCGCTAGTAACTTCTGACCAAGCAGAGCAGACTCCCCCAAGAACCACGCGTTGTAGCCGACCGCTCAAAAAGTCTGCAATCCAGTTTACAATCATATGGGGTACACCAAGAATCTCCAGTTTTCGGATAAGTAGGGAATGCGGGATGGTGTCGAATGCCTTCCGTAGATCGAGGTAAATGAGATCAACCAAATCTCCCTCATCGAGCCACTGAGTGACCTCCTGCAAAGTAGCGAGTAGGTTTGTAAAACAGGATCGTTTTAGAAGAAACCCATGTTGGTCATTGGAGAAGAATGAGCGCTTAGTGAGGAATGACACTAGAGTGTCCCGGACGAGGGTTTCAAGTTGCTTGCATGGGAGGCAAGTGAGGCTAATCCCGCGGAAGGTGTCGAAAGCACTGGAGTTGGGTGATTTGCGTATTGCCGTGACATTTGCCCGTTTCCAAATTGCAGGCAGGCGACCAGACTCCAAAGAGTCCTGAAAAATAGCTAGAAGAGGGGTAGCCAGTATCGCCGATCCCTCCCGTAACAGTCGCGGATGAAGATTATCCAGTCCCGGTGACTTATGGATCTTTAAACGCCGAAGGAAGTTGCGCACGTTGACGTATGTTAGGCCAAAATCCAAGGGGGACAGATCTTCCACAGCGGGCAGGGCACCGTCATCGATTTGGGAAAAGAAATCCCCCATGTAAACCGCCTCCTTGTGGGGCTCTTCAATAAAGACTGAACGGAAGAAATCATTGAGTGTTTCAACAATGGCCGCAGGATCCCTCAGGGTTTCCCCTGCTTGATCGACAATCACAACCAGAGGCTTCTTGGGGTTTAAAGTGCGGGCCACATGGGAGTAGAGTGCCTTCGGATTTTGAGGTATTTCCTTCACAAGGGAAGCTTCGTATTTATATTTGGCGGAGCGGATGTGGGAAATGAGCTTGTTACGGTGCTTAGCAAACTCATGACGAGAAGCTACAGAGGGGGATGACCGAAACTTCCGAAAGGCGGCGCGCTTGGCCCATATAAGAGCCTCCGTTTCTCTGGACCACCACGGTTCTCTATGTAATCCGGACTTTTTAGTGGCAGTATTGTGAGCTAGGGGAATACTGGCATCCCTAGCCTCATATACAAGGGAGAGGAACCTGTCCACTTTAGCGTCTAAGGAATCGGCCAATTGGACACTGTGCCAGTCCATAGACACAAGTGCCGCACGAAAGAGATCATAGTCACCACGATTGTACGAATAACGAGCCGGTGGGGCTGGTGGTTGTGGAATGACGTTCCTCAGTTGAACCGAAAAGGAGAGAACATCATGGTCACCCGTCCCGAGAGGGGGCAGGTGGGCGAGGTCAATTACTGCATCCCAGTCGAAGGTGAGGACAAGGTCCAGGAGGGAGGGTTTATTATTTCCCCGCTGCCGAGTGGGGTTCGTGACATGCTGTTGTAGTTTGAAGGCCGATATCGTGTCTAATAATCTTTTGGCAACCGAACGCACCCCTTTGGTCGTAGTGAAGGAGGGCCAGTCGATGTCGGGTATATTAAAGTCCCCTAATACAATAATGCGGGCTGCCAGTTTGCTGGCTCGTTCGATTGTGTTCAGCAGCTTCTTAGAAAAGTCAAGAGAAGCGGACGGGCTGCGATAACAACATATTACGAGGAAAAGGTGATTATCAATTTTGAGTTGACAGACTAAAATGTTTGGTGAGGTTAGCGATCGATTCAATGTGGCAGCAAAGGCAGAACGACAGTATATGACACAACCCCCACATCTGGTAGTATCACAATCTGCACGGAAGGAATCGTACCCCTCTATAAGAAAGAGGTCCGAACAAATATCTTTGTTTAGCCAGGTTTCTGTGATGGCAATACAGTCCGGGACAAGTTGACACGCGAGAGAGCGTAGCTCCAGAATTTTATTAATCAAGGACCCAGTGTTAGTTGAAAGGAAGCTGAGCAGGGTCCTTGTAGAGGGAAAAAAATCCAGTGCACAAGGGTTGAGGGAGTGTTTTATAAGGGGGCCTGCGCAAGGTGGGGCGTCAATTGGAAGCAACGGGACAGGGGCTAGATTTCAGTAGTGCTGTGCCCGAGACCAGTTGGACGGCTAATTGTTAAAGAAAAAGCAAGTTAATATATTTAAAATTATAGTTAATAGATTTAGTCTACTACCCCAAAAATTTTATTATTTTAAAATATTTTCCAAAAAACGGAAAAGACGACCTAGGACACCTTCCTCTCTTATAGGGGATTGTAAAAAAGATGAAGGGGGAAAAAATTTAGAGGGGAAGGCACTATAAACTGTTTCGCCACCATATGTCACCACGTAAAATTTTTCGTTTTCCCCTCCTTCAAAGTGATATACCACGTGATCAGAGTAATTTCTGAGTATTTTTTGAGATTTTCTCAGCAGGGGTGCCAATTTACAATAAGGATTCGAATCTAGATAGCAACCCGTCTTTCCACCACAGTGTGCAGCGCGTACAAAACTTACCCTCTCCGTTACCCTTAAGAAGTTTTTATTTAGGGTTATTGAGGGCCTCGCTTTACGCGCGCTGATCATCACGTTTGATGAGCATTTGCCCGCACCTGGTTCACTCTCTGTAGTTCAACTTAATTTGGCAGCGTGTATAAACCTACTCTTTCCTTTATCTCTAAGAATTGTTTATTTAGAAATGTGGGGAGCGTTACTATGAAGAGGGTCCCAATCTCCCGTTATTACACTCGGGCGATTTTCAAGTTGAAGTTGACTGTTTTTAAATATGTCCAGCCTGATTTATTTAAGTTTTCTGGCAGTTCTGAAAACACAAACACGTGACCTCGATCTTTTTTTACAATCCCCTATTGATTTTGTTTTTAAATTCTTCTAGTATCACAAATAAAAATAGCTAAAGAAGGAGTGCCTATAGTATCACAGGTAAATCATGATTTACTTGTGATAGTATATAAATATATTTTAATTGAGAATATTTGAGATTTATTATTCCTAGGCCGTCTTTATCCGTTTATTGGAAAATATTTTAAAATAATAAAATATTTGGGGTAGTAGACTAAATCCTACTAACTATAATTTTAAATATATTAAATTGCTCTTTCTTTAACAATTAATTTGTGTCCCTTCACGGGTTTGATCCGAGTTAGATAAATAACCCTTTTTAAGGATGCAAGCAACCTCTTTTTGTATAATTAAGTAATAGAGAGAAATGAGCCTGTACTGGCCACGAAAAGGTTAAAACATAAACATAGCCGAGTTTTAAACTCGTTCTAAAATTGATAAACAAAAATTTTATTTATTAAACAATAGAAAAGCTTTTTTCAATGGTATTTTTTATCGGTAACTAAAAATTACATTCACTGGGTTCTTCTACTAGGGTAGCCCTCTTCAGCCGTTTTATTTTGACTATTTTATATTGATAATGGTGCCTTGACGGCTACCGAAACTGCAGTCGAGTTTTTATTATTAAACTTTTAACGCTTGGGCACGAGAAAAGTTTCGTTGTTTCTACCTTTTTAAAAATAAACTATAATTTTGCGCAAGAGTTAATTTTTTAATTTAATAAAGGAGTATCAATTTAAATTCACCGTAATTAGAAAGTAGGCAAGATTTTCTTATCACTAGATTTTAACTTTAATAATATATCGCTTCTCGGTATGTATAAGCGAGATTTACAGATTCGGTACTAATAGATGCACTGCGCCGATGGGTGGTTTACGTTAGCGTTTAAGATTGTGGTGAAGCCTCTTGCTTGCGCGATGGTATCGTGTTTGATTGTTTCGGCAATCGTTTCTCACCTATATTTCGGTGATAAGACCTCTTTCTCGCATTTTTTTGGGTATCTAGAGAACTTGAATAAACCGAGGCGTATTAATTTAATTCCCATTACCTCGAAATGTGGCTATATAAATAGATTGTGGGCCAACTAATTGGTGTGAAATTATGAAATTAGTCTTAAAACAACGCTTAAAACTTAATACAACATAGAAAATCGAAGTTCGAAAAATATCTGGAAGTATTAAAAAAATAATCTGAAAGTTAAGCTACTTTCAAAAATCAAATCCCATAGAGTAACATTAAGAATTTTACCAAACTAGGGTCAACCTCAAAATTAATTTTAAAATACTTTGACTTTATATTTTTAAATGAAACTTGGAAACGGCACACGTTTGAACTTTAATCTTTCACTTAAAGTTAGTTTCAACTGTAACAAATAATTCCTTCTTTTAGTTTGCCGTGAAGTGGACATGTCCTCGAAAACGTCGATTTTAATGATATTCAATGGGAAATGGAGCGTTCTGATTGGCTAATGGGCCAATATTCTAAGGAAATTGAAATTCCATTACAGATGATGGGCCCATAACATAGATCGCTGGCGCGTTCTCTGAATATGTCTATGGTCTGAAGTCAGGGTTGGCAAGTTTTTGCCAGTGGTGGCAAAAACCACGGTTTTTTCCAGGTTAAAACCGGGGTGGCAAAAACTAGTTTTTGCCACGGTTTTTTCCGCCTAGTTTTAACCAGGTTAAAACCTATGGCAAAAACTGATTGGCTTTTTTGATTTAAAAAACCCCCCAAAAAAAAAAAAAAAAAAAAAAAAAAAAATATAGAAATAAAGCTGAAAAATGTTCAATATTGAGAATAAGCATGAAAAATACCTTAAACTCAAAAGTGGAATGTTGTTCAAAACCTTGACCTCTCGTTTTTAATGTCAAGCCAAACCTATACTCGAGGGTTATTGTCACTTGACATTACTACCAAAGTCTTTGGGACTTCTTAGTGAGACCTACACTCTGGTGAAATCACATGGTGATGGACTTTTCAGTTAGTAAACTAATAGCAAACATATCTCTATCATGTTTCCATTCTTTAGCTCGATTTTCTTTATTGGACTAACACCTGTTTTCAAGTGTTTTGGGAAACTTTTTTTCCCCAACATTTCTCAACTGCTTTACGGAAGGCTTCCCACCTCTAGTTAAAAAGGCCAGGGGATTGATTCCAAGAGAAATGGGCAATGTATCTCACTTTAGATATAAACTATAGTAACTGTGGGTTCACTTTGAAAAAAAAAAAAAAAAAAAAAAAAAAAAAAAAACTGTCAAATAATTTCAGTAACACCTAGTACTTTACATGAAAGTCAACACGTCCTAAATACAATTTAACTTCCTTTAATAGTATTCTACCCTTGATTGGTAGTTTTTTCCACTTTTAGCCGGTTTTTTCCGTTTTTGCTGGTTAAAACCACTTTTTGCCACATGTCCCGGCAAAAACTAGTTTTAGCCGGCTAATTGACAACCCTGTCTGAAGTCCTAAAATGAAACATCAGATCGATTACGGTCGGCGCCATTTTTTTCACGTAACGTTTTTATCAACGCTTGAACTTCATTTTTATAACTTTGATGTGGAATTTGTTGAAAACTCAATTTTATCTGAAAGAGGGTTTTATAATCTAAGCCTCAGTGGTTGCCTGCAACTTTATTGTGAAATTAATATTATCATTACAATTATTATACGAACAAAATGGTTTCAGCCAAATCCATTTACTAACACTTTAGTAAATAGTAAACTTGGTCTAATTTCAGTCTAAAAATCCATGGCTGAAAAAACTACTTTAAGATTATGTAACGTACAAAAACCAAATAATCAGCATAAAATATATTTTTATTCAATTTATTGATGTCTAAATTTAATGTCAGGACGAACCGTTCATTTTAAAAACTTTGCAAGTTTTGTCTTCGCTCGATGTTATCAGCTTTCGACAATCACTTAAAAAAAAAACACAGATTAATGCCAAATAATTGTTATCTCGGTCAAGGATGAATTTAAATAATTACCTTGTCAAAACTAAGTCTAAAATATCATCTTTGTGTCCTCTCCATTCGCGTTTAGCTTCTCCCGTTAAAGAGTCCCATAATTTTATAACTCTGTCGAGAGAAGCGGAGAAAAACAAATTTCCTTCCGGGTGCCAAATTATTTTAACTATGGTGCTCTGCAAATTAAAAACCTCTTTGTTACATGTAAAGTTCATTACGAATGGCTAACCGCTTTATAATTTTCGGTACATCAAGTATGTAATCCCACAAGCCATAAAGTAAAAAGAGTGACACTCTCCTTCTAGTGGTATTAACAAAATTCGGATAAGACTAACTTGTAAGATTAGTCTTTTTGATGGTACGTTTTAATATTATTTTATATTATATATTAGCATAAGTAACGTAATATACATAAATATGCCAATAAAGATTTCTTCCATATAAAATCTTTTAGACAGCTTGTTTAACCATAAAATAGACTATCAGTCTGTTCTAGTCTGATGTTTAATCTTTGAAAAGTTCCTGCCAAATTTAAAAAAAAATGTACGTGACATCACCTAATGCGGCCAAAAGAAGTATGAAAACTTGAGAAAGCTTCAGCGTTTTCCATGCTTACAACAATGATAAAAGTAGTTCTCAATCGGAAACATTGGCAGAAATAAAGTAAATGAAAGAAATGGGCAAAATATTATAAAAATTCGGAATTTGGGCCTTTGCTGACTATCGTTAAAAGGGACACCACTTTAGCACTGCACTATAAAACCAAGGTTATATAAATAAATATTTGTTTAAAAAAATGTAGATATACCCAATAATAAAGAAAGATAAACAACAATTTGGCTCCCTGTAGGTAGGATTGCGCTTTATCTGCAATTTTTACTATAGTCCCTGGGACTCCCTGGCCGCTATTTTGTTTTATTTTTGGCAATCCTTACGCTATGAGAAACAATTTGCCATAAAATATTTGATGAGCGAATTGTTATTTTTATCCGCTAATCAAAGAATAACCCAAACGGCCCATAGGAATTTGGGTAACGTAATGTTAAATTTTTTTGTTTCGCCACTGGTAAAATTTTATTGTGATAGTAGACTAGGGTTGTGTCCTCACCTTTCTACCACAAAAATATTCATCTAACCATTATAGTCTGCGAAAACAAATCAATTGAAGTTTAGCTCGATAATGTTCAAGACAGGCCACATCGTTGGATTCGACAATGGAGTAGACTGTCTTCCCCGACCTGAAATCTTGAATATTAGTAGACACACGATAGATAAAGATTCTGGGAAAATATCGTTTTGTAACTGCTATGTGATTTTTCTCAGCAACGATTTATATTACCCAGAATTTTGACATAATTTGAGGTGCGGAAGACCAAAACGCCTGTAAAAGTGTTCAACCTGCTGAAAAACAAAGTTTTGCAGCAAAGCAAATTCAAGTAGCGAGGCACAGACTAGACAGCTAACTTGAATAGTCTTTGTGTTCTGAAATAATGAAGAGAAATAACACCGAAAAAGTATACTGTAGTGGTTTTTATTAAGAAACACATTATTAGTAATTCGACGAAAAATATCAATTTTAGTGGCATTATATTTCAAACAATGTTAGGTAAATCGTCCAAATCACCAGCATCGTCGCAGACTGCACGCAATTTAGATTGATACCAGCTACCGCTTTCTTCGTGTCGTTTATAGCCCAGATAGTGATAGCCTTATGCGTGGCTGAAGCTGCCAAGTGGAAAAAGACCTAATTCGTGTTCGCGTAAGGAGTCAGTTATCAGCCTCAGCAACGCATTAGGCTTTGATTCGATACGTTCCTAGTGGTATCGGGATTGATTTAGTTACTTCGTGGTATAGCAACTGTAAAGGAGGGAACTTGACTATCGGAACTTGTGCTCACGTTAGAAGCCTTATTAGGTACCTGGGCTATAAACGACACGAAGAAAGCGGTAGCTGGTATCAATCTACATTGCGTGAAGTCTGTAACGATGCTGGTGATTTGGACGATTTACCTAACATTGTTTGAAATCTTGAATATTAGTAGACACACGATAGATAAAGATTCTGGGAAAATATCGTTTTGTAACTGCTATGTGATTTTTCTCAGCAACGATTTATATTACCCAGAATTTTGACATAATTTGAGGTGCGGAAGACCAAAACGCCTGTAAAAGTGTTCAACCTGCTGAAAAACAAAGTTTTGCAGCAAAGCAAATTCAAGTAGCGAGGCACAGACTAGACAGCTAACTTGAATAGTCTTTGTGTTCTGAAATAATGAAGAGAAATAACACCGAAAAAGTATACTGTAGTGGTTTTTATTAAGAAACACATTATTAGTAATTCGACGAAAAATATCAATTTTAGTGGCATTATATTTCAAACAATGTTAGGTAAATCGTCCAAATCACCAGCATCGTCGCAGACTGCACGCAATTTAGATTGATACCAGCTACCGCTTTCTTCGTGTCGTTTATAGCCCAGATAGTGATAGCCTTATGCGTGGCTGAAGCTGCCAAGTGGAAAAAGACCTAATTCGTGTTCGCGTAAGGAGTCAGTTATCAGCCTCAGCAACGCATTAGGCTTTGATTCGATACGTTCCTAGTGGTATCGGGATTGATTTAGTTACTTCGTGGTATAGCAACTGTAAAGGAGGGAACTTGACTATCGGAACTTGTGCTCACGTTAGAAGCCTTATTAGGTACCTGGGCTATAAACGACACGAAGAAAGCGGTAGCTGGTATCAATCTACATTGCGTGAAGTCTGTAACGATGCTGGTGATTTGGACGATTTACCTAACATTGTTTGAAATATAATGCCTTTAAAATTGTTATTTTTCGTCGAATTACTAATAATGTGTTTCTTAATAAAAACCACTACAGTATACTTTTTCGGTGTTATTTCTCTTTGTTTTTTCAGAACACAAAGACTATACGAGTTAGCTTTATAGTCTATGCCTCGCTCCTTGAATTTGCTTTGCTGCAAAACTTTGTTGTTCGGCAGGTTGAAACTTTTACAGGCGTTTTGTTCTTCCACACCTCAAATTATGTCAAAATTCTGGGTAATATAAATCGTTGCTCAGAAAAATCCCATAGCAGTTACAAAACGATATTTTCCCAGAATCTTTATCTATCGTGTGTCTACTAATATTCAAAATTTCAACTGATTTCAGGTCGGGGAAGACAGTCTACTCCATTGTCGAATCCACCGATGTGGCCTATCTTTAACATTATCGAGATAAACTTCAATTGATTTGTATTTGCAGACTATAATGGTTAAATGATTATTTTTGTGGTAGAAAGGTGAGGACACAACCCTAGTTTACTATCACAATAAAATTTTACCAGTGGCGAAATAAAAAAATTTAACATTACGTTACCCAAATTCCTATGGGCCGTTTGGGTTGTTCTTTGAAATTTGCCTTACCAAAAAAAGTTAGTCTTAAGAGGTCTTGGGGAAGTCTTTCGGGTGTCTTTTGTAGTCTTAAGAGGTCTTGGGGAAGTCTTCCATTATGTCAAGAAGTCTTGGAGAAGTCTTCCCCAAGACCTTTGTAGTGTTCTTGAAGACCTCTTCATATCAGACTACTTTTTTTCCGTAAGGGTGGAAACTGGCATGTTAAAATCCGATTGCACCTATCCTAAACCAACATATCCTAACCCAGCAGCACAATGTTGTAATATATGTGATTTTAAGATGAAAATTTATAGCGTAATGATTATAAAAAGAAATAAAAATAATTTGCTTGTAACGAGCCATATTTACAAAGGACAATGAAGTGGTGGAATTTGTATTTAAATAAAATAAACCTTTTAATTAAATTAACATAAGTCTTAAACTCAACTTAGTACACGGTTCTATTTATCAGACATCTTCGTCCCATGTCATCCTTAACACCACTAGCCCACATAACTCTAAAACTACACTCTCTCCTACAAAATTGTGCCACCGCGCCCATAACACCTACAAGCTCAAGGACTATTGTTCAACATAGGAAAATAGGGCATAAACATATTGGCCCACTGCAAGTATTTTGAATAGCAAATATGGCTATTTAAAGCTAATTGGAGCTGACGCACGGAGTAAAATACAGAACAACATTGTTGTTTATCTTTATCAAAAGGTATGATACGTACATAACGGTGGTTTTTAATGCTTGAGTGAGTTTTAAATGCTCTTAAGAATGTCCTATTTAAAAAATAAGTCTGGAAAGGTCCAAAGACTGGATTTTTATAGTATTTTGAGGGTGGTGAGTCTGAAGTCTTCTCCGCAAGAAGGGGTAAGGAATAAAAATGAATCAAAATGACACATTCCATAGCCTATAAAAAAGTCTGTACCCAGGCTGGAAAGTTTAAGCCTAGGCCTAACTGGACGGAAACAATACCAAAGTCGTAAATTTGGCAGAATCGGTCGGTTATTCTGGGGTCATTCCACTTGAACTCAAACATGAATGTCACCCGGGTTCAACCGATTTTTATGAATATCACTTTCATCTATGTTTGAAACCAACTTTTGCAGATTTTGAGCTTAAAACATTAAGTATTTTTTTAAATACAGCTGTTTAACCACTACCCCACGTATTTGGCTTCCGATATTACCGAATTTGTCAGCCTTAGCATAAATTTGTATAACTTTCAATCTAATCATTATAGCATTATGAAAATTTGGTTTCGTACCTAAAATAAAGGGCAGTACCCAGTGGTATGGCCCAAATTAGACTCAAAATTCCCGTTTCTATTTTATTAGCGCGTAATACGAAATTTTTTAGGGTTGCATTCGGAGCTCTGGAAAGTGATGTAGTCAAGCCATATAACCATCGATATTAATATCATTACGAATCCCAGAAACAGGACATTTTATTGATCCTAAAACATTTTGGGGTAAGGAGGAGTTTTGTACCTATTTTGGACCTAATACTGATTTATTGAATTTTTGCGAAATTTTCACTTTCTAGGAAAAACGACACTTATATTAATATGAATAACTTTCAATATAATCATTATAAGCTCAATGAAAATTTGGTTTCTTGGGTGAAGGAATGTGGAGAATCGAGTGGTAGTGCCCAAATAATTCTCAAAATTGACGTGTCGACTTTAATAACGCGTAAAGCTAAAACGTATGTTTTTGGTGGGTTACATTCGGAACCCTGCAAAGTGATGTAGGTAAGGTCATGTAACCAACTACATTAATATCATTAATAAGCCTAGAAATTGGGCATTCTCTCTTGACAAAAAAATATTTTGAAGAGTATGTTCTACATTTGCTGGACCAAATACTGATTTATCCTATCTTACGAAAGGGCCTAGCCAGATAAGATAGTGAAAATTTCCTTTGAACGAATAGAGACGAAAAAAATAGTCCCATAATCAGCGTGACAAATGGTGGTTATGTGTAAATTTTCAGAGCTCAAAAGATGCACCTAAAATCTCACAAAAAACATTTTGGGGTTTTTTTTTTTTTTTTATTTTTGGCGATATCTTGGCCAAATTACCACGAAATCTAATATAATATTTTTTTTTTTTTTTTAATTAAAGGTCTCTTGAAGCCCTTGTAGGTGGTATTTTTTCAAAAATTCACTCTCAAAAGCAAATTTTTTACAAGCGTTTTAAAATTTGAAAATTTATTTTAAAAAAAATGAAAAAAATGGTTGCCTCGAAAAAAATATATGTGTATTTTGGCTCAAAGTTGACCCCTGAATTTTTTCAGACTTTTAAAATTGGTTGAACAATGTAAAAAAATTAAAAATCGCATTTTCGGCCATATTTTAAATACGAGACAGGCACACATCTTTATTATTTATTCATAGAAAGGCGGGTTTTCACGCGCCAAACTTTTTCATCTGATTTTTACTAAACTGATAAAGTTTATATTTTTAAAAAAATTGGATTAAATTATCGAATTGAAAAATGAACTCTATAAAGTTCAGAACTCAAAGCGCCAATAGCCAATGTCGAAACTTTAAAGGGCGCGACTTATCTAATTTAATCATATACTGTAAAAAGAAATCAAACGTAAGAGAATACCATAGGTTGGTATCCAAATGGTATTTTGTTGGATAATAACTATTAAAAATTATTATTTCAAAAAATAATTTTTTTTAAAAGTTTTTTAATATGTACTATACTACAAACGTTGATATATAAAAAATATACCGTAAAAATTAAAGAAAGTTATTTTACTTGTTTATTATGATATTCTAAAATTGTGCGCTTTGTTTACTTTTTGTTTCTACCATGCTCATTGGCAACTCTAAAATGCAAATTTTTTACGCTATATAGTTTAATATATCAACATTTGTAGTATAGTACATGTTAGAAATAAATTCAAAAAGTTATCAACTTTTTTAAATAACATTATTTAATAGTTATTATCCAACCAAATACCATTTCAGTACCAACCTATGGTATCCTTGTACAATAAGCTTACGTTTGTGATTTCTTTTTACAATGTATGATTAAATTAGAGAAGTCGCGCCCTTTAAAGTGACGACATTGGCTATTGGCGCCTTGAGTTCATTTTTCATTTCAATAATTTAATCCTATTTTTTTTAAATACTAAACTTTATCAATTTAGTAAAAATAATTTAAACGCGCTGAAAAAGTTTGGCGCGTGAAAACTGGCCTTTCTACGAATAAACGATAAAGATGTATGCCCTTCTCCTATTTAAGATATGGCCGAATATGTGATTTTTTTGACATTGTTCCACCAATATTAAAAATCTGAAATAATTTAGAGGTCAACTTTGACCTAAATTACTCATTTCATATTTTTCAAGATACCTTTTATGGTTTTTTAAATAAATATATTTTCAGATTTTAAAACGCCTGTAAAATATTAGCTTTTGAACGTTAATTTTTTTTAAAAAATACCACCTTGTAGGGCTTTGAGAGACCTTTAATTTAAAAAAAATATATATTAGATTTGGCCAAGATATTGCCAAAAACCGAAAAAACCCAAAAATATTTTTCTGGTAGGTTTTGAGCTGAAAATGTACACATAATCACCATTTGTCACGCTGATTATGGGAGTATTTTTTTCGTCTCGATTCATTCAAAGACAATTTACATTTAGGAACAGCAAATTATAAAATTTTTACAAGAAAAAACTTACAATAATATATATTTTTGTCCATTATTTATCAAAATGTAAAGTTAGTGACTCTAGTGATATCTATTAGAATGGATTACAAACTTCTTATGTTAAAACAAGTATGCTCTACGCACGAAAGACATTGCATGCTACATGGGTGCGACAAATGTCCAGGAAAAGAAGAAGTTTCAAACTACCTCATGACATTGTTTGAAGAGATGGACATAGATTCTGATGATGAAATTACATAAACGTTATGGCTACACATCGGTGGGCAAAGCAAATTAAAATAAAGAAAGCACCAGCGATTTCATTGCGAACATATTAGTAGAGCAATTCCACATCATTTCATTGCCAAACCACAGGTTTCATTTTACAAAAAATCTAAGAACAAGACTCTACTAGACTTTGCAGAAAACTACTCGTTCATTGTCCAAGATGCTGTGCAAGGTTTTCACTGGGAGAATAGTCAAGCAACCTTGCATCCATTCGTTGCATATTACAAGACTGGAACCAAATTGAACTGTTTAAGCTCTTGCATTGTTAGCAACGAAATGGATCATTGTGAGGGACTAGCACATTGTTTCATAAAAATTTTCTCTAAACACATTTGAAACATATCCATTACTTCATTGAAGGAGCTGCCTCACAATACAAAAACTGTAAAAATTCTTAAGCCTTTGTCACCGCATGAAAATGACTTTGGCATTACTTCGGAATTTTATAGATACAAGTCATGAGAAAAGCCAATGTGATGGTATTGGAGAAACCGCGAAGCGTTTGGTTTCAAGAGCTTGGCTTAAGCAACCCACAGAAAATCAAATTCTTACACCGATCCAGTTTTTTGTACAGGCCGAAGCATACATCACTTCTATAATTTTTTTTTACATTACTAAAGAAGAAGTTAAGCAACACCTAGAAAATATTCAAGACAGACTCTAAAACATCAACTATCATTGGTACCCACTACCCAAGCCAAAATCAATGTTCGACTTAATGATGTACCGGATATCTGAAGACCAATTTTTATCAAGAGTTAAAGTTGCGCAAGAAAACTGAGTGAAAAGTTGATTTACGATAAGGTTTTTGATTTACGATAAAGTTTATGAAAAGAGACAGCGATAATAATCTGTCATGGCCTCTCATTGTGTCATCATGCGACTCAACTCCATTGTATGCATAGTTTCAGACCCCATTTTAACTGGTTCTAGGGGTAGAACATTTAAACTCAAGAAAACAGATTTTGAAATTATTCATTCATGAATATAGAAAGATGAATAAAGGACATTGTTGTAAGATATTTTTTTGTAAAAATTATATAAACAATTTTCTGTTCCTAAAATGTAGAAACAGTATTTGGTCCAGCCAATGTAGAACACCAACTTACCCCAAAATATTTTTTGGTCAATAGAATGCCCAGTTTCTGGACTTAATGAACAAAAACATATGATTTCGCTTTACGCGTCAATTTTGATAATAATTTGGGCATTACCACTTGATTCTCCACATTCCTTTAAGTAAGAAACCAAGTTTTCATATAGCTATAATGATTAGATTGAAAGTTATTCAAATAAATAGAAAGTGAAAATTTCGCAAAAATTCAACAAATCAGTTTTTGGCCCACCATATGTAGAAAACCCCACCTTACCCCAAAATATTCTTGGATCAATAGAATGCCCTCTTTCTGGGCTTCGTAATGATATTAATATTGATGGGTATATGGCCTGACCACATCACTTTCCAGGGCTCCGAATGTAACCCCCTCAAACAATTTTCACTTTAAGTGCTAATAAAATATAAAGGGGATTCTGAGAATAATTCGGGCCATACCACTGGGTTTTGCGCATTATTTTAGGTAAGAAACCAAGTTTTCATAACGCTATCATGATTATTCAAATTTATGCTAAGGGAGATAAGTTCGGTAAAATTGGAAGCCAAAAACGATGGGTAGTGTTTAAACCAGCGTATTTCAAAAAAGTAATTGAGGTTTTAAGCTCAAAATCTACAAATGTTAGTTTCAAACATAGAAAGTGTGGGTGAAATTTCATAAAAATCGGTTGACCCCGGGTGACATGCATGGGTGATTTCAAGTGGAATGACCCTCTGGCCAAAACATATTCGAGATTCTGCCAGACTCACGAAATAGAATTTTCAGATCAACCTATCATGATTTCGGTTTTTGGCTAATTTAACGGTTTAATATTTATGGGTAAGGGAAATCATTTTAGATACTATTCATTATTTTGCATAATACCATGTACAAAAATTAGTAAAAAGTATTAACCAAAGATTCCAAGATTGCTTCAAAATAGATGGCGTAACTAAAGCACGAAAACTTAATATTCTAACTCTGTTCCCAATTTTAGGTTTAATAATACCTTATATCTAGGCTCTACCCTTACCTAAAAATGTTAGTCTTAAGAGGTCTTGGGAAAGTCTTTTGAGTGTCTTATGCAGTCTTAAGACGTCTTAGGGAAGTCTTTCATTATGTCAAGAAGTCTTGGGAAAGTCTTTCGTTATGTCAAGAAGTCTTGGGAAAATCTCGTTATGTCAAGAAATCTTGGGAAAGTCTTTCGTTATGTCAAGAAGTCTTTCGTTATGTCAAGAAGTCTTGGGAAAGTCTTTCGTTATGTCAAGAAGTCTTGGGAAAGTCTTTCGTTATGTCAAGAAGTCTTGGGAAAGTCTTTCGTTATGTCAAGAAGTCTTGGGAAAGTCTTT
Organism: Odiellus spinosus; assembly: GCA_963920705.1. NCBI lineage: Eukaryota > Metazoa > Arthropoda > Arachnida > Opiliones > Phalangiidae > Odiellus > Odiellus spinosus. Next base: position 4,448,976 of record OY987230.1, read on the forward strand.
CGTTATGTCAAGAAGTCTTGGGAAAGTCTTTCGTTATGTCAAGAAGTCTTGGGAAAGTCTTTCGTTATGTCAAGAAGTCTTGGGAAAGTCTTTCGTTATGTCAAGAAGTCTTGGGAAAGTCTTTCGTTATGTCAAGAAGTCTTGGGAAAGTCTTTCGTTATGTCAAGAAGTCTTGGGAAAGTCTTTCGTTATGTCAAGAAGTCTTGGGAAAGTCTTTCGTTATGTCAAGAAGTCTTGGGAAAGTCTTTCGTTATGTCAAGAAGTCTTGGGAAAGTCTTTCGTTATGTCAAGAAGTCTTGGGAAAGTCTTTCGTTATGTCAAGAAGTCTTGGGAAAGTCTTTCGTTATGTCAAGAAGTCTTGGGAAAGTCTTTCGTTATGTCAAGAAGTCTTGGGAAAGTCTTTCGTTATGTCAACAAGTCTTGGGAAAGTCTTTCGTTATGTCAACAAGTCTTGGGAAAGTCTTTCGTTATGTCAACAAGTCTTGGGAAAGTCTTTCGTTATGTCAACAAGTCTTGGGAAAGTCTTTCGTTATGTCAACAAGTCTTGGGAAAGTCTTTCGTTATGTCAAGAAGTCTTGGGAAAGTCTTTCGTTATGTCAAGAAGTCTTGGGAAAGTCTTTCGTTATGTCAAGAAGTCTTGGGAAAGTCAAAGACTTCCCCAAGACTTTAGTAGCGTTCTTGAGGGCCTCTTCAGTTCAGACTACCTTTTTTCGGTAAGGGATAATACAGTCTAAGTTCTTAAAATAATAGTCAATTATTCTAATGAATAGTATCGATAATTATTTTCAATACTCATGAATATTCATGTTTTAACAGCTAAATTCGCCAAAAAAGAAAATTATGTTAGTTTTATCTGAAAATGGTTAAAAGCTATTTCGCCAGTCTGGCAGAATCCTGAATATTTTTCAGGCAGAATGAATGGGCAATTCTACGAAATTATCTGGACAACTTCAAAAGTCGCTAAGAACGGTTTAAAAAGTTAACAATCACAACGAGACATCCAGCATTTTAAATCCTCGAGTGGAAGCATTCCTCAGAACTAGATTCAACAAATATTTTCTTTTCTGGTATACATATTATAATTATCCATAATTAACGCTAAGCCTTGGTAGTTTTTTCGGGGACTCGGAATCAAGGAGTCCCAGACTCTTTTGAGCATTGTACTGACTATACCATAGCTTATGAATATCGTGAGTTCCATTTTCCGTCAGTAAGGATGATGACATAAATGGAGAAAAGACCTACTTTACGTCATCTCCGTTAAACAAGGTCAAAGTAAGAAATATACTTTATTGGCATATTTATGCATATTATGTTACTTATGATATTAGTAATAAATTATAATGTTACTTATGATATTAGTAATAAATTATAATGTTACTTATGATATTAGTAATAAATTATAATGTTACTTATGATATTAGTAATAAATTATAATGTTACTTATGATATTAGTAATAAATTATAATTTATTTTATAAATACGATAAGATCGAGTTAAGGTCTTTGAGTAGTTCTTTTAGACTTCCCCTTTTATAATCAAGTGATCCATCCACGTAAAAATCCTCCTTAGAAATAATCTTTTAAAATGATTTCAACATCAACTTCTTTATCAAACTACGATTTAGAGGAGTGGAGCACTACAAGCGAGTACTACAGGGAAAAAATATTGCAATGACATTGACTGCCAGCAATGACATAGACAGCCAGTGAAACTCTCCCCTGATTGGCCCGCTCAAATAGAATGGTGAGATTGATCCCTTAAATCCTCAGATTACATGTGATATAGGAAAATCTAAAAGAGGCTCCGATCGAGTGGCACCCTTTTTACTTCATCCCCTTTTAGTAATAAGAGAATACGGAGAGACTAAATCATTAATGGAGCGACAACTTTGATTACAGAGTAACTACAGTGATTACGGAATTGACAAAAGGATTAAGAGTGACTACAATGAATGTATTTAGACTACAACGATTACGGAGCGACTGCAAAATATGTTCATATTACAACTACAACGATTATGCAGTGACTACAAGGACTGTGTTTATACTCAATTACAATGATTATAAAGAGACTACAATAATTGTGTTTAGTATACAACGATTATGGAGTGTAAATACTACAACTACAATTATTGAGGAGTGACTAAAATAATTATGTTTAGACTACAAATGCTACTACAGGGACTTCGCCGCAACTCCAACTACATTGAAAGACTATAACATTTACGATACAAATAAAGTGATTATGGAATGACTAGGAAGTGACTATAACGTTAACACTACAAACAAAGTGATTAAGGAACTACATTGAAGTGACTATAAAGCTTACACTACGAATAAAGTGATTAATGAATGACATTGATAACGTTTACACTACAAATGAAGTGATTATGGAGCGACAACTGCAATTTCGTAGTGAATATAATGATTGTTTTTAGACTTGAGAGGTCTTGGGGAAGTCTTTCATTATGTCAAGAAGTCTTGGGGAAGTCTTTCATTATGTCAAGAAGTCTTGGGGAAGTCTTTCATTATGTCAAGAAGTCTTGGGGAAGTCTTTCATTATGTCAAGAAGTCTTGGGGAAGTCTTTCATTATGTCAAGAAGTCTTGGGGAAGTCTTTCATTATGTCAAGAAGTCTTGGGGAAGTCTTTCATTATGTCAAGAAGTCTTGGGGAAGTCTTTCATTATGTCAAGAAGTCTTGGGGAAGTCTTTCATTATGTCAAGAAGTCTTGGGGAAGTCTTTCATTATGTCAAGAAGTCTTGGGGAAGTCTTTCATTATGTCAAGAAGTCTTGGGGAAGTCTTTCATTATGTCAAGAAGTCTTGGGGAAGTCTTTCATTATGTCAAGAAGTCTTGGGGAAGTCTTTCACTATGTCAAGAAGTCTTGGGGAAGTCTTTCACTATGTCAAGAAGTCTTGGGGAAGTCTTTCATTATGTCAAGAAGTCTTGGGGAAGTCTTTCATTATGTCAAGAAGTCTTGGGGAAGTCTTTCATTATGTCAAGAAGTCTTGGGGAAGTCTTTCATTATGTCAAGAAGTCTTGGGGAAGTCTTTCATTATGTCAAGAAGTCTTGGGGAAGTCTTTCATTATGTCAAGAAGTCTTGGGGAAGTCTTTCATTATGTCAAGAAGTCTTGGGGAAGTCTTTCATTATGTCAAGAAGTCTTGGGGTAGTGTTTCATTATGTCAAGAAGTCTTGGGGAAGTCTTTCATTATGTCAAGAAGTCTTGGGGTAGTGTTTCATTATGTCAAGAAGTCTTGGGGAAGTTTTTCATTATGTCAAGAAGTCTTGGGGAGTCTCATTATGTCAAGAAGTCTGGGGGAAGTCTTTCATTATGTCAAGAAGTCTTTCATTATGTCAAGAAGTCTTTCATTATGTCAAGAAGTCTTTCATTATGTCAAGAAGTCTTTCATTATGTCAAGAAGTCTTTCATTATGTCAAGAAGTCTTTCATTATGTCAAGAAGTCTTTCATAATGTCAAGAAGTCTTTCATAATGTCAAGAAGTCTTTCATAATGTCAAGAAGTCTTTCATAATGTCAAGAAGTCTTTCATTATGTCAAGAAGTCTTTCATTATGTCAAGAAGTCTTTCATTATGTCAAGAAGTCTTTCATTATGTCAAGAAGTCTTTCATTATGTCAAGAAGTCTTTCATTATGTCAAGAAGTCTTTCATTATGTCAAGAAGTCTTTCATTATGTCAAGAAGTCTTTCATTATGTCAAGAAGTCTTTCATTATGTCAAGAAGTCTTTCATTATGTCAAGAAGTCTTTCATTATGTCAAGAAGTCTTTCATTATGTCAAGAAGTCTTTCATTATGTCAAGAAGTCTTTCATTATGTCAAGAAGTCTTTCATTATGTCAAGAAGTCTTGGGGAAGTCTTTCGATATCCCAAGAATTCTTGGGGTAGTCTTAAAGACTTCCCCAAGATTTTTGTAGCGTTCTTGAGGACCTCTTCGGATCAGACTAACTTTTTTCGGTTAGGGCAACTACCACGCTTACATGGTGACTTCAAGGATTGTGCTGTGACTAGAGTGATTATGGAATGACTAAGACCTGAGCAATTATAGTGACAAAAATTATGCTAAAGTTGTGATTATGGAACGACTACAGCTAAACAATTAAGAGTGACTACATGGTGTTTAGACTACATCTACAATTATAGGCATTGTGCTGTGACTACAGTGATTATGGAATGACTAACACTACTGTGATAAAGGAGTGATAACGATTACAATTACAAAACTTATGGAATGACTACGATTATACAATTGCGCTGCTACTACAGCATTTACAGAGCAGCTAATGGTCACCGAGTAACTACAGGGAATTCAGTATTATAATTAGGTAATCTTAAATGATTACAGAGCGAGTGATTAAAGGGAGAATGCAACCTAACAAGTCATTTTTATCCAATTCCTTATCGTTTAAATATGCCAAATCCATCAGTAAAATGTACAAACAAATATTAACTAGAAATTTAAAACTTACCCAGAAAATAGGCTTAGCTGGATTCATGGAGACCCTAGCCCTCGCGTATAAGGGCTACCAACCAATCAAATGTATTGGAAGTCTCGTGGAGATCTCACTTTAATGACAGACCTTTGCTCATTGTTCACTAGCCATTATACGCAAAAAAATCAGGGTCTCCATGAATCCAGCTAAGCCTACTTTCTGGGTAAGTTTTAAATTTATTTCTAGTTTAATACTTTTTTGGTAAATTTTTTTATTGATGGATTAGGCCTATTTAAACAATGAGGAATCATTTAAAAGAAGAGGCCGATATCCTTGACAGGAGGGGGGCGGAGGGTAGGTTCCTTGGCCCGAACCCGCTGTTCCTATACCGACTGGCATGGTACGGGGCCAAATGAGGAAAGTCCTTACTGACCTCCAAGTACGGCTTTGGCTTGAAATGGATGGTCAAAGACAAACCAAAGAGTTCATCCTTGGTCCGTCTAACAAAAGAGTGAAGGATCTACTCGCTCTTTCTAGGCCTAGTATTAGGTTGTTAAGTGGTCTACTAACTGGGCATTGTCAACTTAACAGGCATCTCCGCTTGATTGGTATTGGGGACGACCCTCTGTAGGGCCTGTCTCACTGAGGAGGAAACCTCCTCTCATGTTCTGTGTAGCTGCGTCAACTATTCGGCCCAGAGATTTGAGCATCTTGGTATGCATCTAATGGAACCTTATGCATTCTCTGATATCCCGATGAAGCAAATTCTTCGCTTCATCAACGAAATTGGACTTTTTTAAGTCTTGTACTGTCTGGGGTTGCACAATGGACTACTAGTCGAAGTGCATGGCTGGATTTATCCGACCGCCCCCCTCCCAATAATAAAAAATAATAATATAAGGTCTAGCAACCAATGAGCCAAGGCCCATCGTTCGCGCGAAATCTCCACGAGACTTACAATCGCTAGACCTTACACGGGAGGAAGGCAGGATCTCCATGAATCCCGCTAAGCCTATTTCCGGGTAAGTATTAAATTTATTTCTAATTTAATATTTGCTTGTAAATTTTTAAAATAGTGGACTAGGCCTATTTTAACAATAAGGAATCGATAAAGTTAGGTTGCATCCTCCTTTTAAGCTTGAATAATTTTGCTCAAGGAAAAAAAAGAAAAAAAAATAGCTTACATCATCTTTTAGAGTGTGCCTAGCCATTTTATTTGGTATGTCCCAAATAATAATTGTTCCATTCAAAGTTCCAATGGCTAGAGTGGAAGACCTAGATGAAAAGGCTAAAGTTTCGACAGAGGACGAATCAATTTCAATCGTAGTTAGAACTTTCCCACCATTAATTCCAATTATTTTGACAGTGCTATCGGCAGAACCACTAGCTAATAAAGAATTATCGGTAGAAGAGTCAACTTTGATTACGGTTGCGGTATGAGCAGTCGCATCTTGGAAAAAATTTCACTCATTAGTATTTATTTTTTATTTAAAAGATTAAAGAAAAAAACTTACCTGCTATCGCAAACACAACACTAACTTCTTTCAAATCCCATAACCTTAACGACCCATCTTCATACCCTAGAAACATTCTTTTTCCTGGTGAGGTTTAAAAAAAATCATTACTATAGCAGATGTTATATTTTCAATTATTACAATCATGTTGCAAAATATATTGCATAGATGAACCGAATTTATTAACTAGTCCATAGTTGTGGTACGCGTTTTATTTATAAGGAATGGAGAGTGTAAGCCGCTCGATCCTCCCTCAGCCAGAGAGAGAGAGTCAACAGTAACATTTGGCTTTTAAAAATCACGAGCAAGGTCTGCTCTAAACCAAGGCCTAGCGGTTATTGAGAAAGTTAGAATGAGACTGCGAGAGTAATAATGGAAAATTAAATCTTATTCTCTTAAATTTGGCTTCATAAATACGTTTTAAAGCAACTGGCGGCTCTGGAGGAGCCCCTGTGAAAGTCTCTTCCCTGATGCACGCCAAATATGCCTTACCAAAGGCAGGAGCCAATGGGACCCACATACACTTATAAATCCCTCCCTCCTGCCTTTGGTAAGGTAAATTAATTGTGTAGCAGAAAGGCAGGAATTTAGGAGAAACTCTAGAGACGCCAGTTGCTTTAACAAAATGTTATGACAGTTTTAAATCATTTTAACTATCGGATCACCCTGCCACATTCGGGCAGGCCTTTTAACTGCTTTAACTAGGCTTCTAGGCCTCCACAGCTGGCCCATGGATGTATAAAGAACTAACGTTCATGGATATTGCACTCCGAGAAAAACGCGTAAACAGAATTCACGATGTTCACTGGCGCCATCTAGTAACGATGTTTGTCGTTAGACAGGAAGTGTGGCATTACGTCACATTTGAAATTGAAAAACTGCTGAACGTGCAGACGACAATTTGTAAAACAGCCACACTTCCGCTGTCGCTAGCTGACGAAATTATCCGAAATCGCGATCTAATGAAAGTGCCTCACAGAAAGTACGAGTGCAATATCTTTATACATCCATGGCTGGCCTCCCCAGCTTGAGAGACAGCCATAGGAAATGATTTGCAATTAGGGGACCCTTATGAACGCCAGGTTGTGTCTTTCCAAGGAAGATCATGACATGGAGTTTTTTCGCTCGCGCTCATGCCAAACTGTTATTCAAACAAAAGTTAGGCTTAACAGAAATTTACCAATTTCTTTAAATTTTCATGCACTTTTCTACCATTTCGCCATTTTGTTTACCGAATTAATTAGTTCATAATATAGTGTCTTAATTCGAAAGATGCATTGTCTGTAAAATATCGAAAATTCTTGGAAAACTGCCTGTTCCAGCCGTCGACTACTTCGACTTTTACGATCACAATAAATCGAATCTATAGATGAAGCGACTAATTTGTTCTTCAACTAGAAGTAAATGAAGTCATTCGGAAAATTTCAAGCCCAAATACAAATTTGTGATGGGTTTGGCTATAATTAAATTCTGATAAATTCTTAGTTGACGGTTTTAAATATTTTTATTATTAAATGATAAGATCCTTATTCATTTCTTAGCAGTTTTATCACATTGAGTCAGAGATGAACCTAAAACGAGATGCAAATTGCATGAAATAATTTATTCTAATAAAAATAACGTATTGGTTAAAATAATACATCATATCTATAAGGTAGAGGCTTAGCTTGCATTTCCAATCCATCGTGTTTTCTTTATTTTTAATTTTTACTACAAACAACCGACGATTTAAACTTGTTGCGCAATATTTCACGTGTCAAGTGCCAGGTGGTGTATTCAACTCGTCTAAGCTATTGGAAATTCCAAGCTGGGGGACTACAAATGTCATCTAAGAGCCTGGGGAGAAACTTGCGTTCAACGTTTAGAGGAATAGTTCATTGACAATTTCGATTCATCTGACAAAATATTATTATTACTATCATAAGTACAGATTAAAGGTTACAATATATATTTGTAGATTCTACGCATAATATAGAGTCCGAGTATATAAACATTTGTACTGTATTGTTTTCTATTATAATTTAGCCCCAAAAAGGTTGATTTGAAAACCCTGTGGGTCAAACACCTTAAAAATACCCATATTCCATATGCATCGTGTTTAACATTCAGGTATATTTTAAAGTGTACCATTTTCTACCCCCTCAAGTCGTGATATAACCGCTAAAATCAAAATAAAGACTTCAATCGTATCCAATTTAAAAATAAAAATCATATAAAAACGTTAAAACATCATGAAGAAGACTAATTTAATTATGAGTAAGTTTTCGTTTTTGGTAACTTATAACAGTTATGGGTAATTCCAGCACAGATTTTACCATCTGGTCTACCCTACTTTTTCTTATTTGAATGAAAACTTGTACCTAGGGTTTTTGGACCGTAGAACTCGGATTTTCAATTTTGAAGAAGATTCGTTTAGTAGATTTGGAGATGTGATTTGTCACTTTTTCGGAGATTTGACCTTAACCCCCAGTTTTTCTCAGCTTCTTTTTGAGATAAAGACACTCAAAGGGTCTCATTTTAAAGGTAATGGGGAGCTCTTTTCGCAAAAAGACTTTGTTTTAAACTGTCTCAAAATTAACAATAAAAATTTATATTTTTAACACTTGACCTTTGACGTTGAAAATAGCTCATTTTTAGAATTTTCGGAATTCTCTGCCCACGGTTTAGTAGTATACAAAAAATTGCGAGGGTAAAAATTCTCGTTTTCGAGAAAAAAATGATTTTCCACCCCCTAATGCAATAAAAACATGTAAATGAAATGAAAAAATATATTTTTTATAAAATTTTGGACCAAAAGTTTGAATATGCTTATTCAACAATTAGGTTATCCTCATTTTTTAGACAGTAAATCTACGATCCAATTTTTTGGGGCACTATAAATTATCAAAACTGTTGGCAGGATCAAAAGGAGATATCCGCCTTTGGCAGATCTTTAAACTCCAAAGAATTATTCAACTCTTTTACAATGTAATACTCTCCCTAATAGATGGAAACCAAAAACTCCCTTCGCAAACCTCTCGTTTTCAGTTTCGATTTCAATTTCAGCTCTATCCCAGTTTTGAGATATTGTTACCACTTTCTTGTCTTCCAGTTCCAAAACTCGGGCCACTTTATGAGACATAATTGCTACGGGTATCGCTCTGCCAAGTTTTCTGACACGAATACGAATTCATGCCAAATACTTACTCCACGAGTGGTATTTGAATTTTGCCAAAATTCTTCCACCAATGTTGAATCACTGAATTCATATTTGTGTCAGACAGTGAAATAAACGAAATAACTATTTCTTTAGCAAATCGATTTGCCAGAGCTAAAACTGCAAAGACGGCACAAAGGTTTCGCAAATTCATACCCATAACAACTCTCTCTTATATCCTTTTCAGACGAGGCGTAACTAGCCGGTTTAATCAGATTTAACCGAGGTTTATTGAACTGAGAAGGCTAGGTAAACCTCGGTTTACGGCCAATTTCAACTCGTCTGAAGAGGGTATAACAGTGAGTGGCCTTAGTCAATACTAATAACATTGACATCCTTATGATTACTGAGACCTGGCTAAAGAACGACATGCCTAACTGCATCGTAAGGATACCTGGCTACGACCTAATACGCAAAGACAGATCAGACAGAATAGGAGGTGGTGTTTGCATTTATTTTAGAAGTTTCTTACCACTAGTCATAAATCCTAACCAACCAAACTTAGTCCTTTCGGAAATGCTATGGTGCACTTTACACGAGCAGAGATCCAGAGCGCTCCACATTGGAGTATGCTACTGCCCATCTGGTGTTAATGACCAAATTTGCGAAGAAATAAAAGCTGCCTTAGAATTAATACGTGTGGACCAAAGAGATGAAGTCATATTAACTGGCGACTTTAATAGCGACCTCCTAAAACGGCCGTTGGACGCCACAACAAAACTTCTCCAGAATACGTTATTAAACTACAAACAACTTATTACCAAGGCAACACGTACTACTTTAACTTCCTCTACGCTAATCGACCATATATATGTCTCTCATCCCGACCGCATAATCTCGAATGATGTTATAACGACAGGTGCTTCAGACCATGATCTCACCATATGCTTAAGAAAAAAAAAATGCCCTCGTCAAATTCGTCAAATCTCTCGCGTGAGAAACTATCGAACTCTTAACCATGACAATTTTATAAATGACCTTATACCCAAGATAGATAGTATTCAAATGTCAAATGTAAATCAGGCAGTGTCGTCTCTTCAAAGTGCGATTCTTAATACTCTCGATAAACATGCCCCTGTTATTTTAAAGAGAAAGCTCATTAATAGTCCACCATGGCTAACTAACGAAGTTAAGTATCATATGCACCAGCGTGATAAACTCAAACGCAAAGTAGCCCTTTACCCACATTTACATAGCCAATACAAAACTCTCAGAAATTTGGTAACGTTAAAATTAAGGGAAGCTAAGGTTAACTACTTCAGTGATATTTTACCTAATAATAGTTCCGCTATTTGGACTACGATCAAAAAATCATCGGGCACACTAGTTCCCCCTAAAATACATATAAGAGTTAACAATGCCTCGGTATCAGACCCTCTAACGATAGCCGAAATTTTTAATAAACATTTTATTAATAATCAAAGCCCTTCTCATTTGACAACTATTAATCCCGCATTAATAGTACCTCCTGTACCACTAATGCCTCCGAAATTTGAGTTAAGTGAGGTTTCTGTAAAAGAGGTTATGGCGTGCATAAAATCTATCCGGACAACCAAGGCCATTGGTACTGATGGGATATCACTATTCCTCCTCAAGGGACTTGCATTAATAATTTCTCCAGTTATCACTGATATAATTAACCTATAATTTAAGACAAAAACATTCCCTGATAGCTGGAAAGAAGCAAAAGTGATCCCCTTACATAAAGCTGGAGACAAAACGAACCCAGATACATATCGAGGAATCTCTATATTACAGAATCTCTCCAAGATCCCAGAGAAATTAGTCAATAAACAACTACAAAATTATGTAGTAACTAATAAACTGTTACATTTAAATCAAGCGGGTTTTTTGCCACAACACTCTACCCTTACAGGAATCGCGAATCTCACCGAAAAAATTGTATCGGGTCTTGAAGATGATAAATACGTAGGGGTCGTATTCATTGACTTGTCCAAGGCGTTTGACCGGGTTGACCACAACCAATTAATTCAAACCCAAAGGGAATGTGATCTTTCGATGGACACAGTTGAATGGTTTTCATCGTATTTAAAAAATCGTAGCCAAGCTGTTTCCATCGAGGGTGTTATCTCTGGTTTCGAGATGATTGTATCGGGCGTCCCACAGGGTAGTATCCTGGGGCCCCTCCTATTTAATATTTATACCCGTAACATCCATAAATGCCTTTCACACTCGGATTCCTTCGAGTACGCGGATGATAATGCTATCATAGCCTCTGATCATTGCCTAAACACCCTGATAAAAAAACTGGAAACTGACGTAATAGCTCTAAAAACATCCCTTGGCAAATTAGGCATGTTATTTAATGAAACAAAAACGGTTTTTATGATTCTAACATCAAAAGCAAAAAAAAACAGCACAGCACATATTACGAACCTGGGAGCCTTAAACTTACAACGGGTAAGCTCCTATAAATATTTAGGCTATACCATCACTGACAATCTCTCACCATCGCTCCATATTGATGGTACAATTAAAAAAATTAGGAAGCGTCTATGGCTGACATACCCTTATCTTACATCTTTAGACCTAAAAACTGCTAAAATCATACAGAGTACACTAATTCAACCTTTGTTTGATTACTGTGATATTTTTTACAGCAGTAGCCCTATGTCACACTTGAATCCTTTAAAGGTCCTTTACCACAAATGTGCCAAACTGATACTTAAGAAAAATAGACGCAGCTCTGCTACCAAGGCATTAAAAGCGCTTGACTGGTTGACCTTAGCACAGCGTCAAACCATGCACCTCGCGATCTTCATGTATAAAGTCCACCGTAATAATGTTCCTAGTTACATACAAGAAGTCTTTGTACCTAATTTAAATACCCATAGCCACAGTACTAGGATGGTGCAGCATAACTTCTACGTAACACGTAATAATACCACTTTTGGCCACAAAAGCTTGAAAACTAGAGGCATATCATTGTGGAATAGTCTGCCAGTAGATTTAAAGGTTTCGAAAACTATCAATATTTTTAAGAATAATTTAATATTGTATTTAAAGAAATAACCATTTTGTACATGTTTTGATTTGTCACTGTATCGCGGACTCCTATGTAAATCAGCTTGTCTGATAGGAATATCCTTTTAATAAAGCTATTATTATTATTATTATTATTATTATTATAAATGGAAGACAAGAAAGCGGTAACAATATATCAAATCTGGGATTGAGCTAAAACTGAAAACGAGAGGTTTGCGAAGGGACAGTTTTTGGTTTCTATCTAAGGAAAGTATTACATTGTAAAAGGTTGAATAATTCTTTGGAGTTTGATATCTCTTTTTCATCCTCCCAACAGTTCTGATAATAGTGGCCCAAAAAATTTGTTTCGTAGATCTAAATACTGTCTAAAAGATGAGGATAACTTGAAGTAGTCATGCAACCTGTCTCAATTCGGGCCTCGTTTCGCGCCAGCACTTAATTTTTCTTTTCAAGAATTGAAAAAAATCCCTTAAGTGCCGGCGGGCGCGTGACGTCAGTTTTACGATCGAATTTACTCTCGCCATAGAAAATATCGCTAAAAAGTCCGTTTTGCGTTTTTTTTAATAATATTAACTAGATCTTAAACTATAATGTTATCCAAAATTTGAGGCGTAAAAAGCAATAATGGCTGAAATACAGCCATATACGTGTACGAACTCGAAAGCGACACAGATTATGAGAATTCTGATCAAAATGATCATAGTTCATCGGAAATTGAATCATCCGATGATGATCATGATAAGTAGAGTGTCTCTAGAACTAGTCCTATACATTGGTGAGAAGAATAGTATTATTTTTGGATTTAATTAAGGTTTTTAAACCTAGTATTCTTTAGATAAATAGGCATTCTAATAATATAAATTCATAAATAACCTGTGTTTATGTGGGAACTGTATAGGCCAATGAATAAAGGAACTCTATAACATGTCATATTCGCAATAAGTCATAAACTGAAAATTCTTAACTAAAGGGGTCTTTCGTAAAGTATCGGTTATGCAATTTTTGATGATAAAAGTTGGTGATCCTTTAAGAAAGACCCCTTTAGTTAAGAATTTTCAGCTTATGACTTATTACGCAATCTTCGAGTTTTCTTGTAGGCATTTGCCCACAGTTCGCACATAAACAGGATTTATCTAAAGAATACTAGGTTTAAAAACCTTAGTTTTTATCCAAAAAGTTTACTGATCTACTTAAAAATTTATACTAGTTCTAGAGACACGTGATCATCATCGGATAATTCAATTTCCAATGAACTATAGTCATTTTGATCAGAATTCTCATCATTTGTGTCGCTTTCGAGATCATACACATATATGGCTGTATTTCAGCCATTATTGCTTTCTACGCCTTAAATTTTGGATAATATTATAGTTTAAGATCTAGTAAATATTAATAAAAAAACGCGAAACGTTTTCGTTTAAACTTTTCCCAGGAAACGCGAATCAAAACTGACTTTTTAGCGTTATTTTCTATGGCGAGAGTAAATTCAATCGTAAAACTGACGTCACGCGCCCGCCGGCACCTTCGGGATTTTTTTCAATTCTTGAAAAGGAAAATCACGTGCTGGCGCGAGACGCGGCCCGAATTGAGACAGGTTGCATGTGTACTTTAAAGGTTGAATAAGCATATCCAAACTTTCTGTCCAAAATTAAATTAATAATATATATAGATATTTTTCCATTTTAAGTATTGCACTACGGGGTAGAAAATCATTTTTTTTTCTCGAAAATGAGAAAATTTACCGTCGCCATTTTTAAAATGGTACTAAACCGTTGGCCGAGAATTCGAAAAATAAAAAAAAAAAATATTTTGAAAATCGATGACGAGCTATTTTCAAGGTGAAAGGTCAAGTTTTAAAAATCCACATTACCTTTAAAATGAGACCCTTTGAGTACTTTATCTAAAATAGTAGCTGAGAAAAACAGGTTGGGGGTCAAGGTCAAATCTCCAACAAGTGACAACTCATATCTCCAAAACTACTGAACCGATCTTCTTCAAAATTTAAAATCAGAGTTCTATGGTCTAAAAAACCCTAGGTACAAGTGAAAAAAAAAAAAAATGGTGGTAGCAGCTTTTCTTGAAAACCGCCATTTAAAGTATTGCTGTGAGTAATTTTGATTTCAATCTTTGCCCAGCTATTCTTTGCAACAACTTGTTATTCTTTTTGATTGATACACGAGGCCACAGCCCAAGGGGGCTTGAGCTGTAACTCCCGAGAATAGTGGCAAAAACGTTTGAATCGTTTATGTGAGCTTTGATAGACTCAGTGTTTCTTAAAAAAAAACACTACAGTATACTTTTTCGGTATTATTTCTCTTTGTTTTTTCAGAACACAAAGAATATACGAGTTAGCTGTATAGTCTGTGCCTCGCTCCTTGAATTTGCTTTGCTTCAAAACTTTGTTGTTCGGCAGGTTGAACACTTTTACAGGCGTTTTGGTCTTTCGCACCTCAAATTATGTCAAAATTCTGGGTAATATAAATCGTTGCTGAGAAAAATCACATAGCAGTTACAAAACGATATTTTCCCAGAATCTTTATCTATCGTGTATCTACTAATATTCAAAATTTCAACTGATTTCAGGTGGGGAAGACAATCTACTCCATTGTTGAATCCAACGATGTGGCCTATCTTTAACATTATCGAGCTAAACTTCAATTGATTTGTATTCACAGACTATAATGGTTAAATGATTATTTTTGTGGTAGAAAGGTGAGGACACAACCCTGGTTTACTATCACAATAAAATTTTACCAGTGGCGAAACAAAAAATTTTAACATTACGTTACCCAAATTCCTATGGGCCGTTTGGGTTGTTCTTTTGTACAGGACATTAAATTTTGATTTTGGCTTTCAAATATAGATTTTGTGAAATGTCTAACCACACGATTTTACCAGTTCCTTACCATCATGAAGTAGAGAACCAGCCGTAACTGGGCTACCAAAGCTAGGAAACGTTTTAGTTATTCCACTAGGTATCAGCCACATCCAAGCATCTCCCTCAATAGTTCCAGCTAAAAGTATATTGGCCGCTTTATGCCATTGCATCCATCCTAAGTCCGTGGTTTCAAATTCCCAAATTTTGGATTTAGTTTCAACCTGCCAAACTTTGATTATCCCCTTCATATCTCCGATAGCTACCAAAGTGCCATCGTGGTTGAAACTGCAATATTCCACAGAATCTTGATGTTCTGCGAATAATTTTTAAGTAGTAATATTTCTAAACAGCTAGTGCTTGAACCCTCAAAATAATCACCTAAACACTCGAAAACTGTAGCACCAGTTTGTAAATCCCATACATAAGCTTTGTCATCTCCTCCTCCAGATACGACCAAGGAATCAGATTTATTTACAGCGCAACAATAAACTGAGTCTATTAATGGAGAGTGTAGATTTAATATAATATAGAGATATTATCTAATTTGAATTATATTGGAAAATACCTGTATGTTTGTCAAAAGTAAGAACTGAATCATCAGTTGTATTATCTCCATCATCCATACTTTCTTCTCCTGAATCGTTGAGTTCATTTTCCAATCCAATAGCTTCGATTTCGGCATCATCAATTATCTCTATATCTAATAAAACATTTAAATAATTATCTAATAGCAAATTCCACTAGCTCTAGAGCCAAAGAAATATCTCTGAGAGTAAGTTTTATATCCCACTGGGAAAGTCAGAGCATTGAGGATCAACTTTTTGGAATTTCACTGGTAAAAATCAAGCACTCGAAAGGGAAGTTTCTTGTTCGTTTTTTTTCCCAGAGAGCAACCGATTGAGAGAACTTTATTCCGTGATTTGACTAAGGGATGCAATCTTTCTAAATTTCTACGTTCCACTCCTCGAAGTTCTAAAGCTAGTGAGGGCAAGAACAACTAAGATTCAGATCACTCCAATAGTGAATTTTTTTTTATTTTCGTTGTCCACACATGAGTCACTCGCGGCCATTCACGCAAACTGTTTATTAAACGTGGTAAAGAATTCCTTTTTTCGAGTTACCCCCTTTGATATTCACTACCCTCTGACGTGGTTTACTCTCCATCTATTAAGACATTTAAAATTAAGCTCAAACAAGGTTTTTTTAATTTAGTAATATCCGAATTTACCTTAACCAAAATTTTAACTTAATCTAATCTAATTTAACTTAACCTAAATTTTAACTTAATTTAAAATACCCTAAATTTTAACGCATTGTACCTTACCCTAATTTTAAACTTACAATGTATTTGTATCATTTTATTACTACATTCTATTCTCCCTCTTGGAGAGTTTACTTACATGAGCTGTAATGGCCTTATGGCCCTAGCTCTAACCAAAAACTGAAAAAGAAAAGAACCTTGCTTGAAGGGCATAACAGCTCATGTGCAGTGACCATTGAATGGTTGAGCACAAGATTGCGCTTGCTCTCGCTCACTATAGAGCATCCATCAGTGGAACATAAAGTTTAAAAGATTGAATCCTCCAGTCAATCTGTTGCTCTTTTGGAAAAATACAGCAAAATCACGAGAGCTTGATTTCCCCTGAGGAATACTAAAATGTTGATCTTCGCTGCTCTGTCTCGCCGCAGCCCAGTGGAATAAAAAACTTGTTCTTCTTTTCTTGAACCCAGTGAAATTCGCTATAAATGAGAATTTCTTATTAAGCCAAATGACTTTAGTAAGGCTTACCATCTTCACCGACTGGTATATCATCATCGCTGTCACTTTCCATGATAGGAGGTGGTGTATTTAATCGCATTCTATTACGCATTTAATTAAATACAAGAAACAAGTCCTTTCCTTTGCGGCCAGACGGCAGCTAAAGTCAAGGATTTTTTTTTTTTTATTTATTTTTTTTTTTCACAACCTCCATGTGTTTAGACTCAAGATTAGTAAAAATTCCGCTCGGACCAGAAGGGAAATAAGTCACGGTCATAATGTCATTGTCAGGGACGGAAATAAGAAACTTTTCTTATTGGACAATTATCCAGAAACCCCATTTAAAAAATCAAAAGTTATCGGACATTTAACAAAATTACCAGACAATGCTACATTTCCTGTATTAAAAAGTACTTTTTTATCGGACATTTCAAATAAATAACACAAAAAGGGAGAATTCTAAAATTGACTTACCAAAAGCAGGCCTTCTACTCCTCTTCTTTCTACCCTCTATGGAGACTGGAGAGAGAGACTCCGACCCCTCCGAGTCTCAGGAACTTTATCACGCCCATGTCGATTCACCAACTGACAAATTTACATTCTTCTGTACCGCTTGCCTGAAACTGGGGCCCTCTCTATTATCTTCGGTGGCACAATTATCAGACACCTTGGCTTCAGTGACTGCTCAACTTCGGGCCTTCTTTGATATCCAAAACGACATTTCTACTCTTACTTCAGAGCTACAGTCTCAGGAGGTTATTATCGCTGGTCTCGCTACCACCCTTCAACAATGTCAAAACTCCATTACCAGTCTACAAACCCATATCTCGACCTCATCATCCTCAGCAATGTCTGATATTGCCGACCTACAATCTAAGTATCGTGACCTTGATACGAAGGTAGGCTCTCTAGGGCGGTTCTCTTACACTCTCCACCCGGAACCGAAGAGGTCACTCCATCATTTCTGGGGCCTACAAATCTCGACTTACGACCTACTTCGCAGGATGTCCCAACCATACTACGTGTTTTTGATGAGCGCCTTAATATTAACACAAGAAAATATAATGCCATTATCTTTGACGTCTATGATGATGGGGATTTACGGGCAGATTGTCGTTTCTGTACCGAACTTCTTCAACCAATGGGTTTCTCGTATTCTGATTGTCAACAGATCAGGGTTGATCGCCTAGGTCGCTTTTGTACTGGCCAAACTAAGAGAAGACCACTCCGTCTCCGGTTTCTTTCTGTGCGGGATCGCCAATTTTTCGTGCAAGAGGCGTACGCTCTCCGCAGGGACCCCCTCTAATGATATCAACTTCCATGTAGTTTCTGATCGTACAGAATGCCAACGACAGACGATCTTTACTTGCTGAATTACGTCGTAGACGTGAGGAAGGGGCAACTAATCTAGTCATAAGACGAGGCACCATAGTTCCTGTAGATTCGTCTGTTACTACTCCCCCGGGGGATTCTCTCTCTAACTCTCTTTATACTCTGGATTCCTCCCAAACTCGTGTAAAAGAAATTCTCCATTCCATCCAAACTAATTTGGTTCCAACCGGTACTGTCTCGTCGAATCCTTCATTGCCCACGTTTACCTCCCAGGATCTGTCTTCGGCCGCTCCAAAAAACTTCTAGACCCCGCCCGCTCAACTCCCATTCTTCATTTGAATTCCATCCCCGCCCAGTTTCCAATTATTTACTTTAACGCTCAATCTTTATTGGGAAAATTGACTGAATTACGTGTCTTAGCTCCGACTTGGGGTGCTGATTGCATTTGCGTGACGGAATCTCAGGCTACTGCAAGTTGTGAAGAAGCCCTACTGAATTTACACGGATATACTCTTTGAGGATCGTGTTGGAAAGACTGGGGGCGGTATCCTTATATACGTGAAAGCTGATATCATTTTTCATGAAATACAGTTCCCATCTCAATTTTCGGAGTCGATATGGCTCACGCTGAAGCCTCCTATGGGTGTTTCATGGCTTACACTTGGGTGTATCTATCGTGCTCCCGACTGTTCTCTCAACGACACCGTCCAGCTTTTTGATGACATCACCGAGCTTTCCTCAAAACACCCTGAACTCCTCATCACAGGTGATTTGAACCTACCCAAAATTAAATGGCCTGATATGACATTGAAACGTAATGCGTCTCGTGAGCACCAGTTATTGTTTGATTGTCTTCTTCAGAATCTTCTATCGCAACACGTAACTCGACCCACTCGCTTTAGTCAATCGCGAACCCGTCGTTCAACTCCTTCTACCTTAGACTTCGTCATCACCTCCAACCTAATATCCCCTGATATCTCACATTTTTTAACGATTGGAGGAAGTGATCATCAATCCCTCAATATTATCTATCCGTTAACAGCCTGCGAAAGTTCAGCGAACACTTTCCCTAATGACTTCGACTACTCTCGAGGCGATTATGAAAAACTTAACTCTATGGTGGCGCGTACTGACTGGTCTCCTCTAAGCGATTTGCCCATGGAGGAAGCATGGCAGTTTTTCAAGTCGACATTTTTTTGCCTGGTTGAATGTTGTGTTCCTTACTATGAGCCTCGACCGAAGACTTCACGTATTCACCTTCCGAGGGCTATTAAACGAGAAGTTCGCATGAAGAGTAAGCTGTGGGAGAGGTTGCGCCATCTTGATCGAGCTGATCAATTAGATGCGTATAATTTGGCTTCTACAGCTTACAAGGATCAGGTTAAACTTGTTAAGGTCTTGGTCTCACAATTTCGTTCACAACGCCAACGTAAGAAATTTCAGTCCGTCACGACGAATCCCAAGGCCTTTTATCGTCAAGTTAAAAAAGAAATACGAGTTCCGAAATCCAGGCTTAATATGAAGGTTGATGATAATCATTTGACTGATTCTGATCTCAGAATGGCTAATTGCTTTAATGACACATTCGCTCAAAACTTTAACCTTCAACTCACTGATGACTCGGATCTGCCTAACCTCGAAATACCTGCCATGGCAGATTATCTCCCTACCCTTAAGGAAGTACGGCTCACACTTAAAAAACTGGATGTGAAGTCTTCTTCTGGCCCTGACGCTATTCCTAATCGAGCCCTGCGTAATTGCTCATCTACTCTTTTTCGTCCTCTCCACGTTTTGTTTACGACATCCCTACTTTCCGGAACCCTACCTGATGATTGGCGTACAAGAACGAGCTGGAAAAAAATCCTGTGCTGCAAGTTACCGGCCAATTAGCCTCACTTCCGCCATATGCAAGGTTTTAGAAAAATGCATTCGACTTTCACTCATTTCTCATTTACGACCGTATCTTTCCTCGTATCAACATGGATTTCTAAACAAAAAGTCTACGGTCTCCAACATGCTCTCTTCCTTGCAGGAATGGCTCGAAGCTTTCGATGCTCAGAAACGGGTTGATGTGATTTACCTTGATGTGTCCAAAGCGTTTGACACTGTCCCGCATCAACGCCTTCTCGCGAAACTGAACATGTATGGCGTTACTAACAATCTTTTATCATGGATCACCGCTTTTCTATCAAATCGGCTGCACCGCGTGCGGGTTGAATCTACTCTGAGCGACCCACTCCCTGTTCACAGTGGTGTTCCTCAGGGCAGTGTTTTGGGCCCACTTTTGTTTCTAGTCTACATAAACGATCTTCCCGAGGTCATCAAGTCATCCGTTCGACTATATGCGGATGACCTTAAGATCTTTCGTACAATAACTTCGTTTGATGATGTCAGAACACTACAGGAAGATCTCCGCCATCTTGGTCCATCCGGAACGCGTTGAAGTTTCATGAATCGAAAACAGTTCTTCTCAGTATCCAGGCTCGCAAGATTGACCTAACAATACCGTCGCCCTATTTTCTCTGTGGGTCAAACATCAAGAGAGTGGCTGAACAGCGGGACCTTGGTTTCATTATCACCTTTAATCTTGATTTTCACGCGCATATCATGAACATTTCTAAACGAGCGAATAGTCTTCTAGCGGTCATCAAGTATAAACTGCCTGGCATGACACCTGCCTTCTTAACTACACTATTCAACTCCTTTGTGCGCCTCGGCTTCCTGTATCACACTATCCCCTTATCATGTACGAGATATTAAGCTTTTGGAGGATGTTCAGGCAAGAGCATCAAAAATACCTTATTCGCTCCAAAATCTTCCTCGGTCACAACGTCTTCACCAACTTCGGTGGATCCCGCTAAAGACTCGACGGATGTTTTTGAACCTAACAACCTTATATAAATTGCTTCGTCATCCTACCCAGAGTTATTTCTCTTTCACCGCTTCGTCCATCACTACCCGGGGCACTAACAAAAAGCTGCACCTCAGTCATTCGAAGAAAGACGCCATGAAGTTCTCTTTCTTCCGGCGCACCAACTTACCATGGAATTCCCTACCAAACGAGATTACGTCGGCTACCTCTGCCGCTTTGTTTAAGCGTAAACTTAAAGACTTTTTATTGAAGAATATGACATCTACCTGACCAAGGAGGATCAGAGAAGGAGAGGAAATGTGGGGACGGCGCGGTTCCTACTGCGTCGTCCTAAACTCCCACTCTGGGAGAACGGGGGTAGAGACGTTTCGTGGTAAAATGTTGTCGCGTGGGTAAAACGAATCCTTTATGAGACGCGCTAGCTAGCGACCACGTGACAACAGTTTACCTCGAGAATTTCCTATCCCCCCTTTCCACCCGAGTGGGAGGTTGGCTCTTCTCTCTCTAACTCAACGCAGCCCCACATTTCCTCTCCTTCTCTGATCCTCCTTGACCTGACTTAGTCATTACACGGGCTGTATGGCATCCGCCCAAGCCCATACCTGGACACCAGAGCAAAAAAAAAAAAAAAAAAAAAAAAAAAAAATATCGGAGAGCGTACTGTCAGCCAACCGAAATCTACCAAAAATAATCAATTCTTTTTCCTTTTTTTTTTCTTTTTCTGGTTTGGAAAGGAGCTAGGGATGTAGGTACATGACTCGCAGGAAGAAAGAGTTTTTAACGACATTTAGCCGAGCGCGCCTCACGAATAATTTTCTGGAATGACCACGAGTATTGGTGTTGATTGCGGGGGGCGAAGTAGTGTTGATGTGGGTCATTGAGGATCGAATATAAAAGTAGGAGGTCACATAAGTCCCATCGCGTTTGGAGTGTGGGCCATTGTAGAGTTTTAAGGCGGTCTTGACGTGAAAGAGAACGGAGCCGCATGGGGGCTTTGG
This sequence comes from Odiellus spinosus, assembly GCA_963920705.1. Classification (NCBI taxonomy): domain Eukaryota; kingdom Metazoa; phylum Arthropoda; class Arachnida; order Opiliones; family Phalangiidae; genus Odiellus; species Odiellus spinosus. Next base: position 4,470,984 of record OY987230.1, read on the forward strand.
AAGCAGCGAACTGAATTTGCTCTAGTGTGATCTTGTCTTTGACTAGATGAGGGCGCCAGATGGGGGAGCAGTATTCTAGAATCGGCCGTACGTACTGATTATATAGTGTAGTGACGATTTGGTTGTTCATGTAGGAGAAGTTCCTTCGGATAGCGCCAACAATCCTACTGGTACGCGGTAACGCGAGGCTACGTAGGCACAGTGGTACGCCGAGGATAAATTGCTGGAGACTAGTACTCCAATATCACGGTGATGTGGAGTGATTTGTAGGCGCGTTCCAGATAGAAAATATGGAGAGAGCGAGTTATTATTATTATGTAACCCCAAAGGTTGCGTGGAAATCCGCAGGTGATATGATTTTTGGGGATTGAAAGAAAGGCCATTGTCGATGGCCCAAGATTCGAGGCCGCGTAAGTCTGATTGTAGAGTTTTGACATCTTCATGGGATCGAATAGTACGATGGGGAAGACCACTGAGAACACGTAAGGAGTTACTCAATACGCCATTGAGGGAGAGTTGTTGGGTGCGACGAGTAAGATAATTGGAGAGCCAATCATACAGAATACCATTTAAGCCAAGTGCCTGAAGTTTAGAAAGGAGACGAGAGTGAGGCACAGAGTCGAATGCTTTAGAGATATCCAGATATAGAACATCTGTGGAAAAGCCTGCGTCTAGAGCTTGAAGCCAGTCTGATAGGGTTGACAAGAGATTTGTCGTTGTAGAGCGACCTCTGAGAAAGCCGTGTTGAGAAGGGTGCGGTGCAGAGCGTGGTTGACATGGGTATAGATTACGCAGATGGCAGAGGTAAGGCTTATTGGGCGATAGTTTTTGGGGTCAGATTTGGACCCAAGTTTTTTATATATGGGAATGACATGGGCTGAGAGCCAATCTTCAGGGAGCGTCGCAGAGTGTAGTGAGAGCGAGAAGAGTAGGGCTAGAGGACCTTTTTTTTTTTTTTTTTATCTCCGTATTGTTGACGAGCTAGGGCTAATAGCCTTACAGCTCCAGTTAGAGGTAAATAGTTAAATAGTTATAATTTGAAATAGGCACGTAGTTTTGCCTTAAAGTGGTGAACAGCACGGACCGCGACAATGTCATTCGGAAGAGAATTCCAGAGAGGGATTACGCGACGAAAGAAAGAGTACTTGAGGGGGTCTTTGCGCGAGAATTGGTGCGAGAGTTTTAGAGAGTGACCTCTAGTCGCGTTACTTGGGGGGACGCGTGTGAAATAGTTTTGAGCGGGATCACTGAGTGACTTGAATAGTGTGACTAAGTCAAAGTAGGAGCGCCTTAACGAGAGAGGAGTCCAGTTGAGCTTGTCGAAGCGTTGTTCGCGAGGGAGGTGTCGTAGAGAATGAGGGATACGAGAGGCACGACCCTGAACATTATCCAAAAGTTTTAAGTCTTGGATCGAATGGGGGTTCCATATTTGACTCCCGAATTCGAGGATGGGTCGTACGTAGCACTTATAAAGACGGGAGAGAAGCGGGGGGGTAATGCCCGGGAAGTTGCCTTTAATGGTAGCCAGGAGACCGTTGGCACGACCGCACGATTTGGAAATGTGGTTATGAAATTTTAAGTTGTGAGAGATAAAAACACCCAGATCACGACATTCATTAACTTTTTGGATATTCTTCCCGCACAAGAAATAGGGTGAAGGGGAACTTAGGTCTGATTTTTTTGCCTGGATGGTTAGGACCATTTTTCATTAAACCGGAGGCCATTACGTAGGGACCAAGATTCGAGAGCAGTTAAATCAGTTTGTATGGCAGATATGTCGGTATAAGATTTGATGGACCGAAATAGTTTGAGGTCGTCTGCGAAAAGTCTGAGGCTTGAAGAAAGTCCATTTGGGAGATCATTAATGTATAGGAGGAAGAGAAGGGGACCGAGAACACTTCCTTGAGGGACGCCGCTAGAGACTGGGAGATAGGAACTTAGGGAACCTCCAACACGCACAGCTTGGGAACGATGGAGAAGATAGCCATTTATCCAAGAATGAAGGTTTCCAGTTATACCATAGGAACGGAGCTTGGCCAATAAACGTTGGTGGGGGACAGAGTCAAATGCTTTGGCTATATCTAAGTAGATGACATCAACGCGGGTGTTGGTGTCATAGTCATTAAGCCAGTGTCTTAGGGCGGAGAGTAGATTGCTTTCAACAGACCGATGGTTAAGAAAACCATGTTGAAAGTCGCTGAGGAAGGGATGGACGTGCAAGAGAATGTTGGTACGTATGCATTTTTCCAGCACTTTGCAAATCGCGGAGGTAAGACTTATGGGACGATAGTTGGAAGGGTCTGATTTTTTACCCTTGCCTTTGTAAATCGGAGTTACATGAGCAATACACCAGTCACGGGGGAGGATGCCTTCCCGAAGCGAGGCAGCGAAAATAGCCTGGAGGGGGGACGCAAGGGAAATAGCACAGTTTTTGAGAAGTCTGTTAGGTAGGCCATCCGGACCAGAGGCACTCTTGGTATCAAGGGTCTGAAGTGTAGACCGGATTTCTTGTGTAGTGGGGATGTAGTCAGGCATAGACGGCGCGAGTAGAGGTGGTAAATCACTGAGGATAGGAGGATCGGTATTAAAGTTTTTAACCAGAGTTGCGTTAAAGTGGTTAGCCATATCAAATTCGTTGTCAGTTACGGCACCATTGGCTAGTTTAATATTGAGACGCGCAGGAGGCGTACGTAACTGTTTGCGAATGAACCGGTAGAATGAGCGCGGGTTAGTCTTCACGTGTTTTAGTTTGCGATTATGAGAGGCAATTTTTGCCTTGGAAACTAGGGTTTTTACTAGGGCGCATGAGGCACGATAGAGAGGTTGAAGACGGTTATAAGAGGTCTGGTCCCCAGAGTGAGAGGCGCGTTGAAGCTTTTTCCATAGGCGCTCCTTTTTTCGTATTGTCCGCTTCGTAGATTGGGGGATCCAAGTTCGGTTAGAGGGGGTTTTTGAGTGGTCATAAAGGGGGATAGATTTATCAATAGCGTCATATAGTAGCTGTTTGAAGAGGTCCCAGGCCTCTGTAACTGGAAGAACCAAAAGAGGAGACCAATCAGTAGCAGCCAGAAGGGCGTTTAGAGTTACATAGTCCCCGCGGGAGTAGTCGTAGTCATGTGCGAAATGTTTACGTTCAATACAGGCACTTGTTTGGGGATAGGCAATACTAATAATGGCATGATCACTGGTACCGAGGGGTGGGAGGGGTTCTAAGGCAGGTTGTATGGTGGGGTGGGTAAGAACTAGATCTAGAGTGTTGGAACTGATTAGGCTTGATTGAGAATAACGTGTGTGAAAGCGGACATGTTGTGCCAGGGGGGCGTTAAGGAGGAGATCTAAGAGGAGTTTATGGTCGGGGGTGGCTTTAGGGTTTGTAGTAAGGGAGTCCCAGGAGATAGAAGGGAGATTAAAGTCACCGGTCACTAAAAGTTCTGTGTGGTTGCGAGAGATAAATTGAATGTTCTGGAATAGGACTTCTGTTTGAGATAGGGATGTATTGCCAGGTCTATAAATGCAGCCCAAGGTCACCCAGGAGGAAAAAAGGGGGGCCTTAAATCTTACCCAGATGGATTCTGGAAATTGGTCAGGGATATTTAACTCGTGAAATAGGCAGTTATCTTTGAGATAGATTAATACCCCTCCCCCCATCCTACCCTGCCTGTCCTTCCGAAGAAATACATAACCGGGGAGATTAAATAAGGCATCATTTTGGGTGGATTCAGCCCATGTTTCTGTGATACAAATACAAGCTGCACACCAGGAGGTGGAGAGGGAGAGAAGTTCAGATCGTTTACCATATAAACTTTGGGCATTAAGAGAGATAATTTTAAGGGGGGAAGTAAGGGGGAAGAGTGGTCTAGGACGGGGTTTATAACCGAGGTAGGAGAAGAGAGTTGTGGAAGTGGACATGGAATTAGTAGTTTTTTTGGGGGTAGTTAGAAAAGGGAGGCTGACGAGAATTTAGAGCTGGACGGGATTGATAAGTAAATGCTGGTTCGCTAAGTTGGTTATAGTTGGGTTGGAATGGTGGAGAAAAGGGATAAGCTGTGGGCGGAGGGGGGACCCATGACTGAGATCTGAAGGGCGGGAGGGCTTGGTTTAAAGAAGGTACTGGGGGGCTAACCTGTGGGACACACTGTGTGGTATATAGTAAATGTTTGGCATAAGTCTGGGAAGGAGAATTAGTAGTGGGAAAGATTTGGTCATGGGAATTAGTAGTGGGAAAGATTTGGTCTTGGGAATTAGTAGGGGGAAAGATTTGGTCTTCAAAATATTGTGGACAGGGCGACCTGAGATGGTGTTGCAGCAAATTCGAAGGAATTTGTTGGGTATCCTGTCAGGGCCAGCGGATGAGCCTTGTTTAATATGAGTCGTATATCGGACCGAGTGGGTGGAATGAACTCTATACTTGACGGATGGTGAGCAGGGGGTTTTTTGCTTTTTATATCAAGGTTTTGGATTTTTTAAAGTCATTATGTTATATTGAATCAATCCACTGAATCTCCCTAGATATTGCATATTTTGGTCTAATTTCCCTTTTCCCGTTTTTGGGGTTAAAATTTCCCTCGATCTGGCTGCTTCTGGCATCACAATTTCACAAAGTAACTATTAGTCCAGGCCAGGGCTCCAGGCTAGACGAGACTCAAGACTCGAGTAACTAGGCCTTGGTGCTTTTTAGAGAAATTATTTCAATTTAAGTTTGGTACAACTTTGAATTTGCAAGAATTGCAACATGGCTAATGGAATTAACGAAGTTTGGTAAAACAAAATACTCATATCCAACCATTTGATATAACAATCAAGTATATCTAACGCTGCCATTTCTTTACAGCTCTATCAAAAATCGTTTCCAAGAGCCTCAGGCTGGATGGAATTTTATCCTTCCAGACGGAGCGGGTGTACCCATGATCATCGATTCTGGCGCAACATTTTCGTTCCTGAGCCGCGGAGCTTGGCAGAAAACGCGAAAGTTGATGAAACCAGTCGATTTTAATATCCAGAAGTCTACTCAAGTTCGGAATACAATTTTGGGTTATGTGGAAGATATAACCTTCAAACATCCTCCTGATACTATTCATTTTGACAAACTGCTCGTAGTAGAAGGAGTAGAAGTTGGATTATACTTGAATTTCCTAACACTAAACCAGTTAGGAGCCGTTATTGATTTCAACACTGGAGTGCTTGACATCAATTTACAAAAGGCGACCAATCAGTCTCAGATGGCCATTTCTTTAGTTCCAGAAACTCAATCTCCCGAGATGCCGCTACCTCCTGTAGGAAACATGTATGGTTCGCAAAGTCAACAGGCTTACCAAGAAAATAACATAGTCATCGAAGAAAAACAAGACAAAGCGGATACCAGAGTACTAATACCGGTGCCCAAAGATGTACCGAGAAAACGATCTCGTAGTCGGAGGGAACGCAGTAGAGAAAGAAGGAACAAGTCTGACGGACTTTTGGATAATCCACCGAAATCCAATACTTGTTTTCGTTGTCGTAAGCCGGGCCACGAAATTCGAAATTGCCCCAATAATAAGGAAATCCTCAAAGTAGAAACAAGGTTTATGGGTGGAAACAGTGATCAGGCTAAGCACGAAAGAAATCCTCTGTTAATCCCAGTCAAGACCAATATGGGAGGAGGTGTCAACCATAGCCCGAATCCTCAGAAACTGCAACAGCAAAACAAAAACAATAAACGAGACAGTAAAACTAATAGCCGGGGTCAAAATACTAACAGAAGAGAGACTAACAGGAATGACCTAGGGTTATCTAACATGAACTATTCAAATAAGAACTTAGTCCAAATTCCACATATGAATGCTTTGGAGGCCAACCAAAATAGTCAATTCAGCGTGTATTCTTCCTCGAACTATTCATTAATGAACCCTGGTTTTATGCAGAACGAAGTGCCTCTCCAAAATAGAATGTCAAATTTTGGGAGTCCAATGTTTAGTTCAGGGTATAATAGGTTTATGTAATACCAATATCATTGTGGTCCACATTATCATCTTTTTCAACTTCCATTATTAAAAAATTCCCCCGAGTACTTTTTTTTGTGTAAAAAATGTTCTTATACGTGAAACTCTAATTAAATAAACTTGTAATATTAATATTTGATTTTAATTTCCAAATTTTTTTTTTTTACAGTATTAATCCATTTATCTTGTTAAGACTTTTCAAATCTCAACTCCCAAATGTTTCCTGTCACTAGCCTTGTTCTTCTTTCGCTTTTTGGTCAAATATTTCTCTAGTCTACCCGCATCTTTAAGAGTCTTGAATTTTTCAACCAGTTCCTCTTTACGCTTGTCAGATTTGGTTTTGAAGAAAGGATTTCTTCCTTCTTTTAACTGTTCTGTGATTTTTCGCGCTTCTTCCAAGTTTCTCAATCTCTCATTTTCTTTCTGAGCTTCGGCCTTTTCTTTGCTCTCGATTCGATTAATCAGCAACTTCAATCTCTCGCGTTCTTCCGGGTCAGCCTCGTCCGCCAATTCCTTCAATAGTTCCTGTTTCTCATTCTTTTTAAATTCGCCCAGGAACTTGTAAGTTTGTTTAAACACTCTTTCGTCGTATACTCCAGAACGCTCGTCAAACCTCGGATCGCGAAATGTTGGTTTGTTGGACAAGGGCTTTACGTGAACGTTTCTTACTTTTGAAGATTCTTCTCTTGGTCTGTTTTTATTCGCTCTTGAAAAGAGCTTCTGTCTTTTACGAGATTTACCACCAAATATTGTTTCGGCGTAGACTTTCATACCTAAAGTATCTTTCAGTTTACTTATTTCTTTGAAAGGAACATCGCGCAAATCTTCATCCAACTTCATCACAATGGAGGTAGCCATATTTAATCAGGGCGCAGGGACGGAAATAAGCACAAGTCACTGGTCCGATAAATTTTCCAAATGTCCGATAACTTTTTATTTTTAAGAGGGGGTCACTGGACAAATGTCCGATAAAAAAAGTACTTTTTAATACAGGAAATGTAGCATTATCTGATAATTTTTTTCAATGTCCGATAACTTTTGAATTTTTAAGCGGCGTTACTGAACATTTGTCCGATAAGAAAATATTCTTATTTCCGTCCCTGGATCCTGAGGAGTGAGGACTATACTTTAAAAAAAAAAACCCTATTTCCAGGCCTGGTGGGGTAGTGAGTTTCTGTTGTGACCGGTTTTCGTGATTTATAAAATTAAACTTCTAGTCAATTTTAGGGTAATCTATACGATAGTTTAATGTCACAATCGTAAGTTAAGTGTATATAAAAATTGTTCGCTATTGTAATGTTAATGGCGTAATAAAATAAGGTTTATGGTTCATAATATATTTGTAACTTTCGGGCCTTGGCCTTGTAATTTCCGCTTCAGTGCTCCACCAATCACGCTAACGCCACGCGTATCCACAATCCACCTGCGTTAACTTCTCTCGTAAACTATTTAAAATATAGTATTGTAAGCGTCAACAATTGTCAATATAGCTGTATATTAGCAGAAGAAGATAGGGATTACATAGAAAAATCCACATTGGGCAAACCATTAAAAAATTAATAAATATGAAATCATTAACGTGCCTAATTTACTGTCAGTTTTCACAATTTGCCAATTACCTCCTTGTTCTAATGATTGTCGTAAGTATTAACAATATTTTACACTCAGCTTCTTAAGTGATCAATATAAACCCTTCACTATAACCCTTTCTAGCTATCCAGATATTACAATCCAAGCGAATGCGGTGCTGTGTCGTTAACATCTCAAAACTTTGATGGTGTAATAGGTAATAGAAAAGACCTAGTAATTTTGACTGTACAAGTGTTGAAATATGAAAAAGTTTATATCATTTTCAGCCGATAACCAACTTGTGTTCTTAAATTTCTACGCTGACTGGTGTAGATTTAGTCAGTTGTTAGCTCCTATTTTTGATGAAACAGCGGAAAAAGTTAGCCAAGAATTTCCAGTGAGTGCGAATATCTATAGACTAAAATAATATTAATAAATATTCAAATTAACTTCTTTATATCTGTAACATCTGTAGACACCGGGACAGGTTTTACTGGGAAGAGTTGACTGTGATAAAGAAAGTAAGATTCACATTTCTCTAATCTGTTACGTTATTGATGAAACTAAATGTTACTAAAGATTTCGCTACTTTTTTGTTTGTTTTTCGGTTTGGTTCTTACTTGGTTTAGCATCAATCGCAGGGAGATTTCACGTATCAAAATACCCAACCCTTAAATTTATTCAAAATGGGAAAGCTTTAAAAAAGGAGTATAGAGGGAAACGCTCTGTTGAAGCGTTTACCGAACACATTAGAAGTCTCTTATCAGATCCCATTGTATATATTCATTCGGCGGAAGATTGGGAGAAAGTTCAAGTAAGAAGATTTAATACACATTTGTTAATCTTGTTAATTCAATTAAATCATACCTCAATGAGTAGGAGAGAAAATCTGCAGTTGTAGCTCAATTTGGTGCCCAATCCAACGATAGTTATCTCACTTTAAGAAAAGTAGCCTTTGATCTGAGAGACGAGTGTCAGTTTTACGTTAGATTCAAGTACGATATGATATTTCTAAAGCATTTAATTAAGGGAGTTGGAAGTTTAATTTTTAATTTTTATATTGTTTTAAAGAGAACCGGCTGAAGCTGCGGGTGATGTACTGTCATTCAAACCTCCAAATTTAAAAGTAAGTTTTTTCCTTTGTTCCTAGTTACATTTATAAGGATTTTGGAGAACGCCAATCCCCCAGAAAGCTGACGAACTCCTTTATTTTTGGGCAGAGTTGGAGTTAGGTTAAAAAAAAAACTTCAGTGGCTTTGGGAATATTACATCTGATATGAACGGGAGCCGAGAGGCGTGGAAATATTAATATATTTTATTCTGGAGTTGGCTGGGATTAGGTTATGGTTGTATTTTTGTTGGTGTTGGTGACTTCGGGAGCAAGCTTTTGGATCCCGATTCAGAGGCTAGTTGGGCTCTCTATTAGTCTATCTCGAAAAAATTATGCAACGGGTGACCTGCTGGGAGGTAATTTCCGCAAAATAGTTGGCAACTCCTTCCATAGAAACTTTGGAATTTCCCTCTGGACTCCCTTTTTTTTTTTTTTTTTTTTTTTGTAAAAAGAGATCTTAATAAGAAAAAAAAACTGATTATTAATTGATTTTAAGAGAGGTAAGATCTGATGAAAAATGGATTAGATAGATTAAATACAGAAACCCTTCACCACCATTACAAATGGTGCCAAGGCCTTAAAGTTCAATAGGTTATTGGTAGGGTTGGCCGGTACCCAAATTTAACCGATACCGATATTGAGGTTTAACCGATACCGATATTTTACCAATATCCAAAAAACAAACCGATACCGATATTAACCGATATTTTACCGATATCTTTACTAACTGAAATTTCACTACTAACTCAAAGTTTTGAGATATTAGGCGGGTGTGTACGTCAGAGTCAGCCCTATTACCCCCCTTTCTCTCTAACAAGCTTTTCAGGCGAGCGAAAGAGAAGAGAAAAAATTTACAAGGTCGTTTGTGAAAAACATCCTGGCGCTTGTCTCCCTTCGTTTGCAGCGGGAAACATTCGAGAAAGAGGATAGAATTAGGTTTGAGCGCATTGCAATCTACACCTGATCTTTGACTCCCAAAGGAGAGTCCCATTTTCTAAAATTGAGGGGTGTTCGCCCAAAAACGTATATTAATATTACTATCTCTCGTTGAGGGAGGAAACGGCTTTTTCGTTCTAGACTATTGTTCATTTGAATCATTTCAAATATTTCACCAACGGTATCTTAGATATATCATTTTAAAATATTTAACAAATACAATTTACGAAATATCAACTCAAATATATTTACGTAAAACGCGAATAAATTTTTCATGTTCTCTTGGTAATATTTTTTTACCAAGAGATGGCGAGAAAAACATAGGCGCTTTTTCAAATATCGGTAAAATATCGGCAAGTGCCGGTATCGGTAAATATCGGTTTTTGAAGTGCGAACCGATATATCGGTAAAATGATGATATCGGTAACCGATACCGATCCAATATCGGTTTGGGCCCAACACTAGTTATTGGTTTGATTATTTTGCATTGTCATTTTAATTGTTGTTGTCCAGTGATGGGTATTTTCTCGATTTTACCTACTGCTCATGCTCCAGCTCACGACTCTTTGCTGAGCTTGGAGATGAACTCCACTCCTACCCCATTTTGCTGTTGTTAACTTAAAGGCACATCTCCCGACTCTCTCTCATAAAATCTAAGTTATAGCCCCTCCCCTCATGTAAAGGCCCTCCAAGATGGCTCTCCTCTCCTTTCCTATTAACCAAGTTGGTGCCAAAGTTGAAACTCTCATCTTCTCATTAAAAAACTATGGAGCTTGTATTCTTCTCTGCTCTTTCTCTGTCAAATACTGTAGTAACAGCGCTCATCTATTGAAGCTCTTTTTTGCAAGGCCTCGCGGGAATCGCCTATCATATCCTAATTTCGCCTCCTCTCCAGTTATTCAAAGCTCATCTCTCATAGGCCTTTTGTGAGCTCTCCTTCTCATCTCATCTCATATCATCTCCTCTCCAGTAACTTAAAGCTCACATCCCTTCAGACTCTACTGCTCATCTCCTCTCCTCTCCTCTCCAGTAACTTAATGCTCACCTTCCGTAAGTTCTTTTAGAAACCTTTCAGTTAGGAACTTTGAAAATTGATAATGAATATACGAGAAAGTTTTGGTAACTTTTATTAATGATTTTACCGCTATTTTATTATTCTAAAATCTAAACCAATAAAAAAGCACTTGTTGTCAGAGTTCATGCTCCCTTTAAGAGCTTCATACATAAACGATCTTAACGCTCTATCACGCGCCTTTGACTTTACTACGATAGTTATAGTACTATTTTGAAGCTCAGATTAGCCAAATTGGTATTTTCCTGAGACTTAAGCTTTGACACCTACAATAATTTCAAAAAAGTGGAAAAATACCAATAAGGGTTTCGTTTTATATATACATATAATTTATATTTTAGGCAAAAAACATTGATCCAAGGGTCCATAGCCCAGTTTACCACCTCCTGAAGGCACAACCCATTGAACTTTTATTTAAATTTATAGACAAAATATCCAAATGAGCAGAGCTGCAAGGAGCGTGCAAATTATCTACTCATTTCTTGGAGTTTAAAAAAATGCCTCTCATTTCTACTTATCTCTTGGAATCCCAAAAAAATTCCACTCATTTCTACTCATCTCTTGGAATCCCAAAAAAATAACTCTCATATCTACTCATTTCCAGGAGTTTTAAAAAAAAGCCTCTCATTTCTACTCATCTCTTGGAATCCCAAAAAATACCCTCTCATATCTACTCATCACTTGGAGTTTAAAAAAAATGCCTCAATTCTACTCACTTTTGGTCCCAAAAAAAAAAAAGACCCCTCTCATTTCTAATTGTATCTTGGAGTCCCTAAAAAAGCCTTTCATTTCTACTCATCTCTTGAAGGCCTAAAAAAAGTAGCCTCTCATTTCTACTCATCTCTTGGAGTCCCTAAGAATATGCCTCTTCTCTCCAAATCTCCTCTCCTAAGAAATTTGAATACCTCTCTTCTCACAATCCTCTCATATTTCAAAAAAAACATATCTCCACTAAAAATACTCCAAGTGACAGGAGCTGCCCATCACTGTTGTTAACTTCCATTTTTCCTCTACCCTCTCACTTTAAACACTTTAAAAGGGGGGTAGATAGACTCTGGCCAACTGTGCGTTTTTTTTTTGGCATTGAATTTTGAGTAAAAGGAAAAATTAAATTGGAAATAAGTAAGATAGTATTAAAGGTAAAGGCAACCCAACTTTAAAAGTACTTCCATTGGAAAGAGCATGCTTAAAAACTTACAAATCAAAACACATTATAGTGATTTAAGTCTTGGTTAATTTATAAATATCATTTTAAAACCGAAATTTACGTTCCTAGAAGAACGCCATATTTGCTTCCCGGCATTTCGAGTTTTAAAAATAAGGATCCGCTTCTATGATTGGCCTTTAAGTGACCCAATAAAGATTCGCGAAACGAAGGCCATTCGAGTCGGCTGTCTGTTCGTAACTTCGTAAGAAGACCCGTAATTTTGTGATTTCTAACTTTCTACGAAAACATGCCAAATTGCGTAATTAATGAATGCAGTTTAGTTCTTACCTTCTAATTCTTCAAATCAACTTAAGATTCGGTTAATACCTAGTACTGTCTACTACTAGCTCAGCTGCCCGACCGACCTTCGGGTTAGTGTTCGCGCGCGGGATCCTTCGGAAGTAGCCTATGTTTCGGCCCGGCATATCTTATTTGACTCTAAAGAAATAGAGCGCGCTTATACCCACATCTATTTTCAGCTAGAGTCAAGTGACTTTAGGTGAGAAATAAACCAATCGGCGAAGCCGATCCTCAGCAGGCATCGAAAAGGGTATGAAAAAACTAAAATGGCGTTCACTAGAGATCACTTTTTGCTTATAATAAACGCAAATATCTTAATATCTACTAACTATTAAATTTTTTGCGATATGATATTAGTCGTTTTAATATACGCTCTATAATTTAAGACACACTTCTTTTTATCCCGGTCTGTACCTTTAAAGAGAAAAAACGAATTCTTTTAAAACAAGCGCATTATTTCAAGACTTTTAAAACAGTAACAAGAAGCTTAAAAATGACAATACAGAAGGGAAATAATTATTCAATTAAATTCCAGCATATCAGAATTCCCAATTGGGAGGGAAAAATTCTAATCCAAACGCCACTATTAGCAGGTATTATCCAAATGTCTTTTCGAACCCACAATCTGCCTTATTATATATCCCAACAACATCATCAGCTATAACATTTACAACTACGACAATTTCATCAACGGGAACCATTATTCAACGTCAACAATAAACTTCAGACTTGGACAACCAAGTGAAGGCTTTCCTGAGATGATTCCTCAACAACCATACTGGCTATATTGTACGACTGACCATCCCATGATGAGATATGGACCCCCTATGGGATGTGACCAATCTCAATCACCCCTCTATGCTTGGAATTATCATTACCATCATCAAGCCTATCCAGATAAATTTCCACAATGGATTAATCCACGAGTAAAAAATCCAGAAATTGGAGTCCTGATCCCAACTAGTTAGACAATGACGACGCCAGAAACCTCGAGTCAAGTCCCGTAAATTACGACACTTCAACCTCATGTTCAAACGTTAATTTCCCAAGTTCCACAGTTAACGAAACCCGAAACTTCCTCTAGTTGAGTGGGTTCCATCGCTACCGCAAGTACCAGTGGATCTATCTTAACATCAGGTGTTTCAAGGACCTTGCCAACGAGATGATCTCGTTGTTTGTGAAGAAAATTGATAATGAGTAAGAGACTCATTCAAATTCAATCTCAAAACATTCCTATAGATTACGCAATTGCGTCATTCCATGTGAAAACGACCAATATCCCCACGGTACTGACTCCGATTTTATTTAAACTCCACACATAACTAAAATTGTCATATTTAGTCGCAAATCCCAAGTTTCAAATCTTGTAATTTTCGGAGAAATGTGCTATGGAAGTTTCGTAGTAGCAGAGCTATTTCTTAAACCCATTAAAAATGCCAATTTTCTGTATTTAAATCTAAATAATGAATCAATACATATCTATGAAATAATTTGCACTTACTCTAGGCTTGGTGGAGATCAGTTAAAAAATATTAGGACCTCCTGTGAAAGAGATTTCTCAATATAAATTCATTAATTCGCCGAAAAACTCGTAGTGACCCCCAAAGTGGATAACTTTAATTGCTCAAAACTAACAGTTATTTTATTTCAATTGAAATAAAATGACTATAAATTATGTTTATTAATGTCCTTTATAGGAAAAGTCATTCATATTCGGCAACTGAGAAAAGGTTTCTTACGAAAACTGTCTCCGAAATAAATGTTTTTACGAAAAATGTTAGAACATGGTAGTGGTTTTAGTGTTATAACGCTTGTTGGGATTCTAATATTCAAAGAAAAAGCTAGTTCATTAGAAAGCTTAGATTTTAAGCTACAACATGCAAAAATAAAAAGTTTGTCTATAAGATTTTTTCTTGCCCAAAAATAATGCTCAATTATGGGATTTTTCTCATATTTGAGCGTACTAAATATTACTATTACAGTATTATCATAAATTATTGTTGAAGTTATATCTGAGATGGCTAGTTTCTATTGCGTGGCATGATTCATTAGAATTCGAATAAAGTATATACCTGCTACACTTTAACAGGGATTTCCTAGTTTAAAATTAAAAATTAATAAACTAGTATCTCATCCTTTACGTTCAGCTGGGCATCTTTCAAAAGAAGCTCGCGATAATACGGAACTATAGCACAGCGAACTGGATAGCTCTGTATTATCGTAAGCTTCTTTTAAAAGACGGCCAGCTGAACATAAAGGATGAGTTACTTTTACCTTCTTCAGACGAGGCGCAATTAGCCGTGGTTTAACTACCGAGGTTTACATAGCCCTCTCAGTTCAATAAAGCTAGGTTAATTGTGATTAAACCACAGTTAAATCTGATTAAACAGGCTAGATAGGCCTCGTCTGAAAAGGGTATTATTCAGAGTAAAAAACCGAGGTATGGTTCCCTTTTTATACCGGCTAAATGCCAAGAAATAATACAAAGGGCTAAACTATTATAGTTTTAAAGGAGTGTTCAATTTTACAATATATTATAAAACTAACACACGTAACTTCTTAATTTGTTCATCAAATAAAATTAATCATCTCAGATATAACTTTTACAATAATTGAATAATAATAGTGTAATAATAATATTGATGTACGTTCATTCTTGGCAAATAAATATGAGAATAATCCCATAATTGAGTATTATTTTTGGGCAAGAAATAACCTTATAGACAAACTTTTTATTTTAAATCTAAGCTTTCTAATGAACTAGCTTTTTCTTTGAATATTAGAATCTGAACAAGCCTTATAACACAAAATCACTACCATGTTTTAACATTTTTTTCGCCGATTTAATGAATTTATATTGACAAATCTCTTTCACAGAAGGAGGTCCTAATATTTTTTAACTGATCTCCACCAAGCCTAGAATAAGGGCAAATTATTTCATAGATATGCATTAATTCATTACTTAGACATAAATACAGAAAATTGGCGTTTTTAATGGGTTTAAGAAATAGCTCCGCTACTACGAAACTTCCATAGCACATTTCTCCGAAAATTACAAGAATTTTGATTTGAAACTTCGGATTTCCCACTTAATGTGACCATTTTAGTTATGTGTGGAGTTTAAATAAAATCGGAGTTGGTGCCGCAGGGACGTTGGTCGTTTTCACATGGAATGACCCAATTAGAATAAGCGAGAGAAATAGAGAAAATCAGAAACTAAGATTGTCAACTGGAACGATTACTACAAGGTCCAGAGCAAAACTTCCTTATGAAACTCGTGAGAAAAATGTACCATCAAAAAATACCCTTGGATGACAAAACAAGAAAAAACGAAAGCAGTGAGACCTGACATCATCTGCTTTTCCTGTAACAGAAGTGGACACCTAGCGAGAGATTGTCCATGTTCTGATTTTGGAAAACAAGTTATCAGAATATCTTGAACTTTTCAATTAGCAATGATCCGAAGGAGAAGAAAAGGAATTCCTGTTCAAGAGAAATTGAAGGAAATCGGAAATCTAGATCCTGGAAAGTAAATAAGAGACTACGTTCCTAAGCTACGATCTGTGGAATAGGCCATCCAGAGGTGAAGAAAAATTCCAAGGGAATATCGAGGAATGATTCAAGTGAAAAAGAAAGACTGAAAGAAATTAAAAAAACTCAAGTTTTATGAAGAACGATGTTAAAAAAAATTCTGTAAAAATTTGGTTTACTCTTTGGGGAAAGATGCAAACGGGTGTACTGCTCGAAGGTCATTTCTGTAAAATAGGTGACGACTCCTGTAGCAACTTATGGAATTTCTTTGCAAAGCTTCACCCCCCCCCCCCCCCCATATTTTTTGTATAAAAAAGATAGTAATGAGATAAGAAACAGATTGTTAATTGATTTCAAGAGAAATAAGATCTGCGTTCTCGAATAGAAAAATATAATAATATTTAGAAATAAAAGACTGAGTAAATGCCTAGAATAAAGTTGTAATTATTTACATAAACAATTAATCATCTCAGCACTCGGGGGAAAGTAGATAAACGTTAATTATAACGCAAGGATAATATAAGTAAACCAGGGGAAAAATTTATTAGATAATAAGATAGATTAAATAGAGAAACCCATTTTCCCCCAGTTACAATAAAAAAAAAACCATAGCTTCAATCAATGCATTTGGAAACTGAAACTAAAACATAACTTTCGAAGCTCGTGGTCACAGATTTTTAGAATTTTGTTATTCTTGGAGAGTCAGTTATTAGATAGCATTGGAATTGGAAAAACTTAAATTATACCATACAGGACCTGGGGGTGGGAGAAAACATTTTTATAGGCAGAATTTGAATAATGGTAAAGTTTATTTGCAGGAACTGCTGCCTATGGAATTTCAGATCTTTGAATTGCTTTAGAAATTTGAATTTGGAGTTAAAAGGGGTTGGCTTTGGCAGGGATTGGAAATCATGTGAAACTTGTCAATTGGCTTTGGCAGGGACTGTAAATCGTGTGAAACTGGTCAATTGGCTTTGGCAGATACTGGAAATAGTGTGAAACTTATTAGCTTTGGCAGGATTGACAATTTTTGGGATTTCGGAGGCTTTGCAAAAAGGTTAAGAATGGCGTTAGAGTGAGAGTAACGTTTATAAAACATTATCCGTTGGAGCTGGCCGGTATTGGCATTGAGTTTATTTCATTTTGCAGCCCTCTAATTTTTAGACGGAGAATTCAGCCAGGACAATTTAGTCATTTTCTATAATTTAGATAGGCTTATTTCCCCAATACAAACAAATACTAAAGGATAATATTTG
Source organism: Odiellus spinosus (assembly GCA_963920705.1). Taxonomy (NCBI): domain Eukaryota; kingdom Metazoa; phylum Arthropoda; class Arachnida; order Opiliones; family Phalangiidae; genus Odiellus; species Odiellus spinosus. The sequence goes on from OY987230.1 coordinate 4,487,944, forward strand.
TCAAAATAAAATGAGATTTTTCACTCAAAATGTAGAGCACCAAAAATCTTAAAAAATTCTATACTTTTAATAACTGTTTTGCAGCCTTGAAATGACAAAATATAAATATTGCAAATTAAAATCCCTGGTAAATTTTTTATCAGGGTGATTCAGATAAAAAACCAAAAAGCTTCTATGGAGGGATAAAATTAACGTTGAGCACGTGCGTCTGGCGCGTGTTTTAAGCGGTGGGCCGGCATTAGTCCGACTTATCATATGTCCGACCCTAAATAAGTCCGACAATTATAACTCCGACTGGTCGGACATATGAAAAACTCGTTAGTCCGACTCTCCGTTTATGCGACTCTGCGTTACTCCGACTCTTCGTAAGTCCGACTCAATTTGAGAGTCGGAGTAATGAGTTTTGCGTTAGTCCGACTCTCATTTAGTCCGACTAAATTTCAGAGTCGGAGTAACGAGTTTTTCGTTAGTCCGACTCTTCGTAAGTCCGACTAAATTTCAGGGTCGGAGTAATGAGTTTTTCGTTAGTCCGACTCTCCGTTTGTCCGACTCTTCGTGTGAGCACCGATGAACGACGGTTTTAAAAAAAGGGAAACATTTCAATGCCTAGTAAGAGACCGATTCATATCGGATTGTTTTAGTGTACTTAGAGATTTTCACTGACTAGATGCGAGCATTAAATAAAAAAAATCTATTAAATATGCTTTAGTATAATTAAAAAATAAGGTTTTAATAAGAGTTTAGATCACTTTTTGTGGAAGAACTATTAATTACAACATAATAAATCTTTAGGAAGAACTAATTTATAGATTTTGAAGGTGTTTCTAAAATAGCCTGTGATAAGTAAAACCACGCAGTTAAGTTTACTATATCTTCTCAAGTACAAGTTATGTACTAACTTTAGACTGTGAACCAATTTTTGATAAGCCATGCTTTTAGAAAGAAAGAGAATGTCGTGGCAGGCCATTGTTCAGCATTGTATCTTTGACGAGTTTAAGGGCCTTTCACACCAGCCAATCTTTAGCTCCAACTAGTTGGTACAACTAATCGGAGCAATTAGTTGGTCCAACTCCACCGTTCACACACTTAAAAAAATGTATAAAAATTTTCCTTCAATTTTTATGAACAGACAATCATTAAGGGTTAATGTGATGTCATAATTTTCGCCACTCAGTGTCTTTTTTTTTTTTTTTGCGGCTTATTTTTAAAAATTATGCGCGGGCGCCACCTAGCAGATATCGAGTGAAGAACTAGAGAGACTCAAGAGAGGTCAGACTCCTGGGTTTCGCGACATAGTTATCGTTTATTTAATTGCACTTGAGGATAAATAGAAGTTTAATTTCACACTTTTATGTGTTAACGTACCTTCAATTTAGAATTAAAACGATATGTCCACCAACCAGCCCAATCAAAAAGAAAATGGCTACCAGAAGACCAGGATTATTTTTATGACTGGAAACTAATTCCTATCACGTGACGGAGAGGTCTCTGATTGGTCAAACTCTTAAAGTTGGCGCGACAAGTTGCCATGAAATTGGGTCAGCAACCCAATTTTTTCAGGACAATTTTAATTTTGCCAACTCCACCAATTTTTATTCACACGGAGCAACTAGTTGGGGCAATTTGAGTTGCCACAACTAGTTGGAGCTAAAAATTGGCTGGTGTGAAAGGCCCTTTAGAAGAAATAGCATGCCAATATTCCCCAGCGACTCATTATAATAGACCAATTCATGTGGATATAGTTTCGTTCGAACTTCAAAATGAGGCGATGTTAAAAAATTTACGACTAAAGAAAAAAAATTTAGCCTTCGGAAAGTGATTTTGTTACTCTGGTTACTGTAGCTAGAGAAAATGTGGGGGGAATACCCCCTGGAGATAAGAAGATGGGTTTCATCAAATGAGTAAGCCGCGCCATGAGTAAAGGTTTTAAACTATTTCGAACTGAAAACGAATATTTTCCAAGCTTTTATAATTGGGTTACCACTTGTTGCCCAAAGGACCCTATATAAAGTATCCTAACAATTGTGAACAAGATGGTGCGTGGGGCTGCACAGTAGTTACGCTTCCTGACGACTTACAGCCACTGCCAAAGTTATGTGCACCTGTTTCTAATTTTGAAAGCAGAGGCATTTTCCAATTTTGCCTCGTTGAGTTTTTTCCACAAACCTCTCTGAACCTCCTTAAAGGGAGAGTGCAACTTAATAAAAAAAATATCAAAAAGTGATATTTGTTATTGATTCGTTATCGATTAAATGGACATAATCCACCAGCTAAAAAATTACAAAAAATATTAAACAAGAAATCAATTTCAAAATGAACATGGAAAATAAGGCTTAGCTGATTTCATGGATATTATCTGAATTTCTTCGCAGTAAAGGGTCATCGACCAATGCGTTAAGGCGAGATTTCCATGAGACTTCCAATATCATTTGATTGGTCGATGTCCCTTCAATGCCAAGAAATTCAGGATCTCATAAATAAGACTATTTTCCGGTAGAGTTTTAAATTTATTTCTAGTTTAATATTAGTTTATAATTTTTTTTTACTTGTTATTAGGCTGCATTCTACCTTTAAGGGCTTTTACTTAACGGGTACAAAAACTAAACCAAATATACTTTGGTGAAATATGATTTATATAAAATGTTAGAGGGTAATTTTACAAGTTTAGAGAAATTAATATTTATTAGTGTTGTTAATTTTCCGGAAAAATAAAATACCATGGAGTTAGCTTTGAATCATTGAATTTTCAAATTTTTTAATTGATAGAAAGTTAAATTGTTAATCATAGAGCAATAGAAATCAGTTTCAGACTTTACACTTTAGAATTTAATATAATTCGCTACAGATTCAATTTCAGCTTGTTATAGAACCTTACAGTACGACCGTTGGTTAGATAGACTCCATGGAACTTCATGCTTAAAGCGGCACACGCGAAGCGCTGAATCAAGCGAATGATTACCACTATCTAATTACTGTAACTGTAGCCTAAAGTAAAAGTGAAACTAAAACTGTTTCCAAGTCCCTTCAAATGAGATGAGTGAAAAGCCTACGACCCTCCCTCGTTTTTAGTGTGATTATAATGACCCTCAAAAAATACACTAGCGCGTTGGAGTCCTCAAAATATTATAAAATAATTTGGAAGAAACGGGACTTAACTGAAAATTTTCTTGTTTAATATTAATTGAAACTAGCAAAATCCGTGAAAAATCATGGGCATTTTGAAGATTTTAATTTATGAAAAGAAAAAAAATATAATATAACTTTATTCGCAAAAACCTAAAACTAATTTCAGATTACATAGGAATTTTCCAGAATTTTCTAGACCTCTCCAGACTTTTCTCGAACATTCTAGAATATTCTGGAAAATGTTTTGGACTTATGCACTATTGGTAATTAATAGTGTTTGATGACATTAAATTTAATAAACACTGCATTTCATATTTACAATCTTTATAAAATATTAAACCTCATGTTCAGGAGCAATAACGGTTCATTCCTCTGAAACTCAATAGGTCGAACCTACGTCGAACCTTGGAATAAGGTTTAAATATGATTTTTGGTATAAATTATTCAAAAGCTGGCTCATAAAACCTCTACAAAAAAAGACTATGAAATGTGGGTATTTTGTTTGGATTAATTGTAAATCATGAAAGTAAACTATTGCGTGATTATATTAAAGTAAACCTATATTAACTAAAACTTTTCACCAAGGTTTATAATTTTGCCAGGATTTTTTTTAACTAAAATAAACGGGGTGATTTCCGTTAACTGACATCCCCCAAATAGCGATAGTTATATATATGACATCGGGAATTCATAATAAAAAAATCTTTGATGGAGCATATATATATCCAAATGGTGTATTTAACCGGGTGTTTTCGTCAAATAATTAAAAGAAAACTGAAGAAAGCTTGTGAATTGTGAAAATTAATAGCCATATCGGCGCTTAGCCTAATTTAGTAATTGCAGTTATTAAACTTGAGAAAGACACGTAATCGCGCTGCGCGCTACAATCTATTACATTTATTTACCAAATATTATGTTATTATATTTCGATACTTAATTAAAACATTAATTTTATATTTATTTACTTAAAAAAATTATAAAAGAATTCAGAGGAGGGGACTTTTTACGTAAGAAATAAGAACAGATATTTCATTTTAGCTAATAGTATCCCTAAGAATTAATACGCATTATTATTTGTTAAAATTCTACATTTTAATGATAAAATCCACGAAATCCCCCCAAAAACGTAATCCCAAAACTTCAACATAATCCCCCAAACTTCAACGTAATCACCAAAAATATTACGTAACTCCGAAAAAAAAACATTAAAAAATCACATGATCCATAAAAACAAGTACTCCAATCATTACAAACAAATACATAATCCTGGAATATTTTCGTAATCCCGAAATTATTCACATAATTTTTTATTATCAGGTGTATACTTTTGCACTATATATAATATACACTATATACTATATATGCATATATATAGCATATATGCTATATAACTATAAACTACTAATTGAAACTTTTCCTGAATATAGATATCAAAAAATGCACCTTGAACATTTACGTGTTATTAAGGGTTCATGGCACAAGTGTTATCAGAAAATATGTTTTATAAAACAAAAAACTAGAACTGCTCTCGGTTTTTGATAATTAAAATATATTGAAATTAACACCTTCAAAATCTATAAATTAGTTCTTCCTAAAGATTTATTATGTTGTAATTAATAGTTCTTCCACAAAAAGTGATCTAAACTCTTATTAAAACCTTATTTTTTAATTATACTAAAGCATATTTAATAGATATTTTTTTATTTAATGCTCGCATCTAGTCGGTGAAAATCTCTAAGTACACTAAAACAATCCGATATGAATCGGTCTCTTACTAGGCATTGAAATGTTTCCCTTTTTTTAAAACCCTCGTTCATCGGTGCTTACACGAAGAGTCGGACTAACGAAAAACTCATTACTCCGACTCTGAAATTTAGTCGGACTTACGAAGAGTCGGACTAACGAAAAACTCGTTACTCCGACTCTGAAATTTAGTCGGACTTACGAAGAGTCGGACTAAAGGATAGTCGGACTAAAGGAAAACTCGTTACTCAGACTCTGAAATTTAGTCGGACTTACGAAGAGTCGGACTAACGAAAAACTCGTTACTCCGACTCAGAAATTTAGTCGGACTTACGAAGAGTCGGACTAAAGGATAGTAGGACTAAAGGAAAACTCATTACTCCGACTCTGAAATTTAGTCGGACTTACGAAGAGTTGGACTAACGCAAAACTCATTACTCCGACTCTCAAATTGAGTCGGACTTACGAAGAGTCGGAGTAACGGAGAGTCGCACAAACGAATAGTCGGACCTCCGTAAGTCGGACTAACGAGTTTTTCATATGTCCGACCAGTCGGAGTTATAATTGTCGGACTTATTTAGAGTCGGACATATGATAAGTCGGACTAATGCCGGCGAACCTTTTAAGCTAATTCCATTTTCTTCAAACTCGAGCGCAAGAGTTTTGAAAAAGAAATTCGATTAGCAAACGATCAATGTTAAATTTATTCTTCCACAGAAGCTAATTTTGATCTGAACCACCCTCATTAAGTGGCACAGCCATATTGAAAAAAAAAAAAAAAAAAAATAAATAAAATAAAAAAATCGGAACTCAAGAAATACAAGTCTTTTTCCGACGGTTTTCATAAGGGGTGGGAGTCAAGTTTTTTTGGCGGTTTGTGGACAGTCACGGTGTGATTTTTAACTCTAACATTGGCAACAGTGACTGCTGATTCGTAATAATGAATGAAATCATTTCCAAGTTTTAAAAGTTCTGACGGAATATACAAATTTTTCGATGATTAAGCTGCCCCTTTTCTAAAAATTAAATTTCTCTCAGGAATAAAAAAGCGTTTTTCTAATTATTTTTACTAGAAAACTGATGAATAACAGAGATCCTTGGGAAGTTTGATATCTTGTCATTAACGAGTTTATGCCAATAAGCGAAAGAGCTTGCTTCTTAAATTAGTTTGAAACCTCTTAGAGTCTGAATAAAATGCTTGATTCACCAGAGAATACTCAAGTCACTGTGTATATGCCACAAAAAATTCTGTTTTGTTATGGGAGTAATCCGTAAAACGATACTGATATTCAAAAGAAAGTTTTTTAGATTCTATTCCTTTGGAATAGGACATAATTCATAGTAAATTGATGGTGGGTGTTGATATTAACCAACTCCACTTATTATTGATTGAAGTTGTATTTAAATTAAAAATTTGAGAGCTTGAGGAGTGGGCTTTAAAGGGAGATGAGGAAAATTAAGTTTTGTTTATCAGTTCTGCTTTTAAAAATAATACTTGTTTTCTCTCCCCGACCCTGACTAAGATCGCACCGTGTGCGATCCCTAGGAGATTCTCCTTAATTGAATGCTAAAATCAAATTTGGTGTTTATTTGTACAATTTATAGACAGTATGTTTTACTACGCACGTTTCATTTTTTTCACCCTCCCTTTAAAGGGACTGTTGCGTTCGTAGAGCCTCTTTAAAGTCATTTTCATTTGTGATTAGCAGACGACATAAAGCAGACTTGACCATAAATTCAACAATTCAAGCCAAACCATGCGTGTAATGGAAAGTTATTTTCATTTGAAAAATTCTAGAGCAAAGTGCCCTTTAACGTGTTTGGAAATATTACTCCTACTCCACTAGATAACGTTTCACAATTGTGCCAAGAATCTTGGTATTACCTAAATAAAGTGGTTTGTAATGATATAATAATAGTTTTATTTGTCAGGTAGAGAAAGCTATACACTTATTGCGCCCTGACTATGCAGTGGGACATGATACAAGGAGACAGGAATAAAAAGAAATACACTTGGGATAATATACAAAATATATATACAGAATATACAGACAATAAATAATAAAACGAGAAGTGGAAATACTCTATAAACAAAAAAAAAATAAAAAAAAAAAATAAAAAAAATAAATAAAATAAAACTACTATACAAGGGTCAGGTCACACTAGCGCCAACCACGAAACTTATCAAGGCGTGCCTTGAAGGCAGATACTGAGGACCGAGCTTTGGTATCAGAGGGAAGATTGTTCCAAGCATTAACCACCCTTTGGGTGAAGAAGTTACGTCGGACCGAACTAGAACATCTTTTTCTTACAATCGTGGGGGCTTTACGCCCGGTCCATTTAACGGTGTAAAATTGACCAGGGGTTACATCGTAGAGGGTGTGAATAATTTTGAACGTTTCTACGAGGTCTGTTCGAAGAATGATGAATTAGTTCTGGGAAGACAAATTTTCTCTTGAACGTTTAGAGATACCTCTTGGGGGTTGAATAGGAGGGGGAAGTGCGCGGCTGTTGGTATTCTCACCATCTGCTCGCTGATTTAACATGTTTACCCAAAGTTCTTAAAACCAAAACCATGATTTTTCTGAGCAAAGAGAAGGTAGAGATTGCTTTAACTAAGTTATAAATTTTTTGTTGTAGATGGGAGTAGCTGATGAAATTTACAGTGGGTCTTTTTCGAGTGTTGATGAAATAACCGCTTGGTCTCAACATAGATGCGTTCCTTTAGTTCGGGAAATAACTTTTGATAATGCTGAGGTAATTTTTAATTATTTTATCATCTATGATCGTTTTCTTTTCTTTAGTATATTAACGAAAATAACTCTTATGTTTTTATTAGGAATTAACTGAGGAAGGATTGCCATTTTTAATTCTGTTTCATCATCCTGATGACAAGTCTAGCATTGACCTTTACAACAGAATCATTCAGGAAGAATTGTTGGGTGAAAAAGGTATTTTCGATATAATTTAATTAGTGGTGGCTAGTAGCTTAACTGATATGACCAAATTGATGAATCGTAACTGATAAATATAGTTAGCCATTGTTTTATCATTATTTTGGGAAATTTTTGCACGGTATTTCTAAGAGTTTTGCTTGCATCAGGGAAGAGACTTTCACGGAAGCTCCTCCAGAGCTACCAGTTGCATTAAAGGGACCAGGAACCGGGTTCAGAAGATTTAGTTAAATAGATTTTCGATTTTTTTTCTGTTCCATATACAGCTAAAGAGGATAGAAAATGTAGTAAATAGATTAGTGATTTGAAAAAAATTCCTAAACCCTTTGGAATAGGATGTCGCAATAATGTGGAACCACTATGAACGAATAATTGGCTTTGTAGCCTCAGCTTTCAACTTGTTGGCTTATTATTTCAATTAGAAAATTAAGTTCTTACTTTTGATATAAACTCCAGCAAACCTTTACCAACTTTGGGTTACCATTCTTGTCTAATTTCGATCCCGTAAGAAGTAGTTTATTGGTTTGAATTACTAAGACAAGGAACTATCTTTTGATAGTTCTAAATAAATTCCTACTTCTGATAGTTCAGAATTGGTTCGGAAATGACAATGGACGTATAATATGAACAGTTAGGAATGGACGTATAATATGAACAGTTAGGAATGGACGTATAATATGAACAGTTAGGAATGGACGTATAATATGAACAGTTAGGAATAGACGAGTAAATTTCGCGCTAATGGTTTGGAATGAAAATAATGGCAAGAAGACGGCAGACCGACCTCCCCTATGCTATAACAGGCAGCCCAGTGGTCCTATAATTCCTGTAAAATCCTATATTTTCAAACGTGTCCTATATTATCCTGTATTTCTTTGAAATGTCCTATAAATTCCTATAATTTTGAGTTAATAGATATTTCAGGATCAATATTTTTCTCTGCCCCATCAAAAATTTTACCGTTTTGCATAAGCAGACCCTATTAGCTAAGATTTATATATATCGCTTCTCACAATTTGAGCCAGCGCTACCTAAAGGGGTGGCGGGGAGCTCAACCAAGCTCTTAACGGTTTCAGGGCAGTTCAATATCTAAACAAATTCAACTGCGATGTAAAATATCATTTTTTAAAAGGTATTTTTTGCTGAAGTTTGCCGTATAAAATCCGTTATTTGAGATACTTTTCGTCCTATATTATCCTATGAAACCTAATTTTGTGTCCTGTATAATCCTATATTTTGGGAAAAATAATCCTATATTTCCTATAAGGAATTGAAATTTATGGCTGGGCTCCCTGCTATAAAAATCCGTAGTTTGGGCCTTTGTCGACTATTATTTTTTAAAAAGAACACATTCTTAAGAGCATGTAACAACTCCGATAAATATAATAAACAAAAACATTGTCTATTGACTAACCTAACCTAACCTACAGTGACATGTTTTCAATAATAGTCGACAAAGGCCCAAATTCACGATTTTCATAGTATTTTGAGGGGGGTCGGTCTGCCGTCTTATCCCCAAAATAATTTTGACCGAATGGTTGGGAATGAACTAATAATTTTCACCCCAAGTGTTAGTAATGGACAAATATTTCTCGTCCGAACAGTTAGAGGAATGGACAAATAATTATCGCTCGAATGGTTAGGAGTAGATTTATTATTTTCGCGCGAACTGTTAAGAATGGACGAATTATTTTCGCGCGAACGGTTAGGAGTGTACTAATTATTTTCACTCGAATGGTTAGGAGTAGACTAATTATTTTCGAACAAAGATTTAGGAGTGAAAGAATTATTTTCGCGCGAACGGTTGAGAATGGACGAATTATTTTCGCGCGAACGGTTAGGAATGGACTACTTATTTTCGCGCGAACGGTTAGAAGTGGACTAACTATTTTCGTGCTAACGGTTAGGAGTGTACTAATTATTTTCGCTCGAATGGATAGGAGTAGACTAATTATTTTCGAACAAAGATTTAGGAGTGGAAGAATTATCTATATCTAGATGTAAGAGAAGGATAGGCTTCAAAAATTTTGGAAAGACGGTAGAACCTGAAAGGCTAGGCTGAAATTAGGGTAACATTTCAGGCGTTTTTCCAGAATCAATTACAATTTCGAATGAATGACTGAAGATCGAGAAGGGTTCAAAAGTGTTGCAGCGATGTGGGTGGGAAGTGTTTGGAATAGACGAGTCATTTCGAATCTTCAAGTAATTTATAGTGAAAAGTTCGAAATGGACGAATAGTTTTCGAATATTCGTAAATTTGTCATCTGCAAAAATACTCAATAGCCAATTATGGAGCAGAGTTAATACGAAAAAAATATAGTAAAAGGGCTTACCGAAGCAAAAACTATAATCTATCCATTACTGACATAGGCAAAGTCAGTGGGATCTTCCCCTACGTTTTATATCTTTATCTGAACACGAATGGTCAAGTATTTTATAGTGAAAAGTTCGAAATGGACGAATAATTTTCGAATATTCGTAAATTTGTCATCTTCAAAAATACTCAATAACCAATTATGGAGCAGAATTAGTTAATAAGAAAAAATATCTATAGTAAAAGGACTTACTGAAGCAAAAACTATAATCTAGCTATTACTGACATAGGCAAAGTCAGTGGGAGCGTCCCCTACGTTTTATATATTTATCTGAACACGAATTTCATCACAAACCGTAATTATATTTCCATATCTGCGCACGTTTTTTTGGAACTGATAACTGTCATTAACTGAGATCATCATATCCATTGTGGTTCGACCATCCACTGAACTGTCTGAGTTAATTAAAAAAAAAAGGGTATCATCGGGTACTAGTGCTTCTCATTGCTAATGCTAATGACAATGATTGATAAGGTTTATGAATCAATAAGAAAAGGGTGCCCGAATGGGTTACAAAAGGCTTAAAACAGAAGCTTAGCTGACGTTATAATAATAGCTTATAAAATTATAAAGAAATTTTTTGTTAGATAAACAGTAGATAGATGACAAATATCAATTGAATTCCAGTTAATATAGAGAAAGGTAATTTGAATAAAAATTAATGCTTTTATCGGGTATGCGTGCTTCATCGTTAAACAAAGATTTAAGTAATGAAATATAATAATAATAATAATATATGATTTTATTAAGACTCCATAGTTACAAGGATTTAAGATTGATAAGGTATATGAAATAATAGAGAGATAAGTGCCTGAATGTGTTACAGAAGCTTAGCCAAGCTTTATAAATTACTTCTAAAATGATAAACTAAAATTTCATTCACTGGGTTCTTCTACTCGGGTAGTACTCTTCAGCCCTTAAATTTTGATTATTATAATATAGCAGGAGTAAAACGTTAAATTCACCCTAAAGCCTGTATAAAGGGTTAAGGATTTAGTTTGGAAATATGATTGGCTTCAGGAAATTTAAATTTACAAAAATTTAATGGAATAATGAAAAGGAAAGTTTGATTTTTATTTTCATCCCTTATATAAAACTGAATAATCCGTAGAAATACAACCTCCAGTTGAGGTTGTATTTCTTTCTCTGAACATGAATTTCATTAGAAACTGTAATGTTATTTCCCATATACTCACCACACTTTTTGTCGGATTGATAACTGAAATCGTCGTCTTTCCATTTTCATTTCCTGGCAACCGTTCACTGAATTAGTTATTAGAGGGAATGGTCGTTAGAAAATAAATTTAAGAACCCTTTTATCGGGTGCAATGCTTCTTTAGATAAACAAAGATTTCAATAATGAAACAGTGATTTATGAAGTAAGAGAGAAAGGTACCTGAATGGGGAAAAATGTTTAAAACATAATGGTAGCTTGGATTTATTTATTGCTTCTAAAATTCTAAGCAAAAATTTTGATTGTTAAACAGTAGGAAGATAAGGAAACGACCAATTTAAACATATATAACTAAATAATTCGAGAAATATTAGGATTCATATGTTTCACAATATATAAGTTTAACAAATGTATATCAAAATAGACTTTGTAATGAACATAATTAATAACCGATTTAGGAATAATTGTTGCATTCGCGTAGATAAAATGGCCCTCGTTAGTCAATGTTTGACTACACAACGGACAGATTAATGTTTACGCATGAGATAAACCCAGCAATCACTATTTCCCTCCCTCAGCTCTTTCCAGTCAAGCTAGACTCGAGTCCGTTAAAATATTTCAAAACATTTGTTGTTTAGGTGTTAACTTCAACTCTATTGGGCTCGATTTTCAGTGAAAATGTCTGTTCTGTTTAAATGTAAAGAAATACACATATTTAAAAAGTTCACAACTTTATACAAAAATAGCCTTGGGCTCGATTTTCAGTGAAAATGTCTGTTCTGTTTAAATGTAAAGAAATACACATATTTAAAAAGTACACAACTTTATACAAAAGCGTTGCGTAGAGATTGGCATTGAATAGCCTTGAAATTTTATATAGTTAGGATTGTTTTATTTATTTTGATATTTCAAACTAACTCACATTTAGAAGTTTGTTTCAACTGACAAAATAAATCTAAAACAGGCAGGCATACTGTTTATTTTTAAGGGATACAGAATGGAATGTAGGTCATTAGACCAGGAGTATAAAAGAAAGTATAAAAGTGTGAAAGAGTCCATGCTAATAATGTTAAAGTTCACGAACAACAAGATTTCACAGCCAAAGCCCCAACCTGGCAGTGGACTTCCTAACTCGCTTTACTTAAATATTTTGTCTGTCTTTTGATTTTAAATTCGAATTATAAGTTTAAAAGTCCTCACTTTCACGTGCAAAACGCACATCTCAGCCTCTGAAATTAGTTCCAGAAGAGAGAGTAGGAATAGGTTTGGGACTATAAAATGAATTCACTACTCACGTGATTAAAGGGGTGTATCAATTCCCGTAGTTTCACACCAAAACTTGGTTGCTCGTGGGATTTTCAATACGATTCATGCTTCTCCAAAAGAGAGTTCTTATACTGGGTGTTTCTGATAAGTCTGCGATAAATTAAGTGGTTGGTTTTCTGTTCAAATTGTGTAGAAATGCTCAAAGAACATGGTGTGTAAAAATTTGAGGTACCTCTGTAGCATCAAAATTTGTTCTCAAAACATTAGAGTGCGACACTTCATTGTAACTATCCAGCTCGTTTAAAATTATGTCACAGTTTCTAATCTGCAACCCGAAAAAGGCTACTGCACTCTTCGCCAGCAGAAGTGAATTAAAAATTTTATGTAAATACAATGTTTCATTAGAAAAATTGCTTAAAATATCCGCCATTGTCATGAATACAATAACGAGCCGGCCTTTCAAAGGACTCTGACTGGTTGGAAGAGTCCTTTTGTATATTCCCGATTTTTTTTTCACAACATTCAGTTACTCTTCTTCGCAAGTCTTCAATATCACAGACTTCATCCTTGTACACTGTCCTTAAAATCACCCCAAAGAAAAAAAATCTCATCCTCAGATCTGACTGGCAAAGCAACCCTTGCCGGAAAAAGTTAGTCTGATGTGAAGAGGTCCTCAAGAACACTTCAAAGGTCTTGGGGAAGTCTTTAAGACCTCACCAAGAATTCTTGACATAATGGAAGACTTCCCCAAGACCTCTTAAGACTACATAAGGCACCCGAAAGACTTCTCCAAGACCTCTTAAGACTAACTTTTTTTGGTAAGGGTACATGTCCTTCACGTCCAAACCACCTTAAAGGAAACGTAACGTCAAGAAGTTCTGTAATTCATAGGCTGAAATGTGGTGGTGGCGGCCTGTAATGCATAAACCATGTGTCACATAGCAGACTTGCTAACGGTATGCCCTCTATAGATCTGGTAAGGTGAGATACCAAAAATAGTCTAGAAGAGGGTTCCTGAGGAGGAATGGCCTCTGAAAAGCTAAAAACTATTTCGTAAAATTCTTTTCGTCGTTCCCCTTGCCTATTAGCCATAGGAAAAAGTTACATGTTAGTAGTATGCAAAGTCGCCATAAAATAGTTGGTGCCTGCGGACACAGTGAGAGAAGAAATAATTTTCCAGCCCTCTGCCTATGCTAGACCCTAAGTCTTCAGGCCCGAGATATTCTCTGAGAAAGATTACTTCATTAAATTGAATTTTTATTGGCTGCCTATATCATGTGCCTTTAAGGTGTTTTCTACAGACAGCGGCAGACTGACAGTCTAGTCACCTTTTTTATTTTTGGAGATGCTCGTCACCATTTTGTCTGGGTGGCAGAAAATGCGGACCTAGCCGAAAATCTGCACTGAATTGCTGTTAATGACTCCTAAGCGTGAGGGTTTTGTTGATGGTGGTTGTGCATATTCAAAATGCCATCATGAGAGAAAGTCGCCTGATCCGTTACTAAAAGAATTAGGGGGAATTGTTGGTCTAGCCAAAAACCATTGCAGGGCTCCCAGACCACCTATAATACCTATAATTACCTATAATCCTGAAGTGATCTTATATAAACCTATAATTTCACTTTTTAACCTATAATACCTATTTTTTAGGGAATTTGTTCAATTTCGGTGATAAAATTCGAAAGGAATGAACTATATAACTATACTTTTGCTTGAAAAAGTGCAAATGATTGCAAAAAACCAAGCTGTGACAGAAAGGTTTCCTCTCCTAGGTCACTAGTAATTATTACTCTATTTTTTTAGAGGTTAAGTAGACTTGTCGAGAGGGGCGTGAGTATCTAGTAGTGCCAAAGAAAGGCAGAGGGGCAGGTCTAGAGGCTATAGAACCGATATCGCATAACATGTCAGCGAAACCTACCTTTCAAACCCATATTTTTCGAAACAAAAACCTTTAAAAAGTCCTATAAAGTGATATTTTTGGACCTATAAATTACCTGTTTTTGGTTTTTAAAACCTATAATACCTATAATTTTTTCTCGGCTATGCGCTGGGAGCCCTGCCATTGACATAATTCAATATGTCTAGGATTATTTGCAGGATTATGAGCATGAACCTTTAGAATGTGATACGATTGAAAATGATGTGCTCGGATAATTCTCCAGACATAAAAGTGATTAACTCCTAAATGGCGTACTTGTTGAAGGGTCTTCTTCGGTAATGGTAAGAACATCATCCCCAATGGCCGAAAGGGTTTAGGCTGTATATGCCCTGCCTCTTTTGACCGCCTGCCTTTACACTTTCAACAAAACGTTACTTAATAGCAAACCACCATCCATTATCTACATTGGCGTGCAATAAAAAACTATCTAGAAGCGTCTAATTGCGTAGTTGTTTTTATTCACTTACGAGGCATTTTGAATATGCACAAACACCATGAGTGGCGCCAATAAAAGCCACATGCTACCATTGTTAAGAGTCACCAATAGCAATTCAGTCTAAATGTCTGGTGCGGTATTGTTGGCCATCACTTACTGGGTCCGCATTATCTGCCACCCAGACTAAATGGTGATGAATATCTCACGTTTGTAAGAAACCCCTTACCCGATCTACTCCACAACATACCGTTACACTTCTACATGACATGTAGTTTATGCATAATAGAACACCACCACATTTCAGCCTTTGAGAGAGCATATAGCTGCTACGTTTTTAAGGTGGATCGAACCTGTTGGGTGGAATTCAACCCATATAATTTTTTTCTTTGGGGTCATCGCAACGACATAGTATACAAGGATGATTTCCGTGATGTTGAAGACTTGCGAAGAAGAATAATTGAAGGCTGTGAACCAATCATGAATATGCCAGTACTCTTCCAACCTGTCTGAAAGACCAACTCGTGCTTGTATTCTTGCCCATAGCGGAAATTTTGAGCTATTCTTATAAAGAAATATTGTTGACCTGAATAAAGAGAGAGAGAGAGAGAGACAGATAATTATGAAACTTTTCATTCGATTTACATACCATTGTAAGAATACTTCTAATGTTAATGCACGTCTCTTGTTGAAGAGTACAATAACCTTTCCAGGGCTGTAGGCTACAAAGAATGGTGTCAATTTTAAACAAGCAGGTTAGGGAAAATAATTGTTGCACCTTTTTGTTGACTATTTCATAATTTAAGAAGGGGGGGGGGGGCGTATTTTAATGGTTTTAATCTCCATACGACAAATTTTTACTATGTTCTTGGAGTATTTCTACTCAATTTGACAAAGAGAATCTACCCCTTAATTTATGGCAGACTTATTGGAATCACCCTTTATTTTCCATTCATTCTCTTTCAGTTCTCAGTATTTATTATTTATTTATTTTGGTTTTTTGCGCTAGATACCATAAACTTTTTAACGGCGGATGGAGTTAAATTTTCACATCCATTGCACCACCTTGGCAAGTCTCAAACTGATTTACCACTCCTTGCGATTGACAGTTTTAGGCACATGTACATGTTCAAAGACTTCAATGATATTAAGTAAGTTCTGTTCTTGGTAGGATTTTTTTTTTATCATGTTATTGAAAACACTAATTACGATTTCCATTTGGTAAAATTTTTGCAACCATGGAGCAATAACAAGGATAAGTTAAGGTTTATCAACAATAACAGGATTCAGACCAAAATTTAAAGTTTTTATATCCGTGACTTTTGCAGGTTATCTCTGACCAATTTCGCCACTATCCCTGACCATTTTTCCATTTATTTATATAAAAATATCGAAAAAATTATCTTTTCATTGGCGATGCATACTGTGATTTGGTTGGCTAAAAAAATCCCAGATTTCTACTGTTTCTAAAAAAAAAAATCCCGACCCTGATTGGTTTAGGATATCCAGGTCTGTATAAACCCTGGATAATAGTCCAGGAGCTCGCGGGAAAAAATGGAACCATTGCCAACCAAAGGTTTGACGTTATAGGAAGAAAATGTATATAGAGATCCCAAAACTGGCCGTCTGATGTTCCTAAGTGGTAGCTTTAATTAGTGAAAATTAGCAATTTATTGACTTCTACCAAAATCATTCCTTTGCCATTGACACCCAAAAATGCTAAAAGAAGCAATAATGGCACATCTGCCACCCAAACTGGCGGCAGACACAGTCAAAGTCGCCCAAAAAACCAACTTTCTTCTACCAGGACGCAAACTACCTAAAATAAGAGTCATTTGTAGATAAACATATATTTGCCTGCTGACTTAAATGTGTACTTTACTCTAAGCAGGCCCAGAGGAAATGGGCCACCGAGTTACTAAACTTGTCTCCGAGGTCATTTGTGTTGGAATCTTTAATTCGTGTTGGAATATATAATATACTATATAATTTCGCATTCATAAAGTAATAGTCTCGGTAATTTAATATTAGGGTCATTCCATATGGTTTCACCTAGGCATGCAACCATGGGTCGGCAGATCTTAATGAAATTTGGTACACTTGTTTCTATGCTTAAAAAACTAGGATTCCCAGATTTTAAGAGGAAAATAAAAATAATTGAATTTATGACGAAATTTAGAGTAAACCCCCAAGAGTTTTAGAACGTCAGCGAAAAAAAAAATTATGCTCTTGCGAAAATAGCAATATCTTACTGGCGTTTCGGTTGATTCTTTGGAATTTACTCATGTTTATAGAGTAAAAGGCGAGGAATCCGATGGTCATCTCGGAAATGGTGTAACTCTTTTAGTTTTTTGGTTTCAAATTTTTCAAAATTTCGCGGGGGTCCTATACTGTGACGTGTGACGTCATGTGGCCCAACTTTCAAAATTTTTATTTTCACTTTATTCACGACCCCGAGGTCACATCTTTCACCTAGTATATATTTGGTTCTTGGTATTTGTTTCGTATCTAACTGCTAATCACTAATCAAAAATAAAAATTTCAAATTTTTGCAGTTTTTATATTTATATTATGTACAGGGTGTTTCGAAAATGGCGGTAGGATCCAGCTCCATTGGGTTCTATGGGCCATTGTAAGACGAAAATGTTCTATGACATTTTGTCCTACGGGGCGCCCTTTAAGAGTTTCAATCATTCCATCATGATGCATTTAATCCAAATTAGGAGTTTCAGATAGATTACCAAAAATCTGCTGTCTAAGATGGAAATTTAGTCAAATTCTGCGATTTTGAGATTTAGTTTGTCGACAAGGCGCAATTAGTTGCATAATCTTTTAAGTAGGTTTGCTAAGATGTATATTCTCGTGGCTTTTTTTGTGATTCCTGTAAATTCGTCGTGAATTCTCGCGAAATCTTCACGAATTCTCGGGAATTCTTCGCTAACTCTCGCGAATTCTAGGGGAATTCTCGCAAATTATTCAGGAATTCTTTGGGAATTCTCGCGAATTCTTCGGGAATTCTCACATATTACAGATGACTACTATTGTTGTTGCCAGATAAGAGTAGAAATCAGACAAAGGGCCTAGCCGGATAAGATAGTGAAAACTGCCTTTGAACGAATCGAAACAAAAAAAATAGTCCCATAATAAGCATGACTAATGGTGGTTATATTATGTGTTTTTTCGTTTTTTGGCGATATATATATTTTCACTAAATCGAATATACTTTTTTTTTAAATTAAAAGTCTCTGGAAGCCCTACAAGGTGGTATTTTTTAAAAAAATTCATGCTCAAAAGCAAATTTTTTACAAGTGTTTTAAAATTTAAAAAATTATTTAAAAAAAAAAAAAAAAATATGGCCTCCTCGAAAAAAAATATAATGTGTATTTTGGTAAACTTAGATTTTTAAAATTAGTGGAACGATGTCAAAAAAAATAAAAACTGAACTTTTGGCCATATTTTAAATACGAGACGGTCATACGTATTTATCATTTATTTATAGGAAGGCGGGTTTTCACGCGCCAAACTTTTTCATCGTGCGCGGCACTTACCTTATTTATGCTAAAGTGATTAAGGTAACAACTTTTTGAATTTAATTTAAACATGCACTATACTACAAACGTTGATATATAAAAATATATACCGTGAAAATTGGTTAGAAAAAAAAAGATAGTAGAGTGCATAATTTTAGAATATCATAATTAACAAATAAGTTTATTTCTAGAACTTTCCCGACCTTCCCGACTACAACATTCGTAGTATAGTACGTGTTAAAAATAAATAAAACAGTTAACTTTTAAAAATGATTATTTTAAAATAATATTTTTTAATAGTTATTATCCAACCAAATTCCATTTCAATACCAACATACGTTATTCTTGTACAATAAGCTTACGTTTGTGATTTCTTTCTACAATATATGATTAAATTAGAAAGGTCGCGCCCTTTGAATATTGGCGCCTTGAGTTCTGTATACATGTATATGAACTTTATAGAGTTCATTTTTCATTTTGATAGATTATTCCAATTTTTTTTTAAATAGTAAACTTAATCACTTTAGTAATGTATAAATAAGGTAAGTGGCACGCGCGATGAAAAAGTTTGGCGCGTGAAAACCTGCCTTCCTATGAACAAATGATAAATACGTATGACCGTCTCGTATTTAAAATATGGCCGAAAATTCAGTTTTTGTTTTTTTTTGACATTGTTCCACCAATTTTAAAAATCTTAAAAAATTCAGGGATCAACTATGACCCAAAATACACATTATATTTTGTTTTCGAGGAGGCCATATTTTTTGTTTTTTTTTTTTTTTTTTTTTTTTTTTTTAATAATTTTTTAAATTTTAAAACACTTGTAAAAATTTGCTTTTGAGCGTGAATTTTTTTTTTTTAAATACCACCTTGTAGGGCTTCCAGAGACCTTTAATTTAAATTTGGCCAAGATATCGCCAAAAAACGAAAAAACACATAATATGTTGTCTTTTGAGCTGAAAATTTGCACATAACCACCATTAGTCATGCTTATTATGGGACTATTTTTTTGTTTCGATTCGTTCAAAGGCAGTTTTCACTATCTTATCCGGCTAGGCCCTTTGCCGTTTTTAGTTAGAGTTAGGCTCGTATTTATTAAATTTTGGATTGAAATGCGTAGAATTGTAAAAATTCAGAAGCGATATGATTATTATATTGAAACTGTAAAATTTATTACGCAAAATGCTGGTTCATAAAAATTTATGTAAACCAATAGCTCTGTTTAGCAACTAGCATTGATGTTGGTTGGGCTGTGTGTGCTGGCTCGTGGTTAAAATGTTTTCTAGAGATTTAATAGGCAATGGCATAAATTATAATTTGCCTATCGACAGCCAATTTGTTTCTCTGACAACAGGAAATGAACGGAAAATAATAGAAAGACGTCTCTCTGCTGGCTTTTTCACGAATAACGACAAATAATGTTTAGTGATAGACTTTTAGGTTTGTGAAAAGCTACCTATCACTCAAAAAAGTGACATAAATGAACGACCTAAATATTTTGTTAGAAAATAAGCCAATATTAAAATTGGTGAGTGGACCATATTTAAAAAAAATAGATAACCCTGGATTCTTAATAGGATTAGTACTTGATTTTTTGTATTTAACGGGATTGGGGGAAAAACAGGGAATATTCATGCAATTCAGTCCACATATGCCCAAAATTGCATTAATCGGCCAAAGGTGTTGGTGTATTATGCAATAGAGGACTGCAAAGGCTTTGGGAGAATGTCAATCACTCTGAAAGCCGAGGCTCTCCCTCATTTTTGGGCAGGGTTGGAGTTGTGTCAAATAAATAAATTAGCATTGGGTGGCTTAGGGAATATTGCCTCTAAAAGGAATTAAGAGTCGGGAAGGAGTGGAAATGTTATTATATATAATTCTGGAGTTGGCTGGTATTGGGTTATTGATGGATTTAGTTGGGAGTTTTGTTGGCGTTGGCATTTGTAATTTCGAAATGGAGCTGGTAGCGTAGGAAGCAAGCTTTTGGGTCCCTATTCCAGTGCTAGTTGTGCAAAAATAAAAATAAAAAACATTATCGTTGGAGTTGGCCGGTATTGGCATTTCCTTTTGCAGCCCACTAATGGAGGTATAGTGGGAAGGTGAGAATGCCACAGGGTGACCAGACTTCCTATTTTTTCAATGCCTCCCTAAAAATTTATAATTCAAGGTTTCTCCTATATTTCCCTATTTATTCACTTTTATCAGGTTATTCATTTTCAAATGAAAGTATAATTTAAAATTTCCCAAAACTAAAAATTTTCCACCGAAGGCATAAAATCAAAAACTGAAGAGATTTTCCCTGGTCACCCGAATGGATGACCCATTTGCATTATACAAGCTGATGAAAACCTTCGACTCCTTGTGAGGGGTGCTGTACAACTTTTAGTTTCAAGTAATGCGGCCCAAATCTCTTTGTTATACTTGTCTTGATTCGAAGCAGTTTGAGGCAACCTGACAGGCCTAGTAGAAGAAAGTTGGTCTTAAGCGTATTAAGGGCGACTTTGACTGCCTGCATCTTCCGCCAGAGGGCTTACAGTTTGGATGGTAATTATTGCTACTATAAGACTTTTTGGGTGTAATGTTAAAGAATCATGCTGTTAGAAGAAAGTCTCTAAATGGCCATTTTTCACTAATTAACGAGTGCACTATTTAAACCTGTCACTTACGAACGGCAGACGGCCAGTTTTGAATTCTCTATGTACAACTTTCAACCTACATTGGTAGAAGATAGTTTGCTTTTTTTCTACGCGGGCTTTTGGACTATAATCTATAAAGATTATATAGATTGGAAACTGGCCTTCATTGCTTCATTGTTGCAATAAAAATTTACGAATGAAAAATCGTATTACTCTATAGCCTTTTTGCAACTGGGTCATTCCATGTGGTTTCACCTATTGCCACCATTGGGCGGCAGATGCATTTAAAAATTTACACACTTGTTGGTATACTTAAAAGCCTACAATTTCCAGATTTTCATTTGAAAATAATAAAAAACGAATATTTGGCAAGGTTTTGAGTAAACACCGACGATTTAAATATTTTTCAGCCCTGACAAAAATAACAATAACTTTTTAGGGTTATTCTCGTGAAATTTTCCACACTTACGCATTAAAAGTCTAGGAATCTGACCTTCATCTAGAAAAACGTCCATCTCTTTCACAATTACACTAGTTATAAATAAATTAAAATTTAGCCGTTGTCCCACACTACGACGCGTCGTGTGATCCAATTTATTTATTTTTTTATTTTACAATTTTTCAAGACCCCAAAGACACCTTTCTTCTTCTTTATGATAAAATTAGTGTTTTTAATTGTTTCATCTTTAACTGGTAACGAAAAAAAAAAAAACGAAATTTAAGATTTTGAGAATTTAATTTATTTATTCTGATAAAGTTATTTAGAAATTTGAAATAATAGATATTTTTTAGGCTTTTAAGTTTTTTACATATGTATAACTAAAACAGGGTGGTCAAACCCATTAGAATAGCCACACTTCTAATGTTAGTTTAACCTAACCTAAATGCGAAACTTTTTCATTTTTCATGCCATACTCCATGTTTATTTAAGTTTGGAATCCTCCGTGCTTATTTAAGTTTGGAATCCTCCGTGCTTATTTAAGTTTGGAATCCTCCGTGCTTATTTCAGTTTGGAATCCTCCGTGCTTATTTCAGTTTGGAATCCTCCGTGCTTATTTCAGTTTGGAATCCTCCGTGCTTATTTCAGTTTGGAATCCTCCGTGCTTATTTCAGTTTGGAATCCTCCGTGCTTATTTCAGTTTGGAATCCTCCGTGCTTATTTCAGTTTGGAATCCTTCGTGCTTATTTAAGTTTGGAAGCCTCCGTGTTTAAGTTTGGAAGCCTCCGTGTTTATTTAAGTTTGGAAGCCTCCGTGTTTATTTAAGTTTGGAAGCCTCCGTGTTTATTTAAGTTTGGAAGCCTCCGTGTTTATTTAAGTTTGGAAGCCTCCGTGTTTATTTAAGTTTGGAAGCCTCCGTGTTTATTTAAATTTGGCATCCTCCATTTTTTTACTTTTTTAGTATTTTTTGTTTAATTGTACGTGACTACATGTTTCTTGGTTTGAAAATAATTTAAAACGTAAGAGTATTTTAGGCATGGTGGCGTTGCCCTGCTGCCTCTGAAATGTACACAATTATTTTATAACAATTATAATCTAGGTTCGAATCCTATCTGGGGCCAAGAGCGATTTTTTTTTTTTTTTTTTTTTTTTTTTTTTTTTTTTTGTTCCACGGATGGATGAATTAAATTATTTAAATTAAAGCAATTAACGTTATTTATGCGTTAATTCTGGTTTAATCACATGCTTTTCATTAAGACGTATGTTTTGGTCTTTTTAACGATTTTCGTTTTCTTGCGCAACACCAACTTTTGACGCCTCTGAAATGTACACAATTATTTTATAACAATTATAATCTAGGTTCGAATCCTATTATGCGTTAATTCTGGTTTAATCACATGCTTTTCATTAAGACGTATGTTTTGTTCTTTTTAACGATTTTCGTTTTCTTGCGCAACACCAACTTTTGACGCCGATGCACAATTGAGAAGCAACACCTCCCCTAGGGGGAGTGTGGTTAAAAACGAGCAAAACGCTCCTTGATTTTTTTTTTATAAATGAAACTTTTGTGTTATGCAATAAGATAGACAAAACACAAAGCATATTTTGTAGTGGCCATTAAGAGAAAAATGTTTTCCAAATGTTTCATGAAGTTTAGTTGAAAATCATCTGCTCGACTTAAGCCACTCACCATATGTTATTATAAATTGCGGCAACATATTTTCCAAGAATGCCATCATAGATAAACACTGAAGTAATAATTTTGTTGGCCCATTGAAAAAATTGTATTGGCATAAGTATTTGATTGTTAGCAGTTTGTTCTAATTAAGCTCTGGGTACTAGTCTTTTAACTGCCTCTCCTATTCCATCGCATGTGTTTTGTCCAGTAGTAGTTTTGAGAAACTTACGACTACTGAATTAAATATGTATACAGACTGTCTTTGTATGAGTTCAGTACAACAATAAAAGTGGTTTCACTAGCTCCCAAATTCATGTAGATCTCACTTGATGTCATTTAAGTGGGACAATATGTTAATTGCTGCAGTTTATAAATAAAGTATGGTGTGTGGCTTAAGTCGAAGAGATTTTTTACTTAACTTCATGAAACATTTGAAAAACCCCTTTTCTCTCAATGACGAAAAAAGAAGATAAATGTTTGTACCTAAACAAATCCAGTTTCTTTTAGCATGACTTATGCGTGCTTTTTTTTTAGTTATGCCATATGTAAAAATCTAGAGGTGTGCAAGCCCTAAATTTCATGATTCGAGGCGAGCTCAAGCTCTTGACAAATTTCCTTATTAAGCTTCGAGCCCAGGTCGAGCACTGAAAAATATTCTTATCAAACTGGGAGTCCAGCCTGAGCCCAGAATTGTTTTCCTTATCGAGCCAAGAGTCAAGCTCAAGCCCAGGATTTTGCTTAGTAAGCTTTTATGCTTTGTTATAATTTTATTAAGCCTTAAAATTGGATCTTTCCAGCGTTTAGCGAGCTAAAAACAATTTTTGCAAGCATTATAGAATAAAAAATCAAAGATATAAAGAAGGCGCGCGCTGACAATACAAGATGAAATAAGAGAAAAATACTTTTTTTTTGTGACTAGGTCGTCTTTGTTCAGGGCTCAGCCGGCTTTTATCGAGCTCGAACCCTGACAAGCTCTAGATTTTTGGACTCAAACCCAGGCGAGCTTTTAAAAAACTCTCTTTTCGAGCGCTCACACACCTCTATAAAAATCCCATTGAGTTGGGAATATGTCTTCTAGAGTTATCATTTTCCGTTTTGGCAAGGGAGGTTTTGCAGAGCCTGTTCAGAAAATATAATAAGGACGGACATCTTTATCATCAGTTCTTGGCGCCATCTACATTTAGCCGCGGGAACTTTATAGTTTCCACCGTTAGAGTCAGATGGCGCTTTAGAGTGTAATTTTTAGCGGGAAATTTGATTGATTCTCTAACCATTTAAACTTAGCAATCAAAGCATACGTGAACAAATGAGTTATTCACACGGAGTAAGATCTTAAGATTAGTTGTAATGTTTTAAATTTTCTGAGTTTTCCCTTACACATTAAAATATTATTTTAAGACAATCCAAAAAGGGAAGTACGTAACATTTTAACCTTTGAACAGAATCAATTGGGTAGTTTCTTTCTCACGGCTTCCTACTAAATTTTTTTCGTTAAATATTTTTTGCTTACTTTCTCATATTTAACGTTGTGCAATAGTGAATTACTCTAACGATAGGGTTGAGGATTAATTTGATAGTCATCAGAAGATGCCTTTTAAATTGAAATTATAGTTCAAACCAAGCTATTGACCAAACATGTGGTTATTTAAATTGGGGAAAATATTTTTCATGGTCAAGGCACGTTTTAAAAAGAAACTCGATTGCAATTTTTAGTGGTTGGAATGATAGTAACAATGCTATTTGATCAATAAATTAGCCCTACTTGTCACTCAATTTATTTGCTGATAGACTATAATCATTAAAAAACTCACATTATATTCTTCCCCAGCAATTAAAGTGTTAGCAAAAGGGATTTCCCCACTTGGGCAAATTATTTTATATTTACAAACTGTTATTTTAAAATAATGTGTCTAAAATTTTATACAAATCTGACGAGCGGTTATTTAATTATATTGAAAAAAAAACGATACTCTCACATAGGGAACTTTTGTTTACACACAACACTTGTCAAAGAGATCTGACTTCAAGAAGGAAAGCTTACTTATCGGCTCTAAAAATTTACTGGTTTATTAAGGGTAGGCGGACGTTATTTAGCTAGGCATCGGTAGAATTTCCTCTAGGCCACCAAGTTTGAAACCGCCATAGAGTCAACAGTGAAAAAGCTAGAGAGGGTAAATTTAGTCATCCTCTTTTCTCTTTCCGTCTGGCTTCGTCTCTTTTCTCTCGCGCGCGCCGCATATATAGCAAATTTTTCACTAACCTTGGCCGCCGATATCTAATATTTTTGGCGCGCTTCCGCCGCCGGTTCATGGCTTAAGCTGTCACCTGGAAAAAACTTGGCACGCCGCAGCCGAAACTCAAATAACACCTATTAGTTCGAAAATCAAATTTCCCGCCTCAATTCCAGCCGAAAATTATGGCTAGCGCCATCTATCTCAAGTGGAGGGACCTATCTAGATCCCACCGCTAGAGGTAGATGGCGCCACCGACTAAAGATAAACTATCGTAATTGAAAAAAGTGGCCCCGCAATGCGCAGATTGGAACAAGAACTCTACACATATATATATTCCCAACTCAATAATTCTTAAAAGCCTAAAACTAGCAGTAACAATTATTTCAAATTTCTAAATAACCTTATCACAGTAAATGAATTTAAAAATTTGCAAATTTTTTTTTTTTTTTTTTTTTTTTTGTTATAAGCAAAAACTTCAAACCAATCATAAAAAAGATGAAAGGTATGCCTTTGCGGGGTCTTGAAAAATGGTAAACTAAAAAAAAATTGGGCCATTTGACGCTACTCGTCATGGTGTGGGACCCCCTCCCCTCGCTAAATTTTAAATTATAACTGATTTTGTAAAAGAGATGAACATTTTTCTAGATGACGGTCAGATTCTTAGTCTTTAGATGCATAAATGTGGAAAATTTCTCGAGAATAGCCCTAATTATTGTTATTTTTGTTAAGGCTTAAAAAGTTAGTCATAAGAGGTCTTGGGTAAGTCTTTCGGGTGTCTTATGTAGTCTTAAGAGGTCTTCCATTATGTCAATAAGTCTTGGGGAAGTCTTAAAGATATCCCCAAGACTTTTGTAGTGTTCTTGAAGACCTCTTCTGATCAGACTTTTTTCCGTAAGGGTATTGAAACCGTGGGGGTTCACTCGAAACCTTGCCAAAAATTGGTTTTTATTATTTTTGTTGTGTTAAGCGATTAGACGTGATATGGAGATAAGAATAGATCTTTATTAACACGTTTAGTATTCATAATAAAAGCGTCATGTATTGCGTTCGACGTAATAACTGTCCTCGTAGTAGTAGACAATTATATAGTCCATCTGTAGAACCGTGCGGCCATGTAGATTCTCCTCGTATTATACTGGCTGATAATAATACTAATAATATCACAATTTTCAATGAAAATCTGGAAATAGTAGTTTTTTAAGCACTCCAACATGTGTGTAAAATTTTAAAAGCATCGAGGGGAAACCCAACTGGCAAATAAGATAACTCAATCGTCCATTTTGGAAAAAAAAAAGAAAAAATAATGATGACCAGTTTTGCCAACCCATTAAAGTATAGTCGTTATGTTTTTGGAACTTTATTTCATAAAATGTGGACGCTTGCATTGTCTTATTTTAAGAATAAGTGCCCTGGCAAGTTTTATTTAATAATACACCTGGTATAAAGCTAGTAAAGGTGAAGGGTTTACCATTGTCTCATTGATCAGGAGGTAGGTAACACCAATTGGATATTTGATCACTCGGTAATGGTAACCCCTATTGGATAATTGGCCAATGAAATAATGGTAGCCCTGCCCTATTGGATAATTGACCCATGAGAATAGCCAGAAAAAGTCTATAGAAGACTATAGCGAGTTTCAAAATTGATCTGCACAGCAAAAGCGAACTGTTAATAAGCTAGGAATAGAGCTAACAGTTTTTGTACAGACCTGATCCATCAAGTATTACGTCACATACTGCAATCAAGGGGTTCACTAGGAGTAGCTTTGAAAGTATTCCTGTAACTTCAAAGCCAAAATTATGAATTTAGAGCAGGGCTCCCACAGGTCAGGGAAAAGTCAGGGGCAGGGTGGGAAATAAGGATTTTTTTAAAGTGGACAAATGACCACCGACCCCTGGCCTATATTTAAATAAAGTGGTCCATGAGGAGTCACAAAGAGTAGTAAATTTGCTTTCAATGACTCGGACCTACAGGTATAACATATTTACTACTAATTTTGTAGTAACAAAACTACCAAAGTCCAAACAAACTTCCAAATATTCTAGAATCAAGAAATGTTTTCAAAAAATCCTTGAATTTTCTTAGTGATCACGTTGACCACTAACCCCCCTCTGATTTAATTTTTAAAGTGGTCCAGGCAATTTTTAAAGTGGTCATTTGCCCTCTGGCACGCCTTATTTCCCAATTTCCCACGCTGGTCAGGGGATTAGTTAGATGTTTTAAAGGTCCGCTACTGCGCTTAGTTGTGGGATTTGTTAAATTTTACCAAAAGTCCAGAAATTTTCTTAATTGTACCAAATGATCAGGGAAAAGTGGAATTGTTAAATTGTATCAAAAGATCCAGTAACAGTCTTGGAATTGACTTAATTGTACCAAAATGTCATGGAATAGCCTGAGCGTGTTAAATTATACCAAAATACTAGAAAGTCAGTAGATTTGTTAGTGGAATTGTATAAAGGAACTGTGATACTGTGTCCAATTCCCATTTTTTGGCACTGAAGTTCCAGAATATTATTATACTGCGCGTCTTTCTGACTCAATCCTATATTTATTTTAAATTTATGATCAGCTTTGATTACTGAATTTTCTGAAGTTCGCTTGGTGTCTGAAAAGTGTGAGACATATTCTCATTGATATTAACTTCCCTTTAAAAGTTTTTTTGAGGAGTGTGTGTGTGTGTAAAATTAATACGGATACTTTTTATCAAAGCATCCCAGGAAGGCTTAAAAAATTCATTCACGATTTATACTCTGGAAAACTACACAGAGAATTTCATTATGGGCCAGACCCAGCGGAGAATTCTGATCCCACCAATGAACCTGTAAGTCATATAGAACTAAAGTCAGTGATGTTTAAATTCCTTTGACCTAATTTTTTCTAACCATAATAGAATTTAATTCAGACGCAGCCACCGGAATCAACTTTCAGAAAATTGGGCCCCTCACCAAATAGATATACGTTGCTTACGAGGGACGAATTATAACAACAATGTGTAAATATTAAGAGATAAAGTTTGCTTTATGTGGGAAGGTATTTAAAAGATATAGGTACATTTCTAATTTGATCTTGGCAAAGTTTTTGACAAAGACTATAAATCATTGTATAAAGATTTTTTTTTTTTTTTTTTTTTTTAATATTTGTGTGTATTTCAGGAATAAATTTTTAATCTGAAGACCG
Source organism: Odiellus spinosus (assembly GCA_963920705.1). Classification (NCBI taxonomy): domain Eukaryota; kingdom Metazoa; phylum Arthropoda; class Arachnida; order Opiliones; family Phalangiidae; genus Odiellus; species Odiellus spinosus. The sequence continues at coordinate 4,516,648 of OY987230.1, forward strand.
AATTGGCTCAACACGGTTGCCTTGTTAAATTTTATGACATCTTTAACCATATGATTAAAATTATTACATTACTTATACTAAAGTTTTGCCTCATGTGGATTATACTACCAAATAATACTTTTAAATTACTGAAAGCACACGTGTTTGATCAACTATTAAGAGGTTTGAATGTTTCCTGTGACCTGTCAAAGGCATTCAAGATTAAACTATCAGACATATACAGTTTTCTCTGAGGGGTAAACACCATTCCTGCAGTATTGCCAACCATTGAGTTGGGAAATATATGTCTTCTACAGTTATTTTCCATTCAGAAAGGGAGCTTTCGCGAACCCGCTATGAATACGGCCAGACATCTTTAGCATTACCTTTACCAAAAAACGTTAGTCTTAAGAGGTCTTGGGAAAGTCTTCCATTATGTCAAGAAGTCTTGGGTAGTCTTAAAAACTTCCTCAAGACTTTTGTTGTGTTATTGAGGACCTCTTGGTGGCGTCATCTACATTTAGCGGAGGGAACTTTATAGCTTCCACTGCTACAATCAGATGGCGCTTTCAATAACTTTAAAGTGGAATTTTTGGCGGGAAATTTGATTGATTCTCAGAGAGGCCTGGAAATAGCAAACGTCAACTGGTCCAAAACCAGTTTATTAATTGCTTGGACCAGTTTTTTAATTGAAAAACTAGGGGTAACTGGTCTGTAGGAGGGACCAATAGACCTATCTTCATATTCTGGGGAGAAGACCCTTTTACAGGGGGCAGATGTATAAAAAATATTTTGGAAAGACTTCTTCAAAGATGGCAGTAGTAGCAAATAAATTTTAGCCAATCGCGTGGCCCTTAGTAATTTCGGAACAACATGGCTGGCTGGAGTACCGGAAGGTTTAATTTTCCCCGTAGTAGGGTATTAAATCCATAAGAAATGTTCCAATATTTTCCGAAAATGATGTAAAAGATTACTATGAGAAACGGAATAATACCCAAGATCATTACAAATGAAGTTACAACTTTTTGTCGAAGAATACGTAGAAAAAAGCGCATCATGACTTTTACTGACAGGTAAGCCTCGGCGTTTCACATTAATGATTACGATCCAAGGCTTAAATACGCGTTCCTGCATTTTTATATCAATATAATTAGGTACTTTCAATTACTCAATAAATATCTGTTTGATATATTTAACTTACCTCCTAATTGTCCAACTAATAAAGTACAAGAATCCTAAAATAGGCAAATAATAACGGCTACTATATTTTTAAACGTTTAAGAAAGTCTTAAATCGCTCCGGGCAGTCTTCGAGATCACTAACTTATTCCCGCGAAATTCCGCTAATCGGCATTGAGGCATGATATCAACGCCACCTGGCCCCAAGCAAAAATATAATATTTGATAGTGCCCCCGAGGTTCATCTTCTCTGTATGGTACATGAAGATTGGTGTATTGAAAAATTTATACTTGCTTCCAATTTCTACTCCAAGACTTTTTTCGTTCAAACACAATAAACGTCAATCTAGAGCCTAGACTAAGATGAAAGGCTTATCAAGTTAACAGCCTTTGGTAGGGGTATTTACTTATAACGAATATTGCCCTAAAAACGACGCGGCAGAGTACGGCACGACTCGTAAGCGGGCGCTGGAACATGGGCCACGGCCAACTTTGATCAGCCTGTGAGACCCACCAGCTAATCGTATGAAAATTTCGTTTCGAGTGTTTAAGAAATGAGTGTTAACCGAGGTTTAACATTGCGTATCACTCCACGTTAGGTGTTACTCCATTGCTTACTAAACATTAGTACCAATTTTCACCTCTAGATCGCTGGGAAATGAACCGCAATATTATTTATATTATAATTTAAAATATGAAACTTAATCTAATTATTAAAATAGCTTAATCTTTAAATCAACATAAAACATAATTTTCAAGATATTTAAGAAATTGTCTAAGAATTTAGAGAAGTTTTGTGTGTTTAACACCACAGCTTGAGTTTTCAGCATGCGCCCAAGTTCAAGCAAAGGTAGTGTAAGCTTAGGCTTGCTGTAAACTCAGTGTGGTTTGGATCATCTAACTTGTAAGTGCTCTAGTTAATAGATCGATTACACTCGGAGTAAATATAACCAGTTCATGGGGAATTGGTATATAAAATTTAAACCTGAGGTGGATTGATACTTAATGTTAGAAATCATAAGAAAAATGATAGTCGTGAAAACTCTCTTTGACGTATAGTAGGTTTCTTGTGTTTAAAAAATATATTTGAATAAAAAAAATGCACATCTGATGTTGGAAAAAACAAGTTTTAAAAAATAGGCTTCAGTTATCTCCACTATAAAGGCGAAAAGCATTTCCGCAAAAAGTCATATCAAAAGCCGTCGGGTTCAGTAAACTTTGTTAGAGAGCAGAGGTATAGTAAAGAGCTATAAAGATTTAAGTGAGATGCTTTTATTGGATTACAGATGTTGGTATTATAGAGATAGGCAGTATTATATTTGCACTTGGATTTGTTTGTGTATGTTACTGTCGTTTAGCTAAATTATAGTTAAATATGAGTTGGAGGTTTAGGAGTATTGAAGAGCGGTTAAAATTCGTGAAGACCTTGTCAATATAGATCAACCAGTGCAGAATGTCATAACCATTTGAAGTCAACAGAGCAACTTCACGGCCGCCATTTCCATATAACAGCAGGTAGAGACGGCCGGGCCACAAGAATTGGGACATGTCAAGTGTTGTGAAACTCGACATGTTAGCATGGAACAACGATAACGGGAAGCTTCATGTAATGTTATAAACTACTGTCGCCCAAACATCTCTTGTTGCTGGCCCCGATAAAATAAGTTCATGAAAATTTTGGAGTATAAAGAGAAAATTATTATACAGTGTCTGTAACATAGAGGGGAAATACAAAACTGACAATCAAAAGCACTCTGGTCCATCAATTCATCCTAATTCTCTAAATACGTCCAGGGGCGTCGCTAGGATTTTCAAATTGGGGGGTGGGGGGCTAAGCGAGGTGAACTATTTTAAGGTTTTGTGAATATATATTTTATTAAAATATTTTTATCTAAAATAACGCTATTAAATTGACAGTTTACTACGGATAAACCATGAATGCAAATGTATTTTGTTATCTCTAAATGATAGAAATTAGGGTGTCTGACATTTTGTTGGTGACAAAAAGATAATGCCAAGAAAGGAGAAAGGCTCTGTGCGGCACTACCGGTAAAACGTCTGCGCCTCTCCGGCCAACATCCCGAGCTAAATATTTTCTCACGAATTTGTATAAGCCTGAGTCATATCATAGCGCTGAACAATACCGTAGGCAGCGTCTGGAGCTCATGTATTTCTTGTCACCTCGTTTCATACAAATTTTAATAAGTTCTCCAATAATGTTTCGGTATTGGCTTTCGGCTATTTTTGGGGGCCGGGGGCTTTCGGTTAGTTTTAGGGGGGGGGGGCTAGATTTTTAATTTGGATAACTCCCCCGAAAAAGGCCTAGCGACGCCCCTGCATACGTCCATCTTTTATTTAAAGTAGGGTTAGGTTAACGTCGTTGGGGAGGTAATTTTTGGTTTCCCAACTTGTTTTAATTGTATAATTGTAACCTTAAAAGCTAATGTTTTTTCAGAGCAATTTAACCAACATAACAAAAATATAGGTATTTTTAGGATAAATATAAGAATTATAGGTATTTGTAGGTATGGAATCGTCAATCTTCTTCAACCGCCTTTTAGTCACACCTACCCCTAAGGCGAAAATTGCCATCCAGTCAAAAAGCCGGGTATAGCAGCCTTTCTCTGTACAATTTTTCCCGCCTTAACTTAAGCCTTTTTTGAAGATTTATTTCATTTTTAAAAACAACGTTTATGGCGGCGGTGAAAATACACATCCCCTTTTTTCCAGGGTTCGACATAATAAAACCCAGCCCAGTAAAACCCACGGGTTTTACTGGGTTTTACCCACTTAATAAAACCCACCCAAAAACTCGAATTTGAAAACTATTTTTTTTTTTTAAAATTCAAACACGAGAATATTCATTCTCTTTTTATTTTTGAACAAATTTCAAATTCAAATATGGCAATGCTTCACATCCGCACGACAATACCTATATACTTTAACTAGCTTTAAGGTTTTGTCCGTTCCAAGTCTATTTCGCAGTATGACCAGGGAAAAAACTTGAAATTTTAAAGGAAAAATAGGAAATTTAAAGGCGAATGACAGGAGGAAATAGGATTGAAAATTTAAAATTATAGGAAATATAGGATAAATAATAACGAAAACAGGAAAATATAGGATAAACAACAGCGAATTTATAGGAAAAAATAAGATATATATCAATTTCCGTTGATTAACATTTTTACCACATATTTAATGCTTTTTGATTTTCTTTAAAATCATAATCTCTTCTGTTTTTGAATTTATGCCTTTGGTGGGAAAAAAAAATTTTTAAAGGGTAACTAAAGAGCTTAGTGTGCCTTGCCAAAAGTTTATATTTTCGTTTGGAACTAAACTAAGCTGGCAACTTATCCTCAAAGGCTAGGATTGAATCGTGGCTAAATACTTAAAGAGAACCGTCTAAGCCTTCAATATCTGTTGATTTAACATTTTTACCACATATTTATCGCTTTTTGATTTTCTTTAAAATCTTAATCTCATCTGTTTTTGACTTTTGATGCCTTTGGTGGGAATTTTGTTATTTTTGAGAAATTTTAAAATATACTTTTATTTGAAAATGAATAACCTGATAACCGAAGAAATATGAAAATATAGGAGAAAACTCTCTTTTATAGGATTTTTTAGGAAGGCATTGAAAATAGAGGAAATATAAGAAGTCTGGTCACCCTGATTTCGTAGCTTTGACCATACTATTCCAAATGACGAAAAAACTCTTTCAAGTGACACAGAGCTTATTGTACGAAAAAATCTAATTCTTAGTTGAAAAAGATATCAATATAATTTGCACTAAAAATGAAAAACCCAAAAACCCATTAAAACCCGGTGGGCTGGGCTTTTCCGGAAAAACCCGGGTTTTTTCGAACCCTGCTTTTTTCAAAGAGTAGCTTGGCCGATCTCGTAATCTCGTTTTCTTAAGAAGTGAATGATCCTTTTGTTTTTAAAATGTAATTCTGACAGACTAATCCGCTTTTTTTAAAGCGTAATCCTGACAAACTAATCCCGTTTGTCAGATCCCCTGACCTTACGCATTTGGAGTCGTGTAAAGGATTTAGTTTACGCCACGAAAATTCCCGACGAAGAAACTCTTCGTACGAGGATCTTCAACGTGTGTAATACCATAAAAGAAAACGGCGAAGCTATGGGTTCTTGCCTTGCCATAGTACGCCGATCGCGACTTTGCATGCGCTTTTAAAAAATCAGCAATACTCAATGATAAAATAAGCTTATTTTATCATTGAGTATACGTTTATTAATGCACGTTAAGGGGTCATCCGTAAATGAATCATTTCATAACTCTTATATGGCGCTCCCTTTTCATTGACTCGGTGCAGGCGACCTCTTCAAATTTAGAGCAAGAATTGATTTTAATTGAAAGGAAACATTTTATAAAGCGCGCGCGCTTTTAAAAAAACCAGCTATACCTAATGATAAAATAAGCTTATTTTATCATTGAGTATACGTTTATTAATGTACGTTAAGGGATCATCCGTAAATGAATCATTTCATAACTCTTATATGGCGCCCCGTACGACAAAACGTAATAGAACATTTTCGTCTTAAAATGACCCATAGAACCCACTGAAGCCCGGTCCTACCACCATTTTCGATACAACCTGTATATTTTGTTTTTAATATTTTGAAATTATAATTTAGGTACTTGGACTAGTAGTAAATAGTGTAGCGATGAACCTTTTTTATAGTTAACTAACCTACATTTTCTTTATAATTTGAAAAGATCATGTATTTTCAGAAATATTTACAAGTGACATTTCAGTATGATCTATGATTAACGTATTTTTTTTTTTTTTTTACATTTTCAGAGCAATATAACCAACAAAAATATAGGATAAATATACGAATTATAGTGCAACAGGTGTCCAGCTGGAAGGTCATTTTGCCAAATAGGTGGCGCTCCTTCCATGTAAATTTCTGGAATATTCCAGCTGGACTCCCTGTTGCACAGCTCCACCCCCTTTTTCTTGTATAAATAGAAATGTTGTAGAGATTGGCAGACAGATTGATTGATTGTGGATCTCAAGATAGATAGATAGATAGATTGATTGATTTCAAGAGAGAAATAAAAGATTGAGTAAACGATTAGAACTTAGTTGAAATTATTTAAGTTAAGAAATTAATCATCTCGGTCACTTCGGAGGAAAGGAGATCATCAACGTTAATTACAATGCAAGGGTAATATAATATTTAGAAAATATTCCTTAAAGGGATCTCCTCCCAATTCCTCCGAAAGGAAATAAGTAACTTGGGGAAAGATTAGAAAAGAAAATAAGTAGAGAATTACTCCTTCAGATATTTCCCCGGTTACAATAGGTTTTTATAGGACCACTTGGGAATTATAGGTATTTATAGGTATTATAGGTACTCAGGGAGCCATGTTTTTTATATTGATAAGCGACATTGTTACGCAAATTCACTATTACTACTTACTCTCATTAAGTGACATTCGCAATTATTGATTCCGCTGTCATTGAAATTTGCTGCTAATTACTTTCGCTATTATTGAAATTCGGTATTTTGAATTCGGCTGCTATTGCTTCCACTGTAATTGAAATTCGATATTTCAAATTCCGCTGTTACAGAAATTCGCGGAAATACATTCGCTGTGTTTACTTCAGCATTTAAAGGGTAAATGAAAACTGATGATTTTACGTTTTTCTGAATCTACGTTATCGAAAACCTAAGAAAAATATCAACTCTTATTTTTAAGCATCTCCTAAATATGATAGAAAAGGTTTTAAAGATCGGACTTCGTTGTCTGCTAAAAAAAAAGCATGGAGTCCCTGTGTTACAATTTCTGAGAAAAACATCCGACCAATAGGCGCTCTCGCGAAATCCCGCGTGCTCGTGTATAGTATAGTTTATATTACCTTAGCCTCCTAGAAGCGCGTGATTTAGGACGCTACCATATTACAAACGCGCGCGCGTGAGTTTGAATTTCATTTATTTTAGGCTCAATTTAGGCTTAGGATTTTTATGAAAGATAATTTTTTACGACGCATAAGCGGGCGTTGAGAGTTAAATAAATTTAGGTGAATTAATGTATTTTTAATTAAGGAAACATGGTTTGGAACAGTTTTGGTCTCTATCAAAGGAATTTAGCCTCATTATATAAATGATATCTATGGTTCCTCTGGGTCACAAGGTCTAAACGGCGCCTATTGGTCGGATGGCTTACTCGGAAATTAAAACACAGGGACTCCATGCTTTTTTTTTTAGCAGACAACGAAGTCCGATCTTGAAAACCTTTTCTATCATATTTAGGAGATGCTTAAAAATAAGAGTTGATGTTTTTCTTAGTTTTTCGATAACGTAGATTCAGAAAAACGTAAAATCAAGAAAGTGATACATCAGTTTTCATTTACCTTTTAAACCAGATACCGTCTTATATATTTCCAGCTCAATGGTCTATCCTTACGGGAACTGTTTAAAATTTTCCCTAATTTTCTTAATCTTTTGTTTCTTAGATGTTGAATAAAGAATATAATGTGCCCAAAATCATGCGTCTCATCTATCAATTTAATTTTATAAAAAAGTGACATTTAAAAATGGTTCATCACAGTAACTAATATTATAATACAAACATTAAAAGCGTATATTTTTACAGTATTATATTTTTTATCTTTAACATTCGTGACAAGATGCGTACCGGTATTCACATTTTTCTCTTAAATAATGATGTATTTTTAAGTTGTTTCGCTTCGTTATAATTTTGGATATACAAGGGTTAAACGCAGATTTGTAATAGGGAGCTCGTATTACTTTATATAAATTGTATTTACAAGGAAAAAATAATGGTTTTTTAACCCTGGGAATTCTTAAAACTTAAACAAGCTGACAAGGCACAATAATCCTCTTGTTTAAGCTATTTTGATTAAATTCATTAAAATTACGTTTAGCTTCTTTCGAAAATAGACTAACAATTTAATCCATTCGGCTTTTATAGCGTTTGCCGATATTGTAATCTAACCTTTACCCATTTTTATAACTCAGTTTACATAGTCTAACAGCAATCGGTAACCCTTGAGCAGACTAAGCACTATTGAAAGAATTATAATTGGTTATTAAAAGGGTTGCAAATAAATTTCAGCAATATTTTGGTTAATGTATCCTTATCCAAAAAAATTGCTACTAAGGAGATCTTATAAGCAGACGACGCGTTTACCTCGATTTTAATAGAATGGCTAGTGTCTGCTAACACTCGGAGCAGACACCAGGCATTCATTTTAAAACAATTAATCTGTAAAACTCACAATCTCGGCAATGATTACCAATCCCATACAGGTATTTCTTCACTAGACCTTTTTTTTTCTGCCCATTTTAATATATGTAACTTTATTTCACCAGTAATATTTACTAATAAAGTTAAATCTTTATGATTGTCAGAGGTATAATAAAAGTTTATACCAATAGTAATATGGTTTGTTTGTTTGCGTGTTAAAACGTTCATCACGAAATTAAAAATATCCAAAGACTCCAAAATTATGGGGTTTAAATTATTTTGACCTAAAAGGATGGCAAAAATGGCATCGAGCGCCTTACAGAAATTCTCCTCTCAAATTCTTCAATACGCCGCTAACCCTTTTCCTAAGGAGTCCTTAGGATAGTTTTATCTGGTTTTTAAATCCCAATATTTTTTTTTCTTTAAACCTCGAACTCAGTACCCTGTCTCCAACATTTTTAAAAAAAAAACCCGTTCAAACAAACATGTACGATTTTTTATCAGTTTCCGCTCTGTAAGTAGAGTGACTCTCTGGCTTTCGACTATTAGGTGGCAAACACGAGTAATCCATGGAGTCTTTCTCCTGTAAATTATATGAGTTTTAAAACTAAATGACAAATATTTAAAATATTCGAGACATTACCAAGAACTGATTTTGCAATTTTTCATTATCACTGAATGGTTGGAAATATGGAACTTCTCGGTATTGTTTCGTATCATATATATAGCGGTAGAATCCACCACAAGCTGATACTATTAAGACAAACAACGCTACTCCAACCCAAAAATACCATAGCGAATATACATAGTCGCAGCACAAGTTATCGCCGCAACAATACTGTTCAGTTCCGCAGCTAAAATTATACAACTCTAAATTACTCTTCACAAAACCCTTAGTATATATGATACAAGATTCCAAGACCAAAACAAATATGATTCTATGAAACTTACAAATCATGATCGCAATAATATCCGAGAACTTGATAAGGAAGGGTTAGAAATGCTAGGACAGACATAGAGCCCACTTTCAATTTATCTCCATTTGATATAGCGCTTAACATTTTGGCTAAACAGCAGTTATACTCGGTCCATGTGGGCAACAAATAAAATACTTGCGAATTTAAAACCCTCGTTCACGTTCACGCGAGAAGATGATTCGAGGAATAACGATTCCGTGTTTATAAACAAGTGAGATCTTTGACAACGGTGAAAGGTGAATGACTGGCCCGTTACCCAGTAATTTAATGTTTTTCCAATTGCACCTGCTGTCAGGCCATAAAGCCCATTAAGACTTGGTCGCGGATTTCTTTAGGATTGGTTAACAAATAAATTTTCAATTAACCGCGTAATATAACTATTACATGATTATTTCATATAACTAAATTTTCTACTGAATGAAAAAAATTTAAATTAATATTATCTACTTCAATACTGACTGATTCGAAGTCTAATCGACGCACAGCTGGAAATCACAAACCAATCAAGCACTGAACCTTTTATTTCCCACGGAATGCCTCTTTTCTTCAGGAATGAAGCTGTAGAGTATTCTCTATGCAGGGACAGAAATATGTACAAGCAGCTGGACATTTTTTTTTTTTTCGATAAATTTCCCAAAAGTCTCATATCTTTATTTTCTTGAGAGGGGTTACTGGACATTTGTCCGATATAAAAAGGACTTTCCGGTACAGGTAATCTAGCAATGTCTGATATTGTTTTTTAAATATCCGATAACTGTGTGAAGGGGAGTTACTGGGTAACTGGACATTTGTCGAATAAGAAAAACAATTCCGTAAATTCCGTCCCTTATTAGCTGCTTCCCTCCCTCCTCCACCACTGTTACAGGGACGGAAATAAACACAAGACATCGGACAAGGTCCCATCTATTTTTTTAAAATGTTCGATAATGTTTTAGAAATCAAGGGTATCATTGGACATTTTGTCCAATAAACCTTGCTGTAGGCCGGGGATATTGGCGCCACCCTGTAATACCCTTCTCAGAAGCTGTACCGTAGGATCGGCAGTTCCTTCAAGTAATCATGAAGAAGAGAAGACAACCTACTTCACACTAGCATAGCCTCCTCGATCACGCCTTTCGGCGGCGCTCACGCTATAGAATCGAAAAAAAAAAAATAGCGAATTAATGAATTCTCGAGATTTATAAAACTCATCCAAGGTGAATGACCAACTCTTCCCTCCCCCTATGGGGGACGGAAATCTTGAAAAGGCTAGCCTGGTAGAACTCATTTTTCACGTTATGGATTAGGCTGCGAGTCATTCACTTTCTGCTTTTATATATATTTTTGATTTAACTAAATAAAGTGGTCCATAAGGAGCCACGGCCCACAGACAAAACTAACTAAAAGGCCAGGCAGCCTTTCTCTAAAAGAATGTCCGTCCCTTATTTTCAAAAAATTGTTTGCTAACAGGGAATTTAAATGAATCTCTAGAAGAAAATATTATGTCTCTTCCCAAGTATTACAAGTAACTTAGAACTGGCTTGCCTAGCAGGCTGGGAAATAAGGATTATTTTTGAACTGGACTTGTGGCCAGTAGAGCCCAAGCAGTTGAATTAAAAAACTGGACATGGGCCAGTTACAATTTTCATGAGCTTGACAAACTGTCACTATGACGTAGGCCTAGAAACAACACACAATTTTGGAATTAATTAACTGGCCTTGTGGCCAGTAGACCACCAAGCATTTAATTTTTAAACTGGCCCAGCTAATTTTTAAACTGGACTTTTGTCCAGAGAAACCGCCTTATTTCCCAGCCTGTTGCCTAGAGAGAACAACACTGTTTTCAACAAAACAAAATGGTTGACTTTTCTTTGCACTTGTTGAATACTTAATTTATTTTTTATTTTAAATTAAAATTGGTTCATCTTATTTGTAAATTCACGGTTTATTTAAATAGAAAGCTGAAACTAGAAACTATATAGGTATGTTTTTGCTTTTTTATTGTTCTCAATCTATTGGTTAAAACTGCAAATAAATCAACCCTTTTAATCAACCTGTTAGGGTTAGTTATGTTTTATGTTACTTAATAATAACTTATTTATGCGGTAAATGGTAGATATACTTGCTATTAATTCGTATTAATTATCCGGTATCACAATTCCAGGGCTATAGAAATCTAAATTATGTATAATCCTAGTCGAGGAGGTGTTCGTGGAGGAGCTGATCAAGTAATTCAGTTTACTTTGATTATGCGTATATATGTTACAAAAATCTTAACACAAATCTCATTATTGTTCAGTTTAATTGGGAAGATGTCAAACTTGATAAATACAGGGAAAATTATTTGGGACATTCTGTTAAAGCTCCCGTCGGTCGATGGCAAAAAGGAAAAGATTTGAGTTGGTATGCAAAAGATAGGAATAGCAGAGAACAAATCGAAATTCGTAAAAATGATATGGCTGTAATAAAAGCGGCCGAAGAAGAGGCCATGTTAGCAGCATTGTGAGTTTTTACTATATTTTTTAAGTATCAGATGTTTTTATTTATATATTTAAAATATTAGAGGTAAAAAACCAATCAAGAAAGAAGTCCAGCCGTTATCCAAAGAGGATTTAGCCGAAGTTTTGCAAAGAAATCCCACCGAAAGAGATGGGGAAAGAACGGCTGGAATAGGGAAAACCAGACCAGCATTTGGGTGTACCACAAATTCAACCAAAAATGGGGTTCTTTTTCAAGGACCTAACGTAAATAAAGGTTTGGAAAAAAAAGCGGAGGATGAGCAGGAAAAAAAGTACGTATGATAATTATTTTTGTAAAAATGTGATTTTAAATAATTTAACCAGACCAATCTTTAGAAGCTTAAAAACGAAGAAAAAGAAAAATAAACGTAAGAATAAAGAACGTTTGAGACACGACGGTAATAGTAGTAGCGAAGATTCTAAACGAAATTCTAGCACAAAAAGAAGTCATTCCGACGAGAGTTCAGAAAGAAATAGCTCAAAATCTAAGCGAAAACGACACGATTCTGATTCTTCGAACTAGGGGATGAAATATTTTTCTATATATTATAATTGTTCTAAGAAAAGTACAATCACGTAGATTTTACGACTCTTTAAATTCTTTAAAAAAAATATCTCAAGAGTGAAAAAAAAACCTTTCCCTTTTTGAACGCTTATCGTATTTCAAATTTTATTCCTTAATCGTAAAGGGAAAGATTTTGAAGATGAAGGGGAAAGAAAAATTGAGCTTAAATTATCTACTTTTCAAATTTAAAATGGCGGGAAACTGAAAATTAATTCTTACGATATTATTCACTCCTTTGCTATCTATCTACCAAAAAAACAAAAGTGAGAAACTCTTATGAGCTTTCCGTATCCAAGGAAGAAAGTTAAACTTTTTCAACATATTTTTGGAAAAATTTCAAAACATTTTCCTCCAAAAGAACATGGCAGAACTTTCTAAGAAAACATTCATTCATTGTTTACTGGTTTTTCTAAAGATTTTGCTGCAATTGTTATAAAAACTAATTACCACCAACAAACAACGTCAATTAGAAATACGTCCCCTTTAGATAATACATAAACTTAAGGAGTTTCATCTGTTGAACCTCATTTAGAATATCTGTTCATTGCTGGAGGGGGGGAATTTATAATTACAGTTGTCTCTTATATTGGTAAATGTGTCAAAAACGAGACAAGATCGAACAAGATTTAAAACAATATATTACCTTTAAACTGCGAAAAATGACCTTTTTTTTAATTTGATATTCACAAAAGGTGTCTTACAAGTACCATATCATAAGTCTATTTTAAGCCCTTACAAAGAAACATATCACCTGGTCGTTGCCTTGTAAATTTATTATGAATGTAAAACTTCTACCGCTGTATTTTTTATAATAAATGTATTATCTGTGTAATTATAAACCTCTACAATTATCTTTATAAAGTCTTTGACAAACATTTGTATTCTCCATTTTCAAGTTTTAATATTTAAAATTGGTTGCAGTTTCACTCGGTAACCTGCAGGAGTATATAAGAAACCACCTTTGGGAGGGGGGATAAGAATGATAGTGTTAATATATAGCTAAAAACTTTCACATCACGCACCCCAGGGGTTTACATTTTTGGGGAAACTAAATCAGTGCTCCGAGCGATTTTGTAAATGTACTTTTTCTAAAAAGTATTTAGCGGGAAAAAAGTTCATTCAAAAAGCTTTGCGATGCGAAATATTTCTAGCCCCAGGACGGGTTACGGGCGTAAAGCACGTTTTCGTCTATAAAGGTATAGGATATGTATTTTCATTTTTCAACCGCATCCTCCAGGGGTTCACAGTCGATTATCTGGATTTATTGCCAAAGTATGTGACTTCAGAAAGATTTAAAATTAAAAAAATAATAATAATAATAATAATAATAATAAAATGTGATATCTCTCCACTAGAAAATCGAGAAAGTAGCGAAACTTTGAATATAAAAGGTACTAAAAAAGTGCAAATGCACCGCCCAGAACAACACTGCAATAAATTCCAACGCTAACATTTATTAAGTGGCAATTAAAAATCTTTAGACGCCCACAATAGTGTTATTCAAATTTTTATGACAACTGGTGAGTCGTAAAATTGCACAGTTGGCAAATGGACGGTTTTTCGAGATCATCATCTATTGATACATCAGGGGCTGGAGTTATAAACCCCAATTTATGCCGTACGCCGAGATTTATTGTAAAAAAAAAATATATATATACCCCATGTAAAATAAATAATCAAAAATTTTACAAGGGGTACCCCTTGTAAAAAAAATAAATACACCCCCTGTAAAATAAATAATCAAAAATTTTACAAGGGGTACCCCCTTGTAAAAAAAAATAAATACAACCCCCTGTAAAATTTTTGATTATTTATTTTACAGGGGTGTATTTAAAAATTTTTGATTATTTATTTTACAAGGGGTGTATATATTTTATTTTACAAGGGGTACCCCTTGTAAAATTTTTGATTATTTATTTTACAAGGGGTGTATTTATTTTTTTTTACAAGGGGTACCCCTGGTAAAATGTTTGATTTTTTATTTTACAGGGGGAGTATTTAAAAATTTTTGATTATTTATTTTACAGGGGGTGCATTTATAAATTTTTGATTATTTATTTTACAAGGGGTGTATATATTTTATTTTACAAGGGGTACCCCTTGTAAAATTTTTGATTATTTATTTTACAAGGGGTGTATTTATTTTTTTTACAAGGGGTACCCCTTGTAAAATGTTTGATTTTTTATTTTACAGGGGGAGTATTTATAAATTTTTGATTATTTATTTTACAGGGGGTGTATTTATAAATTTTTAATTATTTATTTTACAGGGGGTGTATTTATTTTTTTTACAAGGGATACCCCTTGTAAAATTTTTGATTATTTATTTTACAGGGGGTGTATTTATAAATTTTTGATTATTTATTTTACAGGGGGTGTATTTATAAATTTTTGATTATTTATTTTACAGGGGGTGTATTTATAAATTTTTGATTATTTATTTTACAGGGGGTGTATTTATAAATTTTTGATTATTTATTTTACAGGGGGTGTATTTATAAATTTTTGATTATTTATTTTACAGGGGGTGTATTTATAAATTTTTGATTATTTATTTTACAGGGGGTGTATTTATAAATTTTTGATTATTTATTTTACAGGGGGTGTATTTATAAATTTTTGATTATTTATTTTACAGGGGGTGTATTTATAAATTTTTGATTATTTATTTAAGGGGGTGTATTTATTTTTTTTTACAAGGCGTACCCCTTGTAAAATTTTTGATTATTTATTTTACAGGGGGTGTATTTATAAATTTTTGATTATTTATTTTACAGGGGGTGTATTTATAAATTTTTGATTATTTATTTAAGGGGGTGTATTTATAAATTTTTGATTATTTATTTAAGGGGGTGTATTTATTTTTTTTTACAAGGCGTACCCCTAGTAAAATTTTTGATTATTTATTTTACAGGGGGTGTATTTATAAATTTTTGATTATTTGTTTTACAGGGGGTGTATTTATTTTTTTTAACAAGGGATACCCCTTGTAAAATTTTTGATTATTTATTTTACATGGGGTGTATTTATTTTTTTTTTTACAAGGGGTACCCCTTGTAAAATTTTTGATTATTTATTTTACATGGGGTGTATTTATTTTATTTACAATGGGTACCCCTCGTACAATTTTTGATTATTTATTTTACAGGGGGTGTATTTGTAAATTTTTGATTATTTATTTTACAGGGGATGTATTTATAAATTTTTGATTATTTATTTTACAGGGGGTGTATTTATTTTTTTTACAAGGGGTACCCCTTGTAAAATTTTTGATTATTTATTTTACAGGGGGTGTATTTATTTTTTTTACAAGGAGTACCCCTTGTAAAATTTTTGATTATTTATTTTACAGGGGGTGTATTTATTTTTTTTACAAGGTGTAACCCTTGTAAACATTTGATTATTTATTTTACAGGGGGTGTATTTATTTTTTTTACAAGGTGTAACCCTTGTAAACATTTGATTATTTATTTCAGGGGGTGTATTCATTTTTTTTACAAGGCGTAGTCCTGTAAAATTTTTGACTATTTATTTTACAGGGGGTGTATTTAAAATTTTTTGATTATTTATTTTACAGGGGGTGTATTTATCAATTTTTGATTATTTATTTTACAAGGGATGTATATATTTTATTTTACAAGGGGTACCCCTTGTAAAATTTTTGATTATTTATTTTACAAGGGGTGTATTTATTTTATTTACAATGGGTACCCCTCGTACAATTTTTGATTATTTATTTTACAGGGGGTGTATTTGTAAATTTTTGATTCTTTATTTTACAGGGGGTGTATTTATTTTTTTTACAAGGGGTACCCCTTGTAAAATTTTTGATTATTTATTTTACAGGGGGTGTATTTATTTTTTTTTACAAGGAGTACCCCTTGTAAAATTTTTGATTATTTATTTTACAGGGGGTGTATTTATTTTTTTTACAAGGTGTAACCCTTGTAAACATTTGATTATTTATTTTACAGGGGGTGTATTTATAAATTTTTGATTATTTATTTAAGGGGGTGTATTCATTTTTTTTACAAGGCGTACCCCTGTAAAATTTTTGATTATTTATTTTACAGGGGGTGTATTTATTTTTTTTACAAGGAGTACCCCTTGTAAAATTTTTGAATATTTATTTTACAGGGGGAGTATTTATCAATTTTTGATTATTTATTTTACAGGGGGTGTATTTATAAATTTTTGATTATTTATTTTACAGGGGGTGTATTTTTTTTTTTTTTTTACAAGGAGTACCCCTTGTAAAATTTTTGATTATTTATTTTACATGGGGTGTATTTATTTTATTTAAAATGGGTACCCCTCGTACAATTTTTGATTATTTATTTTACAGGGGGTGTATTTGTAAATTTTTGATTATTTATTTTACAGGGGATGTATTTATAAATTTTTGATTATTTATTTTACAGGGGATGTATTTATAAATTTTTGATTATTTATTTTACAGGGGGTGTATTTATTTTTTTACAAGGGGTACCCCTTGTAAAATGTTTGATTATTTATTTTACAGGGGGTGTATTTATTTTTTTTACAAGGAGTACCCCTTGTAAAATTTTTGATTATTTATTTTACAGGGGGTGTATTTATTTTTTTTACAAGGTGTAACCCTTGTAAACAATTGATTATTTATTTTACAGGGGGTGTATTTATAAATTTTTGATTATTTATTTCAGGGGGTGTATTCATTTTTTTTACAAGGCGTAGTCCTGTAAAATTTTTGACTATTTATTTTACAGGGGGTGTATTTAAAATTTTTTGATTATTTATTTTACAGGGGGTGTATTTATCGATTTTTGATTATTTATTTTACAAGGGATGTATATATTTTATTTTACAAGGGGTACCCCTTGTAAAATTTTTGATTATTTATTTTACAAGGGGTGTATTTATTTTATTTACAATGGGTACCCCTCGTACAATTTTTGATTATTTATTTTACAGGGGGTGTATTTATAAATTTTTGACTATTTATTTTACAGGGGGTGTATTTATTTTTTTTTACAAGGAGTACCCCTTGTAAAATTTTTGATTATTTATTTTACAGGGGGTGTATTTATTTTTTTTACAAGGTGTAACCCTTGTAAACATTTGATTATTTATTTTACAGGGGGTGTATTTATAAATTTTTGATTATTTATTTAAGGGGGTGTATTCATTTTTTTTACAAGGCGTACCCCTGTAAAATTTTTGATTATTTATTTTACAGGGGGTGTATTTATTTTTTTTACAAGGAGTACCCCTTGTAAAATTTTTGAAGGTGTAACCCTTGTAAACATTTGATTATTTATTTTACAGGGGGTGTATTTAAAAATTTTTGATTATTTATTTTACAGGGGGTGTATTTAAAATTTTTTGATTATTTATTTTACAGGGGGTGTATTTATAAATTTTTGATTATTTATTTTACAAGGGGTGTATATATTTTATTTTACAAGGGGTACCCCTTGTAAAAATTTTCATTATTTATTTTACAAGGGGTGTATTTATTTTTTTTTACAAGGGGTACCCCTTGTAAAATGTTTGATTTTTTATTTTACAGGGGGAGTATTTAAAAATTTTTGATTATTTATTTTACAAGGGGTGTATATATTTTATTTTACAAGGGGTACCCCTGGTAAAATTTTTGATTATTTATTTTACAAGGGGTGTGTTTATTTTTTTTACAATGGGTACCCCTCGTACAATTTTTGATTATTTATTTTACAGGGGGTGTATTTATCAATTTTTGATTATTTATTTTACAAGGGATGTATATATTTTATTTTACAAGGGGTACCCCTTGTAAAATTTTTGATTATTTATTTTACAAGGGGTGTATTTATTTTATTTACAATGGGTACCCCTCGTACAATTTTTGATTATTTATTTTACAGGGGGTGTATTTATAAATTTTTGACTATTTATTTTACAGGGGGTGTATTTATTTTTTTTTACAAGGAGTACCCATTGTAAAATTTTTGATTATTTATTTTACAGGGGGTGTATTTATTTTTTTTACAAGGTGTAACCCTTGTAAACATTTGATTATTTATTTTACAGGGGGTGTATTTATAAATTTTTGATTATTTATTTAAGGGGGTGTATTCATTTTTTTTACAAGGCGTACCCCTGTAAAATTTTTGATTATTTATTTTACAGGGGGTGTATTTATTTTTTTTACAAGGAGTACCCCTTGTAAAATTTTTGAAGGTGTAACCCTTGTAAACATTTGATTATTTATTTTACAGGGGGTGTATTTAAAAATTTTTGATTATTTATTTTACAGGGGGTGTATTTAAAATTTTTTGATTATTTATTTTACAGGGGGTGTATTTATAAATTTTTGATTATTTATTTTACAAGGGGTGTATATATTTTATTTTACAAGGGGTACCCCTTGTAAAATTTTTCATTATTTATTTTACAAGGGGTGTATTTATTTTTTTTTACAAGGGGTACCCCTTGTAAAATGTTTGATTTTTTATTTTACAGGGGGAGTATTTAAAAATTTTTGATTATTTATTTTACAAGGGGTGTATATATTTTATTTTACAAGGGGTACCCCTGGTAAAATTTTTGATTATTTATTTTACAAGGGGTGTGTTTATTTTTTTTACAATGGGTACCCCTCGTACAATTTTTGATTATTTATTTTACAGGGGGTGTATTTGTAAATTTTTGATTATTTATTTTACAGGGGGTGTATTTATAAATTTTTGACTATTTATTTTACAGGGGGTGTATTTATTTTTTTTACAAGGGGTACCCCTTGTAAAATTTTTGATTATTTATTTTACAGGGGGTGTATTTATTTTTTTTAAAAAGGAGTACCCCTTGTAAAATTTTAGATTATTTATTTTACAGGGGGTGTATTTATTTTTTTTACAAGGTGTAACCCTTGTAAACATTTGATTATTTATTTTACAGGGGGTGTATTTATAAATTTTTGATTATTTATTTTACAGGGGGTGTATTTATTTTTTTTACAAGGAGTACCCCTTGTAAAATTTTTGATTATTTATTTTACAGGGGGAGTATTTATCAATTTTTGATTATTTATTTTACATGGGGTGAATTTATAAATTTTTAATTTTTTATTTTACAGGGGGTGTATTTATTTTTTTACAAGGGATACCCCTTGTAAAAATTTTGATTATTTATTTTACAGGGGGTGTATATATAAATTTTTGATTATTTATTTTACAGGGGGTGAATTTATAAATTTTTAATTATTTATTTTACAGGGGGTGTATTTATTTTTTTTTACAAGGGGTACCCCTTGTAAAATTTTTGATTATTTATTTTACAAGGGGTGTATTTATTTTTTTTTACAAGGGGTACCCCTTGTAAAATGTTTGATTTTTTATTTTACAGGGGGAGTATTTAAAAATTTTTGATTATCTATTTTACAAGGGGTGTATATATTTTATTTTACAAGGGGTACCCCTGGTAAAATTTTTGATTATTTATTTTACAAGGGGTGTGTTTATTTTTTTTACAAGGCGTACCCCTTGTAAAATGTTTGATTTTTTATTTACAGGGGAGTATTTATAAATTTTTAATTATTTATTTTACATGGGGTGAATTTATAAATTTTTAATTATTTATTTTACAGGGGGTGTATTTATTTTTTTTACAAGGGAAACCCCTTGTAAAATTTTTGATTATTTATTTTACAGGGGGTGTATTTTTTTTTTTTTTTTTTTTTTTTTTTTTACAAGGGATACCCCTTGTAAAATTTTTGATTATTTATTTTACAGGGGGTGTATTTATTTTTTTTACAAGTACCCCTTGTAAAATTTTTGATTTTTTATTTTTCATGGGGTGTATATATTTTATTTTACAAGGGGTACCCCTTGTAAAATTTTTGATTATTTATTTTACAAGGGGTGTGTTTATTTTTTTTACAAGGGGTACCCCTTGTAAAATGTTTGATTTTTTATTTTACAGGGGGAGTATTTATCAATTTTTGATTATTTATTTTACATGGGGTGAATTTATAAATTTTTAATTATTTATTTTACAGGGGGTGAATTTATAAATTTTTAATTATTTATATTACAGGGGGTGTATTTATTTTTTTTACAAGGGATACCCCTTGTAAAATTTTTGATTATTTATTTTACAGGGGGTATATTTATTTTTTTTACAAGGGATACCCCTTGTAAAATTTTTGATTATTTATTTTACAGGGGGAGTATTTATAAATTTTTGATTATTTATTTTACAGGGGGTGTATTTATAAATTTATAATTATTTATTTTACAGGAGGTGTATTTATTTTTTTTACAAGGGATACCCCTTTTAAAATTTTTGATTATTTATTTAAGGGGGTGTATTTATTTTTTTATACAAGGCGTACCCCTTGTAATATTTTTGATTATTTATTTTACAGGGGGCGTATTTATAAATTTTAGATTATTTATTTTACAAGGGGTGTATATATTTTATTTTACAAGGGGTACCCCTGGTAAAATTTTTGATTATTTATTTTACAAGGGGTGTGTTTATTTTTTTTACAATGGGTACCCCTCGTACAATTTTTGATTATTTATTTTACAGGGGGTGTATTTGTAAATTTTTGATTATTTATTTTACAGGGGGTGTATTTATAAATTTTTGACTATTTATTTTACAGGGGGTGTATTTATTTTTTTTACAAGGGGTACCCCCTGTAAAATTTTTGATTATTAATTTTACAGGGGGTGTATTTATTTTTTTTTAAAAGGAGTACCCCTTGTAAAATTTTTGATTATTTATTTTACAGGGGGTGTATTTATTTTTTTTACAAGGTGTAACCCTTGTAAACATTTGATTATTTATTTTACAGGGGTTGTATTTATAAATTTTTGATTATTTATTTAAGGGGGTGTATTCATTTTTTTTACAAGGCGTACCCCTGTAAAATTTTTGATTATTTATTTTACAGGGGGTGTATTTATTTTTTTTACAAGGCGTACCCCTTGTAAAATGTTTGATTTTTTATTTACAGGGGAGTATTTATAAATTTTTAATTATTTATTTTACATGGGGTGAATTTATAAATTTTTAATTATTTATTTTACAGGGGGTGTATTTATTTTTTTTACAAGGGATACAACTTGTAAAATTTTTGATTATTTATTTTACAGGGGGTGTATTTTTTTTTTTTTTTTTTTTACAAGGGGTACCCCTTGTAAAATTTTTGATTATTTATTTTACAGGGGCTGTATTTATTTTTTTTACAAGTACCCCTTGTAAAATTTTTGATTTTTTATTTTACATGGGGTGTATATATTTTATTTTACAAGGGGTACCCCTTGTAAAATTTTTGATTATTTATTTTACAAGGGGTGTGTTTATTTTTTTTACAAGGGGTACCCCTTGTAAAATGTTTGATTTTTTATTTTACAGGGGGAGTATTTATCAATTTTTGATTATTTATTTTACAGGGGGTGAATTTATAAATTTTTAATTATTTATATTACAGGGGGTGTATTTATTTTTTTTACAAGGGATACCCCTTGTAAAATTTTTGATTATTTATTTTACAGGGGGTATATTTATTTTTTTTACAAGGGATACCCCTTGTAAAATTTTTGATTATTTATTTTACAGGGGGAGTATTTATAAATTTTTGATTATTTATTTTACAGGGGGTGTATTTATAAATTTATAATTATTTATTTTACAGGAGGTGTATTTATTTTTTTTACAAGGGATACCCCTTTTAAAAATTTTGATTATTTATTTTACAGGGGGTGTATTTATTTTTTTTTTTACAAGGGGTACCCCTTGTAAAATTTTTGATTATTTATTTTACAGGGGGTGTATTTATAAATTTTTGATTATTTATTTAAGGGGGTGTATTTATTTTTTTATACAAGGCGTACCCCTTGTAATATTTTTGATTATTTATTTTACAGGGGGCGTATTTATAAATTTTAGATTATTTATTTTACATGGGGTGTATTTATTTTTTTTTAAGGGGTACCCCTTGTAAAATTTTTGATTATTTATTTTACAGGGGGTGTATTTATAAATTTTTGATTATTTATTTTACAGGGGGTGTATTTATAAATTTTTGATTATTTATTTTACAGGGGGTGTATTTATAAATTTTTGATTACTTATTTTACAGGGGGTGTATTTATAAATTTTTGATTATTTATTTTACAGGGGGTGTATTTATAAATTTTTGATTATTTATTTTACATTGGGTGTATTTTTTTTTTTTAAGTGGTACCCCTTGTAAAATTTTTGATTATTTATTTTTTAGGGGGTGTATTTTTTTTTTTTTTTTTTTTTACAAGGGGTACGCCTTGTAAAATGTTTGATTATTTATTTTACAGGGGGTGTATTTATTTTTTTTACATGGGGTACCCCTTGTAAAATGTTTGATTTTTTATTTTACAGGGGGAGTATTTAAAAATTTTTGATTATTTATTTTACAGGGGGTGTATTTATAAATTTTTGATTATTTATTTTACAGGGGGTGTATTTATAAATTTTTGATTATTTATTTTACAGGGGGTGTATTTATTTTTTTTTCAAGAGATACCCCTTGTAAAATTTTTGATTATTTATTTTACAGGGGGTGTATTTATAAATTTTTGATTATTTATTTTACAGGGGGTGTATTTATAAATTTTTGATTATTTATTTTACAGGGGGTGTATTTATAAATTTTTGATTATTTATTTAAGGGGGTGTATTTATTTTTTTATTCAAGGCGTACCCCTTGTAATATTTTTGATTATTTACTTTACAGGGGGAGTATTTATAAATTTTTGATTATTTATTTTACAGGGGGTGTATTTATTTTTTTTACAAATGGTACGCCTTGTAAAATTTTTGATTATATATTTTACAGGGGGTGTATTTATAAATTTTTGATTATTTATTTTACAGGGGGTGTATTTATAAATTTTTGATTATTTATTTTACAGGGGGTGTATTTATAAATTTTTGATTATTTATTTTACAGGGGGTGTATTTATTTTTTTTACAAGGGGTTCCCCTTGTAAAATTTTTGATCATTTATTTTACAGGGGATGTATTTATTTATTTTTACAAGGGGTACCCCTTTTAAAAATTTTGATTATTTATTTTACAGGGGGTGTATTTATTTTTTTTTTTACAAGGGGTACCCCTTGTAAAATTTTTGATTATTTATTTTACAGGGGGTGTATTTATAAATTTTTGATTATTTATTTAAGGGGGTGTATTTATTTTTTTATACAAGGCGTACCCCTTGTAATATTTTTGATTATTTATTTTACAGGGGGCGTATTTATAAATTTTAGATTATTTATTTTACATGGGGTGTATTTATTTTTTTTAAGGGGTACCCCTTGTAAAATTTTTGATTATTTATTTTACAGGGGGTGTATTTATAAATTTTTGATTATTTATTTTACAGGGGGTGTATTTATAAATTTTTGATTATTTATTTTACAGGGGGTGTATTTATAAATTTTTGATTACTTATTTTACAGGGGGTGTATTTATAAATTTTTGATTATTTATTTTACAGGGGGTGTATTTATAAATTTTTGATTATTTATTTTACATTGGGTGTATTTTTTTTTTTAAGTGGTACCCCTTGTAAAATTTTTGATTATTTATTTTTTAGGGGGTGTATTTTTTTTTTTTTTTTTTTTTACAAGGGGTACGCCTTGTAAAATGTTTGATTATTTATTTTACAGGGGGTGTATTTATTTTTTTTACATGGGGTACCCCTTGTAAAATGTTTGATTTTTTATTTTACAGGGGGAGTATTTAAAAATTTTTGATTATTTATTTTACAGGGGGTGTATTTATAAATTTTTGATTATTTATTTTACAGGGGGTGTATTTATAAATTTTTGATTATTTATTTTACAGGGGGTGTATTTATTTTTTTTTCAAGAGATACCCCTTGTAAAATTTTTGATTATTTATTTTACAGGGGGTGTATTTATAAATTTTTGATTATTTATTTTACAGGGGGTGTATTTATAAATTTTTGATTATTTATTTTACAGGGGGTGTATTTATAAATTTTTGATTATTTATTTAAGGGGGTGTATTTATTTTTTTATTCAAGGCGTACCCCTTGTAATATTTTTGATTATTTACTTTACAGGGGGAGTATTTATAAATTTTTGATTATTTATTTTACAGGGGGTGTATTTTTTTTTTTTAACAAGGGGTACCCCTTGTAAAATTTTAGATTATTCATTTTACATGGGGTGTATTTATTTTTTTTACAAATGGTACGCCTTGTAAAATTTTTGATTATAAATTTTACAGGGGGTGTATTTATAAATTTTTGATTATTTATTTTACAGGGGGTGTATTTATAAATTTTTGATTATTTATTTTACAGGGGGTGTATTTATAAATTTTTGATTATTTATTTTACAGGGGGTGTATTTATTTTTTTTACAAGGGGTTCCCCTTGTAAAATTTTTGATCATTTATTTTACAGGGGATGTATTTATTTATTTTTACAAGGGGTACCCCTTGTAAAATTTTTGATCATTTATTTTACAGGGGATGTATTTATTTTTTAACAAGGGTTACCCCTTGCAAAATTTGTGATTATTCATTTTACAGTTGGTGTATTTATAAATTTTCGATTATTTATTTTACAGGGGGTGTATTTATAAATTTTTGATTATTTATTTTACAGGGGGTATATTTATTTTTTTTACAAGGGGTACCCCTTGTAAAATTTGTGATTATTCATTTTACAGAGGGTGTATTTATAAATTTTTGATTATTTATTTTACATGGGGTGTATTTATAAATTTTTGATTATTTATTTTACAGGGGGTGTATTTATTTTTTTTTAACAAGGGGTACCCCTTGTAAAATTTTTGATTATTTATTTTACTGGAGATGTATTTATAAATTTTTGATTATTTATTTTACAGGGGGTGTATTTATAAATTTTTGATTATTTATTTTACAGGGGGTGTATTTATAAATTTTTGATTATTTATTTTACAGGGGGTGTATTTATAAATTTTTGATTATTTTTTTTACAGGGGGTGTATTTATAAATTTTTGATTATTTATTTTACAGGGGGTGTATTTATTTTTTTTTTACAAGGGGTACCCCTTGTAAAATTTTTGATTATTTATTTTACAGGGGGTGTATTTTTTTTTTTTTTTTTTTTTACAAGGGGTACGCCATGTAAAATTTTTGATTATTTATTTTACAGGGGTGTATTTATTTTTTTTACAAGGAGTACCCCTTGTAAAATTTTTGATTATTTATTTTACAGGGGGTGTATTTTTTTTTTTTTTTTTTTTTTTTTTTTTACAAGGGGTACGCCTTGTAAAATTTTTGATTATTTATTTTACAGGGGGTGTATTTATTTTTTTTACATGGGGTACCCCTTGTAAAATGTTTGATTTTTTATTTTACAGGGGGAGTATTTAAAAATTTTTGATTATTTATTTTACAGGGGGTGTATTTATAAATTTTTGATTATTTATTTTACAAGGGGTGTATATATTTTATTTTAAAAGGGGTACCCCTTGTAAAATTTTTAATTATTTATTTTACAGGGGGTGTATTTTTTTTTTTTTTTTTTTTTTTACAAGGGGTACGCCTTGTAAAATTTTTTATTATTTATTTTACAGAGGGTGTATTTATTTTTTTTACAAGGAGTACCCCTTGTAAAATTTTTGATTATTTATTTTACAGGGGTGTATTTATTTTTTTTAAAAGGTGTAACAATTGTAAACTTTTGATTATTTATTTTACAGGGGGTGTATTTATTTTTTTTACAAGGGGTACCCCTTGTAAAATTTTTGATTATTTATTTTACAGGGGGTGTATATATTTTTTATACAAGGAGTACCCCTTGTAAAATTTTTGATTATTTATTTTACATGGGGTGTATTTATTTTTTTTACAAGGTGTACCCCTTGTAAACTTTTGATTATTTATTTTACAGGGGGTGTATTTATAAATTTTTGATTATTTATTTTTCAGGGGATGTATTTATTTTTTACAATTGGTACCACTTGTAAAATTTTTGATTATTTATTTTACAGGGGGTGTATTTATTTTTTTTACAAGGTGTACCCCTTGTAAACTTTTGATTATTTATTTTACAGGGGGTGTATTTATAAATTTTTGATTATTTATTTTACAGGGGGTGTATTTATTTTTTTACAAGGGGTACCCCATGTAAAATTTTTGATCATTTATTTTACAGGGGATGTATTTATTTTTTTTTACAAAGGGTACCCCTTGTAAAATATTTGATCATTTATTTTACAGAGGATGTATTTATTTTTTAACAAGGGGTACCCCTTGCAAAATTTGTGATTATTCATTTTACAGTTGGTGTATTTATAAATTTTTGATTATTTATTTTACAGGGGATGTATTTATTTTTTTTTTTCAAGGGGTACCCCTTGTAAAATTTTTGATTATTTATTTTACAGGGGATGTATTTATTTTTTACAAGGGGTACGCCTTGTAAAATTTTTTATTATTTATTTTACAGGGAGTGTATTTATTTTTTTTACAAGGAGTACCCCTTGTAAAATTTGTGATTATTCATTTTACAGGGGGTGTATTTATAAATTTTTGATTATTTATTATACAGGGGGGTGTATTTATTTTTTTTACAAGAGGTACCCCTTGTAAAATTTTTGATTATTTATTTTACAGGGGGTGTATTTATAAATTTTTGATTATTTATTTAAGGGGGTGAATTTATTTTTTTTTACAACGCGTACCCCTTGTAAAATTTTTGATTATTTATTTTACAGGGGGTGTATTTATAAATTTTTGATTATTTATTTTACAGGGGGTGCATTTATAAATTTTTGATTATTTATTTTACAGGGGGTGTATTTTTAAATTTTTGATCATTTATTTAAGGGGGTGTATTTATTTTTTTTTACAAGGCGTACCCCTTGTAAAATTTTTGATTATTTATTTTACAGGGGATGTATTTATTTTTTTTTTCAAGGGGTACCCCTTGTAAAATTTTTGATTATTTATTTTACAGGGGATGTATTTATTTTTTACAAGGGGTACGCCTTGTAAAATTTTTTATTATTTATTTTACAGGGGGTGAATTTATTTTTTTTTACAAGGAGTACCCCTTGTAAAATTTGTGATTATTCATTTTACAGGGGGTGTATTTATAAATTTTTGATTATTTATTATACAGGGGGGTTAATTTATTTTTTTTACAAGAGGTACCCCTTGTAAAATTTTTGATTATTTATTTTACTGCGGGTGTATTTATTTTTTTTACAAGGGGTACCCCTTGCAAAATTTGTGATTATTCATTTTACAGTTGGTGTATTTATAAATTTTCGATTATTTATTTTACAGGGGGTGTATTTATAAATTTTTGATTATTTATTTTACAGGGGGTGTATTTATAAATTTTTGATTATTTATTTTACAGGGGTTGTATTTATTTTTTTTACAAGGGGTACCCCTTGTAAAATTTTTGATCATTTATTTTACAGGGGATGTATTTATTTTTTTTACAAGGGGTACCCCTTGAAAAATTTTTGATCATTTATTTTACAGGGGATGTATTTATTTTTTAACAAGGGGTACCCCTTGCAAAATTTGTGAATATTCATTTTACAGTTGGTGTATTTATAAATTTTCGATTATTTATTTTACAGGGGGTGTATTTATAAATTTTTGATTATTTATTTTACAGGGGGGGTATTTATAAATTTTTGATTATTTATTTTACAGGGGGTGTATTTATTTTTTTTACAAGGGGTACCCCTTGTAAAATTTTTGATCATTTATTTTACAGGGGATGTATATATTTTTTTTTACAAGGGGTACCCCTTGTAAAATTTTTGATCATTTATTTTACAGGGGATGTATTTATTTTTTAACAAGGGGTACCCCTTGCAAAATTTGTGATTATTCATTTTACAGTTGGTGTATTTATAAATTTTCGATTATTTATTTTACAGGGGGTGTATTTATAAATTTTTGATTATTTATTTTACAGGGGGTGTATTTATTTTTTTTACAAGGGGTACCCCTTGTAAAATTTGTGATTATTCATTTTACAGAGGGTTTATTTATAAATTTTTGATTATTTATTTTACAGGGGGTGTATTTATAAATTTTTGATTATTTATTTTACAGGGGGTGTATTTATTTTTTTTACAAGGGGTACCCCTTGTAAAATTTGTGATTATTCATTTTACAGAGGGTGTATTTATAAATTTTTGATTATTTATTTTACAGGGGGTGTATTTATAAATTTTTGATTATTTATTTTACAGGGGGTGTATTTATTTTTTTTACAATTGGTACACCTTGTAAAATCTTTGATTATTTATTTTACATGGGGTGTATTTATTTTTTTTACAAGAGGTACCCCTTGTAAAATTTTTGATTATTTATTATACAGGGGGTGTATTTATTTTTTTTACAAGGGGTACCCCTTGTAAAATTTTGATTCTTTATTTTACAGGGGATGAATTTATGTTTTTTACAAGGTGTACACCTTGTAAACTTTTGATTATTTGTTTTACAGGGGGTGTATTTATAAATTTTTGATTATTTATTTTACAGGGGTTGTATTTATTTTTTTTACAAGGGGTACCCCTTGTAAAATTTTTGATCATTTATTTTACAGGGGATGTATTTTTTTTTTTTTTTACAAGTGGTACCCCTTGTAAAATTTTTCATCATTTATTTTACAGGGGATGTATTTATTTTTTAACAAGGGGTACCCCTTGCAAAATTTGTGATTATTCATTTTACAGTTGGTGTATTTATAAATTTTCGATTATTTATTTTACAGGGGGTGTATTTATAAATTTTTGATTATTTATTTTACAGGGGGTGAATTTATTTTTTTTACAAGGGGTACCCCTTGTAAAATTTTTGGTCATTTATTTTACATTGGATGTATTTATTTTTTTTTACAAGGGGTACTACTTGTAAAATTTTTGATCATTTATTTTACAGGGGATGTATTTATTTTTTAACAAGGGGTACCCCTTGCAAAATTTGTGATTATTCATTTTACAGTTGGTGTATTTATAAATTTTCGATTATTTGTTTTACAGGGGGTGTATTTATAAATTTTTGATTATTTATTTTACAGGGGGTGTATTTATAAATTTTTGATTATTTATTTTACAGGGGTTGTATTTATTTTTTTTACAAGGGGTACCCCTTGTAAAATTTTTGATCATTTATTTTACAGGGGATGTATTTATTTTTTTTACAAGGGGTACCCCTTGAAAAATTTTTGATCATTTATTTTACAGGGGATGTATTTATTTTTTAACAAGGGGTACCCCTTGCAAAATTTGTGAATATTCATTTTACAGTTGGTGTATTTATAAATTTTCGATTATTTATTTTACAGGGGGTGTATTTATAAATTTTTGATTATTTATTTTACAGGGGGGGTATTTATAAATTTTTGATTATTTATTTTACAGGGGGTGTATTTATTTTTTTTACAAGGGGTACCCCTTGTAAAATTTTTGATCATTTATTTTACAGGGGATGTATATATTTTTTTTTTACAAGGGGTACCCCTTGTAAAATTTTTGATCATTTATTTTACAGGGGATGTATTTATTTTTTAACAAGGGGTACCCCTTGCAAAATTTGTGATTATTCATTTTACAGTTGGTGTATTTATAAATTTTCGATTATTTATTTTACAGGGGGTGTATTTATAAATTTTTGATTATTTATTTTACAGGGGGTGTATTTATTTTTTTTACAAGGGGTACCCCTTGTAAAATTTGTGATTATTCATTTTACAGAGGGTTTATTTATAAATTTTTGATTATTTATTTTACAGGGGGTGTATTTATAAATTTTTGATTATTTATTTTACAGGGGGTGTATT
Organism: Odiellus spinosus; assembly: GCA_963920705.1. Lineage (NCBI taxonomy): Eukaryota > Metazoa > Arthropoda > Arachnida > Opiliones > Phalangiidae > Odiellus > Odiellus spinosus. The sequence continues at coordinate 4,546,928 of OY987230.1, forward strand.
TATTTTTTTTACAAGGGGTACCCCTTGTAAAATTTGTGATTATTCATTTTACAGAGGGTGTATTTATAAATTTTTGATTATTTATTTTACAGGGGGTGTATTTATAAATTTTTGATTATTTATTTTACAGGGGGTGTATTTATTTTTTTTACAAGGGGTACACCTTGTAAAATCTTTGATTATTTATTTTACATGGGGTGTATTTATTTTTTTTACAAGAGGTACCCCTTGTAAAATTTTTGATTATTTATTATACAGGGGGTGTATTTATTTTTTTTACAAGGGGTACCCCTTGTAAAATTTTGATTCTTTATTTTACAGGGGATGAATTTATGTTTTTTACAAGGTGTACACCTTGTAAACTTTTGATTATTTGTTTTACAGGGGGTGTATTTATAAATTTTTGATTATTTATTTTACAGGGGTTGTATTTATTTTTTTTACAAGGGGTACCCCTTGTAAAATTTTTGATCATTTATTTTACAGGGGATGTATTTTTTTTTTTTTTTACAAGTGGTACCCCTTGTAAAATTTTTCATCATTTATTTTACAGGGGATGTATTTATTTTTTAACAAGGGGTACCCCTTGCAAAATTTGTGATTATTCATTTTACAGTTGGTGTATTTATAAATTTTCGATTATTTATTTTACAGGGGGTGTATTTATAAATTTTTGATTATTTATTTTACAGGGGGTGAATTTATTTTTTTTACAAGGGGTACCCCTTGTAAAATTTTTGGTCATTTATTTTACATTGGATGTATTTATTTTTTTTTACAAGGGGTACTACTTGTAAAATTTTTGATCATTTATTTTACAGGGGATGTATTTATTTTTTAACAAGGGGTACCCCTTGCAAAATTTGTGATTATTCATTTTACAGTTGGTGTATTTATAAATTTTCGATTATTTATTTTACAGGGGGTGTATTTATAAATTTTTGATTATTTATTTTACAGGGGGTGTATTTATTTTTTTTACAATTTGTAAAATTTGTGATTATTCATTTTACAGAGTTTGAATTTATAAATTTTCGATTATTTATTTTACAGGGGGTGTATTTATAAATTTTTGATTATTTATTTTACAGGGGGTGTATTTATTTTTTTTACAAGGGGTACCCCTTGTAAAATTTTTGATCATTTATTTTACAGGGGATGTATTTATTTTTTTTTTACAAGTGGTACCCCTTGTAAAATTTTTCATCGTTTATTTTACAGGGGATGTATTTATTTTTTAACAAGGGGTACCCCTTGCAAAATTTGTGATTATTCATTTTACAGTTGGTGTATTTATAAATTTTCGATTATTTATTTTACAGGGGGTGTATTTATAAATTTTTGATTATTTATTTTACAGGGGGTGAATTTATTTTTTTTACAAGGGGTACCCCTTGTAAAATTTTTGGTCATTTATTTTACATTGGATGTATTTATTTTTTTTTACAAGGGGTACTACTTGTAAAATTTTTGATCATTTATTTTACAGGGGATGTATTTATTTTTTAAAAAGGGGTACCCCTTGCAAAATTTGTGATTATTCATTTTACAGTTGGTGTATTTATAAATTTTCGATTATTTATTTTACAGGGGGTGTATTTATAAATTTTTGATTATTTATTTTACAGGGGGTGTATTTATTTTTTTTACAAGGGGTACCCCTTGTAAAATTTGTGATTATTCATTTTACAGAGGGTGAATTTATAAATTTTCGATTATTTATTTTACAGGGGGTGTATTTATAAATTTTTGATTATTTATTTTACAGGGGGTGTATTTATTTTTTTTACAAGGGGTACCCCTTGTAAAATTTTTGATCATTTATTTTACAGGGGATGTATTTATTTTTTTTTACAAGGGGTACCCCTTGTAAAATTTTTGATCATTTATTTTACAGGGGATGTATTTATTTTTTAACAAGGGGTACCCCTTGCAAAATTTGTGATTATTCATTTTACAGTTGGTGTATTTATAAATTTTCGATTATTTATTTTACTGGGGTTTAATTAATAATTTTTGATTATTTATTTTACAGGGGGTGTATTTATTTTTTTTACAAGGGGTACCCCTTGTAAAATTTGTGATTATTCATTTTACAGAGGGTGTATTTATAAATTTTTGATTATTTATTTTACAGGGGGTGTATTTATAAATTTTTGATTATTTATTTTACAGGGGGTGTATTTATAAATTTTTGATTATTTATTTTACAGGGGGTGTTTTCATAAATTTTTGATTATTTATTTTACAGGGGTTGTATTTATTTTTTTTACAAGGGGTACCTCTTGTAAAATTTTTGATTATTTATTTTACATGGGGTGTATTTATTTTTTTTACAAGAGGTACCCCTTGTAAAATTTTTGATTATTTATTTTACAGGGGGTGTATTTATTTTTTTTACAAGGGGTACCCCTTGTAAAATTTGTGATTATTCATTTTACAGGGGGTGAATTTATAAATTTTTGATTATTTATTTTACAAGGGGTGTATATATTTTATTTTACAAGGGGTATTCTTGTAAAATTTTTGATTATTTATTTTACAGAGGGTGTATTTATTTTATTTACAAGCGGTACCCCTCGTATAATTTTTGATAATTTATTTTACAGGGGGAGTATTTGTAAATTTTTGATTATTTATTTTACAGGGGGTGTATTTATAAATTTTTGATTATTTATTTTACAGGGGGTGTATTTATTTTTTTTACAAGGGATACCCCTTGTAAAATTTTTGATTATTTATTTTACATAGCGTGTATTTATTTTTCAAGGGGTACCCCTTGTAAAATTTGTGATTATTCATTTTACAGGGGGTGTATTTATTTTTTTTACAAGTTGTACCCCTTGTAAAATTTTTGATCATTTATTTTACAGGGGATGTATTTATTTTTTTTTTACAAGGGGGATTATTTATTTTACAGGGGGTGTATTTATTTTTTTTACATGGGGTACCCCTTGTAAAATGTTTGATTTTTCATTTTACAGGGGAGTATTTAAAAATTTTTGATTATTTATTTTACAGGGGGTGTATTTATAAATTTTTGATTATTTATTTAAGGGGGTGAATTTATTTTTTTTTACAACGCGTACCCCTTGTAAAATTTTTGATTATTTATTTTACAGGGGGTGTATTTATAAATTTTTGATTATTTATTTTACAGGGGGTGTATTTATAAATTTTTGATTATTTATTTTACAGGGGGTGTATTTATAAATTTTTGATCATTTATTTAAGGGGGTGTATTTATTTTTTTTTACAAGGCGTACCCCTTGTAAAATTTTTGATTATTTATTTTACAGGGGGTGTATTTATAAATTTTTGATTATTTATTTTACAGGGGGTGTATTTATTTTTTTTTTAACAAGGGGTACCCCTTGTAAAATTTAAGATTATTTATTTTACATGGGGTGTATTTATTTTTTTTACAAGGGGTACCCCTTGTAAAATTTTTGATTATTTATTTTACTAGAGATGTATTTATAAATTTTTGATTATTTATTTTACAGGGGGTGTATTTATAAATTTTTGATTATTTATTTTACAGGGGGTGTATTTATAAATTTTTGATTATTTATTTTACAGGGGGTGTATTTATTTTTTTTACAAGGGGTACCCCTTGAAAAATGTTTGATTTTTTATTTTACAGGGGGAGTATTTAAAAATTTTTGATTATTTATTTTACAGGGGGTGTATTTATAAATTTTTGATTATTTATTTAAGGGGGTGAATTTATTTTTTTTTACAACGCGTACCCCTTGTAAAATTTTTGATTATTTATTTTACAGGGGGTGTATTTATTTTTTTTACAAGGGGTACCCCTTGTAAAATGTTTGATTTTTTATTTTACAGGGGGAGTATTTAAAAATTTTTGATTATTTATTTTACAGGGGGTGTATTTATAAATTTTTGATTATTTATTTAAGGGGGTGAATTTATTTTTTTTTACAACGCGTACCCCTTGTAAAATTTTTGATTATTTATTTTACAGGGGGTGTATTTATAAATTTTTGATTATTTATTTTACAGGGGGTGTATTTATAAATTTTTGATTAATTATTTTACAGGGGGTGTATTTATAATTTTTTGATCATTTATTTAAGGGGGTGTATTTATTTTTTTTTACAAGGCGTACCCCTTGTAAAATTTTTGATTATTTATTTTACAGGGGGTGTATTTATAAATTTTTGATTATTTATTTTACAGGGGGTGTATTTTTTTTTTAACAAGGGGTACCCCTTGTAAAATTTTAGATTATTTATTTTACATGGGGTGTATTTATTTTTTTTACAAGGGGTACACCTTGTAAAATTTTTGATTATATATTTTACAGGGGGTGTATTTATTTTTTTTACATGGGGTACCCCTTGTAAAATGTTTGATTTTTCATTTTACAGGGGAGTATTTAAAAATTTTTGATTATTTATTTTACAGGGGGTGTATTTATAAATTTTTGATTATTTATTTTACAGGGGGTGTATTTATAAATTTTTGATTATTTATTTAAGGGGGTGAATTTATTTTTTTTTACAACGCGTACCCCTTGTAAAATTTTTGATTATTTATTTTACAGGGGGTGTATTTATAAATTTTTGATTATTTATTTTACAGGGGGTGTATTTATAAATTTTTGATTATTTATTTTACAGGGGGTGTATTTATAAATTTTTGATCATTTATTTAAGGGGGTGTATTTATTTTTTTTTACAAGGCGTACCCCTTGTAAAATTTTTGATTATTTATTTTACAGGGGGTGTATTTATAAATTTTTGATTATTTATTTTACAGGGGGTGTATTTATTTTTTTTTAACAAGGGGACCCCTTGTAAAATTTAAGATTATTTATTTTACATGGGGTGTATTTATTTTTTTTACAAGGGGTACCCCTTGTAAAATTTTTGATTATTTATTTTACTAGAGATGTATTTATAAATTTTTGATTATTTATTTTACAGGGGGTGTATTTATAAATTTTTGATTATTTATTTTACAGGTGGTGTATTTATAAATTTTTGATTATTTATTTTTCAGGGGGTGTATTTATAAATTTTTGATTATTTATTTTACAGGGGGTGTATTTATAAATTTTTGATTATTTATTTTACAGGGGGTGTATTTATTTTTTTTACAAGGGGTACCCCTTGTAAAATGTTTGATTTTTTTATTTTACAGGGGGAGTATTTAAATATTTTTGATTATTTATTTTACAGGGGGTGTATTTATAAATTTTTGATTATTTATTTAAGGGGGTGAATTTATTTTTTTTTACAACGCGTACCCCTTGTAAAATTTTTGATTATTTATTTTACAGGGGGTGTATTTATAAATTTTTAATTATTTATTTTACAGGGGGTGTATTTATAAATTTTTGATTATTTATTTTACAGGGGGTGTATTTATAAATTTTTGATTATTTATTTTACAGGGGGTGTATTTATAATTTTTTGATCATTTATTTAAGGGGGTGTATTTATTTTTTTTTACAAGGCGTACCCCTTGTAAAATTTTTGATTATTTATTTTACAGGGGGTGTATTTATAAATTTTTGATTATTTATTTTACAGGGGGTGTATTTATTTTTTTTTAACAAGGGGTACAACTTGTAAAATTTAAGATTATTTATTTTACATGGGGTGTATTTATTTTTTTTACAAGGGGTACCCCTTGTAAAATTTTTGATTATTTATTTTACTGGAGATGTATTTATAAATTTTTGATTATTTATTTTACAGGGGGTGTATTTATAAATTTTTGATTATTTATTTTACAGGGGGTGTATTTATAAATTTTTGATTATTTATTTTACAGGGGGTGTATTTATAAATTTTTGATTATTTATTTTACAGGGGGTGTATTTATAAATTTTTGATTATTTATTTTACAGGGGGTGTATTTATAAATTTTTGATTATTTATTTTACAGGGGGTGTATTTATTTTTTTTACAAGGGGTACCCCTTGTAAAATTTTTGATTATTTATTTTACAGGGGGTGTATTTATAAATTTTTGATTATTTATTTTACAGGGGGTGTATTTATTTTTTTTACATGGGGTACCCCTTGTAAAATGTTTGATTTTTTATTTTACAGGGGGAGTATTTAAAAATTTTGATTATTTATTTTACAGGGGGTGTATTTATAAATTTTTGATTATTTATTTTACAAGGGGTGTATATATTTTATTTTACAAGGGGTACCCCTAGTAAAATTTTTGATTATTTATTTTACAGGGGTGTATTTTTTTTTTTTTTTTTTTTTTTTTTTTTTTTATTATTATTTTTATTATTTATTTTACAGAGGGTGTATTTATTTTTTTTACAAGGAGTACCCCTTGTAAAATTTTTGATTATTTATTTTACAGGGGGTGTATTTATTTTTTTTACAAGGGGTACCCCTTGTAAAATTTTTGATTATTTATTTTACAGGGGGTGTATATATTTTTTATACAAGGAGTACCCCTTGTAAAATTTTTGATTATTTATTTTACATGGGGTGTATTTATTTTTTTTACAAGGTGTACCCCTTGTAAAATTTTTGATTATTTATTTTACAGGGGGTGTATTTATTTTTTTTACAAGGTGTAACCCTTGTAAACTTTTGATTATTTATTTTACAGGGTGTGTATTTATAAATTTTTGATTATTTATTTTACAGGGGATGTATGTATTTTTTACAATTGGAACCACTTGTAAAATTTTTGATTATTTATTTTACGTGGGGTGTATTTATTTTTTTTACAAGGGGTACCCCTTGTAAAATTTGTGATTATTCATTTTAGAGGAGGTGTATTTATAAATTTTTGATTATTTATTTTACAGGGGGTGTATTTATTTTTTTTACAAGGGGTACCCCTTGTAAAATTTTGATTATTTATTTTACAGGGGGTGAATTTATGTTTTTTATAAGGTGTACCCCTTGTAAACTTTTGATTATTTATTTTACAGGGGGTGTATTTATAAATTTTTGATTATTTATTTTACAGGGGGTGTATTTATTTTTTTACAAGGGGTACCCCTTGTAAAATTTTTGATCATTTATTTTACAGGGGATGTATTTATTTTTTTTTTTTACAAAGGGTACCCCTTGTAAAATATTTGATCATTTATTTTACAGAGGATGTATTTATTTTTTAACAAGGGGTACCCCTTGCAAAATTTGTGATTATTCATTTTACAGTTTGTGTATTTATAAATTTTTGATTATTTATTTTACAGAGATGTATTTATTTTTTTTTCAAGGGTACCCCTTGTAAAATTTTTGATTATTTATTTACATGGGGTGTATTTATTTTTTTTACAAGGTGTACCCCTTGTAAAATTTTTGATTATTTATTTTACAGGGGGTGTATTTATTTTTTTTACAAGGTGTAACCATTGTAAACTTTTGATTATTTATTTTACAGGGTGTGTATTTATAAATTTTTGATTATTTATTTTACAGGGTGTGTATTTATAAATTTTTGATTATTTATTTTACAGGGGGTGTATTTATAAATTTATAATTATTTATTTTACAGGAGGTGTATTTATTTTTTTTACAAGGGATACCCCTTTTAAAAATTTTGATTATTTATTTTACAGGGGGTGTATTTATTTTTTTTTTTTACAAGGGGTACCCCTTGTAAAATTTTTGATTATTTATTTTACAGGGGGTGTATTTATAAATTTTTGATTATTTATTTAAGGGGGTGTATTTATTTTTTTATACAAGGCGTACCCCTTGTAATATTTTTGATTATTTATTTTACAGGGGCGTATTTATAAATTTTAAATTATTTATTTTACATGGGGTGTATTTATTTTTTTTTAAGGGGTACCCCTTGTAAAATTTTTGATTATTTATTTTACAGGGGGTGTATTTATAAATTTTTGATTATTTATTTTACAGGGGGTGTATTTATAAATTTTTGATTATTTATTTTACAGGGGGTGTATTTATAAATTTTTGATTATTTATTTTACAGGGGGTGTATTTATAAATTTTTGATTACTTATTTTACAGGGGGTGTATTTATAAATTTTTGATTATTTATTTTACAGGGGGTGTATTTATAAATTTTTTATTATTTATTTTACATTGGGTGTATTTTTTTTTTTTAAGTGGTACGCCTTGTAAAATTTTTTATTATTTATTTTACAGAGGGTGTATTTATTTTTTTTACAAGGAGTACCCCTTGTAAAATTTTTGATTATTTATTTTACAGGGGTGTATTTATTTTTTTTACAAGGTGTAACAATTGTAAACTTTTGATTATTTATTTTACAGGGGGTGTATTTATTTTTTTTACAAGGGGTACCCCTTGTAAAATTTTTGATTATTTATTTTACAGGGGGTGTATATATTTTTTATACAAGGAGTACCCCTTGTAAAATTTTTGATTATTTATTTTACATGGGGTGTATTTATTTTTTTTACAAGGTGTACCCCTTGTAAACTTTTGATTATTTATTTTACAGGGGGTGTATTTATAAATTTTTGATTATTTATTTTTCAGGGGATGTATTTATTTTTTACAATTGGTACCACTTGTAAAATTTTTGATTATTTATTTTACAGGGGGTGTATTTATTTTTTTTACAAGGGGTACCCCTTGTAAAATTTTGATTATTTATTTTACAGGGGGTGAATTTATGTTTTTTACAAGGTGTACCCCTTGTAAACTTTTGATTATTTATTTTACAGGGGGTGTATTTATAAATTTTTGATTATTTATTTTACAGGGGGTGTATTTATTTTTTTACAAGGGGTACCCCATGTAAAATTTTTGATCATTTATTTTACAGGGGATGTATTTATTTTTTTTTACAAAGGGTACCCCTTGTAAAATATTTGATCATTTATTTTACAGAGGATGTATTTATTTTTTAACAAGGGGTACCCCTTGCAAAATTTGTGATTATTCATTTTACAGTTGGTGTATTTATAAATTTTTGATTATTTATTTTACAGGGGATGTATTTATTTTTTTTTTCAAGGGGTACCCCTTGTAAAATTTTTGATTATTTATTTTACAGGGGATGTATTTATTTTTTACAAGGGGTACGCCTTGTAAAATTTTTTATTATTTATTTTACAGGGAGTGTATTTATTTTTTTTACAAGGAGTACCCCTTGTAAAATTTGTGATTATTCATTTTACAGGGGGTGTATTTATAAATTTTTGATTATTTATTATACAGGGGGGTGTATTTATTTTTTTTACAAGAGGTACCCCTTGTAAAATTTTTGATTATTTATTTTACAGGGGGTGTATTTATAAATTTTTGATTATTTATTTAAGGGGGTGAATTTATTTTTTTTTACAACGCGTACCCCTTGTAAAATTTTTGATTATTTATTTTACAGGGGGTGTATTTATAAATTTTTGATTATTTATTTTACAGGGGGTGCATTTATAAATTTTTGATTATTTATTTTACAGGGGGTGTATTTTTAAATTTTTGATCATTTATTTAAGGGGGTGTATTTATTTTTTTTTACAAGGCGTACCCCTTGTAAAATTTTTGATTATTTATTTTACAGGGGATGTATTTATTTTTTTTTTCAAGGGGTACCCCTTGTAAAATTTTTGATTATTTATTTTACAGGGGATGTATTTATTTTTTACAAGGGGTACGCCTTGTAAAATTTTTTATTATTTATTTTACAGGGGGTGAATTTATTTTTTTTTACAAGGAGTACCCCTTGTAAAATTTGTGATTATTCATTTTACAGGGGGTGTATTTATAAATTTTTGATTATTTATTATACAGGGGGGTGTATTTATTTTTTTTACAAGAGGTACCCCTTGTAAAATTTTTGATTATTTATTTTACTGCGGGTGTATTTATTTTTTTTACAAGGGGTACCCCTTGCAAAATTTGTGATTATTCATTTTACAGTTGGTGTATTTATAAATTTTCGATTATTTATTTTACAGGGGGTGTATTTACAAATTTTTGATTATTTATTTAAGGGGGTGTATTTATTTTTTTATTACAAGGCGTACCCCTTGTAAAATTTTTGATTATTTACTTTACAGGGGGAGTATTTATAAATTTTTGATTATTTATTTTACAGGGGGTGTATTTTTTTTTTTTTAACAAGGGGTACCCCTTGTAAAATTTTAGATTATTTATTTTACATGGGGTGTATTTATTTTTTTTACAAGGGGTACGCCTTGTAAAATTTTTGATTATATATTTTACAGGGGGTGTATTTATTTTTTTTACATGGGGTACCCCTTGTAAAATGTTTGATTTTTCATTTTACAGGGGTGTATTTATAAATTTTTGATTATTTATTTAAGGGGGTGAATTTATTTTTTTTTACAACGCGTACCCCTTGTAAAATTTTTGATTATTTATTTTAGAAGGGGTGTATTTATAAATTTTTGATTATTTATTTTACAGTGGGTGCATTTATAAATTTTTGATTATTTATTTCACAGGGGGTGTATTTTTAAATTTTTGATCATTTATTTAAGGGGGTGTATTTATTTTTTTTTACAAGGCGTACCCCTTGTAAAATTTTTGATTATTTATTTTACAGGGGGTGTATTTATAAATTTTTGATTATTTATTTTACAGGGGGTGTATTTATTTTTTTTTAACAAGGGGTACCCCTTGTAAAATTTAAGATTATTTATTTTACATGGTGTGTATTTATTTTTTTTACAAGGGGTACCCCTTGTAAAATTTTGATTATTTATTTTACTGGAGATGTATTTATAAATTTTTGATTATTTATTTTACAGGGGGTGTATTTATTTTTTTTACAAGGGGTACCCCTTGTAAAATTTTGATTATTTATTTTACAGGGGGTGAATTTATGTTTTTTACAAGGTGTACCCCTTGTAAACTTTTGATTATTTATTTTACAGGGGGTGTATTTATAAATTTTTGATTATTTATTTTACAATGGGTGTATTTATTTTTTTACAAGGGGTACCCCATGTAAAATTTTTGATCATTTATTTTACAGGGGATGTATTTATTTTTTTTTACAAAGGGTACCCCTTGTAAAATATTTGATCATTTATTTTACAGAGGATGTATTTATTTTTTAACAAGGGGTACCCATTGCAAAATTTGTGATTATTCATTTTACAGTTGGTGTATTTATAAATTTTTGATTATTTATTTTACAGGGGATGTATTTATTTTTTTTTTTTTCAAGGGGTACCCCTTGTAAAATTTTTGATTATTTATTTTACAGGGGATGTATTTATTTTTTACAAGGGGTACGCCTTGTAAAATTTTTTATTATTTATTTTACAGGGGGTGTATTTATTTTTTTTTACAAGGAGTACCCCTTGTAAAATTTGTGATTATTCATTTTACAGGGGGTGTATTTATAAATTTTTGATTATTTATTATACAGGGGGGTGTATTTATTTTTTTTACAAGAGGTACCCCTTGTAAAATTTTTGATTATTTATTTTACAGGGGGTGAATTTATTTTTTTTACAAGGGGTACCCCTTGTAAAATTTTGATTCTTTATTTTACAGGGGGTGAATTTGTGTTTTTTACAAGGTGTACCCCTTGTAAACTTTTGATTATTTATTTTACAGGGGGTGTATTTATAAATTTTTGATTATTTATTTTACAATGGGTGTATTTATTTTTTTACAAGGGGTACCCCATGTAAAATTTTTGATCATTTATTTTACAGGGGATGTATTTATTTTTTTTTACAAAGGGTACCCCTTGTAAAATATTTGATCATTTATTTTACAGAGGATGTATTTATTTTTTAACAAGGGGTACCCATTGCAAAATTTGTGATTATTCATTTTACAGTTGGTGTATTTATAAATTTTTGATTATTTATTTTACAGGGGATGTATTTATTTTTTTTTTTTTCAAGGGGTACCCCTTGTAAAATTTTTGATTATTTATTTTACAGGGGATGTATTTATTTTTTACAAGGGGTACGCCTTGTAAAATTTTTTATTATTTATTTTACAGGGGGTGTATTTATTTTTTTTTACAAGGAGTACCCCTTGTAAAATTTGTGATTATTCATTTTACAGGGGGTGTATTTATAAATTTTTGATTATTTATTATACAGGGGGGTGTATTTATTTTTTTTACAAGAGGTACCCCTTGTAAAATTTTTGATTATTTATTTTACAGGGGGTGAATTTATTTTTTTTACAAGGGGTACCCCTTGTAAAATTTTGATTCTTTATTTTACAGGGGGTGAATTTATGTTTTTTACAAGGTGTACCCCTTGTAAACTTTTGATTATTTATTTTACAGGGGGTGTATTTATAAATTTTTGATTATTTATTTTACAGGGGTTGTATTTATTTTTTTTACAAGGGGTACCCCTTGTAAAATTTTTGATCATTTATTTTACAGGGGATGTATTTATTTTTTTTACAAGGGGTACCCCTTGAAAAATTTTTGATCATTTATTTTACAGGGGATGTATTTATTTTTTAACAAGGGGTACCCCTTGCAAAATTTGTGAATATTCATTTTACAGTTGGTGTATTTATAAATTTTCGATTATTTATTTTACAGGGGGTGTATTTATAAATTTTTGATTATTTATTTTACAGGGGGGGTATTTATAAATTTTTGATTATTTATTTTACAGGGGGTGTATTTATTTTTTTTACAAGGGGTACCCCTTGTAAAATTTTTGATCATTTATTTTACAGGGGATGTATATATTTTTTTTTACAAGGGGTACCCCTTGTAAAATTTTTGATCATTTATTTTACAGGGGATGTATTTATTTTTTAACAAGGGGTACCCCTTGCAAAATTTGTGATTATTCATTTTACAGTTGGTGTATTTATAAATTTTCGATTATTTATTTTACAGGGGGTGTATTTATAAATTTTTGATTATTTATTTTACAGGGGGTGTATTTATTTTTTTTACAAGGGGTACCCCTTGTAAAATTTGTGATTATTCATTTTACAGAGGGTTTATTTATAAATTTTTGATTATTTATTTTACAGGGGGTGTATTTATAAATTTTTGATTATTTATTTTACAGGGGGTGTATTTATTTTTTTACAAGGGGTACCCCTTGTAAAATTTGTGATTATTCATTTTACAGAGGTTGTATTTATAAATTTTTGATTATTTATTTTACAGGGGGTGTATTTATAAATTTTTGATTATTTATTTTACAGGGGGTGTATTTATTTTTTTTACAAGGGGTACACCTTGTAAAATCTTTGATTATTTATTTTACATGGGGTGTATTTATTTTTTTTACAAGAGGTACCCCTTGTAAAATTTTTGATTATTTATTATACAGGGGGTGTATTTATTTTTTTTACAAGGGGTACCCCTTGTAAAATTTTGATTCTTTATTTTACAGGGGATGAATTTATGTTTTTTACAAGGTGTACACCTTGTAAACTTTTGATTATTTGTTTTACAGGGGGTGTATTTATAAATTTTTGATTATTTATTTTACAGGGGTTGTATTTATTTTTTTTACAAGGGGTACCCCTTGTAAAATTTTTGATCATTTATTTTACAGGGGATGTATTTTTTTTTTTTTTACAAGTGGTACCCCTTGTAAAATTTTTCATCATTTATTTTACAGGGGATGTATTTATTTTTTAACAAGGGGCACCCCTTGCAAAATTTGTGATTATTCATTTTACAGTTGGTGTATTTATAAATTTTCGATTATTTATTTTACAGGGGGTGTATTTATAAATTTTTGATTATTTATTTTACAGGGGGTGAATTTATTTTTTTTACAAGGGGTACCCCTTGTAAAATTTTTGGTCATTTATTTTACATTGGATGTATTTATTTTTTTTTACAAGGGGTACTACTTGTAAAATTTTTGATCATTTATTTTACAGGGGATGTATTTATTTTTTAACAAGGGGTACCCCTTGCAAAATTTGTGATTATTCATTTTACAGTTGGTGTATTTATAAATTTTCGATTATTTATTTTACAGGGGGTGTATTTATAAATTTTTGATTATTTATTTTACAGGGGGTGTATTTATTTTTTTTACAATTTGTAAAATTTGTGATTATTCATTTTACAGAGGGTGAATTTATAAATTTTCGATTATTTATTTTACAGGGGGTGTATTTATAAATTTTTGATTATTTATTTTACAGGGGGTGTATTTATTTTTTTTACAAGGGGTACCCCTTGTAAAATTTTTGATCATTTATTTTACAGGGGATGTATTTTTTTTTTTTTTACAAGTGGTACCCCTTGTAAAATTTTTCATCGTTTATTTTACAGGGGATGTATTTATTTTTTAACAAGGGGTACCCCTTGCAAAATTTGTGATTATTCATTTTACAGTTGGTGTATTTATAAATTTTCGATTATTTATTTTACAGGGGGTGTATTTATAAATTTTTGATTATTTATTTTACAGGGGGTGAATTTATTTTTTTTACAAGGGGTACCCCTTGTAAAATTTTTGGTCATTTATTTTACATTGGATGTATTTATTTTTTTTTACAAGGGGTACTACTTGTAAAATTTTTGATCATTTATTTTACAGGGGATGTATTTATTTTTTAACAAGGGGTACCCCTTGCAAAATTTGTGATTATTCATTTTACAGTTGGTGTATTTATAAATTTTCGATTATTTATTTTACAGGGGGTGTATTTATAAATTTTTGATTATTTATTTTACAGGGGGTGTATTTATTTTTTTTACAAGGGGTACCCCTTGTAAAATTTGTGATTATTCATTTTACAGAGGGTGAATTTATAAATTTTCGATTATTTATTTTACAGGGGGTGTATTTATAAATTTTTGATTATTTATTTTACAGGGGGTGTATTTATTTTTTTTACAAGGGGTACCCCTTGTAAAATTTTTGATCATTTATTTTACAGGGGATGTATTTATTTTTTTTTACAAGGGGTACCCCTTGTAAAATTTTTGATCATTTATTTTACAGGGGATGTATTTATTTTTTAACAAGGGGTACCCCTTGCAAAATTTGTGATTATTCATTTTACAGTTGGTGTATTTATAAATTTTCGATTATTTATTTTACTGGGGTTTAATTAATAATTTTTGATTATTTATTTTACAGGGGGTGTATTTATTTTTTTTACAAGGGGTACCCCTTGTAAAATTTGTGATTATTCATTTTACAGAGGGTGTATTTATAAATTTTTGATTATTTATTTTACAGGGGGTGTATTTATAAATTTTTGATTATTTATTTTACAGGGGGTGTATTTATAAATTTTTGATTATTTATTTTACAGGGGGTGTTTTTATAAATTTTTGATTATTTATTTTACAGGGGTTGTATTTATTTTTTTTACAAGGGGTACCTCTTGTAAAATTTTTGATTATTTATTTTACATGGGGTGTATTTATTTTTTTTACAAGAGGTACCCCTTGTAAAATTTTTGATTATTTATTTTACAGGGGGTGTATTTATTTTTTTTACAAGGGGTACCCCTTGTAAAATTTGTGATTATTCATTTTACAGGGGGTGAATTTATAAATTTTTGATTATTTATTTTACAAGGGGTGTATATATTTTATTTTACAAGGGGTATTCTTGTAAAATTTTTGATTATTTATTTTACAGAGGGTGTATTTATTTTATTTACAAGCGGTACCCCTCGTATAATTTTTGATAATTTATTTTACAGGGGGAGTATTTGTAAATTTTTGATTATTTATTTTACAGGGGTTGTATTTATAAATTTTTGATTATTTATTTTACAGGGGGTGTATTTATTTTTTTTACAAGGGATACCCCTTGTAAAATTTTTGATTATTTATTTTACATAGCGTGTATTTATTTTTCAAGGGGTACCCCTTGTAAAATTTGTGATTATTCATTTTACAGGGGGTGTATTTATTTTTTTTACAAGTTGTACCCCTTGTAAAATTTTTGATCATTTATTTTACAGGGGATGTATTTATTTTTTTTTACAAGGGGGATTATTTATTTTACAGGGGGTGTATTTATTTTTTTTACATGGGGTACCCCTTGTAAAATGTTTGATTTTTCATTTTACAGGGGAGTATTTAAAAATTTTTGATTATTTATTTTACAGGGGGTATATTTATAAATTTTTGATTATTTATTTAAGGGGGTGAATTTATTTTTTTTTACAACGCGTACCCCTTGTAAAATTTTTGATTATTTATTTTACAGGGGGTGTATTTATAAATTTTTGATTATTTATTTTACAGGGGGTGTATTTATAAATTTTTGATTATTTATTTTACAGGGGGTGTATTTATAAATTTTTGATAATTTATTTAAGGGGGTGTATTTATTTTTTTTTACAAGGCGTACCCCTTGTAAAATTTTTGATTATTTATTTTACAGGGGGTGTATTTATAAATTTTTGATTATTTATTTTACAGGGGGTGTATTTATTTTTTTTTAACAAGGGGTACCCCTTGTAAAATTTAAGATTATTTATTTTACATGGGGTGTATTTATTTTTTTTACAAGGGGTACCCCTTGTAAAATTTTTGATTATTTATTTTACTAGAGATGTATTTATAAATTTTTGATTATTTATTTTACAGGGGGTGTATTTATAAATTTTTGATTATTTATTTTACAGGGGGTGTATTTATAAATTTTTGATTATTTATTTTACAGGGGGTGTATTTATTTTTTTTACAAGGGGTACCCCTTGAAAAATGTTTGATTTTTTATTTTACAGGGGGAGTATTTAAAAATTTTTGATTATTTATTTTACAGGGGGTGTATTTATAAATTTTTGATTATTTATTTAAGGGGGTGAATTTTTTTTTTTTTACAACGCGTACCCCTTGTAAAATTTTTGATTATTTATTTTACAGGGGGTGTATTTATTTTTTTTACAAGGGGTACCCCTTGTAAAATGTTTGATTTTTTATTTTACAGGGGGAGTATTTAAAAATTTTTGATTATTTATTTTACAGGGGGTGTATTTATAAATTTTTGATTATTTATTTAAGGGGGTGAATTTATTTTTTTTTACAACGCGTACCCCTTGTAAAATTTTTGATTATTTATTTTACAGGGGGTGTATTTATAAATTTTTGATTATTTATTTTACAGGGGGTGTATTTATAAATTTTTGATTAATTATTTTACAGGGGGTGTATTTATAATTTTTTGATCATTTATTTAAGGGGGTGTATTTATTTTTTTTTACAAGGCGTACCCCTTGTAAAATTTTTGATTATTTATTTTACAGGGGGTGTATTTATAAATTTTTGATTATTTATTTTACAGGGGGTGTATTTTTTTTTTAACAAGGGGTACCCCTTGTAAAATTTTAGATTATTTATTTTACATGGGGTGTATTTATTTTTTTTACAAGGGGTACACCTTGTAAAATTTTTGATTATATATTTTACAGGGGGTGTATTTATTTTTTTTACATGGGGTACCCCTTGTAAAATGTTTGATTTTTCATTTTACAGGGGAGTATTTAAAAATTTTTGATTATTTATTTTACAGGGGGTGTATTTATAAATTTTTGATTATTTATTTTACAGGGGGTGTATTTATAAATTTTTGATTATTTATTTAAGGGGGTGAATTTATTTTTTTTTACAACGCGTACCCCTTGTAAAATTTTTGATTATTTATTTTACAGGGGGTGTATTTATAAATTTTTGATTATTTATTTTACAGGGGGTGTATTTATAAATTTTTGATTATTTATTTTACAGGGGGTGTATTTATAATTTTTTGATCATTTATTTAAGGGGGTGTATTTATTTTTTTTTTACAAGGCGTACCCCTTGTAAAATTTTTGATTATTTATTTTACAGGGGGTGTATTTATAAATTTTTGATTATTTATTTTACAGGGGGTGTATTTATTTTTTTTTAACAAGGGGTACAACTTGTAAAATTTAAGATTATTTATTTTACATGGGGTGTATTTATTTTTTTTACAAGGGGTACCCCTTGTAAAATTTTTGATTATTTATTTTACTGGAGATGTATTTATAAATTTTTGATTATTTATTTTACAGGGGGTGTATTTATAAATTTTTGATTATTTATTTTACAGGGGGTGTATTTATAAATTTTTGATTATTTATTTTACAGGGGGTGTATTTATAAATTTTTGATTATTTATTTTACAGGGGGTGTATTTATAAATTTTTGATTATTTATTTTACAGGGGGTGTATTTATAAATTTTTGATTATTTATTTTACAGGGGGTGTATTTATTTTTTTTACAAGGGGTACCCCTTGTAAAATTTTTGATTATTTATTTTACAGGGGGTGTATTTATAAATTTTTGATTATTTATTTTACAGGGGGTGTATTTATTTTTTTTACATGGGGTACCCCTTGTAAAATGTTTGATTTTTTATTTTACAGGGGGAGTATTTAAAAATTTTGATTATTTATTTTACAGGGGGTGTATTTATAAATTTTTGATTATTTATTTTACAAGGGGTGTATATATTTTATTTTACAAGGGGTACCCCTTGTAAAATTTTTGATTATTTATTTTACAGGGGGTGTATATATTTTTTATACAAGGAGTACCCCTTGTAAAATTTTTGATTATTTATTTTACATGGGGTGTATTTATTTTTTTTACAAGGTGTACCCCTTGTAAAATTTTTGATTATTTATTTTACAGGGGGTGTATTTATTTTTTTTACAAGGTGTAACCCTTGTAAACTTTTGATTATTTATTTTACAGGGTGTGTATTTATAAATTTTTGATTATTTATTTTACAGGGGATGTATGTATTTTTTACAATTGGAACCACTTGTAAAATTTTTGTTTATTTATTTTACGTGGGGTGTATTTATTTTTTTTACAAGGGGTACCCCTTGTAAAATTTGTGATTATTCATTTTAGAGGAGGTGTATTTATAAATTTTTGATTATTTATTTTACAGGGGGTGTATTTATTTTTTTTACAAGGGGTACCCCTTGTAAAATTTTGATTATTTATTTTACAGGGGGTGAATTTATGTTTTTTATAAGGTGTACCCCTTGTAAATTTTTGATTATTTATTTTACAGGGGGTGTATTTATAAATTTTTGATTATTTATTTTACAGGGGGTGTATTTATTTTTTTTACAAGGGGTACCCCTTGTAAAATTTTTGATTATTTATTTTACAGGGGGTGTATTTATAAATTTTTGATTATTTATTTTACAGGGGGTGTATTTATTTTTTTTACATGGGGTACCCCTTGTAAAATGTTTGATTTTTTATTTTACAGGGGGAGTATTTAAAAATTTTGATTATTTATTTTACAGGGGGTGTATTTATAAATTTTTGATTATTTATTTTACAAGGGGTGTATATATTTTATTTTACAAGGGGTACCCCTTGTAAAATTTTTGATTATTTATTTTACAGGGGGTGTATATATTTTTTATACAAGGAGTACCCCTTGTAAAATTTTTGATTATTTATTTTACATGGGGTGTATTTATTTTTTTTACAAGGTGTACCCCTTGTAAAATTTTTGATTATTTATTTTACAGGGGGTGTATTTATTTTTTTTACAAGGTGTAACCCTTGTAAACTTTTGATTATTTATTTTACAGGGTGTGTATTTATAAATTTTTGATTATTTATTTTACAGGGGATGTATGTATTTTTTACAATTGGAACCACTTGTAAAATTTTTGTTTATTTATTTTACGTGGGGTGTATTTATTTTTTTTACAAGGGGTACCCCTTGTAAAATTTGTGATTATTCATTTTAGAGGAGGTGTATTTATAAATTTTTGATTATTTATTTTACAGGGGGTGTATTTATTTTTTTTACAAGGGGTACCCCTTGTAAAATTTTGATTATTTATTTTACAGGGGGTGAATTTATGTTTTTTATAAGGTGTACCCCTTGTAAACTTTTGATTATTTATTTTACAGGGGGTGTATTTATAAATTTTTGATTATTTATTTTACAGGGGGTGTATTTATTTTTTTACAAGGGGTACCCCTTGTAAAATTTTTGATCATTTATTTTACAGGGGATGTATTTATTTTTTTTTTTTACAAAGGGTACCCCTTGTAAAATATTTGATCATTTATTTTACAGAGGATGTATTTATTTTTTAACAAGGGGTACCCCTTGCAAAATTTGTGATTATTCATTTTACAGTTTGTGTATTTATAAATTTTTGATTATTTATTTTACAGGGGATGTATTTATTTTTTTTTCAAGGGGTACCCCTTGTAAAATTTTTGATTATTTATTTACATGGGGTGTATTTATTTTTTTTACAAGGTGTACCCCTTGTAAAATTTTTGATTATTTATTTTACAGGGGGTGTATTTATTTTTTTTACAAGGTGTAACCATTGTAAACTTTTGATTATTTATTTTACAGGGTGTGTATTTATAAATTTTTGATTATTTATTTTACAGGGTGTGTATTCATAAATTTTTGATTATTTATTTTACAGGGGATGTATTTATTTTTTACAATTGGTACCACTTGTAAAATTTTTGATTATTTATTTTACGTGGGGTGTATTTATTTTTTTTACAAGGGGTACCCCTTGTAAAATTTGTGATTATTCATTTTAGAGGAGGTGTATTTATAAATTTTTTATTATTTATTTTACAGGGGGTGTATTTATTTTTTTTACAAGGGGTACCCCTTGTAAAATTTTGATTATTTATTTTACAGGGAGTGAATTTATGTTTTTTACAAGGTGTACCCCTTGTAAACTTTTGATTATTTATTTTACAGGGGGTGTATTTATAAATTTTTGATTATTTATTTTACAGGGGGTGTATTTATTTTTTTACAAGGGGTACCCCTTGTAAAATTTTTGATCATTTATTTTACAGGGGATGTATTTATTTTTTTTTTTACAAAGGGTACCCCTTGTAAAATATTTGATCATTTATTTTACAGAGGATGTATTTATTTTTTAACAAGGGGTACCCCTTGCAAAATTTGTGATTATTCATTTTACAGTTTGTGTATTTATAAATTTTTGATTATTTATTTTACAGGGGATGTATTTATTTTTTTTTCAAGGGGTACCCCTTGTAAAATTTTTGATTATTTATTTTACAGGGGATGTATTTATTTTTTTCAAGGGGTACCCCTTCTAAAAATTTTTATTATTTATTTTACAGGGGGTGTATTTATTTTTTTTACAAGGATTACCCCTTGTAAAATTTGTGATTATTCATTTTACAGGGGGTGTATTTATAAATTTTTGATTATTTATTATACAGGGGGTGTATTAATTTTTTTTACAAGAGGTACCATTTGTAAAATTTTTGATTATTTATTTTACAGGGGGTGTATTTATTTTTTTTACAAGGGGTACCCCTTGTAAAATTTTGATTCTTTATTTTACAGGGGGTGAATTTATGTTTTTTACAAGGTGTACCCCTTGTAAACTTTTGATTATTTATTTTACAGGGGGTGTATTTATAAATTTTTGATTATTTATTTTACAGGGGGTTGTATTTATTTTTTTTACAAGGGGTACCCCTTGTAAAATTTTTCATCATTTATTTTACAGGGGATGTATTTATTTTTTTTACAAGGGGTACCCCTTGTAAAATTTTTCATCATTTATTTTACAGGGGATGTATTAATTTTTTAACAAGGGGTACCCCTTGCAAAATTTGTGATTATTCATTTTACAGTTGGTGTATTTATAAATTTTCGATTATTTATTTTACAGGGGGTGTATTTATAAATTTTTGATTATTTATTTTACAGGGTGTGTATTTATTTTTTTTACAAGGGGTACCCCTTGTAAAATTTTTGATCATTTATTTTACAGGGGATGTATTTATTTTTTTTTTACAAGGGGTACCCCTTGTAAAATTTTTGATCATTTATTTTAAAGGGGATGTATTTATTTTTTAACAAGGGGTACCCCTTGCAAAATTTGTGATTATTCATTTTACAGTTGGTGTATTTATAAATTTTCGATTATTTATTTTACAGGGGGTGTATTCATAAATTTTTGATTATCTATTTTACAGGGTGTGTATTTATTTTTTTTACAAGGGGTACCCCTTGTAAAATTTGTGATTATTCATTTTACAGAGGGTGTATTTATAAATTTTTGATTATTTATTTTTCAGGGGGTGTATTTATAAATTTTTGATTATTTATTTTACAGGGGGTGTATTTATAAATTTTTATTATTTATTTTACAGGGGGTGTATTTATAAATTTTTCTATATTTATTTTACAGGGGGTGTATTTTTTTTTTTTTTTACAAGGGGTACCCCTTGTGAAATTTTTGATTATTATTTTACAGGGGGTGTATTTATAAATTTTTGATTATTTATTTTACAGGGGGTGTATTTATAAATTTTTGATTATTTATTTTACAGGGGGTGTATTTATTTTTTTAGAAGGGGTACCCCTTGTAAAATTTTTGATTATTTATTTTACAGGGGGTCAATTTAATTATTTTTTAACAAGGGGTACCCCTTGTAAAATTTTGGATTATTTATTTTACAGGGGGTGTATTTATTTTTTTTTTTTGATTATTTATTTTACAGGGGGTCTATTTATTTTTTTTAACAAGGGGTACCCCTTGTAAACTTTTTGATTATTTATTTTACAAGGGGTGTATTTATAAATTTTTGATTATTTATTTTAGAGGGGGTGTATTTATAAATTTTTGATTATTTATTTTACAGGGGGAGGATTTATTTTTTTTACAAGGGGTACCCCTTGTAAAATTTTTGATTATTTATTTTACAGGTGGTCTATTTATTTATTTTTTAACAAGGGGTACCCCTTGTAAACCTTTTGATTATTTATTTTACAATAGGTGTATTTATAAATTTTTGATTATTTATTTTAGAGGGGGTGTATTTATAAATTTTTGATTATTTATTTTACAGGGGATAGATTTATTTTTTTTACAAGGGGTACCCCTTGTAAAATTTTTGATTATTTATTTTACATGGGTTGCATTGATTTTTTTACAAGGGGTACCCCTTGTAAACTTTTGATTATTATTTTACAGGGGGTGTATTTTTTTTTTTTTTTTTAACAAGGTGTACCCCTTGTAAACTTTTGATTATTTATTTTACAGGGGGTGTATTTATAAATTTTTGATTATTTATTTTACAGGGGGTGTATTTATTTTTTTAGAAGGGGTACCCCTTGTAAAATTTTTGATTATTTATTTTACAGGGGGTCAATTTATTTATTTTTTAACAAGGGGTACCCCTTGTAAAATTTTGGATTATTTATTTTACAGGGGGTGTATTTATTTTTTTTTTTTTTGATTATTTATTTTACAGGGGGTCTATTTATTTTTTTTTAACAAGGGGTACCCCTTGTAAACTTTTTGATTATTTATTTTACAAGGGGTGTATTTATAAATTTTTGATTATTTATTTTAGAGGGGGTGTATTTATAAATTTTTGATTATTTATTTTACAGGGGGTAGATTTATTTTTTTTTACAAGGGGTACCCCTTGTAAAATTTTTGATTATTTATTTTACAAGGGGTGTATTTATAAATTTTTGATTATTTATTTTACAGGGAGTGTATTTATTTTTTTTACAAGGGGTACCCCTTGTAAAATTTTTGATTATTTATATTACAGGGGGTGTATTTATTTTTTTTTTACAAGGGGTACCCCTTGTAAATTTTTGATTATTTATTTTACGGGGGTTGTATTTATTTTTTTTTACAAGGGGTACCCAACGTAAAATTTTTTATTATTTATTTTACATGGGGTGTATTTTTTTTTTTTTTTTTTTTTACAAGGGGTACCCCTTGTAAAATTTTTGATTATTTATTTTAAAGGGGGTGTATTTATAAATTTTTGATTTATTTTACATGGGGTGTATTTATTTTTTTTACAAAAAAATAAATATACACCCTGTAAAATAAATAATCAAAAATTTTACAAGGGGAACCCCTTGTAAAAAAATAAATACACCCCTGCAAAATAAATTATCAAAAATTTTAAAAGGGGTGTATTTATAAATTTTTGATTATTTATTTTACAGTGGGTGTACCCCTTGTAAAATGTTTGATTATTTATTTTACGGGGGGTGTATTTATTTTTTTTTTTTTTTTTTTTACAAGAGGTACCCAACGTAAAATTTTTGATTATTTATTTTACATGGGGTGTATTTATTTTTTTACAAGGGGTACCCCTTGTAAAATTTTTGATTATCTATTTTACAGGGGGTGTATTTATAAATTTTTGATTTATTTTACAGGGGGTAGATTTATTTTTTTTTACAAGGGGTACCCCTTGTAAAATTTTGGATTATTTATTTTACAGGGGGTGTATTTATTTTTTTTTTTTTTTGATTATTTATTTTACAGGGGGTCTATTAATTTTTTTTTAACAAGGGGTACCCCTTGTAAACTTTTTGATTATTTATTTTACAAGGGGTGTATTTATAAATTTTTGATTATTTATTTTAGAGGGGGTGTATTTATAAATTTTTGATTATTTATTTTACAGGGGGAGGATTTATTTTTTTTACAAGGGGTACCCCTTGTAAAATTTTTGATTATTTATTTTACAGGTGGTCTATTTATTTATTTTTTAACAAGGGGTACCCCTTGTAAACCTTTGATTATTTATTTTACAATAGGTGTATTTATAAATTTTTGATTATTTATTTTAGAGGGGGTGTATTTATAAATTTTTGATTATTTATTTTACAGGGGATAGATTTATTTTTTTTTTACAAGGGGTACCCCTTGTAAAATTTTTGATTATTTATTTTACATGGGTTGCATTGATTTTTTTACAAGGGGTACCCCTTGTAAACTTTTGATTATTATTTTACAGGGGGTGTATTTTTTTTTTTTTTTTAACAAGGTGTACCCCTTGTAAACTTTTGATTATTTATTTTACAGGGGGTGTATTTATAAATTTTTGATTATTTATTTTACAGGGGGTGTATTTATTTTTTTAGAAGGGGTATCCCTTGTAAAATTTTTGATTATTTATTTTACAGGGGGTCAATTTATTTATTTTTTAACAAGGGGTACCCCTTGTAAAATTTTGGATTATTTATTTTACAGGGGGTGTATTTATTTTTTTTTTTTTTGATTATTTATTTTACAGGGGGTCTATTTATTTTTTTTTAACAAGGGGTACCCCTTGTAAACTTTTTGATTATTTATTTTACAAGGGGTGTATTTATAAATTTTTGATTATTTATTTTAGAGGGGGTGTATTTATAAATTTTTGATTATTTATTTTACAGGGGGTAGATTTATTTTTTTTTACAAGGGGTACCCCTTGTAAAATTTTTGATTATTTATTTTACATGGGTTGCATTGATTTTTTTACAAGGGGTACCCCTTGTAAAATTTTTGATTATTTATTTTACAAGGGGTGTATTTATAAATTTTTGATTATTTATTTTACAGGGAGTGTATTTATTTTTTTTACAAGGGGTACCCCTTGTAAAATTTTTGATTATTTATATTACAGGGGGTGTATTTATTTTTTTTTTTACAAGGGGTACCCCTTGTAAATTTTTGATTATTTATTTTACGGGGGTTGTATTTATTTTTTTTTACAAGGGGTACCCAACGTAAAATTTTTTATTATTTATTTTACATGGGGTGTATTTTTTTTTTTTTTTTTTTTTTACAAGGGGTACCCCTTGTAAAATTTTTGATTATTTATTTTAAAGGGGGTGTATTTATAAATTTTTGATTTATTTTACATGGGGTGTATTTATTTTTTTTACAAAAAAATAAATATACACCCTGTAAAATAAATAATCAAAAATTTTACAAGGGGAACCCCTTGTAAAAAAATAAATACACCCCTGCAAAATAAATTATCAAAAATTTTAAAAGGGGTGTATTTATAAATTTTTGATTATTTATTTTACAGTGGGTGTACCCCTTGTAAAATGTTTGATTATTTATTTTACGGGGGGTGTATTTATTTTTTTTTTTTTTTTTTTTACAAGAGGTACCCACCTCAAATTTTTGATTATTTATTTTACATGGGGTGTATATATTTTTTTACAAGGGGTACCCCTTGTAAAATTTTTGATTATCTATTTTACAGGATGTGTATTTATAAATTTTTGATTTATTTTACAGGGGGTAGATTTATTTTTTTTTACAAGGGGTACCCCTTGTAAAATTTTTGATTATTTATTTTACATGGGTTGCATTGATTTTTTTACAAGGGGTACCCCTTGTAAAATTTTTGATTATTTATTTTACAGGGGGTGTATTTATAAATTTTTGATTATTTATTTTACAGGGAGTGTATTTATTTTTTTTACAAGGGGTACCCCTTGTAAAATTTTTGATTATTTATATTACAGGGGGTGTATTTATTTTTTTTTACAAGGGGTACCCCTTGTAAATTTTTGATTATTTATTTTACGGGGGTTGTATTTATTTTTTTTTACAAGGGGTACCCAACGTAAAATTTTTTATTATTTATTTTACATGGGGTGTATTTTTTTTTTACAAGGGGTACCCCTTGTAAAATTTTTGATTATTTATTTTACAGGGGGTGTATTTATAATTTTTTGATTTATTTTACATGGGGTGTATTTTTTTTTTACAATGGGTACCTCTTGTATAATTTTTCATTATTTATTTTAAAGGGGGTGTATTTATAAATTTTTGATTTATTTTACATGGGGTGTATTTATTTTTTTTACAAAAAAATAAATATACACCCTGTAAAATAAATAATCAAAAATTTTACAAGGGGAACCCCTTGTAAAAAAATAAATACACCCCTGTAAAATAAATTATCAAAAATTTTAAAAGGGGTGTATTTATAAATTTTTGATTATTTATTTTACAGTGGGTGTACCCCTTGTAAAATGTTTGATTATTTATTTTACGGGGGGTGTATTTATTTTATTTTTTTTTTTTTTTACAAGAGGTACCCAACGTAAAATTTTTGATTTTTTATTTTACATGGGGTGTATTTATTTTTTTACAAGGGGTACCCCTTGTAAAATTTTTGATTATTTATTTTACAGGGGGTGTATTTATAAATTTTTGATTTATTTTACATGGGGTGTATTTATTTTTTTACAAGGGGTACCCCTTGTAAAAAAATAAATACACCCCCTGTAAAATAAAAAATAAAAAATTTATAAATACATCCCCTGTAAAATAAAAAATCAAAAATTTATAAATACACCCCCTGTAAAATAAAAAATCAAAAATCGATAAATACCCCTCCTGTAAAATAAATAATCAGAAATTTTACAAGGAGTACCCCTTGTTAAAAAAAAATACACCCCATGTAAAATAAATAATCAAAAATTTAACAAGGGGTACAACTTTAAAAAAAAAAAAAAAAAAAAAAAAAAAAAAAAAAAAATACAACCCCTTTAAAATAAATATTCAAAATTTTTTGCAAGGGGTACCCATTGTAAAAAAAATTGAAATAACTAATTTAATTTTTACAAGGGGTACCCCTTGTAAAAAAAGAATCGAAATAACTAATTTAATTTTTCAAGGGATACCCCTTGTAAAAAAAATCGAAATAAAAAAATTCGATTCTTTTTTTGATTTTTTTACAAGCGGTACTCCTTGTAAAAAATTCGATTTTTTATTTCTTATTTTTACAAGGGGTACCCCTTGTAAAAATTCAATTTTTTTTTTTAATTTTTTACTAGGGGTACCCTTCGTGACTAGTGCCTTATTTCCAACCCTGATGAATGCTGCATGTGGGGCGCCTTTTATTTTTTAAAGCATTTATTTTTTTTTTTTTTTTTACAAGAGGTACCCAACGTAAAATTTTTGATTTTTTATTTTACATGGGGTGAATTTATTTTTTTACAAGGGGTACCCCTTGTAAAATTTTTGATTATTTATTTTACAGGGGGTGTATTTATAAATTTTTGATTTATTTTACATGGGGTGTATTTATTTTTTTACAAGGGGTACCCCTTGTAAAAAAATAAATACACCCCCTGTAAAATAAAAAATAAAAAATTTATAAATACATCCCCTGTAAAATAAAAAATCAAAAATTTATAAATACACCCCCTGTAAAATAAAAAATCAAAAATCGATAAATACCCCTCCTGTAAAATAAATAATCAGAAATTTTACAAGGAGTACCCCTTGTTAAAAAAAATACACCCCATGTAAAATAAATAATCAAAAATTTAACAAGGGGTACAACTTTAAAAAAAAAAAAAAATACAACCCCTTTAAAATAAATATTCAAAATTTTTTGCAAGGGGTACCCATTGTAAAAAAAATTGAAATAACTAATTTAATTTTTACAAGGGGTACCCCTTGTAAAAAAAAATCGAAATAAAAAAATTCGATTCTTTTTTTGATTTTTTACAATTGTAAAAAATTCGATTTTTTATTTCTTATTTTTACAAGGGGTACCCCTTGTAAAAATTCAATTTTTTTTTTTAATTTTTTACTAGGGGTACCCTTCGTGACTAGTGCCTTATTTCCAACCCTGATGAATCCTGCATGTGGGGCGCCTTTTATTTTTTAAAGCAGACTATTGTTTCATTTACTATCAATTTTTGCCATGGCTAAAGGGAAATAGCCTTATCATTGGCGCTTCAAGCCTGACTGAAAATAGCTAATCTCCTTCAGAAGGAACGTGGGCACCATTATTGGGCCAATTAGGGCTCTGATGTCCAACCATTAGCTATTTCTGAAAATAGCAAAACGTTGGCAGTGTTTGAAAAATAGCTGGAAAATGGATCGCGAGCCAATTAGGTGGTGTCTGAGTGGGGACTTCTATATTTTAAAATAAAATATAGGAGCTATATTTTAAAATAAAATATAGGAGGCGTTGGTTGTACCATCTTACATACTAAGAAGGGTATAAACAGTTGAAGCTTCTGAACTTGCCCAGCATTTGTTCTCTTTGTTTTATGGAAATTTTAGCAGACGAAGTTTTTTTTATGGCTGAAAGTAGTTGAAATATGAAACATTAGTTAAAAACTGAAAAGTTAAAGTTAATTATGTTTTTAACCGTAGTAAACCTGGCTAAGGCGATAAATAAAGGGCCGAGTAATTTCTTCAAAAGACAACAAATATTCAGACTCGCGGCTGTAAGTTTACACCACAGTCTTTCAAATTTTTGGTTTTTTCATAATTCTTTTTATTTTTATTAAGAACTATTTTGGAAGAAAGAGAAATTGTTATTCCATAACCATAAAGAACGTTCATAGAGCTCTAGTTTATGCCACACAGGGACGTAGATTGAAGAAGATTAATGAAAGAGAGGTAAATTTGAAGTTTTGGTATCAATAGAAGTGTATTGCACTTGGGATGAGGCTTAACTAGCCATTTCAAAAATTCAATCAGATTTAACTGACTTTTATTTAACTAAGAAGACTTTGTAAACATTGGTTCAAAACTTCAATCTGATTAAACTGGCAAATTACGCCGAAGAGACTGAGATGTGAAGTTGCACTTTGTGGTAATAAGATAGAAAATTATTTTACAGAAAAACCAATTACACAATTCGATAGAGCGTAAAATTTATTCCATTATTTACCGCCTCATTTTAAAAATAAAAATAGTCTTCTTACCTTAGAAAATTGAAAGAAATGTGGTTGACGAGGGTTAGGTTAGGTTAGGTTAGAATTTAGAATTAGTGAGTTCGTTATTTCCGACTTTTTTTGGATTTTTGTGTGATTTTTGTCAATTATTGGCCCTTACGTAAAAAAATTAACATTTTTGATCTAACAGAATTGAAAATTTGAAAAAGCGGGGGTTATTTTGGGCATAAGCTTTATGTTCTTTCGAATGGTGTACTTGGTTTTGCTGTAAAAGGTTTTTTATCTTATTACCACAAACTGCAATCCTACCCAAATACTCTTTTGAAGGAAACTATAAGCTCCTTACCAAAAAAATTCGTCTTAAGAGGTCTTTGGGGAAGTCTTTCTGGTGTCTTACGTAGTCTTAAGAGGTCTTGGGGAGGTCTTCCATTATGTCAAGAATTCATGGTGAGGTCTTAAAGACTTCCCCAAGACCTTTTTAGTGTTCTTGAGGACCTCTTCACATCAGACTAACTTTTATCGGTAAGGGTTTCCTTTGAATATATACTGGGGAAAGTGTGAAAAGGATTGAACTAAAGGAGTGGTGAGATATTTCATTGCAAGCAAACTTCGAAGAAACCAAAAATATCTATGAAAACTATGTTTGTTCCCATTATAGGCGCTATTTGCTTGGAAAGAGTGGTGGGATTTTGGCCTTTACGGAAAGTTTATTGACCATGGTGATTTCATATTACTACATGGTTAAGAAAAAACGTTTAATTAAATAAATATTGGAGAGCTTTCGAACTTACTAGTCCCTTTTCAATACGTTTACTAAACTATTTAGAAATGTATTTAATTCAGACTAGTAGATCCGAAATCTAACCTAAAAACGTTTACTTAATAAATTGTTTTTCTTAACCATTCTGTAGTAGAGTAGTCTCGTAATTTAATTTCATATTATTATTTTGAGTATCCCGAGCCAAAACTAGCGGTTTCTGATAAATTTGAATATTGGTAGTTAACATATTTAGGTTAAAATTTTTAAAAATTATCGCAAGCTTGAATAATTTAATTTTCTCGGGTTAAAATTCTGTAGGATTTTTCTATTTCAGTTTTATAGGTTGCTTTAAAGGGATTATCTGCATTTTTTAAAGCCCCTTTAAAGTCTACTTTTCTTGCTTAGCGGCCGATGTTAACCGTAACAAACTGTACAGTCAAAGCCAGGCTCAGTGCGTGAGGGAAGGTTATTTTAATGGGCAAATTTCAGAGCAGATAGGACCTTTAAAAATGTTTAGTTTGGATGGTTTCTGATAGATATCAAAAACCTTTGTTACGAAAAGTTTCAATCCAAAGATCTTCTTTAGTCGATGTGGTATTATTTTAAAAATAGGCCTAGATGTCTTGACAATTTCAAAATCCAAAATAACATGGATAAAAATGTCATGTGCCTAGAAATTTTAAAAAAATTTCAAATCTGTAATGCACTTAATAAAATGAACGCAATGAACAATTCTGAATGTAAGTCATTCAGGGGTTATAAATTAAAACTCCTAATCATTTAATGGTTTTGGTGGGATTTACGATTGTTCAAATTAATTAACGAATTCGAAATTCCATACTCGTAAACCAACTTCCAGGAGCTACGGTCATTGGGGTACAAATATAATGATGAATTATCACAATAGATGGTGCGCCTGCACCTCACTATCTCTCGTTCTCATACCTATCCATGTATTACACCCGTTGCTATGAGAAACGTGTATAGTTTCAAAAGGCGAGAAGTGGGGCTACCCCCCTTAAGTGTCTCTCTCGTCATAGCTTAGCCAATCAGAATAGGATCAGAATGGGAACTACGATAGCAACATCTCTTAACAGATCAGCGCGCTTCCCCTCCAAGTTCCTCTTTAATTTCGAATTCGTCTATAGGAAACAACTTGGGTATATCGCTAATTTACAAGGATACAAAGGTTTGCCTTTATTATTCGTATCAAAATTAAATGACAGTTATGATTATGGAAGGGCAGGGTCGTCTCCTTTTAACGTTTAAGTATAATAAATTAAATAGATTGAAACATATAACAACTTCATTATTAACAATAAATGGGTTTTACATTTACTTAATAATAATAATAATGATATATTCAGCAAAGGCATATGTCCTTAATTACTATAAAATCAAATTAATTACGACATTGTGCTACTGAAATCTAACCCCCGCCCACATTCTTGTCACTCGCTTTCTTTATAATCATCCTATAGGGGATTGTAAAAAAGATGAAGGGGGAAAAATTTAGAGGGCAAGGCACTATAAACTGTTTCGCCACCATATGTCGCCACGTAAAATTTTTCGTTTTCCCCTCCAAAGTGGTATACCACGTGATCAAAGTAATTTCTGAGTAATTTTGGAGATTTTCTCAGAAGGGGTGCCAATTTACAATAAGGTTTCGAATCTAGATAGCAACCCGTCTTTCCACCACAGTGTGCAGCGCGTACAAAACTTACCCTATCCGTTATCCTTAAGAATTTTTTATTTATAGGGTTATTGAGGGCCTTGCTTTACGCGCGCTGATCATTACGTTTGGTGAACATTTTCCCGCACCTGGTTCACTCTCTGTAGTTCAACTTAATTTGGCAGCGTGTATAAACCTACTCTTTCCTTTATCTCTAAGAATTGTTTACTTAGAAATGTGGGGAGCGTTACTATGAAGAGGGTCCCCAATCTCCCGTTGTTAAACTCGGGCGATTTTCAAGTTGAAGTTGAAGTTGACTGTTTTTAAATATGTCCAGCCTGATTTATTTAAGTTCACTGACAGTTCTGAAAACACAAACACGTGACCTCGATCTTTTTTACAATCCCCTATTGCAGGGGTCTCCAGACTTTTTTCAGTGCCGATGGACTTGAGGGTTTCAAATTTTCTCACGATCAACCTTCAAAATTATTTATTTTATAGCCCTTTCTGACATAGAAGTTATTTTATCTTTGTATTAATTTTTCTGTATATTTTAAAATATTTTTATAGTCTGAAACCAAATATATTTTTAAACAGTGGAGTCCAAGGTTACTCTTCAAGGACAGAGTCCGTTTACTCGGGTAGTGAAAGGAAGAATTTATAAATAGCTGCCATGCACTTCAGCACCAAAAAACAATTTTACTATTGTTAAACAATAATTTTACTCATATAAACCCTTGGCGATCGACTTTTGGAAGGCTAGCTATTGACCCTCCCCACATTATAGACTTTTTTATCTCGCAAAAGCATAGTCTAATTACTACAAAATCAAATAGATTGGGACTACATGTCGATGCGATCTAACCAGCGCCCACCTCTCGATTAATTTCCAGGCACAATTTTAAGATAAGTGACAAATTTTTAATTAGCTGGCAATTTATAAAAAAATTTACCCTAAGCCAACTTTATCAACCCAAGCTAGAACATAGGGCAATTATTATTTGCCTTTGATGTTTACGTAGTCTTTGGTTAGGTTTCGTAAACTTAGACTATTGTAAGATTTGGATATGTAGAGTTAAGTTTGGTGATACCCTCTTCAAACGAGGCGTAATTAGCCGCGGTTAAAGAGGTTTACGTAGGCATTTGCAGTTCAATAAACCTCGGTTAATTATGATTATACCTTGGTTAAATCTGATTAAACCGTCAATCTATGCAACGTCTGAAAAGGGTATTCGGCTTTATTATGATAGGTTGTAATTAGAAAATTTGTATTTCAAATTTTTCCATTCAAACTTGCGGCGATTTTTAACATGTTTTAATAATAATATTTGAACTAAGTATGCTGGAATCTATCAGAAACCATTAAGATTAAACTTGTTTAAATAGAGTATAACCTAAAAAAACATCGTGCGCAAATGCGCGCGTCGTCTTGTTTACTACATTACTAGCGCCCCCCCCCCCCCCCCCCATATCCTACATTTTGGGGGAATATTAATACTATTGAAGGCTGGTGTGGAAATTCCCTGGATTAATTCAGAGAGACGCGGACTTTCCAGGATATAGGGGTGAAGGAGAGTTGCACTACCTGTTTTTTAGATCTCAAGTTTCAGGCAGAGAGAGACACTCATGGTCATTTAGTTGCCTTGGCTACGCGCATCACGTTATCACGAATTCTCAACTCTTACCAATAGATAGGCGAGTTGACTAGTTGCGTGTAAATGTACCATCATAACAAGGGGAAACCGGGGGGAAAGCTAGTAGCCTGCGGCGGAAAGCGCGTTTCAATGCAAAAAGGTTAGTTCAACTCTCCTTCACACCTATATCCGCCTAGACTACAGCTACACACTTTAATCTGCTCGTTATAATTAATGAAGTTATAAATTTACTTTAATCGGAATGGAACGTAAGATTTTCACAAAAGAAACTTCAGCACAGTTGCGATTCTAGTGGCGAAATCTTAACCAACATCTTATCCTATCAATGCTATCAATGGCGTACATTAATTTACGTTAACTCTATTCTAAGCTGTGGATCACTCGCCTCAGAGCAGGATGCACAGAACTCGACACGAGATATTCAACATTTGTATTTGGATTAGCAAAGGTACAATATTTCATAACAAGTTTTTAAAAGATAAAAGTACACTCTGGGAATATTTATGGGCCATCAGACTACGTTTCGATGTGTGATTGAGTTGTGGGCGGTTAATGTTTAATGTATTTATATGAACATATAATGGCGACATTCCCACCAATCTCCCGCGTGTTGCCCAAAAGTTCAAGGTTTAGGAACTATTTAGCTGTGTAGTAAAAACTTAGCCTTTATCACGAATGTAACTGGTAATAATTTGAAAGATCAAAAATATTTTTTACAAGTTTTGTAAGGCTAAAATCATTCTAGTATTTCAAATTGGTCTTAATTACCACTAACAATAAGCGTAGGCTACTTTTTAACTCTTAGAGCATCTTGATGAGGATCAAGCTGATGTCATTAAAGCGACTATCTGCGATTTTTAAATCTCCTTTAAAGTCGCCTTGTTTTCTAGCTTAGCAGACGACGTTGACCACAACAAATTGTACAGTCAATTTGTGTGCGTAAGTGAAGAACATTATAAAGATCGGATAAGGCCTTTAAATCAGTTTATCCATTATTACTATTTCAGTGGCAACCACGAAAAAAGTGTTTTTTTTTTAAGACTAGTTAGACCAGGGTATACTTCTACCTATTGTTTGTAGTTTCTATATTTACCAATTGACTCTTTGTATTTCTAGAGTAATATACATATAAACAAGAAAACTCTAGCAGATTTGGCTATTTGGGAACCAAGGACATTTAAAGTAAGTTAAATTGTTTATCCGCGATTTTTAAAGTCTCTTTTCCTTGCTTAGCGGATAACGTTGACCGTAGCAAATTGTACAGTCAAAGCTAGGCTGCATGAATAAGGAAAGATGATTTTGAAGGGGAAAATTCTTCAGTACATTATCTGCGATTTTTAAATCCCCTTTAAAAGTAGCCTTCTT
Organism: Odiellus spinosus; assembly: GCA_963920705.1. NCBI lineage: Eukaryota > Metazoa > Arthropoda > Arachnida > Opiliones > Phalangiidae > Odiellus > Odiellus spinosus. The sequence continues at coordinate 4,581,783 of OY987230.1, forward strand.
TGCTAGCTTAGCGGATGACGTTAACCATAAATTGTACAGTAAAGCTGTGCTGTGGGCGTAAGCGAAGAGCATTTTAAAGGGGCTAATTTCAGAGCAGATAGGGCCTTTAAGTCAGTTTATTTTTTACAATAAGTACGCTTTTACTATTTCAGAGTTTAACTGAAGTGGCAGCCATGAAAGAATATTTAGATCCAATGACGGAAAACGTGTTACCTTTAAAACCACCTAAAGGCGTAATTACTAAAGGGATGCTGTAATTGAAGAGTAAAGAAATATTTAAACATTTTATTTGTTCACAAATGATGAAAATTACACATGATAGGGTTTTTTTTCCAAGAGTTTAGCTCTTATATTAAAAAGACAGTAAATTCCGAGTGTTTTATCAATTATTTTCATTGCAACATTAGAAAATATAAAACAATTGCTTTTTGATTCATTCAATTATTTTCATTGCAACATTAGAAAATATAAAACAATTGCTTTTTGATTCATTAAAATAATGGCACTGAAGAACTGTCATATTTACAAAACTATTATAAGTACCTTAGAGAAAAAATGGCAGAATGTAAAGGATATTTTAATATTTATGAATATGCCAGGTAAATATTTAATTACAAAATAATTTATTTAAGACTTATAGATTTAGGATAAAGGTTTTTTCATTAATGATATTAAACTGTTTGCCAATATACATATTTTTACTTAACTAAGGTTAGTAACCTTTAAACCCATTGAAGCGTCAGACTCTTTTTTACGAATGTTTGCTATTATACTGCATTCATTCCTGAATCCTAATCTGAGCTAGTCTGATCAGTTGGCGCATCTAATCAAAATGTTAACTTTTTCTAATATTGACAGCAATTTTGCTAAACAGACCATTGTATGGTGTATCTAGAACGTAGAGTCAGGAACGAATTGAAGCCTCTGAACTCCTTGAATGTGTCTAAGACTGCTTTATTCTAAAACAACGTCTGCTTATTTTTTCGACCCCAACCTCACCACGATCCTCTGTTGATCTTGGTGATGCCGTGAGAATAAATACGCAGACGGCGATTTAGGGTAAATTACGCGAGGGTGGTAGCCGAGGCTAAAGATATTTCTTAAGCTTCTATTCGTTCTTGGTTGTGACAATTGGCAAATGTGACGTCAAAATTCTTAGTTCCTCTTATCGACTAGGCAATTAATCATAAATTATCTCCTAACGCAATAAGTTTACGTTTCTCGATGATTGATGTTTCTGAACAAGTAATTTCCAGCCGATAAACTATCTGATCAAGCTTACGCGAGATTGTCTCACGATTGCCTAGTTAATGAGTTTAAATATAGACTTTCAAGTCATATTTTACCTATTTGCAATACTGGGACTACATATTTTAGGTGTATTTAAAAAGATCAAACATTATTGATGCTTATGCTAAAATTTTAACCTACGTGTCATCTCTTTGCGTAACAATGAAATGTGAAATTGGTAATATGGATGCAAACCAAAAGGGGTCGTAATTTTGTTTACGCAGGGCTTCGACCTATTCATACTATCAAAAAAGCATTAAAGATCAAAGTAAAGTGCGTAACTATTGCCTACACTTCGCCTAGTGTAACGAAATTAAGACCCTTTAATCGGTAGAAATCACTTCATCAATAACAGCTAACGATTGGGTTCAACCTTATTTTAACTTATACATGATTTGGAAAAAAATAATATACTAATAGTTTTAATTATTGCGTACTAACTATTAATACACATTTTGCAAAATAATTATTTACACTGTCATTTCGGGGATTTTTTAATTTTACAGCCAAAATGAGTGCGTGGCTCTTTTCATTTTCATCTTTTTTAAAGCCTTTAATTAGTTAATCACCCATGGATGAGGAAAGAAACCAATACCAACCTCCGTTTGAGATCGAATAGAGGGAATTATAATTTGTACTTCCCCTAAGGGGCTAGCAAAGTTTAGATGAAGTCGGTCTTCCCCCACCTACGACGATGACCAGCCTGTTTAGGTCATTGTTACTCCTTCCATTGTACAATTTGTCCATTTACTACTACAATATTTAAACTGGGAAAAAACCATGTCAGACCATCCCCAAAATTTCGTCATAAAGTATACTATTCATTTAAAAATATTTTAAATTTGTTGTTCATTTAATTAAAAAACCTTATATAGGTGTAAAATATATGAAAAACTTTCGCTGTAGGAAAGAGTATTAAAATATATTTTCGTAGTAGACTATGATGCGCTAATAAAAGTGTCACCAACATGTTCGTAACCATTCAGTTCGGACACAAGTTACTTTAAAATGTTTTTGCGCTTATCACCGTTAGTTCAACGTGTTTTAAAAGTTATTTTTTTCACCAAATACTGCACTTATTTCTAGGATTCATCGGAGAGCCAGATGAGCATTGGAATGCCGAAGAAAATTCAGGCAGTTGTTTTAAAGCTCTTAAAACCCTTTTGTATGGAGAAAAGAAAAAAAAAAAAAATTACAATTTAAATGATTAAAGGGTAAATGAAAACTGATATCACTTTTTTGATTTTACGTTTTTCTGAATCTACATTATCGAAAACCTAAGAAAATATCAACTCTTATTTTTAAGCATCTCCTAAATATGACAGAAAAGGTTTAAAGATTGGACTTCGTTGTCTGCTAAATAAAAAGCATGGAGTCCTTGTGTTTCAATTTCCGTGAAAGCAATCCGATTAATAGGCGCCTTTTAGACCTTGTGACCCCAGAGAAACCATCGATATCATTTATATAATGATGCTAAATACCTTTGATAGAGACCAAAACTGTTCCAAACGATGGTTTAAATAAAAATACATTAATTCACCTAAATAAATTTAACTCGCAACGACTGTTTAAGCGTCGTAAAAAATTATCTTTCATAAAAATGCTAAGCCTAAATTGAGCCTAAAATTAATGAAATTCAAACTCGCGCGCGTTTGTAATATGGTATCGTCCTAAATCACGCGCTTCGGAAAAGCTCGCGTTACACAAGCACGCGGGATTTTGCGAGAGCGCCTATTGGTCGGATGTTTTTCTCGAAAATTGAAACACAGGGATTCCATGCCTTTTTTAAGCAGACAACGAAGTCCGATCTTTAAAACCTTTTCTATCATATTTAGGAGATGCTTAAAAATAAGGGTTGATATTTTTCTTAGGTTTTCGATAACTTAGATTCAGCAAAACGTAAAATCAAAAAAGTGATATATCAGTTTTCATTTACCCTTTAAGCGTGGTCATGATTTCATTTATGTTACAAACGAATACATCAATGCATTATTAGGATTTCTATCATGGGCAGATTGGCAAAACCAAATCAGCTAATCAGAGTAGAGTAATGGCGTTTAGGCATGGTATTGGCGTGGTTTAACCCATTTCGTTTTACACGTTAATGAAATCTCATAAATGGTGCTGAAAATGCGCTTCAGACTTATTCTTAGGGAGGATTCATATACTCTTGACACAAGTTACACGATTTTCTCACAAGTTAATTCGTGTAATTTGAAATCATTTTTTACCTCTTTTTTTTTTTTTGAAAATATTATTGAACCATTAACTGGACGTAGACGTATTTGGAAGAATATCTCTTGAAATCCAAAACTTTTACTGGGTGGTATTCTTCCAAATACCCATAGAGAGTGAAGAATATAACAACTAGTCTTCAAAAAAGCTCTGCCCATCCCGAATAAGTAGTTAAACTACTAAATGCAGTGGTATATTCACACACGTATTCTGTAGTATTAGTGATTATTGATTAGTTACCTTATATGATTCGGCGAAGTGTTGCTCTGTTCATTTAACGTTTTTACCTTTTCGTGGCTAATAACTTGGCACATTGTCTGTTTGAAGTTAAAAATTTAATTATTTGAAATTAAAACATTAAGTATTTAATATTTAAATACAAGTACTAACCTGGGCGTAAGAGACGAAAAATAACATGTCACCATTTTGAGTTAACCCGGGCAAATCTTCGTGATCGTTAACTGTATTTTTGTAGGCCTGATTAAAGGAAAATTACATTTAATTTCAATTTAGTAAGGTAAAAATTAAAATAGAATTTATTAAATCGCTTACTTTGTACGCAAATTTAACAGACGCTAGATCAGCAATCGTCTCGCCTAATGTCAGATTTCCATTAACCTTTAAATGTTTATATAATTTGGGGTTAGAAAAAATGCAGCTTAATCAATAAATTATTATAATATATGCGGCGGATAATTGAACAAATTTATGTACCTTGATATTTCCATACAAAGTTTCGTTTCCTAATTTTTCTCTGACGCAGGTGGTGTCCCTGATAAATGATTTATTCGATCGGTCTTTAAGCCAAGCGTCTAATTCTCCTAAACTATTGTAATGGACACCGCGTTCGTCCAGGGCTTTGAACATTTGACTTCCTAAAATCGTTCCAAGGGAACCAAACTTAACAGCGCTGTAATTTTGTAAAAAAACATTATTAGTATTTAAATCAGGATTTTAAGGGAGAATGCTGCCTGGCAATAAGTGGTTTCCTTATCTTAAAGGGATCATGAATCGAAACGAAAAATCTTCTGCTTAGGCGCGCGATGTCTTGGTTGGGGAACCAAGACATGGCACGATTTTAGAGAACATTTGTTAACCGTTTAGTAACAAGGAATGTCAAACTTTCCTTCCACCTTGGTGGCAAAAGCTTTATTTTATTGGGAATATTAAAGGGAGCCCAAAGGGGGTGCAAAAGACCAATATGGGGGGGGAAGACATTTTTAAAAAACGTCACTATCACGTGATAGGGAACTATTTTTCGTGAAGAGCCCTGGCGTAAATAGGCATCATCCGGATCCGGGGTGGAGCCACGAGGCCCACGTTGGAGTAGGGAGTGGGAGGACTCGGGGAAACGCGGAATACTACATATCGGGGAACGCGCCCAAACACCTAGCGCCAGGATAGTTCTAGCGGCTATTTTGAACCCCACAATTGGTTCCCATGATGACGTATTTTAAAAATGTCGACCCCTCTATTTGCACCCCCTTTGGGCTCCCTTTAAATAAAGGGCGCTCTTCTCGCGTGATTCGCCATTTGAAGATTCATTAACAGAAATATAAAACTTTCTGTGGATCCCTGATAAGTCTACTTTATAAGTTAATAATTGAATACTATACAGCGTTCAACTAGTGGATTAGGCTTATAGAAACCATAAGGAATATATAATCAATACTTTGTCAGCTGCAATTTCCTTTTAAAGGGACTATCTGAGATTTTCAAATCCCCTTTAAAGTCGCCTTTTTTCTAGCTTAGCAGACGACGTTGTACAAAACAAATTGTACAGTCAAAGCTAGGCTGCGTGCGTAAGAGAATTTCATTTTAAAGGGGCAAGTTTCAGAGCAGATAGAGCCTTTAAAGGCAACCAAAAATGTGTGTTAAAATATACTAATATATTTTCAGAATTAGAGTTGCAGTTCATAATATTTTCATAATTAATAGCCCCGTTTCTGGTGTATGAATTAAATTATGAAGTACAGATAAAGGCCCTATCTGCTCCAAAACTTGCCCCTTTAAAATGCTCTTCTCTTACGCACGCAGCCTAGCTTTGACTGTACAATTTCTTTTGTACAACGTCGTCTGCTACATATTCATCCAAGGTTGAAGATTGAATAAATATATTTGCCTAGATTTTACTAAACTTGGTAAATTAAACAACTCGCTAAAATGTGACCAAAAAAATTTCGAAAACAAAATGTTAAGTTCATATTTTTGGATACAGATTCCTAAAATAAATTTAAAGGCCATTTTTCCTCGTAATTTCACTTTCCAACAATAATTTAACCTAGAAATATATATTTACTTTGTGGAAACGGGGTCGAAAATGGGCTGTTGCAGTAAACCAGCTGGGATCACCAAGTTATTTCCTTGATATTGGTAAACGCTTTGAATGTCATGAGGGCCTATGGTCCATCTAGATGAATAAAACATTTTTAAGTTCTATTATTTTTCAATACAAAACTGGCAACAAGAGTTATCTCAAGAATTTTACGCTTTAGTAACTTAAAGGTTTAACTCGTATATAGCCAACCAAGCAAAACGATATGACGACTCTTTTCAAAAACGAAACGAGTAAAATAATAAATATTATAACCAGGAGTATATAAGAGCCCTCTTGAAGTAAAAGTTTAACGTATTGAAAACCCGTAAAAAATAAGTTTCGCTTTAAAACTCAGCGGATTCAGATCTTTACTGACGCAAAAATAGTTCCACACTTTTTAGGCGCCTAAGCATTTTCTACGCTCTCTACCGGAACAATTTTCGATGTTTGGCACGTGAGAATCAAGTCATTTTATCTTTAATTTTGAAGATAAAATATGGGAGTACAGCGTGTAAAGAAGTCAAACGTCAAGTCAATGACTTAGATAGTCACAGACGAATTCTCGGAACGGGTTAAGATGGAAGCAAAAAGGTGGGTCGGGTCCGGTTTCGGCCGCCTTTTCACCTTTGAGTGGAAACAACTAGTCCACTCTCGTCGCAGCTTAGCCAATCGGAATAGGATCTGAATGGGAAGTAGGGTAGGGCGCGTAGTGTACCCAATGGCGCGCTGCCCCTGCAAGTTCTCGAATAGGCTTTGTTGTTTCATGTATATAGTTTCGAAATTAACTGTTATATTTTCGATTTATGCTTTTTGACGAATCTAAATAAAGAATGTCCCCTGTTCTTTCGTCATAATAAACGAGTTCTTGTTGTAACTATATTTAAAATCAGAAGCCGATGAAACCCTCCTTTGAAGTCTACTACTCCAATGTTCCATATAGCGCTCCTCTCTGTATGGGTAAAATTCCCAATTTTACGAGTTAGAAGGGGTCCTACTTCATCCCCCCTGTCTATGGAAAATTGGAAATTCTCTCTCTCCACAAACGACGACGTTTTTGGACGAACTCCAAGGCTGCTAGAGATATTCGCTCGACGAACACCCGCTCCGAAAACATCTACCGTTAGGAGGCGTACGAATCGCGCCCTTTGAGAATAACCCATACAGAGAGGGGTAGACAAGACCCGGGAGTAATAGACTTCAAAGGAGGGTTTCATCGGCTTCTGTTAAAATGTCCTTACACAGGCTAATTTGAGCGGAATATTATTTTTTTTTTTTAAACATAAAAATCTTTCAAAGTGGTTGAAGCGTGAGTTGACTTGCAAAGCGAGTGTGGGCTATTTTAAATTCACTAGCGCTAACTTAGCCAAGTGGATCCAGTAATCTCCTCGCACAACCTTAAGATTCCATAGTTATGATAGTTTGGTTACGTTTAGGAGAAAAAAAACCGTACCCTTATCAGGAGATTATCACTTCATTCGCTAGCGCGAACTCTACCAAGTAGGCGTACGGCCCAGTTAACTCCTCCCCTATCCTTAGCTTGGTTTGGTTAGTTTTATTAGTTCACAACCATGCCCACTGACAGTATTGCTTTAAAGTTTAAAACTATTTGATGAATAAAATATAAAAAAAAAAAAAACCTTAAACGGACTGGGGCTAAATATCTACTTTCAAATGAAACAATGTTTTTCAAGAATTGAAACCCCAATGTCTTTATATAAAAGGTTAGGTAAAACTCGGATACATGTATTAAACCGCCAAATTACGCGCGTCTGAAGCGGCAATTAGACGTTTAAAAAAACGGAGCTTTATGATTCAATATCCACTGTAAATTTCACGAATAAACTAACAAAACTTAAGACTTACCCCGATTCGGAATTAACTTGTTTTTCCAACAACTCTTCCTCTTTTTTTCTTAGAAACGTTTGGGCGTTAATGAGATTTTGCATAAATTCCGTTTGAACTTGAAACTACAAACGACAAAACCACACGATTTGAATTTCCCACTCAAAATATAGACTCGTGATTGGTCGGAAAGGTTAAATTTACCTCGTTATAGTAGTTTGCCAAGGCGTCGGTACGGAAAATAAAATCCGGTGCCCCTCTTAGAGTCACCATGTTATCTAATTTGTTTTTGATCATAGTAGAGGTGTCAGAATCGTCGACCCAATTTATTGAACCCACGTTATCGGTAAATGTACTGATGATTTTCGACTCCACCAATCTAGACTGATAAGCGACCAGAAAAAAGAAGTTCCCAAACCAGTCTCGTAACATATTTTAAGATGGCAAAAAAAAATGTTCGAAAGAGGACAATATTTCTTACCTCGTCGTTGTATTCTGGTATATAATACATCTTGACGTACATGGACCCTAATGCGAGACCCATGTACTGGTTCGTCAAATCCAAACAGTACTCCCAGCGTTCCTGCGCTTGTTTATGAACATTTTTGGCACCTGTTTAAAATAATTCGGAAAATTTTATTTATATTGGGCACGCTAACACGCGTAAATTTAAAGGGCCAGGGATGGCCAACAATCAACTGTTTCGAGACCAATTCAGAAATTTTGAATTCCGATTTTCAAATGTAGCGCTCTTTTTTTGCGTTCTTATTAGCTTCTACAAAACCGCGGATCAAATTTCTATACTCCCATTCGACAGAATTCTCCCACCGACAAAATTTCACAGTCGAACGTCTTGACTTTTATCGATTTCTAAAAGTCAAGAATGACCGCGGCAAAATGAAATTAGTCCAAATCTATTTAAACGCTTGTCTATGAAGTTAATATACGAAATTTCACCGAAAACCATTTATCCACTTTCTCGCAAAGCTTATTTGAAACTGTAGTTTTTTCCGAGAGTAATTTAAATTTTCAAATGAAATTAGCTCGCGTTTGTACACCCCGCTAGAGTTGTAGCTCTATTCCGAGAGAAGCGCGTTAAATTTCAGGATTTCGCTTTCTATATTTAAGTTTCGTTGATTTAAATATTTTTTTCTATTCTAAACTATACTTTTTAAATAATATTTTATAATTTTCACGAAAGGTCCACCGCTTATTTTACCTAACCATTAAATTATTTAAAGTATATCAGCAATTTCTCTACAAAGAATGCGCCATATCCTAAACGCATCCAATTGCGCCTTTTTCGGTCGAATGAGTTTTGGTGTAATGGGCCTAAGTGCAATTACGACTTAATATTTCTGTTAGATATTTCTTCTAAACTGATTTAAGCTTAGCGAGTCTAGTTTGCTCCTTTGAAAAATAATTATAAATTGTCGATACGGTTTTTAATACTTCAAATCGATAAAAAGTAGCTAAGAATAATTAATTAGTAAAACCCTTATAAACAGGATTCATTCTCACTTTAAACAAACGAAAAACAATTTCTATCAACATGCCAGTTTTGGGAAAATTGGTATGCCTATTCCAGTACAATCAAAATCATCTCTTTCATAAAAAGTGAAAAGGGACAAGTTAGGGTCAAGGCAGGCGGTAGGAATAACGTACCACTCGAGAGGGGGTCGATTAACAAAAACCATCACACGAATAAGTTTCTGTAGAAACATGTTTAACGCATTATAATAAAAAGCACATTGCGGTTGTTCATTCTTCAGACAATTTTGACATATTCATAAAAAAAGTCGGCTATATTACACCCCCCCCCCCTCTTTTTTCTCTTCGACCAGTGGTACAAAAGTGGCTCATTGTATTAAATTTTAGCGCAAAAACGGCTTGGGAAAAGGGCTGGCGCCTGGCCAATTGTAATAAATCAAATTACGGGCGTACAGAATAGCCGCGTAAGTAACATATTACATACAGCATAAGTATGACAATTAACGAAAAAAGCTAGTCACCGTGTTTCCAAGCGTAGAATTACAACAGAACTTGCTCGAATCAAAATCAATAGTCTAACGCTTAAGACTTCACACTCCTTAAAAACACAACGGTTTAGTTATAGATACTTAACATTAATCCAGCTGCCGTTATCGTAAGATTACATTGGCTAGGATGACCACTTTTCCTATATTTTCACCTCCTTCCCATTTTCTCCTATAATTTAATGGCAATTCCTATAATCTCCTATATTTCTACTCAAAATCTCTAGTTAAGGGTAAAGTTATAAATCATACTGTCAGCTGTGGCTGTATAAGATTATTTGAGTTTAACTGTACATTTTCCAGTTAAAATTGTCTGTAAAATTCCATACTACTTAAGCAATCGGATCATATTAATACCATGTTTAAACCGGTGGCGAGAATTGTGATGCAATAATAAACATGGTTCCTACTTTTAATTATTTTCCTACTTTATCAAAATTTTACACTTATTTCTTCCTATTTTATCATATATTTTACACTTATTTCTTCCTATTTTATCATATATTTTACACTTATTTCTTCCTATTTTATCATATATTTTACACTTATTTCTTCCTATTTTATCATATATTTTACACTTATTTCTTCCTATTTTATCATATATTTTACACTTATTTCTTCCTATTTTATCATATATTTTATACTTATTTCTTCCTATTTTATCCTATATTTTTACATAAAATTCTTCCTATATTTCGCGAAGAAATTTCCTATATTTCCTATATAGGATTTTCAAATTTTCAGTGGCCACCCTGCAGTGGCAAAAGTGGGAACTAACAAAACCACTCGCGGTTCTGAATATTTACTATCGATTGAAGGCACGCGTGTCGTTTTGATAGCTACTATTTTAGCTACCGCTTGATGATGCTTATATGAACGACAAGTTTTGTAATTAATTTGTATCTATTAAGATACGGGTCCATTGAAAAGAGTAATAGTTTTAACTTACGCGTTAGTATAATAATTAGCGTAATAACCAAAGAACCAAGCTTTAACTATCACCATTGCCGGAACGGATATTATTCCACGGAACTCTACGATTGACTAATTTTAAATCGCGCTAAGACAGAAAGATCAAATGGTGATAGAGACGAACTATTTTTCAAGTGTACATTCCTGACTATCGTGGAGAGTGAAACACACTTTGATTAACACAATTAGCATTGAAACGAGGGAAGGGTCATACTTTTATTTATTATGTTACTCGTTATAGCTGTGTATATATAGTTAAAATGATTGATATTATAAGTTCTCAACGCGTGTAAACCTAGCGTCCACACTACCGCAGATACGATTGGTCTCATAGAGATCTTTGGGAACCCAGAGTAATCCACGCTGCGTTCAACTAACAAGTGATGAAGTGTCTTTACAATGTCAACATATTTCAGTGGGCAGAAATTACTCGGCAATTTTTAAAACGTTTCTTGATAAAATATAGTTAAGAGAAATCCCTTTGATAGTTTGTTACCAAGTTAAAAGGGTAGCGATATTAGGGGTAGGGGTAAATTTGTAGAATAAGCCTTTGAAAGATTGGCAGGTTAAATAAGATATTAATGGAAGAATGATGAAAGAGAATCTCTTGCCCGGAATCCCTCTTCAAACACTTAAGGGATACTGAAACTGCATGCCAGTTTTAAATTGAGAATGAAATGCGATGTTTTCTAATTTTGCCGTATAATTATATCACCGAGGATGAGTGCGAAAAGTGAATTTTCAAAACGATTAGAATAAATAATCCCAATAGGTTAATTAAAAAACCGGTTATCCGTTTCTCGCTTTAAGCCGCCGAATAAACAGATATCAAACTCTCCATTACTATAGAAATGAATTGGGACAACGATATTTCAATGTGCACAAGAATTTATTTTAAGCGATAAAAACAATTAAAATGACCCGACTAGTTTCGAACACGTTATTGGTTCATCATCAGGGGGTATAACCTAGTTTACAAGAGAGCATTTAAATTTATACATTTTTTTAAAAAAGTAAATTTTTCCAAAGATTAAGTTGTTCTATGCCGGGTCCTAGGTCGCGATTTAGGCAATTATTGTTGTCTTTAGATTTTTTAATGTTATATGCTTCAGTTATATCTAATTCTTTCCTATTATTGCATTGTTTTTTTTTTTTAAGTTTTATAGTGTCAAAGTTAATTACATGTTTAGTTGTTTGTGCATGAGCGGCTAATGTCGATTTTTCGGTTCTATTTAGTCTGACGTCAGCCGAGTGTTCCTTCGTTCTAAATTTTAGGCTACGTTCTGTTTGTCCTATGTATTCCTTATCACATTCACACTGGATAGAATAAATACCCGATTTTTCATCTATATTTATTGGATCTTTTAAAGATTTAAATTGATTAACTATTTTATTGAGCGGTCTGAATGCAATATTACATTGAAGGATTCTTTTAAATTTATTACTAATTTTGGACGTCAGTGTGGGGTAGTAAGGAATACATATGATAGGAAGGTCCTTGTCAAAGTTTTTTAGAGTTGTGCGTTTGGCCACGTCATTAGAGCTAATGTATTTATTCTATCCAGTGTGAATGTGATAAGGAATACATAGGACAAACAGAACGTAGCCTAAAATTTCGAACGAAGGAACACTCGGCTGACGTCAGACTAAATAGAACCGAAAAATCGGCATTAGCCGCTCATGCACAAACAACTAAACATATAATTAACTTTGACACTATAAAACTTAAAAAACAATGCAATAATAGGAAAGAATTAGATATAACTGAAGCATATTACATTAAAAAATCTAAAGACAACAATAATTGCCTAAATCGCGACCTAGGACCCGGCATAGAACAACTTAATCTATGGAAAAATTTCCTTTTTTAAAAAATGTATAAATTTAAATGCTCTCTTGTAAACTAGGTTATACCCCCTGATGATGAACCAATAACGTGTTCGAAACTAGTCGGGTCATTTTAATTGTTTTTATCGTTTAAAATAAATTCTTGTGCACATTGAAATATCGTTGTCCCAATTCATTTCTATAGTAATTTTGCACAGAGACTAGTGAATCTTCCGTTATCAAAACTCTCCATTGTTAAGCCTACCTTCCTGTTAAGTTAAATCCGAGCTTTTGTACTATATGATTAGGCCTATCTAAACGGTAAGGAATCGATATAATGTTTTCTACCTTTAAAAATGCTTTAACTGTTTATGTTCAAAGGAAAAACACTTCATTATTCCTTTCAAAAAATAGCCATAGTTTGGGACGCCGCAAGAAGACTTACATAACACGAGGTTACTTTTGCTTTTCATAAGCTCAACCAAAGGTAAATCACGCTTAAAGTTTACAACAAGGCATATTATGATGGTATATACATCGAGAAATCACCCCCAGAAGGAGTCGTAAGGCAAGAAATATAATTTTAGACCGTTTTCGTCTTGCTTAACAAGTCGAGCGCCCTCCATCGTGTGTCTCTGGAGTCCTAAATCTACCCCAATATGGCTGTGTTCAAGAGAGTCAACGAAATTTATCAATAGAGGCACATAGAGGCTAAGTCCCAACCGCTGTTTATTAACCACTTAGCTGTATCTTTATAAATTGTTTTTTTTTATTGGATTAGGAAACCTATGGTAGGTTATTCCTTTCACTTCTCGCTACGAAAGTAAAAGTAAAAATCCTGCCCACTCGTTGAAATGGCTAATTCTGGTAAAGCTAGAAACAGTCTTGTCGTTGACAAAAAAAAAATTAACTAACGAGCTTGTGGATAGTGGTTTGTTTTAAAAAAAAGGTAGCGTGAAATGGTATCCGCCATTCACGAATAGTAAAGAGACCGGCTAAGCAGGGGCTGACGACAATTTAATTATCTGAGCGTTGTCATCTAAAAATTTGCTCAAAATAAATAGACAACATAAATATACCGCCCACAATGATAAATTCTAAACAATTTCAGATAAGTTTTAAGTTGTCTATTCATTGAACTCTAAGCGGCGAGTCTGATGAGTCACGGCTCTTACAAGTGTTAGTGTACGGCATTTATCATTTTGAGTATCAACGTTAGGGTACTCCGCGCTGAGGCAGTGGTTATTCAATAAAAGTCGTTTGTTTTTAAGAGCGAGCGTGGTGAGGTCCAAAGCCTGCCAACGAATAACGTAGCTTGTGGGCTTCATATCAGAAAAAAATGAGAAAACAGTCATGGCGTCTGGTTTAAAATTTAATAAAATTACGTTTTTACTCGAAAGGTTTTACTGAACGTAAAACTGAACAGTGACGTACTTTTGTGATTTACGTCAGTCTTACAGGGTTTTTATTCTAAAAGGAATTTCCAGGATATCTCTAGGTTTTCCAGATTACTATTTTTAAATTTTCCTGCGTATATTTTTACATTAAAGGGAATAAGGGATCTTTAAAAACCAAAAATGATGTTAGAAATATATAAAAAAAAGGGCTGAAAATAAACCAAACTGACATCTCTGTTGTCATGAGCTATAAAATCGCCCCTTTTGGGTTGGCAACCGTTTTGAGTGTCACGAAACAAGGTTTTTGGTTAAATAAACTTCTCAGATTTTTTCAAATAATAATGATTTTCCCAGAAATTTTTAACTCAAGATTATATCCCTGACAAATTAACAGGTTTTCCACGTTGGTACGATCCCACGCTATTTCGATTTAGCTCACGGGCTACATATCGCCCGAGGGGGGCAGACACTCACAAAGTCGGGTGTACTAAATGTTTGAACTCGTTCCACTATCAAAGCTGAACTCAGAGTTCATAAGAGTTCAGACTCAATGCACTGTTTAAGCTGAACTCAGGTGTACAGCGAATACATAGTTTTCAGTAAAGGGGCAAAAGAAAATTCCACCCCTCTTACCCAGCTTTGCTTTCATTCCCAGGTTGCCAGGAGCTTGTGAGTGTAGTTCAGAACAGATCAGTTTCAAAACTGAACTCTAGCCTTTCCCTCTGCACTCACAAGTGGCTGGCAACATGGGGGGAACGGCACTTACCCCCTTTAGTGAAAACTATGTATAAGAGAGAGTGTCGGACCCCTCGATTTCGCCCTTAACAAAATTGTAACATCGCTCTACTCGGCCAGCTGGAAGAGACTCGCGAGTTTTTGATCGGAAGAGTTATAAACTTCTCTCCAAGGAGGGGTTTTAATAGACTTATGTTGTTATTTATTGCGTAATTTAGCGCCGCGCAGTTAAAAATTTCTATATTTATAAATTATCGCGCGGAAGGAAACTCGCCAAAGTTGCGGCCTATGCCTATACCGCGTATAGTGGCTAGAAAGAAGAAATGTAATACGATTCGAATTAAGGCCGTGACAGCTTTGTTAAGAATTATACAATTTACAGCTATATACTGCTAGGAAGACTTATTATTCTTAAGGGGTGTTAATCTTTTTATTACTGTAAACGTAAAAATTTATAAGATAATTCTGGATGGAGAGAAAGGGGTTGAAAGAACATTCAACGAAATTGTTTTTGAGCTCTAATTTTACGCAACAAGAACCAATATTTAAAGGGAGAAAGACATCCGACTTCAATTCGTTAAATAGTTCGAATTAAGCAAAAAATAATAAATTGTCCCCCACCGATTTCTTGGGGATTTCAAACTAAAACCCCTCGAAAAATATTTATAATGTCCTTCCCGATCAAAGTAGGCACGACGTTATATAGCTAGATTCCCAGTGGGATCTAGAAATTAGCGACAAAATACTTTTGTTAACATCTCCCTTTAAAAGAACGATGAAAGAATACGCTTGGATATAACGTTTACATTTAAAATGGAAATTCCAAGAAGATTTATATTTTTTTCTGAAATTCCGCGCTAAAATTTATATATTTCTTTTCATGTCGGATATGAAAAGATTTTAAATTTAAGACGCGAAGTTAACCTTTTTCCCCGAAGTTGCGTAGAATTTTAGCTTAAATCAGAGAAAATACACCAGAGGAATAGAAGGAGCGGTTTAATTATTATTATCCTATTATTTCTGGTTATGACGTAATTACAGGTAAGCATTGGCATCAGCCAATGAAACACAACCGGAACAGAAGAGATCCCTAAAATGGGGGTGAAACAAGAAGGGGGCCCGTGCCATTACGTAATGCATGCACAAATGGGGAACCTTCTATCCCTCTGGTATATTTTCTATGGTTAAATCTGCAACACGAGGATACTCGCTACCTCATATATAATTATTCATTTGTATATATATATATATATATAGAGATTCAGCTAAAAAAAAAATTGTTCGACATGCAAAAAAATCTTTGATTGAAGAAAATGATAGCCCGGATAAATTTTCTTTTATCTCGTACTTTTTGTTTAAGGGGTGCTAGGGTGGCTTAAAGATATTCCGGGCACAACAATATGTTAAAATTTGAGTCAGCACTTACCCTCGAGAGTCTGATAAAAAGAATTGGTCAGGTTACGGTAAGCCTCGGTGAGGTGCGGCGCAAAGTGAATTGACAGCCGAAGCATGAGATAATGATGTAGAACCCTGAAAAAAAAAAAAAAAAAAAAAAAGAGATTAATTTAATCTAAGCGTTTCAGATTGATTTATGTAGACTTTATAACAACGTACGTATCCAGGCCTACATAGAAAATGCTATAGGCTTTAATTTTAAGGCCAAGTGTTATGAAAAATATATTTTTTAAACGAATGGTTGAAGGTAAAAATAATTTGACCCTCTGTTTGAAGATCAAAAAGCGAGTTCAACTGTGGTCATCACGGAAGCGGGGAGGAAGTATGAGAATAAAATAGAAACCAATATGCTGCATTTCTGTTCACCATAATATTTATAGTCCAAAAAAGCATTTAATCGGGAATTTAGTATGAAGGCGGAAGAATAGCTGGTTTAGTATAGAAACTCTCTAGTAGTTTTTGGTAGTAGAAAACAATTTCATACTGTTAGTTATATCATAAGTATATTATTCATAAGCAGCCACGTAACAATACTATATGAGAAGTTTCTAACTGGGTAAGAAAACCCTAGTCCTATGCCACGTATTACGTCAACTTTAACAATAATTTCAACGCCGATGCTGACATTCTTCTCATATCGTTATCAGGCACTACTGAACAACAACAAGCGAGTGAATTTTGGTTTTCACTCCGAAAAATGAGTTTAGTGAAATTTTGAAGTTTTTCATTAGCGCCCAATTAGCCAGAGGCTTAAAATTTTGAATTAATGTTATTAATTAAGTAATTATCATCTCCGAGAGTTTTTATTCGCCTCAAAATACGCGGGCAGGGTCGGGTCAGGCTTTACTTTAAACGGGGGGGGGGGGGCTATCCTCAAAATAGGGTCGTATCCGATTTTATTTTCATTATTATTTTCGTGAGGTTTGGTAAAGAGATATTACAGCCCTGCGATATAGAGATACGCCTCTTTAGGCGAGTGGAAGGACCCAGAATTCCACATAATTGTGGGGGTTCAATTTTATCAAAGAACCCCCCCCCCCCCCCCCCGGGCTCTACTGCCCGGGAATTGGACCAGCGCCCTTCCGCGTTGGATTCGGATAGTGACGGGCAAGGGCAACACAGCTTGAGTGCGAAATTGAACGACCGCGTGTAGTGCCATCAATTACACTCCTAATATTCTAGTATTATAACCATCACTCTACAAATCCAGGTATGACATTCGTAACAGAATTATTCGTTGGAACACGCGATCCCTAGTTTTACCACCTACGAACTTAAAAAAAAATCAGGCTTAAATTTGGAAACAACGAGCGAATAAAAATGGGTTGACAACCTTGAAATTCAGTCGTTTGCGGAATAAATTCATTTGTCAGGAAAAAGCTAATTTCAAATTCGAATTGAACAAACGACGCGTGGAGGGAAAATTCAAGCGGCAATACGCGAATATATATCCACTGTACAGACGGATGAACCCGAGTCGAATTCTAATTTACGAGCCATTGTTCTCTCTATAAGAGAGTCGATTTACTCGCTCCGTCGAAGTTAAAAGCGACAGAAACAGAAAAATTATCTAAAGGGTTAGTTAGACCGTATTTGAAGTCAAAAATAATATGGGCCATCACGGTGTTCATTGCAAATAGAAAGTTTCGGGAAAATTTGAGATGGAAATAATTCAAAGCTAAGTTCCGTCATCTCTATTACTCTAAAAGAACCTATTTGAGTCTGGGCGACTCACCAGCGCTTTGAAGCTGGAAATAGGAAGAAAAAGAAATCTAGACCACGCTGCACGGAAGGCTCTTACGCTAAAGCATTATAGCAAATATAATTCTCAAGTAACGACGCCCTATGGGAAAAACTATCGCGCCCTTTGGTAAAATGAATCAAATCAAGATTTGATGGCGCGCGAGGAAACTAAGTTTCCACGTTAGATAAAAAAATATTCTGGTGGGATCTAAAAATTACGCAATGATTACGAAAACTCGGTATAAAATAACGGTCAAGGATTTTTCACGAGTTCTATTTATAATTTGTCTAGTATTCGAGGGAAGATCGTTTAAAAACGAATAAAAATATGCAGGATCTTACGTTTTGGGTCTAGATACGCGCGTTCAGTTTTAGGAAATTAGTCAGAGGAAGGTAAACATTCCTAAGAAGTATCGACGACCTTGAACCACATTTTCAAGATCAAGACCCTATTTTTCGAACTGTTGCTCGTTTGCTTAAGGGCATGATTTGGGCCAGTAATAGCCTTTTTTCAATTTGTGTCTAAAAATTGTTTTGAAATTCTCGAATACGTTTTTGGCATGGTGAGTCCGAAAATATACGCAAAAGCTTCCAACATTCCATTTAATCATAGTACGTCATCAAAAGGAACATTTTAAACATATAGTCCTATATATGTTACGCTTTTTTATTTTTAAATTTCTTAAAAAGTACTCAAACCAGGGCTGCAAAATTTGAATATAGTTTTTAATTAGAATAAAAATTAGCTTATACTCTTATATGAAGAAAAAAGAAAAAAAAATTGGCAACATCCTTTGAATAATTTTAGTATTTATAAAATACTACATGAATTCAGTTATTCAAATTAGAAAAAGGGAGGGGATATCAGATTGCGACATCGTACCACCAATGCCTGAAGATTTAAACCACAACCATTGGCCGTCTCTTCCTTTCTAGATATATTTTTTGAATCTGAGGTGAGTGCTCTATTCTTAAATTTTAACCAAAGTGGCGCGGCTTAGTTTAAACTTTAAGCTGAAATTTTGAAACAAATCGTGAGTGCGACTAAACCTTTGAAAAGTTCTTTTTTGTTTTGGCTGAAAAAAACAGGACCACGCGTATTAACTTTCATCGTCGTAGCCGCGTCAGTTTCTAGTTTGTGACCTCGATCCCTACTTAAACGTTGTAAACGACTGAGCACGTTCTACAAATTAGAATAACATTGAAAACTGTTTTGCATAATAGATAGACTCGTCCAGGAAGTTTTATAAGCAATATTAATAGAGTGTTCAAGAAGACTTGGTCACGACCTTCTTTCCTCTATTAAGTTTAATATCGTGTATTATTTCGCCTAAGCATTTCCTATTTGCCAACTCTCGAATTGAAGCGTATATTTATATCGTAATAAACAACCTTACTTAGATCTAGAATGGATTAATCAACCTCACAGGGATAATTATCGTTGGTAAAATAATTATTCGAATCGTACCCTGGTGACAAAAACTGTCTACACCGGAAGCTTTTGGCTACCGATACACGGGGGTAAAATTGTGAAGGGGGAAGAAACTACAAAGCGGACGATGTTCTCATTAATGGTCTACACGCGTTGTACTTTTAAGCGATTGTAAAAATAACTTTAAACGAATATGAAAATGTTACAACAAATAATTTCCAATAGACTTAAAAAGTAAATAAAATATCCTGACTGAAATGAGAAGTTGAAAACTGTAATCTCTACACTCTACATAATTTTCGAAGCTTTTAAAGTGTACAAAAACCGCCGCGAGATGGCAACGTTTCAAAAATCTTCCGGATTTGTATCGGTATGCGGGTAAAATTGAGGGGGCGTATAAAATTACTGGCAGCCTTGTTTGAAACAAGTATCTTCTACTAGTATAGTAAAACGTACCAGAGAGAATTATCCCTATGAGGTTGATTAATCCATGGATCTAGTAATTGCCAGAGATAAACAAAAACTACCTTCATTCGCGCGACTTCTAGCGGCTAACAGCGCTAACCTAATAACTAATTAAAGCGGAGCACCTTCGGAGTGTTCCGAAACTCTCTGAATTGCTTTTGCCCTGGCGTTCAATAAAGCATCGAAGAGTGGCACGTAAAATTTAAAAAACAATTTATAGGGTTGTAAGCCGGAAAATATTCCGAAAAATGACCGAGGCATATTTTTCCGGAACATTTTTCAGTTTAGTCCCGACTTTTTTCCAAATTATAATATTTTGTGGACTCCAGCCACGCTAGTGTATTTCTTTTAGGGTCAGGCCCATTTAAAATCACATTGTTCTATGATTAACTATTTACTTTTCTATCAATTAAGAAAAATTGAAAAATGAATGATTTAAAGCTAATGATTTAAAGGTAACTCCAATGTTTTTTTTGTTTTTTTTTCGGAACATTTTCCGTATAGCGGAAATTTTTTCCGGAAATTTTACTAACAATTTGCATTAAGTCAGTGTAAAAAAGTACTCCTTTTCGGTTGCTCTCTCGAAAAAGACAGAAATAAAAGTTAACCCGCAAAAGCTCTGTTTTCTCAGAGGAAATGTTCCTAGACAATGCTCCGACTGGTCTGCGGTAAATTGACTCTTACGAAATTCATGCTCACGCGTAGTTAAATTTTCACAGAGAACCGGTCTTTTTTATTAAGGTTTACTAAACAAGGCTGTAAAGGGAAATTTTAAATGTAACTTACACGTTGTTGCTTGAAGTGATGACATCGGACAGTTTTTGGAAATAGGTTTCATCGAAAATGGCAATCTCCGTGTAAGACTGAATGCTAGCTGATGGATACAACCCTTGCAGAATACTTAACCAAGGCATCTGAAAATATAAATATATATTTTATAATTTCGGTATGCTCTCTACATTTTTAGGATTGTTATTTGGTAAGTAACTTCCAGTGCCGAATAAACACCCTTAGCGAGTCACTATTTATGATTAGCATTTAGCAGGCATTAGCTGCTAATCCCTGTTATTTTAACCCAGAACGGCTAAACCGGCAGTCAAGAACTGTGAAGAACGGACAACCAAACAAGAACTAAACAAGATGGTCAAGCCCATAAGAATTCCTACACCCCTGACATTTGAAAAGAGCCCGAAGATAATGACGAGACTTAATTTATTGGATTTTTCATTTTTCGCCCTCCCTTTATCTCGGTTCTTTTTTGACTTTTTCGCCTTTTAATTTTTGGGATTTTTCATTTTTATCTCGATCCTTTTCACCCGCCCTTTATCTCGGTCCTCGTCGCCGGCTCGTCCCGCGTATTAAACAGAATCAAAGATAGATAACCTACGAAAGCTTAAAGCCTAGAGGAGCCAAGAGAAAAATGAGCCTGTATGTGATGCTTTCTATTTTGGCCGATTGGCGGTGTTGACGAAGTTGAAAGACAAAGTAACTCTCCGATTCAACCCACTAGGCCACTACGTATAGTTTAGATAGATTGGATATCCAGGGTTGCCACAGATTTTTCAGATTAAAATTCCCTGACTTTTCCAGGTTTTTCTCTGACCTTTTCCAACGATTTTCCCTGATCATTCCAACTAATAATACCCAATTTTTAACCTTTTATTTTTTTATAATACTTAAAAACTATATTTCCAATTACATGGTAATCCTAGCTTCTTGAAAGATCTCTAAATTTTTCCCTGACCTTTTGGGTTCATTTTCAAATTCCCTGACTTTTCCCTGATATCGCTCAGGGTTTCCAGGCGCTCCCTTTTGACTGGTGCCCACTAATCGCTTTCAATCTTCCCCAAAGGGAATGCTTATGTACTCATGGTAATACGGAACAATTTTTCTTTTCCTACGTTGCTGTATTATTCAAGTTTAGGTGTATTAATTATTGAAAAGAAACGTACTTTGGGGGACGACTCCGTCAGATCTTGTACCGTCATCTTGCGATAATATTTTTGAGGTTGTCGGTAAGCTTCCGGGTCGGGAGTAATCTCAGCCAATTTTTTCTCAAATTCTACCATCAGGTGAGAAAACTCGCGGGATTGGGTGGGATCTCCTCCTAGCAAACGGGCCAACGAATCCAGAAACGTTTTCAATATTTCAGGATACTGAGAAAAAAAAAAAAAAAAAGGTCTTTCAATAACCAGTATCAAAGATTTTGTCATGGTTGAAGATTATATAGAACTTAGACCTACTTTGTTGTCGGGGTCTAGACTGTAAAAATGCTTGCCAGGTAGAGTCAAACCGGCTGGTTCGATCTAGAGAAAATAAAAAATAAATTGATTTTTTTAAAAATAAAAATAATAATAATAAAATTGAACATTAATCAAAATGAAATGAAACGTAATAAATATAAACCAGTTTTCATATATGTATGCTAAATAACCCTAAAATTAAACACGCGTTGATAAGTCACCATATTCTTGGTCACAGCCAATGCCATTTTTGCGGGTCTTGTGGAACCTGGCACTATTATATTTAATGGATTCCACCTCACCAATATCACAAAACAAAATAGGGTAAAGAGGTACTATTTATTATAAAAATTTAACAAATTAGTGAGAAATGTTTTAAAGATAGGGACCAATGAAAAACCGAATATTATCTTTATCACCAAGTACGTGGGTATATTCCCAATCGACAGAAATCCCATTCGACCGAATCCCATTCAACCGAAAGAATTTAAAAATTTAGCCCAAGTGAAGAGGATCAAACTGGACATACTGACATATTTGATTTTAAGGATCAAATTCTGATTATATGATATTTTAGGGACTTGAAAATAAAACGGGGACTTTCGGATTTTTTACGAACCTGGTGGGAGCCCTCCTATTTTGACAAGCAGACTCACGCGTAAAAAGGGCTGGTCACTAATATGGCCAATATCCCAATCAATATTCACGGAGTATAAAATAGTTTAAATAAATGAATCCAATCGCGAAAATAATTTTGATTCACTCACACTACCTTCTGTTAGAGGTATTTAATTTTAAAACCTTCTATACGTATTCAGTAGAGCTTTTCGAGTAAAATAAAAAGCCAAATTTTATTAAATTCTTTAAAGGTGAGCCATCGTTGTGAAAAAATAAAATACTTTTGGTGATTAACCACCGAGTGTCGTTCGTGCTTATTATCCATATAAGTAAAAGATATGGAAAAAGAAAAAAAATACGTACCTTAACAATATTTTTAAGTCTATTTTGATCGTCCGGTCCAACCATGACCTTGAAAAACGGAGTGGCACCGTATTGAACGTGAATGTTCTTGAGGACCTCGTTCTTATCCCAATGATTTGGCGACCAGTTCTTCAAGATGCTCCATCCTTTGACTTGGTTGATGTATTTCTTCAACTCGTTCTCGGACCAAATATCGATTTGGTCGACCCGAGTACATTCCTTATAAAAGTCTCGAACTTTAGCTTCGGCACTTCGAACGTCGGCTGAAGGAGGGATCAAATCAATCTGATGACGAAGTTTCCATCGAATTTTTTCCTTGACTTGGTCCAAAATTGACAGAGATCCTGTACACACGTACAACAAAAAAATTCAACCTAAATTAGTTTCTGTAGGTTGATATAAATTAAAAATATTACTCTTGTAACAGGGTGACCACTGAAAATCCTATATAGGAAATTTCTTGGCGAAATATAGGAAAATATAGGAAGAATTTTATGTAAAATATAGGAAAATATAGGAAGAATTTTATGTAAAATATAGGATAAAATAGGAAGAAATAAGTGTAAAATATATGATAAAATAGGAAAATAATTAATTAAAAGTAGGAACCATGTTTATTATTTCATCACAACTCTCGCCACCGGTTTAAACATTTTATTAATATGATCCAATGGCTTAAATAGTATGGAATTTTACAGACTATTTTAACTAGAAAATGTACAGTTAAGCTAAAATAATCTTATACAGCCACAGCTGACAGTATGATTTATAACTTTACCCTTAACTAGAGATATTGGGTAGGAACATAGGAGATTATAGGAATTGCCATTAAATTATAGGAGAAAATAGGAAGGAGGTGAAAATATAGGAAATATAGGTAAAGTGGTCACCCTGTTTATAATTTCAACTTTTCCTGCCAAATTACCAGTTTTTTTTTAAATCGACAAACCAATATCGTAGTTTAACCCATTTGATGACGTCATAAAATGACATTTCTGTTTATTTAGGTATTTTAGGGACCACGCGGGAGACCTACAGTGATGACAACAATGCTCTCCCTATTCGTTGAATTTGAATTATATTTTTAACCTTTTCATAATATAAAAAACATTCAAAATTTAAAGCCTCTAGAACACTGAAAAATACGACTTTGGGGATTAAGTACTTTTATCACGGGCCAAAATGGATCAGAATCAACTCCTATATACAAAACAATATATTGACCATGGTGGTTAACTTATGGTTAAATTAATTTCCGTGACTGCTACTTCGTGGTTAACAAAAGAGTTTAATAAATAGTTTTTTTAGGGATCTTGGACCATCAATCATGTTCCGAAATCTCAAATTTTATACTTCACTTCCATCCAAACTTAAGAAATTTATTTATACACCAAAAATGTGTCCAAAAATTTCTACTTTCTATATCATTGAGATTCCGAAAACCGAGGGGTCGGACATTCGTATAAATCCCGTACGCTAGCAAAAAAAATCCCAAAATAAATCAAAAATCAGCTTGATAAATCCGGCAAAGATTTAAAATCTTTAGATTTAAAAATAAATCTCAAATCCCCAATAAAAATCTATAAATCCCAGAAATAAATCATAAATCATCGAAAAAAAATCAATAAATCACTGAAATAAATCATAAATCCAAGGAAAAAATTCCTAAATCTGAAAATAAATCATTAAATCACCGTTTTTTTCTAATTCCTAAGATTTTTTTAAATCCCTAAATCTGAGGAATAAATCATAAATCATTGAAAAAAAATCAATAAATCCCTGAAATAAATCATAAATCCGAGGAAAAAAATCCTAAATCCGAAAATAAATCACGAGATCTACAATAAATCTTTAAATCAAGTGATTTTTTAAATCCCAAGATTTTTTTTAAATCCTAAGATTTTTTTTTAAATCCCTAAATCAGGAAAAAAAAAAAAAAAAAAAAAAAAAAAAAAAAAAAAAAAAAAAAAAAAAAATCACTAAATCCCTCGCTAAATCCGAAATAAATCTTTAAATCCTAAGATTTTTTTTTTAAATCCTAAGATTTTTTTTTTAAATCCTAAGATTTTTTTTTTAAATCCTAAGATTTTTTTTTAAATCCTAAGATTTTTTTTTAAATCCTAAGATTTTTTTTTTAAATCCTAAGATTTTTTTTTAAATCCTAAGATTTTTTTTTAAATCCTAAGATTTTTTTTTTAAATCCTAAGATTTTTTTTTTTTAAATCCTAAGATTTTTTTTTTTTAAATCCTAAGATTTTTTTTTTAAATCCTAAGATTTTTTTTTTAAATCCTAAGATTTTTTTTTTAAATCCTAAGATTTTTTTTTTAAATCCTAAGATTTTTTTTTTAAATCCTAAGATTTTTTTTTTAAATCCTAAGATTTTTTTTTTTAAATCCTAAGATTTTTTTTTTAAATCCTAAGATTTTTTTTTAAATCCTAAGATTTTTTTTTAAATCCTAAGATTTTTTTTTTAAATCCTAAGATTTTTTTTTTTTAAATCCTAAGATTTTTTTTTTTAAATCCTAAGATTTTTTTTTTAAATCCTAAGATTTTTTTTTTAAATCCTAAGATTTTTTTTTTAAATCCTAAGATTTTTTTTTTAAATCCTAAGATTTTTTTTTTAAATCCTAAGATTTTTTTTTTAAATCCTAAGATTTTTTTTTAAATCCTAAGATTTTTTTTTAAATCCTAAGATTTTTTTTTTAAATCCTAAGATTTTTTTTTTTTAAATCCTAAGATTTTTTTTTTTTAAATCCTAAGATTTTTTTTTAAATCCTAAGATTTTTTTTTTAAATCCTAAGATTTTTTTTTAAATCCTAAGATTTTTTTTTTTTAAATCCTAAGATTTTTTTTTTTTAAATCCTAAGATTTTTTTTTTTAAATCCTAAGATTTTTTTTTTAAATCCTAAGATTTTTTTTTTAAATCCTAAGATTTTTTTTTTAAATCCTAAGATTTTTTTTTTAAATCCTAAGATTTTTTTTTTAAATCCTAAGATTTTTTTTTTAAATCCTAAGATTTTTTTTTTAAATCCTAAGATTTTTTTTTAAATCCTAAGATTTTTTTTTAAATCCTAAGATTTTTTTTTAAATCCTAAGATTTTTTTTTTAAATCCTAAGATTTTTTTTTTAAATCCTAAGATTTTTTTTTTTAAATCCTAAGATTTTTTTTTTTAAATCCTAAGATTTTTTTTTTAAATCCTAAGATTTTTTTTTTAAATCCTAAAATTTTTTTTTTAAATCCTAAGATTTTTTTTTTAAATCCTAAGATTTTTTTTTTAAATCCTAAGATTTTTTTTTTAAATCCTAAGATTTTTTTTTAAATCCTAAGATTTTTTTTTTAAATCCTAAGATTTTTTTTTTAAATCCTAAGATTTTTTTTTTAAATCCTAAGATTTTTTTTTAAATCCTAAGATTTTTTTTTAAATCCTAAGATTTTTTTTTTAAATCCTAAGATTTTTTTTTTTTAAATCCTAAGATTTTTTTTTTTAAATCCTAAGATTTTTTTTTTAAATCCTAAGATTTTTTTTTTAAATCCTAAGATTTTTTTTTTAAATCCTAAGATTTTTTTTTTAAATCCTAAGATTTTTTTTTTAAATCCTAAGATTTTTTTTTTAAATCCTAAGATTTTTTTTTTAAATCCTAAGATTTTTTTTTTAAATCCTAAGATTTTTTTTTTAAATCCTAAGATTTTTTTTAAATCCTAAGATTTTTTTTTAAATCTTAAGATTTTTTTTTAAATCCTGAGATTTTTATTTAAATCCCTAAATCTGGGGAAAAATCCATAAATCGCAAGGATTTATAAATCCCGTACGCTTTAATGGTGTATGTCCGACCCCTCGCCGAAAACAAACGAAACTAGAGTTTAATTTTTAACGCCTTTTTTTCCGTTTAAGAAATATTTTTTGAGGACAAGCTTTGTGTCTCACGTACTTATATAACCTAAAATTTGGTACGCTATACGAATGAACGCTTTAAAGTTCTTTATGGAAACTAGAAATGAAGGAAAAATATGTATGTAAAGGTTGATCCCTAAGTGGTTGTTGTATAGCTCCGAGAATGCCCGTGGTGGGGGAGGGAATGAACGGCAAGCGCCTTGGTAGATTATTTTTTCCCGGGTTCAGCGTGCGTTGGGCGCGTCCCGTCGCGTGTTTAGACTCCCTTTTTCCTTCATCATCAATTTAAGGATTATGAAATTTTATATCGTTTGTCAAATATTCCGGCGCTGGCTGGATGTCTGAGTGGGGATTGTTTTTGGGGTGGACAGTTTTGATAAAAAACTTAACGGCGACGAAACAGAACTCGCCGATATACGGATGATATGTTAATGTTCACTTCCATTTGGTACAGTTATAAACAAAAGTTCAGAATAACTTACGCCAATTACCGTAACTATCAAAACATAATGCAAACTGTACGTCCTGACTAAAAGGTGCGAGATGAAAACCCCCCAGTTAGACCCCAGTGGTTTGGACTCTTCCACGAGATTTTGAGTCGGGGACAAAACTCAGTTGGCTGCACCACAGAGCATGAAAAACTTGTTTCTTTGAACCATTGCAAACCGCCCATGAGAATAACCTATAGTATTCTACGTTTATCAATACACTGAAGCAGTCGGCGTCACCTCTGCCTAATTCCTCTGATGGAAATTACCGGTAGGAAGTTTAGGAAATGATAAGAAAACACGTACTCTGGACGGAGCGTTTCTGCATTAGAAAACCATTAATTGGTTGCTCTTATTAATGTTGAGTTTTTCTTCCTCGATAACTTACACAAATTCAAAGAACCGATAGAAAAGAACATCTCTGATGTTTGATATTCAGGCAGGGTTTAAAGTTTAAACAACACGTACAGTTTTTTTTTTTTTTTGCATATTCGGAAAATCGCTCAAAGACGATTTACACAATAAAAAAAACTAAATTATGTCTTCGAAATTTTTGAAACAAAAAGTCATTAGCATACTACGTCATAAAACCAGAGGTGTATAATAACCCCCTTCGGGGGAAGTATGAAAGCCACTATACTACCAATGCTAAAAATCACGAACAACAAGAGCCCGCTGCTGACTATCTAGGCAACTAGCTCGCGCTGGACTTCTCAATGTCGCTACTCTAGTAAATGGTCTTTGTATAAACAAGACGGCTTAATTTGTGTTTAGAACTTCCTGTCTCAGGAGTCAGGCTGTCTGTTAAAATGGAGTCGAAGGTTGACTTCAGCTCGCGAGTTCCGGAAGTGTGCGTAGGGAAAATTTAGTGAGATTCAAAATGGTGTAACTATTTTTTGGGAGTAAAGCGGTGTGTCGATCCGCCGCGATTTACGCCGGGCACTTGTTGTTCGTCGATTTTGCCTACCTTTCATACTTCCCCCCGAAAGGGGTTATTATATACCTCTGATAAAACGTATTCGATAAGTTTTTTAGAACTATTTAACACGTTTTTGGTTAAGTTTGGTACACTAGAATCAATCGGATGAACCCAATGATCCCCCGCCTTCAAAAGTACAAATTTGCCGTCCTTCTGGCCGCCAGACGTTTTTTAGAATCTCAATTTGTATAGCTGTATGCTGAAATAGTAGGATTGGCCTTACGTCGTCTTACGATGAAGTTAAAACCAAACCCAACTTGCCACTTGTAATTTAAATTTACCATTAAAATATCGCCAAACAATTTTGAAAATATTTGCGGGAATATTCTGAAAATAAACTCTAATCAGAGTTTTACTTTAATTACTACATCATACATTAAAATAAATATATCTCGTATATATTTATTCTTCTAATTTTGAAGTTTCTAACTCATCAACTCAAGGCGTAATATTTTGAATAATTATATGTAAAAATTAAAAATATATCTTCTTAACGCTTTAGAAAAATATTGTGACAGCATCATTTTAAATAGAATATCTAGTTAAGATAATTATATCTTAGTGCTAGGCACCAATTTAAGAAAGATTCACGCTGTTACGAAGTGCCTCGGGTCCGGTCAAATTATTTCTAATTTAAGTACGAAGAAGGAGGTTATAATATAACTTATCCCGTAACAGCGTGTTCAAGAGC
Organism: Odiellus spinosus; assembly: GCA_963920705.1. NCBI lineage: Eukaryota > Metazoa > Arthropoda > Arachnida > Opiliones > Phalangiidae > Odiellus > Odiellus spinosus. Next base: position 4,610,805 of record OY987230.1, read on the forward strand.
AGTTTGCAATGACTAATTGACTATATTTTTCTCTACCGAACTGAACATTATGTACCAATTCGCGACAGTTTCGTCCATTTTGGAAACTTCCGAGTTTTAACCTTATTCAAAGAATATAACGACGCATTTTTAAACACGTTTCAGTACGCGTGGAAATGCCTGAAATCTACAAAAATATCTAGCCAAGTTAGAGTTACAACATTTACAGAAGCACCATGAGTAAATGTTCAATTTCTCCAAGAAAAACAATAAGAAAATATAAAAATCTTTTACAATCTGGCTAGATCTATAGATCTAGTATACATATAGCGAAACAGGTTTCATATATCCATAGAATGTGGCCATCCAGCCCCTTCTGGAAATTCAACTTTATATCAAATTGCGTCACTCTTATCTCGCGCAAATTCGATAAACCAAAAAACTCGAACCCAATTTTAACTTCGCTGACTAGGCATAGCATAGGCCTTAATTCCACACGATTTTTAGGAATGCGTTTTTATAAGGCGTGGGGACGTGGACGATCAATTGACAAAATCCTGAACTGCGTCATGTTATAATATTAAAGCGAGGCTGTCACAATTTTTTTCGAAGGCTTTTGGTTAATAATTTGAGTATTTTAATATTATTAAAAGCCCATATCCAAAATAGGAGGGCGCGCTTTCAATCAAGACTTATTTTTGGGTCAAATCAAAGGTGGAGCTTAAATCAAGCTTTTTGTTTAACCCATACTATCAGGCTACGAGTGACAAAAAAGCTGGTAGCTTAATGAATTTGATAGAACTCTTCGTTTGGAAATCCAAAGCAAAAGCTTGAAAAATTTGATTGCTAACGGGGCTTTAGAATGAAACTAATATAAAATAACGAATGATTTAAATGAATGCAAAAGTATAAGCCTTTTCCTATCGATCATTTTTTATTTGAACGTGGGCATACCAATTCAGGGAGACTTCCCGAAGGGGTCACTTAAAAACACGATTTTTCTCCTCTGTCCTTTAATCTCCGGCATAGCTACTTTTAACATAGGGAGTAAAAAGTAGAGGCGAAGATGTAGCTCAAAACAACCGTTGTAAAAGGCCGGGTCTATTTCCGGCATAACATCCCTGTAATGCGGGTGATGTCATGTGACCGGAAGTTGGCCAGGCCAGTTATTAGCATTGGCAAAGGTTGCTTGGGTAGCTACATCTCGTTTTGCCTTGCCAAAGGAAGGAGTTTCCACTCCCTTTGTTAAAAGTCTCTATGTCTCAGGCAAATAAAATATCTTTATTTCTCACCTTTATTATCAGGTAAGGGATGTCTATGCAACCATCCACCGCAAGCGAATTCGTAGAAGTTGTCGCATGGGTCGAAAGAGTCATTGAGTTTGGAGGCGACGTGCGCCGCTGATCTCAAACAACCCGGCGTGGTACAATAGCTCCTTGTGTCCGAGGCAGACATACGGCCCATTTGGATGGACAGGGCGATAATAATGATAAAAAAGATGAATAACAAGATGCACAAGAGTAAAATGGCCAAGCCGGTCTTGTTCGCGCTCCACGTTTTAGCTCTTTGGCTCAAAATGGCTAATCTGGAGGATTTGTTTTCATCGCGTTCTCTAGCACCGCGTCCCGCACCATTTTCTTTTTCTTCACCGTTTTCCAAACACTTTTCCTTTTCGCGAAATTCTGAATCGGCTTTCTCCTCGTCCGCCACGTTGTAAGCGTTGTCCTTCATTTTAATCACTTTGATTTAAAATTCACTCGGTAATTGATGAAGTAATTTTTCACTTAATTAAAAACAAATTCTAATAAAACTTATTTACGCTTCTACGTATATTGATTGAGAGCTATCGCGAACTTCACATAGTAGATAACGTTATAGTCAAGGCATAAATCGTCAAATTTCCTGAAAAACAAAATGATATATTATATTTTATAATATTTCAAAGGGATTCGTTCACACATCACACAAATATATCAGGAATTAATGCTTTTTTTAACAAGAAAAAGTTAGATAATTTAATTATTTGAACAGCTCTACAATTGAGACTCGGAAAATATGTTATTTTTATCGATTTGGACTGTTAAAACATACGGACACCGTTATCAAAAGCAAGGGTTTCGGGGGCATTCACAGATAATTGTCCAAGTTTAATTTAAGCCAAAATCCGCCTAAAGAAATTTAAAGAATTTTCAAATAGTGAAGGGCGGAAATACTAATTAAGCTATATACAAAACACTTTTTAATTAACTGCTCACACATGCGATGCTCCCGTGAGGCGTGTGGGTTTTTTACAGTGAAATCTGAGCAGAAGCGTGAGAAAATATTTTATACTGTGGCAGCCCGTCTAAAAATCGCGAAAATGAGCGCGCTATTTCTTTGAACAACTCTTTTTGGTTCATTCACCATGGAACTCTCCTTGAGATCACCAACTCTAGTCAAGAGGTGGGACACTGGCGCCCGTTTGGAAATTCAAATAAATGAAATAATAAATTGCATTTAACTAATTACATATTGGGCAATAAAAACTATCACTTTATAACATTAAGTGCCCTACATTTTTCGGGACAACTATCGTGAAACTTCTGTTAAAATTAGCATTCAATTTCCCTGAAAACACAATTTAAGGTTGGTTTCCAATCGAAGTTGCATTATTTTAAATTTAAAATCGGCCGTACAACCCTGACAATTCGAAATCTACAAAGACGATTTCACAAATCCATTCATTTACAATAAAAACACATACGAAAGCGGACACTCGAAGCACAAAGGGCAAGACAGTTAAGAGACGCGATTCCACGAAACTGACAAAACAAAAATGGTTCAGTTTTAGCGGGCATTCTGGGCAAAACAAATCTCAAATCCCCTAAAGGCCATAGCCCTTGGAAGCTTCACATTTACTTCCCAGTAATTTACAAAACCCGCGAAAAAAAAACACGTGCACTATAAACGCACAAAACCTAACCGAACGCACGCTGGACCCATAGGACCCCGTCTCATCTGCTTATAGTGAAGCAATGCTAGCGAGAAACGAAGCTAGAATTTCGCAAAAAGAGGGAGCACTGAATCTCAGAAGGAAAGCAGCAACGTGGTTCATATCAATAGACGCGATAACGATTAACGGGAACGATAAGGCCATAATAATTCCAATCGTAAAATACGATTCATTTAAAAAACTGTGTATATAGACAAAATCGTTGTACCCCCACGGTCCATTGGTCAAATATAAACATTTCGTTAAAGTCTGAAAGTAAATACTTACCGAAGTACGATTTTTATAACGTTGCGTTGTAAATTATTAAGTCAAACGCTTTTGCTCGTCGGAGTGAGGTTTCAGACAGGGTGCTTAGTTTCCAACGTTTTCCAAGATAGAGTTTCTAGGCCTAGCAGTGGCGGTTATTATCAGCCGGCTCGCAACCTCTCGTACACACTTGTTCGTCGAACGAAAGCGGGGCGAATAATGCCTGGCAATCTCCTATTCTCCCCCGTTAAGCCTCTTCCCCTACTTTAAAATGGTTTTTCGGTTGGGGGGGCCAACCAACAGGTTTCCAAAGAATAACCACGCATTGAAGGCTGGGCTTTTCGAGGATGACGGCACATATAGAAAGTATTTTTTATAGGCACGCCTGACGGACGGTTGATGTTATATATCAGCTTCCTTCCTATATCAAAGTTATTTTCCGCGTACGAATCTCGATGATAACTTTCAAAGGGATTGAATTAGATTTCTTTTTTGTAAGCAGGCCTACTCCTTTTTTTATTTTTTTCAAGTTGAATTCGAAACTTTGATAAATGCTGAAAGTTGTGGGTTAAAGGGCAAGTCTAATTTGTATTCACGTTTTGTTTGAAAGCCGAAAGATCAAAATTGTCCAAGAAATATTTTGTATCGAACACGTTTTGGTTAAAAAAAGTTTTTCGAACACGTTTTGGTTAAAAAAGGTTTTTGTTTACAAGCTATTCTCTTGAAGATATCAGCGAGAGCCGAAAATAAATATTTTGTGTCCCATTTAGATCCAATTCGGACAAAGAAATTATTTTCTTTTTCAAATTTAACGGTAAAATATTACGCTGTATGTTTTTAATTAAGGTATCATTAATGAAAAATATTGGTTAAAATATATACGCGTGTAGTGGTCAGTTAAACCTATACAAAGTGAGACCAATTAGATCGAAATCCGACAAAAAATAAGATACCAAGGAAATATTTAAAAGATCGGGTTTGAAACTTTTCCCAATATAGACGAATTCGAAATTGAATATTAAATTGCAGGGGCAATGATACACTCTTTACGCGCCGATCTGTTAAGTGATGTCGCTATCGTAGTTCCCATTCTGATCCTGTTCTGATTGGCTATGCTATGACGAGTGAGACGAACTAGGCGGTAACCCCTCCCCTCGCGCATCAAGACTTGACGCGTTTCCCATAGCAACGAGTGTAATACGTGGTAGGTTACGAGAGTGAGGAGCAGGCACGTCATCTATTATGATAATACATCAATATATTTGTACCCCAATAGCCGTAGCCCCTGGAAGTTGGTTAATGAGTATGGATATTTCGAATTCGTCAATTGCATGGGTTAAAGAAAAAGTCTCGTTTTTAAGGTAAAAAGCGATTACTCTAGTAATGCTCATAAAGAGTTTCAGAATTAGATCAATTACAACAAAATGGTAAACAATAACGATACCGAGGAGTTAATTTAGCTTTGGGTCCTTTCGACCGAACCCAATCCCATTCGACCGAAAAACCCGCGCTTTGGCGGTTTTTGAAATTTTTGGGGTATTTCCAAGGTATAACCTAACCTAACCTAACCTAACCTTTCAAATAAACATTATTTAAAACTGCATTATTGTACTTTTTTTTACTACCGTTTACGTACGAAGAACCTAGCTTAACAAAAGTTCCATTCAATGTATTACATATATAATTATGCGTATGCTTCTATTCGATTGAATTAAATTTTTGAATTTATTAGCCCATTCGGTCGAATGGGAAGAAACCTTTTTCCCAGCCCAATGGGCTAGAAATTGCAGCTATTCGGCCGAATGGGATTTCGTTCATATGGGAATTCGGTCGAAAGAGCATATACCTTAATGCTTAGCTCTACAATATAGCTTTTTTTCAAATCGACTTGGAAAAATCGAGAAAGCATCCGAGAAAGAGCTCTTCCTTGACTTATACCCTATTTTAAACTTTAGTTCTATCACTCGAGCGAATGCGAGGTCACAATTTAGTTTTCCGCGAATTTCGGAGCACTAGTGAAATTAGCTAGAAAGTCACGTGGGAAAGTGTATTATTTCGGGTTTGCGACAGATTTTTCAAAATGAAATCTGTGACGTAGCTGAGGCGTTGATCCCTCACGTAGTCGGTGTACAAGCCTCAGAAGCCTGTATTAAATCTGGTGTAATATCTTCAAATCAAAAATTTTCAGGGGGCTTGTTCTTTAAGGTTTATTTTCTCGCTCTATTTAAAGGTGCAGTAAAACGATACAATTCGTTAACATTTATACTTCGCGCTTATTCTGGGATTCAAAAGAAGTGTTCCGTTCTTTAAAAGCTTTTTTTAAAACCACTTAAAACTTGTTTAGAATCTATTAAAATTTCAATTAACACGAGTGGCGCTTGTAGATTATTAGTCACTTGAGTCTTAATTGACGTGTTATTTCGTAATATTATGGTTGCGCGAGGTTAACCCTTTTAGGTCAAAGAATATATATTTTTTATCCTTTTATTGTGATTCTAATTCGACATACCAAATAAAGGTTTTTTACGATGACCTATTTCTTCTTTGAAATTCAATTTCTGTTTTTTTTTTTTTTTTTTTTTAATATACTTTTTTCTTTTTAATTTTTACCCGTGAAAAGCATTAATACTCGTAAAAGTAATCCTGTTCTTGTGGTAGTTTATCCAAGCGTGGTTCGAGGATACCGAAAATACCGTAAAACAAAATGGTCTTGTCCATAATTGAATCCCTATACTTTGAGAGGCCATTTTTACTATATAGTTGGAGTAGGTGTTGTTTTTGTTGTTGCGCTGTCGAGCGTTAGGCCTAATTCCGTCATTTGAGTAAAGTCTACCGAGCTTAATCCCTCAATTCGGACAAAGCCGGCTTAATGAAAAAAAAAAAAAATAATAATAATAATAACAAAACTAAACTAGCCACAAAATGTAAACAAAGGAATCGTGAAAAAAGTTTGTTTGGTATAAGCAAGAAGGATCAGATAAGGAGAGGAAAAGTGGGGCTGCGTTGAGTTAGAGAGAGAAGAGCCAACCTCCCACTCGGGTGGAAAGGGGGGATAGGAAATTCTCGAGGTAAACTGTTGTCACGTGGTCGCTAGCTAGCGCGTCTCATAAAGGATTCGTTTTACCCACGTGACAACAATTTACCACGAAGCATCTCTACCCCCGTCTGTCCCCCGTTCTCCCAGAGTGGGAGTTTAGGCCGACGCAGTAGGAGCCGCGCCGTTCCCACTTTTCCTCTCCTTATCTGATCCTTCTTGGTATAAGCTAGTCCAAGAATTGTCCAAAAATAGTTTAGATGGACAGTTCTTGGCTAATCTGACTCCTATCAGCGAGCGACGCCGGTAAGCTTATGAGATCACGTGTCTATCTCCTCTTCATGATTGACTGTGTGAATATCTTTCGAAAATAACAAAAACTACCTATCTTTTGAAATTTGTTTTGGAAACGATTCACACGAAGCGGGTCCATTGAAAACCAAAATTGAGGTTTTATCCACTTTACAATTTTTTTTTATCCTATAAATTCAGTTCAGCTAAAAATTCTTGAATCCATATATTGATATCATTCAGACGATTAAAACCGTATAAAAATATTTTAATAAAATTCGATAAGGAATTGACGTTTATTGGCGTTTAAAAAAGGAGACCGATTAAAGTTCAACATTTCTCGTTCGCAAATCTATAAGCCCAGAAACTGATAACAAAATCTCCATATAAATGAAATGGTGTTGGAATATAAAAAAATGATAAAAGATCGAAAGTCTGAAGTCTGAAATGAAAATTTTATTTCTATCGCAGACGTTATTAACCAGTTTCGTGCAATAATACCTCATTTCTTTCTCTGGAAAGAAATAAAATAGAATTCTTGGGTAAGACCTGTCGCGCGTGTAAAAGTTTGACACTAAATATGCTATTTCCAAGCCTTTCCAGGCCATTTTTGAGCATTTTTCAGTCCAAATAACGTAAATGTATAAATGTAGATTTTTCGCACTTCCATTAAGTGCGCGGATATATTTCTCTACACACGGTAAACCATTTTACACCTTAAATTGCGCTTGGCTGGAAAGAAAGCCAAGCGCGCAGCTTTTTCCTCTAACCTATATATGTACAAATTTACGTCGTTGTTATTTTTGCATGTAGATTGGCATTACGATTGCGGGCACGCGCGCATTGGAATACTAAAATCACGTTGTCCAACTCACTGGCTAAGGGCTCATACAACATTGAAAAACCATATCCGTGAATTTTTAACTTTCAAATCTTGCTTTTCATCTTTTGAATGGACGTCATCTTGCTTTTCATCTGTCCAGTGGCGGCCATTTTGCTTTTCATCTGTTCAGTGGCAGCCATTTTGCTTTTAATTTTTTTCAACGGCGGCCATCTTGTTTCTGATCTTTTCAAAACCCGCCATCTTACTTTTCATCTATATTGCGGCGACCAACTGTTTAAACTGAAATTTAGAACCCGTTGCCTATTTCAAAATGGAAATTCTGTATTCGCGATTATATTGTCTCGTATTGTGAAGGTAAAACATTTTTAATTGGACTAATATATTGAAACTAGTGGTTTTTGAAGCGTATCTACTTCCACTAGCCAATCAAATTCAAGTTGTCGAAAAATCCACTAGAGGCGCTACATATCCAAATTATCGCGAGAGCCGTCTTGTCTTTTTTTAAAAAAAAGCACTATTGTAAAAACACGGAGGATGCGGAACTGGAAAAAACACGGAGGATGCAAAACTGGAAAAATTAGGTGGATAAAAACTGGAATAAAAATGGAGGATGCAAAACTATATAAAACACGGAGGATAAAACTCAAACATTGATGAAAAACTTGAATATGAGAGGTGGGGCGTTTTTATGGGCTTCACCATTTTGTTTTATACTTTAGTAAATTAACCGAAATAATATTACTAAAATTTAATAAGATATATTTTACTATATATAACATTTAGTGCGCGACAGACTTAAGCGAATAAAACACGAAGATCATACTAGCTATTCTCAGTTGACCGAAAATCAGGACGGAAAATGAACTCCATCGGTTTGAACATTTAACTTACGCCGGCTGCCAGCGATAGAGAATTCTAACTCCCAATATTTTACCGTTGAGCCATTTACGCCGGCTTTACGTCGCGTTTTCGGTCATACGAGAATAAGCTTAAAAGTGAAAGAAGCATTTTGCCATCACCAACCTAAAATTTGAAAGAAACACCCACGACTTTTGTGGCATTTCGAAAAATAGCTAGGAGCATAGGGCCCCAGAAACAAGGGAGACTAGTTTCGAAGATCTATAAATCTAAAAACGTTACAACAACCGGTATCCAGCTGGCGATCATAAATTTCGACTTTCGGGAACAAAACGTTTAAACACTAGCCGAATCGAGCTGAACGCCGCTCCAGTAAAAAACCAAAGACATGGGAGAATTTTTGGGCGCCAACAGCTGAAGAAAACCTTTTTACGGTTTACTTATAGGTCAGAAAAAAATTGTTTAAAATTAGATCGTGTCAACGAAAAGTACGAAAAAAGGCTAATAAATAAACTCAATGTTCAAGTACCGGTATTAATTGCGCGCTGTTAAGCCCATTTCTATGCCGGCGAAATTCGCGCTAAAAATCGTTTTCATGATATGAAATTAAAAAAAAAATCTGATTGAAATTTTGATTAATTCATTTCCATATCAGAACCAAATTTGTCGATTAATTTAAATATTGGAAAATTCCGCAAATTTTAATAATGAGAAATTTTTAATGAAATCTTAAAAATTTCGAGGACATACACACATATTTAAAATTTTAAGATTTTTACAGATTTGACCTGACTTTCTAAAAGAATTTCACTGCATTTTAATTAAAAAGCAGTTTATTTTTTCTAAAATTATTTAAATATCCTGACATTTTGCCACAATTTCAAAGTTCAACGCGCTTCCTTGATTTATTGGGTTAAATTATCTATTATTTTGTCAAATTAAAATAAAAAAAAATCTAATTATCTTTGATGTTTTTGGTAAATTTTTCTATTTTTTTGACATTAGCCTTTTAATATTTATCCCAATATCAAATTTCACGAAACCTTAATAATATAAAGTTGAACATAGCGAAGAAATCAGCAATGGTACGCGATAGTTAGTCTTAAAAATGTTGCATCAAAATCTGAAAATCCCTGAAAATATAACAACATATATTACCAAAACAAAAACCTAAAAAATTAAATTGTATTTTCTGTATTTTTAACAAGGAATTAAATCCAAATTACGGGCGTCCTTCCAATCAAATTCCAAAAACAATTGGCGCATGGGAGAGCAAAAACTTTCCTTACGAAATCTCACGTCCTCGATGACTCAATAATGAGTTGTATTAGTCTTTCTGAACTAAAATTTGAGACCTCTTACTAACGTTGAAAATTGTTGAATGAAAATTACGAGAAATGGAAAAACCGGAAGGTGGAAATGGTTACGCCTACTAATTAAGACGAGACAGAGACACGTATTTTATTAATAATCGTTCTAGAAAAAAGGTTTGATGATTATTTTGAAGGAAGTCGAGAACCTTTCGTCGCCCCCACCACTCTCCCTCCCAACAATTCTGACTAAGATTGGTTAGAAGTTAGTACGCACCTCAAACACGCGTTTTCATGATTGTTAAAACTGCAGACAAGGACTCTAATGTAAATAAATGCCTGCTACAGGAGAACCAAAACTAGTGTCAAGTAAAAAAAATATTATTAGATTATTATTATAATATATTAGATTATTGTTATTGGAGAAAATCGGTAATCATCACTAAAAAACAGAGATCTCCAAGAATCTCAGAAAATAATAATTTGAGAAATCGGCAATCATATTTCAAATTATGTAACCTGTAATCATGTCTGTAATACTTTGAGAAATCGCTAATCGTTTGAGAAATTGTTTATCATTTGATAAATCTGTAATCTTTTCAGAAATCGGCAATCGTTTGAATAATCGGTAATCGTTTGAAAATTGGTAATCGTTTGAGTAATCGGTAATCGTATGAAAAATTGGTAATCGTTTGTGAAATCGGTAATCGTTTGAAGATTGGTAATCGTTTGAAAATTGGTAATCGTTTGAGTAATCGTTTGAAAAATTAGTAATCGTTTGGGAAATCGGTAATCGTTTGAGTAATCGGTAATCGTTTGAGTAATCGTTTGAAAAATTAGTAATCTTTTCAGAAATCGGTAATCGTTTGAGTAATCGGCAATCGTTTGAGTAATCGGTAATCGTTTGAGTAATCGGTAATCGTTTGAAAATTGGTAATCGTTTGAGTAATCGGTAATCGTTTGAAAAATTGGTAATCGTTTGTAAAATCGGTAATCGTTTTAAAATTGGTAATCGTTTGAGTAATTGTTTGAGAAATCGGTAATCGTTTGAAAAATGGTAATCGTTTGTGAAATCGAAAATCGTTTGAAAAATCTGTTGTCGTTTGAGAAATCGGTAATCGTTTGAGTAATCGTTTGAAAAATTAGTAATCTTTTCAGAAATCGGCAATCGTTTGAGTAATCGGTAATCGTTTGAGTAATCGGTAATCGTTTGAAAATTGGTAATCGTTTGAGTAATCGGTAATCGTTTGAAAAATTGGTAATCGTTTGTAAAATCGGTAATCGTTTGAAAATTGGTAATCGTTTAAGTAATTGTTTGAGAAATCGGTAATCGTTTGAAAAATGGTAATCGTTTGTGAAATCGAAAATCGTTTGAAAAATCTGTAGTCGTTTGAGAAATCGGCAATCGTTTGAGTAATCGGCAATTGTTTGAGAAATTGCTAATCGTTTAAGAAATTTCTAATCGTCGAGAAATCGGCCATCGGTCGAGAAATTTTAATCGGCAATCGTCCGAGAAATCACGGCAATAGTTTGGAGAATCGTTGTAATCATTAGAATTGGCAATCACGAACCGAAATTAATTATCGTATATGAATATAATTCCTTTATCAAGAGGTTTTCCGTAACTGGTTGGTTTCGAAATTTTAGACACGTATTATAGAGATCTTTTAAGACGCACCTTAAAACATAGAAATGGCTGCACCTATGCATACCAAACGCTGGAAACCTTAACCTTGACCAAGTTGAGTCGCTAGTTTTCCGTTTAACAAATAGCTTGAGCAAGAAATTAAAGAGAATATTTCCGCGGAAGAGATAGTTGAAATTCATAACTCATAGTAATACTTATTAGTCACGGCTATAAGATTTACGCCTTGAAATTTTTCTTTAACTAGTAATATTTAAGTTATACTTTGGAAGATAAAAAGACCATAAGAGGACTTTTGTGAAATAGAAAAAAGTAATACATTTTTCGGCATATTGAAAATCGCGATCGAAACCATCTAATATAAATCACAGCTAGGCAATGCAATTTAACTAATAAATATTTTTATTTTTTTCGACAACGTTTCGAAGCTATAGGTTCATCTTCAGGTTACAGATAATGACCTGAAGATGAGACTATAGCTTTGAAACGTTGCTGAAAAAATAAATTAAGATATATGTAGCGCATACTAAAAAATTAAATGAGTTTAACCCGCGACAAGAATAGTGATTTTAAAATAATCATCTAATACCTAATGAAAGAGTATAAACCGCGAATAAACACAGAACTTCGTCATTTGATATAAAATAACTTGATGAATCAACTGAATATTTAAAGGAGAGAAAAATATGCAAAATAATTTTTAACATTAATAAAAATAAAACGAAAGCCTTATTGGTCAGATATACAACGTTGTCCAAGGTTGTATATCTTAACACGAATTTCAGCGGAAACCGTAATTTTATTTCCCATATATACCCGCGCAACTTTTTTGGAACTGATAACTGAGATCAACATATCCATTGCGGTCCTACCGTCCATTGAATTCGAGTTAATGCAGTCAAACGTAGTTTGAAAAAAATATAGAGCGCTTTTATCAGGTACAACGCTTTTTCTTGTTAAACAAAGATTTATTTAAAGAGGGTGATAAGATATTTGAAATAATAGAGAGGAATGTGCCAAAATGGGCTACAAAAGGGCTAAACATAAGTTTAGCTGATCTTTATTAATTGCTTCTAGAATTAGAAACACAAATTTTATTTCCTAAACAGTAGAAAGAAAGAATATCTATGGAATTCGAGTAAGTAGAGAGAAAACATTAAGGGTATTATAGGGTTTGCGTGCTTCTCATGGCTAAACATAGATTCAAACAACAATGATTGATAAGGTTTACTTTGACTATTATAGTATATCAAGTGTAACCCATTAAATTCACCCTAAAAAACTTAGGGTAAAAAGTTTGCTGTCCTCCCAATGGACCGACAGTTCCGTTCGACAGACTCGAATACCGCCAAACTGATAAAAAAACTAGCCCGAAGGCGCTTTTCCCAATGGACCGAAAACCGCCAAACGGATAAAAGAAACTAGCCCGAAGTCGCTTTTCCCAATGGACCGAAAACCGCTTAAACGAAAAAGGGAACCGGCGTTTTCCCCCATAAATAATATGTTGTGAATAAAGCCTTACGGTTTTCTCTATCTTATTTCCCTATGTATTGTTAGTTAGGTTAGGTTAGGTTAGGTTAGGTTAGGTTAGGTTAGGTTAGGTCAATTAATTTGAGGGCGTTTTCGGCAATAATTTGTCTACTAGGGCTATCGACAAATAGGAATACATTTTTTGAACTTTACACTTTTGTGAAATTTCATTTTTTAATAATAGTTTATTAAAAAAATGTTTATTTAACATTTTTAATTCAATCTCGGCAAATATGAGCAAGTTCCAGTCCCAATCGACCGACCGTCCCAATGGACCGACAAAAACCCGCACTTCGTGCGGGTTTTTTTCGGTCCATTGGGAAGGTCGGTCGATTGGGACTGTCGGTCCAATGGGCCGGCAGCAAAAAGTTTCACGAATTGGGAAGTTCAATGTTTGCCTATAGATGTTTAAACGATATCTCTGCCTCGATAATACAGATTCAACGTCTGATTGCATAGCATTATATGTCATAAATTCGTGCGCGATGTTTTGCTTTCTGGCCGTATTCTTTGTAAAAGTACTTAATTCGGATTTCTGCTCTTGTTTGGTCCCCGAATTTTTCAACCGATCATGGAGTTAAGGTCATTGATTTGAATCAGAGACCAACAGCTTTAAGTCCCGACTTGGACAAACGATCAAATATTGATTAAGGACACCTATTTTTGAAACCAGCCAAGTACGCGACGTCCTTGAGTTAAACAACCCCTCTCATAATTGTTTGAATTTTGCATCTTATTTATTAGCACGTGCTTGAATGTTACAACAAATGCTGATAGTCTAGGTGTTAAGAAGAAGAAAATAATATTTGGGGATATAAACCATCTTATCCGATGATCAATACTTTAGCAGACTACAAAAGCGCCGCAATCGTTTTTCATGCTGACGTACAATGTAGAAATGTTTCATTAAGTACTTTACACTGTACAATTTCCAAGCGCCACAGATGGACATGTCCCGCTGTGGCGGGTCTTTTTACAGTGAGTTGTACCTAATTCGGAAATTCGAGCCTTTCATTTTATACTTATCGTTAAATAAGTATCAGAATATAATGACGTCATGAAGTTGAAAAAATATCGATAATTTAACGATTCAGCCTAGCCGATTAAAATAGTTATTATATTATAAAAAAGTAAAATATTACACATAGTCCTTCGAAAAAATCGTAGCAGCTTCAATTTAGGTGTACTTAAAAAATATATAAAACCTGTTCATATATGTACTGTAGACTAACCTTTGCTTGGTTAGATCGACGTATTTTTTTCTAATAATAGGGAAATCATATCGAGATTAAATGTTTTTTAATCTCATTTTAATTGGTTTATCAATAAGTAATGTTTTTTATGATTATTAATTTTTTAAGATTAAACTAAATTCATTACTTGTGGAAATATTTGTGGAATCTAGTTCGAGAGATTTCCCGTCTTGAAATTGATGTTACTTTGATTCAACTCAATCTTTGGTAGGGGTAAGAGGAATATATTTCACTTATTTTGTGTTTATTTCAAATTTTTGAATTTAATTATCTGACTTATTTTGTGTTTATTTCATAAATTTATATTTGATAATTTTTCTGTACTAGAGCTGTTGGGATTATAAAGATAGTCTATATAGAAATTGATTGCTAATATCTTTCGACTTCGATTTTTTATGGATGTTACTATCGTCTATAGTTAAATTATAAAATATAAACTATCGTCTATAGGTTTAGGGGTACTAAAAGAGCAGTTAAAATTCGTGGACTGTGTCAGTATAGATCAATCAGAGCAGAATTTCATCTCCATTTTAGAATCCAAAATGCTCTTTCTACTCTTCCTCTTCATTTACCCTATGTATATACACATTTCTATCCTATTTTATTTAAAGGTCTAGGATTATTTCTGCCTGTCACCCTGGAAACAAACTCACCCTCCAGGCTTTCTCTAGCCTCGCTACCCAAGGGGAAGCTCAGAAGGTGAGCCCACTTCCAGTGAAACAGGTGGGTGACAGGCAGAAGAAATCTTAGGCCTTTAAGATAGGGTTAGGTTAGCGTCGTCGGGGAGTTAATATTTTGGTTTCCCAACTTGCTAGATTTTTCTCTCTCCTCGGGCGCGAAATCTTGATGGGCTTGCTTCACGGAGTGTAGTACAGTGGAAGGCTAGTAAAGCACTTCGCAAGCCTTCCACTCTACTAAAATTTGTGAAGCAAGCCCATCTATGCAGACGACTCAACTACCAGAACCACATACCAATGGAAATATGCTCGGTTGTAAACTTGAAGGATGTTTTACATGTGCTTATATTTAAGATTTTACATTGAGATACTTTACATTGTGACACATTACATTGAGATACATTGTATTGTGTACATTATATTGGTGTACATTACATTGAGATACATTGTATTGTGTACATTATATTGGTGTACATTACATTGAGATACATTGCATTGTGTACATTATCTTGGTGTACATTACATTGATACCCAATGTTAAATCTGAATGGAAAAGAAACGTATCTGTATCATCTCTTGAACACGAATGAGTAGTAAAATCAAATTTTCAAGGATTTCAAAAAAAGCAATTGAAAAAAAGTATAACTCTTTCTAACCTAATTAAAATAATTTAAAATCGCCCAAGTTGTAATATAATCTATCAAAACTCATAACTCGTCCTCGGAAACTTTAGGCAGTGAAGGAAGAAAGAAATTAGACGGTTGAGCGTCATTGTTTTCCCCCTCTAGAGAATAGCACTCCGCTTCACAATATTTACGCCATGCATCCGTAGGTGTCTCGAATAAATCCCCCGGAGGAACCCCCTACTTTATCACGTGTCAGTCTTTGACGTCAGATTCTCTCGGTTGTAAACAAATGTTAGATACTCTGATGAAGAATTTGCGTATTACATTTTCTAACCTCGATAAAATGTAGTGGGGTTTCGCCGGCGGACTTGCCCACCCTTTAAGCATGGATTAATTAATAGTGGCTCTATTAATATGGCACTATTAATTATACCAAGCTTTAAATTACTGGACATCAATCAGTGGCGTAGCCTCAAATTCCTCGCCCCCCCCCATCGCTACGCCACGCTATTAATTACTTTTGTGAATAAAATTATGAGCTTTTGTATAAAGTTACGAAATTCAAAGCCAATTGTTTATAAAATTGATAGTTATTAGAGTGTAGCGAGAAAACAACACTCGAGAAAAGCGTATAAAGAGAAGTCAAGCAAAGCTTATACTACTAACAAAGCTACCCTAACGTGTTTCGAACGCACTAAGAAATATCACGACTAAGGTTTCGACAGGAAGGGTTAATGTAGAATGGATTTTATCAAATATTTGTATAGCGATAGATTTAGAACTTCAGAAGAGAGCGTTTTGACAGAATGACATTTTCCAATCAAGAATTAGGAAGGCGAAGTGACAACATAGGAGAGAAATATAAAATTATTTTTCTCTCGAGCTGTTCAACATTCGAGGGTTGACTCTTGGACGCGTAAGAAAAGGTTCCAACAATAAGTAGCGGATGTCGCCAAGAGCCTTCATTTAATTAAATCATTGGCCAACACCGATTCGACAAAAAACAAAAGACGCCGCGATAATCTTTTTTAACGCTCAAATAAAATGCCACAGTTTATATTCGTTCAAGGATCCTGTATGTAAAAGGATCAGAAGTGATAGCAATCGACCACTAGCTATTTATAGAGATTCGAAAGGTCCAACCAACGTCTTTATTCCATTCTCTAAGGGACGAAATAATGAAATTTCGCTGGAAGCGGCTATACTTATCTCCAAGCTGTGATGCGTGTGTCTGTTTGCAAAGCAACGGAAGCCTGTGTTTAGAAACCGGATATCAAGTGATATAGCACGCGCCACGTTGGAAATAGTAATTGCAATAGTAAAATGTTTACTACCCAAAGACACCCGACAAGTTCTATAGTCCTGCTCGGGATGAGGTGGGGGGTAGGAATTAACGAAATTAGCCACAATATCGTAATAACGTCTGGTAAATTTTGTCAAATGGCCAGATTGGTAAAACCCACGAAAAACAAGGAACTTTCTTGCCCAGCCGTTGCAAAACAAAATTTTAACAAAACTAGTTGTTAACGTTCGTTGTACCTGGTATTTTTAGCTAATGAAGTCATCGATTACGCCTATCTATTGAATGATTTTTAGGTTGTAAGGATGTGCGGGTAGCGAATTTCGAGTTGGCTCGGGTACTCTGCACGATACCTAAAAACGGCTTTTAAAATTATCCTTTCCTGAAAATACACGGATTAAAGTATTAGCAGGGTTCGTACAAATCTTTCGAAGTGAGAGTTCCTGACTTTTCCAGTATTTGGCTAAAGGGTCTTTCACACGAGCCAAGTTTTCCCTCCAACTAGTTGGTCTAATAAATTGATATCTAATTAATTGATTAATTAATTAATAGTTCGCCCAGCCCCACCGTTCACACGCTTAACAAAAATAGTAAATTCTATCTACCAATTTTTACGAATAAGTGTGACGTTTACACCAAGTCAAGTTTACTTTCGGATGAAAATTAGGTACGAAGTTTAATTTCTGTGGCTTTTAGAAATACTGTTGATCTTTTTTATGGTTCTTCAAAATTATTTAAAATTTTCATACGCTCTCCGAAATAAACTAATCAAACCGCAGCCTAATCCTCAATCGAAAAGGGGTACCAGAGCACGCGGATACGTTTTCACTATCCAGATTGAAAATAATTCCTAACACTTGGGGTATACGTCATAAAATGTCCGTAATCGGTGAAATTCTCGAAGTTGGCCCGATAAGTTGCCTAGAAATTGGGTTGCTGATCCAGTCAGCATTTGTAAGTGTGTACGTAAGTGACTAAATGAGAGTTTAAATATAAAAACTTTAATATTTTGGAAAATTTTGAGCCTCGATTCAGGCACCACTCCTTTTCAGCCCAGCTAACACTGTCAATAGTAGCGTGTGTGCACTGTGTGCTCAAAAGGATCAAAACCACGAATCATTTGTTTCATTATTAGTAAAATTGTTTAAATAAAGCAAGTTTATTATACCCAATATTTTTTAGCGTCACAGGACCTCCTCGGGGCACTCTTGGGAAATATGGTTGTTCATTTAATCATTGCATCTTGCCTATGTGGGAATTGTCCGTCCAATAATAAACATAAATTAACACTTAAAATTAAACGAATTATTATAATTATAATCCTGTTATCGCGCAACCTTGAGTCTCATTAAAACTTCACGGTGAAAAACAGCGTAACTAAAGAAAAACAAATTTTGCGATAGAACGAGAGCCTAAATATAATCACCAACAGAGGAATATACTTAACAATTTTCAGGCTGCAAACAAATTTACTATCGCTCAAAGTCGGGGGAGAACCGAAACGGCTAGAATGATTTTTTTCAAGGATTGAATTTTATTTTTGTTTTTTATTTTTCACAGAACCACGCGCGCATTCACAACGGAATTATTTTGGTGGGTTTAAAAAGGGCGTAAGTGCGTCGTAAGAAATATTTAAGCGTTTCTCAGTTGAATCTCAAGTAACATAATAAATATAAGTTCTTAACTTTTCTTGTTTCTTAATGAAGCTGTCACCATTTTTTCGAAGGCCTTGGATAATATTTCAAGTTTTTCCATATTATAATCATATTCAAAATTTTTACTTTCGCAATTACTGTTTCTATACTGAATCGTTTTTTTTTTTTAATATTTCTGAAAAACACTCAAATTACGTTTGGATTGCTTGAGAAATAGTTTACATCATCCCTCATACTTATTATTATTTGGTTACTTACGGTTGAAGAATTATTTTTTTACTTATTTTTCTTTATTTTATTTTTTTATTTTTTTTTTCCAAAACAAAAAAGCTTTTCGTAGCATTATCATCCCCCTGCCTTAAACTATACTTGAGTCTATGGGAAGAGATGATGGTCTGATACTACTCTATTTAATGATGTAGTGGTTAGAATATCCTTACAAACCAGTACAATAAATATTATAACAGGCGGCGAAATTCGGTAAACAGCGTTGCCTTTTTAACTAATGTAATTTAACAACTCGTATCGCTTCGCCTTAGAATCAATGGTTATACCATTTCAGACACTCGTTGAATTATAATAAAAAACAGTTTTAAGAAAAGAGCGGTCTTTATTTCGGGAACATTATCCGAGCTTAAAAGAAAACTGGCTTAAGAATGTAGCTTGAAGTTCAAGCGCGGAGGCCGACTAGCTTTAATTCATCATCATAATTTGAAATGTTTTTGACCCCATCAACAAAACCGCGAAACGAACCGTTAATATAAAAAAATCCTAATTGTTACAAAAAAATTTAAATAATTAAAAACAAGTCGTGCCGACTTGTTTTATATATAGGTCTCCAAGAATTTCATCAGAAACGTCTATTGGTTTTTATTGGCCGAATGAATTGACCCTGAGATTTCCTTCTCCGTCGTCGTTGTCCGCCCGCGAGTTCGTTTCATTAGAGAGAATTAGAAATAGGCTAGCATTAATTGGGGTACGCTAAGTCTATCTCTAAAGCCTCGTTCATACTCGAGGGGAAAATCGGTTCCGAAACCGTTTTCTGTTTTCCCCGCTGACAAGTTGGTTCACGGCCGTTCGCCCCGGTTCGACCTGAGCCAAAGCTAAACGTCGCTTAAAAAAAAGCTAAAATCTAAATTTTATAATTAATTATCTCAAACTAATTAGTAAATCGTGTTTGTAACTCGTTGGTTAATTATTTTTATAGAAAGTATAATTTTAATCGTGTTATTTTAAGATTTGTCAGCAAATTTGTCTCCCCGCCTCGTTATTTTGAAACGGAATTGAACCGAAGCGACTTGACCAAATTGCTTCCCGAACCAGCAAGAAGTGTGATAATATAACCATTTATAGAAATCAAAGCGCATTTAGATCTATGTACGAACTCGGCTTAAGAAACGCGTAGATAAGAGATAGAGGTTTTGTAGCTTTTTACGCGATGAACAATGGTAAGGAATATCGAAACAAACAAAAGGCAATAGAGAGAAAGGTAAGTTGATTACATTTGGGGCGCCTGCATTGGTATAAATGAAGTTGAACCAATTATACGCGGTCAGTGCCGGTACTATACATTTCTCTTGTTGAATACTAAGACAGACACTACAACACTTTAGATAACGTTGAAACACTGCGAAAGACCAACAGGGAAGCTAGTTTGGCTCCCCTCTAGCTCTAAGAAACGCGTTGATAAGTGGGGTTTATATCTTCTTACTCGCTGCAACTTTATAGTGATATGCGATAAAAGGTTAACCTTTCCAAGGATGGATTCAACTATAGAATGACTTCTGCAGAATTTAAAGATTCGATAAGCCGAATTCATACGTAATTTTTTACGACATTAATTTCACGGGTTTGAATTTTTAATTTCTGTTCCTTCACGGGTTTTGAATTTTCTATGCACTTTTTTGAAGTGCAAGAAAAACAAGTTTTTGTACAATAAAATTTTACTTAATATTGGTTTTAATTTTTAGTTTCATCCTTGTTAATTAAAGGAAGATTTCAGCCTTACAAGTGGATTTATATCAATTCATTAACGTTTCAATTGATCTATAAAGGGTAGGGTGGCCTAATTCTGTACGCTTTTTAAGAAATCTGAGATCTCGATTGCTATGGAATTGTTAGCGACGAAGTTAAGTATCAAATATCAAGTATGAATAGTCGCGGGCGCGTTGCATTAGTTTTCAATTTTCATCATTCCATGACGCGTACTTTTGACGTAGACGCGATTTTAAAGATGGCAGTTGCGGCTTCTAATTCTGAACGAACGATTCTAATTCTGAACGCCCCGATTCCAATTATGAACACCCAGGCTGCTTCTAAATCTAAACTATCTTATAACATGTAAAAAAAAATAAAACAAATCCCAAAGAACAACAGCAACTCCCCATAAGAGTCTGGGTCCACGTAATGTTAAAAATTTTCGTCTCTTTTATGATAAATTCGTATTATATTATTAAAATAGGGTAGTTGGGGGATAATTTAAAGCTAAAATTCGAGCTCACAACTGTAAATTTTGGGAATTACAACGAATGGAAGGTTTCTTCCATAATGTAAAGAATAGGAAGAATCTATGACTTCCGTGCCGGATATGAAAGCCTTCCCCCACACGAAAATCTTGAACGGTTATTATTTTAGATTCATAATTATGTTAGGAAAATATTAGGAAAGAATTATTTTGTAACTGCCACGGGTATAGTGCTGGCGGCAAAATGAAATTGGTATATTTTTGGTCTACTATGCCTCGAAATCCTCGAAAACGCCTGTAGAAGTGTTCCACTTGTCAAGCATTCATGCAGTAGGCTTTTGCTAGCTTTACAGGGGCCGTGCAAAGACTATATAGCTTACTTGAATAGTCTTTGGTGTATAAGAAACTCGAAAAATAAATAGAGAAATCATACCAATTAGAAGATACTGGAGTAGTATCTTTAATTTTTATTTCATATTAAACAAAACACACTTGTATAAAACGGACAAATTATTCATTTAACGCTAAGGTTTTCTACGTTTAACGTATGTCTGGTAGTTCAAGCTCAGTGGCATCTTCACACACTACACGCAATTTTGACTGGTACCAACTGCCTCGATCTTCATGGCGACGATAACCAAGATACCAGATTACGCTGCTAACGTGAACACAAGTACCTATCGTCAAACTACCACCTTTGCAATTGCAATACCAGCCTTTAATGGCATTTGCACCTGTCCCGTTCGGTACATAACGAATTAGAGCTTGGTGAACAGCTGAGGTGGAAAATTGACCAGGCACGCGTATACGAATTAAGTCATGTTCAACTTTGGACACTTCGACGCTGAAAGAGCCGGATTTCTCTATAGTCAACGCCACATAAGATTCAGCGCGTTTCGTTTTAAAGTCGCTCATTACCACCTCACGTACATCACCTTCACGAAGTACAGGGAAGTCTTGAAATTCACTATCCTCAATTCGTTGCCATTGAGGATTTTCTTTCGTAGAGACTGCCAGCATTTTTTCGACGGAGTCTTCCCAGGAACCTTTAAGATGTAACTCCGGGTGGTAGGCGTTCAACAGCGCAGCAGCAATTTGAAGAAGTTCCGGAACTAATGGTAACATATGCACAGGTATACGGTTTTGAAAAAAACGATACACCGTCTGCAAATGCCCATTCCTAACTTCAACCCGCCACCTGAAGTACGTTACTTGTCGGGAACGATTAACTTCTTGCGTGTTTACTTGCTTCTCGCCTTTAGACAAGAACGAAGGCATTTGTAAATCCACACCCAGTTCAGTCAGTACGCTGTTGGAGTCTCGAAAACCGCGGTCTGCCAGTACAACGTCACCAACTTGAAAGAAAGACTGGAGTTCTTCTCTCTTTTTGATAGAATGGTTTAAAATGCGCGCGTCGTTATTGCGGCCATTAGCAAAGTAGGGTCCGATTATATCTATTATCAAAAGGGGATAGAAAGTAAAAAGGGCGCTACTGGACTTTGAGTCTAGAACCTGTAATATGGAGAACTACTGATCTCCCTTCTGAATTCCCAGCCCCCCTTATTGGCGTAAGATCTTTTTGTGCCGTAGCACTAAAATATGAGCGAAGAGGCCGAAAAATAGTTCTAATGACAACCAAGAAGTACAGCGTCAAGAAGTAGTTTCTCTAGGGAATATATTTTAATAATCTACAGTTTTAAAGAAATAAATAAAATAATCTTAATAACATTAACTATAATTGTAATATTTTTGTCCCAAAAATAAATATCCTTATGGTAAATCCACTTGGACCACGAATGCAAAAAGCTAAGAATAGCCATAAAGTATATTATACTGGCCATTCGTATTAATAATTAAGTTTTTCAAAGTAACTTTAGCCTCCATATGATTTAATATATTTTTCCTTAGAACAGATTGATCAATCACGCAATTATCACAATTCCTAACCACATCCGCGAGGTCGGGACTTCCATGTTTAACTAAGCCTATGCAAAATGTTTCTCTTTAAACTAGCAGACGATATTAATCTTTCCAGCCGATAGGTTCGCTACAATCGGAGAACTACTTACGGGAGAGGAAAAAAATCGATATTGTAGTGAGGTTAGAGTCATCGTGATTGGCCAAAATATAGGGGGAAAGGGGGGTAAGTATTTTGTTCTCCATATTTCAGGATCTCTGCAGCTAAAGGCTTGTAGTTTAGGGAGAGGCGCCCTTTATACTTTCTATCCCCTTTTGCTATTATGTAACCCGTAGTTGTTACCATTAACATTGGCTTGAGGATATGCTGGCCTTTGTGCACACAGAAGGATTTGTGAAGAACGGTATAGTCCTTGGATCTTCCAACCTTGATATTGGTGCCATCTACATATATTAAAGACGTCTTTAATTTTTTTTGCCAGCCAGGTTGGCGAAAAATAATTAAACCTGTTTTTATAAACATTAAAAAAATTGTAATATCTGGTTTGAACCATGATCTTAAGAACTTTCCTTATCAATAACATCAATGTGAGAGTCACTTGGAATTTGGAGATGGCTCCAAAAACATGTTACGCGTGCAATCGGAAAGTTACCAATAGTACAAGTAGAGGTATAGGCACTCACGTAAAGGCTGGCTTCGCTCGTTTTCTTCGTTTTAGTGAAGGGTTATTACCACTTGTAATTAATAGCAAAACAACGAAGATTTGTTTAAAGTGCTCGGGTCTGTCACGAAAGTTTCAAACGTTCTTAAATGCTAGCAAATCGTCCTTCAGTAGTGATCATGGCTCTTCAACGTCATCGTCTCCACCACAAAAACGAAGACAAATGACGCAAGTATCTAATCCATCAACGTCAACAGTACCTGAGCCATCAACGTCCACAGTACCTGAACCAACAAAGTCCACAGTATCTAATCCATCACCGTCACCAATACCTCAGCCATCAACGTCGCAATTACCACGAAAGCGTACGTCATCAAACACTATTGCCATAAAGCACAGTTGTGTTCGGCCCCTGCCAAAGACTTGCTTCATTTGCGGTGTTAGTACACGAACCAGGGTAAAAGCCGAAGTGAGAACAAGTATATTTGTGGAAAGAGCCATATTTATTCATCGGGACAACCGAATGTGCTCCACGCATCTCGTTAACGGAGAGCTTCCCACCGAAATAATTGCTGGAATTCAGGTTTCCGCTAGATCAACCATTATGACTGCCACGGACATTGAGCAACTATTACAGGACCTCAGGAAATGTGTTAACGACCTACGGACGCCGAGCTTTGACAACTTCATACAAAGTGATGAAGACTGTAAAGTATTAACTTCATTGTCCCTGCACGAGTTCCTAGAGTTGCATTCGACTATTGAGGACATTATTCGTACCATCAGATGCTGTTCGTCGAAGACAGCTCTAGCAGTATTATTGGTGAAATTACGATTGGGTATCTCCAATAAGGTGTTATCAACTTTATTTCATTTAACTGAAAGATCGGTATCAAACACGGTAAAAGCGGTTATTATGGCTTTATCGGAGCATTTCGTGCCACATAATTTTGGCATGCAACACTTATCACGTGACAATCTGATAACAAACCATCAATCTGGAGCAGCAGTAAAACTCTTTGCTAACAACAAGCCTAATTGTCTTATTACCATTGTAGATGGCACCTATATCAAGGTTGGAAGATCCAAGGACTATACCGTTCTTCACAAATCCTTCTGTGTGCACAAAGGCCAGCATATCCTCTAGCCAATGTTAATGGTAACAACTACGGGTTACATAATAGATATAATCGGACCCTACTTTGCTAATGGCCGCAATAACGACGCGCGCATTTTAAACCATTCTATCAAAAAGAGAGAAGAACTCCAGTCTTTCTTTCAAGTTGGTGACGTTGTACTGGCAGACCGCGGTTTTCGAGACTCCAACAGCGTACTGACTGAACTGGGTGTGGATTTACAAATGCCTTCGTTCTTGTCTAAAGACGAGAAGCAAGTAAACACGCAAGAAGTTAATCGTTCCCGACAAGTAACGTACCTCAGGTGGCCGGTTGAAGTTAGGAATGGGCATTTGCAGACGGTGTATCGTTTTTTTCAAAACCATATACCTGTGCATAT
Source organism: Odiellus spinosus (assembly GCA_963920705.1). Taxonomy (NCBI): domain Eukaryota; kingdom Metazoa; phylum Arthropoda; class Arachnida; order Opiliones; family Phalangiidae; genus Odiellus; species Odiellus spinosus. The sequence continues at coordinate 4,635,603 of OY987230.1, forward strand.
GTTATCATTAGTTCCAGAACTTCTTCAAATTGCTGCTGCGCTGTTGAACGCCTACCACCCGGAGTTACATCTTAAAGGTTCCTGGGAAGACTCCGTCGAAAAAATGCTGGCAGTCTCTACGAAAGAAAATCCTCTTAAGGAAGTAGTCGAGCGCGATAATCTGCTTCGCAAACCGTCTAAATGGCAACGAATTGAGGATAGTGAATTTCAAGACTTCCCTGTACTTCGTGAAGGTGATGTACGTGAGGTGGTAATGAGCGACTTTAAAACGAAACGCGCTGAATCTTATGTGGCGTTGACTATAGAGAAATCCGGCTCTTTCAGCGTCGAAGTGTCCAAAGTTGAACATGACTTAATTCGTATACGCGTGCCTGGTCAATTTTCCACCTCAGCTGTTCACCAAGCTCTAATTCGTTATGTACCGAACGGGACAGGTGCAAATGCCATTAAAGGCTGGTATTGCAATTGCAAAGGTGGTAGTTTGACGATAGGTACTTGTGTTCACGTTAGCAGCGTAATCTGGTATCTTGGTTATCGTCGCCATGAAGATCGAGGCAGTTGGTACCAGTCAAAATTGCGTGTAGTGTGTGAAGATGCCACTGAGCTTGAACTACCAGACATACGTTAAACGTAGAAAACCTTAGCGTTAAATGAATAATTTGTCCGTTTTATACAAGTGTGTTTTGTTTAATATGAAATAAAAATTAAAGATACTACTCCAGTATCTTCTAATTGGTATGATTTCTCTATTTATTTTTCGAGTTTCTTATACACCAAAGACTATTCAAGTAAGCTATATAGTCTTTGCACGGCCCCTGTAAAGCTAGCAAAAGCCTACTGCATGAATGCTTGACAAGTGGAACACTTCTACAGGCGTTTTCGAGGATTTCGAGGCATAGTAGACCAAAAATATACGAATTTCATTTTGCCGCCAGCACTATACCCGTGGCAGTTACAAAATAATTCTTTCCTAATATTTTCCTAACATAATTATGAATCTAAAATAATAACCGTTCAAGATTTTCGTGTGGGGGAAGGCTTTCATATCCGGCACGGAAGTCATAGATTCTTCCTATTCTTTACATTATGGAAGAAACCTTCCATTCGTTGTAATTCCCAAAATTTACAGTTGTGAGCTCGAATTTTAGCTTTAAATTATCCCCCAACTACCCTATTTTAATAATATAATACGAATTTATCATAAAAGAGACGAAAATTTTTAACATTACGTGGACCCAGACTCTTATGGGGAGTTGCTGTTGTTTGGCAGAACTGCTCCTGGCAAGCATAGTGCGTCCCATCCATGTAGACGCACAGCGATTCACATAAGACTTTGATAAAATCGTCCGTAGCAAAAGCTAAGATTTTGTTTTCGGCACCATCGTCTACCAGTAAAACATTTTCAATATCTTCACCAACCTTTAAATTTCTCCATTCGGCGGTTAAGGCGATATCTCTTCGATGGAGCGGGTTAGCTAGTAGAAGACTGTTTTTCTGTCTATAAAGCACCGAGCGCACGGATTTGAATTGTGGTAGAATAGCATGGGCCTCCAATTCACTGCAACCATCCGAAATGGCCTGTTTTTTAACTTCGGCGAAGACACTCGTGTAAACATCGTTGGCTCTCTTCCTCTTTTCGGCGTGTTTTACTTCCAGACACGATCTTCTCTTTGGTTTTAAGCAGCGTGATACCCCTAGAGTCCGGGGGATGACTTGGGTGGACATCTGGAGCTGCGTTTGAAATTTCTCCCGCGATCGTGGAAACTTTAACGTTGCAATTACTAACTCTGCACTGAAAATAGCTAAACTGGCCCCTAGTTTTATTGAGACGAAATCAATTACCATTATGTAAATAGACAAAACCACCTTTATTGGCGATTCTTTCCATTTTGACTCAATGCCGACTAATGATTAATTGTAATGAAATGTTGTAACGCAGCGTGATATAAACTATTGTTAAAAAATTAAATTTCACAAAAGTGTAAAATTCAAAAAATGTATTCCTGTTTGTCGATAGCCCGAGTAGACCAAATTATTGCCGAAAGCGCCCTCATATTAATAGACCTAACCTAACCAAACCTAACCCAACAATACATAGGGAAATAAGACAGCAATGCTAGAGAAAACCGTAAGGCTTTATTTACAACATAATATTTATGGGGAAAAAACGGCAAGCCGCCAATCTGCCAGTTCCCTTTTTCGTTTAAGCCGTTTTCGGTCCATTGGGAAAAACGCCATAAATCATTATAAAAAAATTAAATTTCACAGAAGTGTAAAGTTCAAAAAATGTATTCCGTTTGTCGATGTCGGTCCATTGGGAAAAGCGCCTTCGGGCTAGTTTCTTTTATCCGTTTGGCGGTTTTCGGTCCATTGGGAAAAGCGCCTTCGGGCTAGTTTCTTTTTTCTGTTTGGCGGTATTCGAGTCTGTCGAATGGAATTGTCGGTCCATTGGGAGGACACCCGCCCCTTTACCAAAAGACCGAATAGACCAATCCCCGCCATTTTCAATTATGGCCCGTTAATAGCTAATATTGGCAATAATGAGCAAAAAACCTATATATGCTTAGCTACGTGCGCAGTTACCCGCGCTATCCACTTAGAGCTTGTCCCCTCTCTTAGTACTGACGATTTCCTGTTGGCCTTTAGAAGGATTATCGCTAACTCGGATCTGAGAACCATTTGGCAAAACCTAAAACATGACCAATTAAGAGAGTTTTCTCGGAAACGAAGGAATAATATGGAAATTCATAATAGAAAGAGCCGCGTGGTACGGGGAGTGGTGGGAGCGCCTAGTGCGGTACACTAAAAATTGTCTTAAAAAATGTTTAGGTCGATCTTCCCTTAATTACATTGAATTAGAGACAATCGTAATTGAAACCGAAGCCCTAATAAATAGTAGGCCGATTACGTACCATTACAATGACCAAAATGAACCCCGCCCCCTCTCGCCGGCTGAATTTCTTATAGGGCGCAGAATGTGTTCTCTGCCCCCGTTAAATTCCAAATTTAACCAAAAAATACCAATGTCGCGACAAGAAATGACCAAAAGATTACAATACCGCGAATCAATGTTAGTTAAAATTTGGAAACGGTGGCGAAATGAATACCTTTTGGAATTGCGTTCTGCCCACCACGCGAAAACCGCGAATAACGAAACCGAATTTAAAATCGGAGATGTCGTACTAATCCACGACGATAAATTACCACGACATATGTGGAATCTTGGATTGGTACACGAAGTAATAATCGGTCGCGATAATAAAATAAGAGCGTGTGTAGTGAGGAACAATAACAATAACTACATTCGACGAACTGTGCAACATTTATGCAACCTAGAAATAAGTGAGCACGCTTAATTTTTGCCTTTGTGTAATACTACGTATTACAGGGGGGAGTGTTAATAATTTGAATTAGAAATAAAACGTGCATAAATAAAACCAAAGTCAAATGTATATAGCCAATTATAAAATGTATTATTGTATTCAATGTATATAAACTGTAAAATATTCTCCCATTCTACCATTTTAAAGAACATATGCTAAAAGAAAATAATTACCAGATGCCCTAAAAAACCTTCCTTCTAAATTTCTAACGACCTCCGCATCTTGAAACCTAGTTGAAACTACCTGTAAATAAGCTCAAGATGTGGAGAACTATATCTATTCAATTTCCTTTATGAACAGCGAGGGAGAGAATAAGGAGAGGGGACCCAAACTAAGAGCCAACGCTTACAAAAGAAAAATACATATCCTTCGCTTCCCCCTCTGTGATGTACCCCGAAAGTCACCAATAGATCCCCAGAATGGCTTCGGACCCCTTCTCGGCTTCTTATCTCTCCTCGTTTCCTTTATTCATTCAAAACTTTAACATTGTAAAATCTAAATATGTAACCAATTAAAGAAAGCGTGTCCATATATGTCCCTGGCGGAGAAATTCTAACCAGGGAAATATAACATGTAACCTTTGAGCCGTAAAAAAGCTCACTTGAAAGTTGACCGTCCCACCAAAGACACGCTTTCACTTCGCAATCCCCTACAACCTAGGGAAATATTTAGAGTCCCGACCGGACATAGACATTTAATAACTTCGCTAATAAAATATATTGTTCGATAGAACTTGAAGCGTTTTTATTTAAAATTTACCAAAAACAATTATCTATCCGCTGTTTCAGTCCGGTAGATAGATATACCAAGACCTAATAAGCTCTCCCACCTTTTTACACTAAGTCGCTTGATGACTTGCTCTCAAATATATTGTATTAACTATGATTTTTTCTTGTAATAAACTTTAATTGAATTGAAATGAAGCAAAAAATAAGAAACCCCTTTACGGAAAGTCTGAAAGAGCAACGTTAAAACTCGATAACAACCAGATTACGATGCTGATTAAGTACCTAAATCCTCGAAGCTCTAAACATAGTTTATGCGAGTGTAAAATTAGGAGACGAAATCCAGATTTAAGTTCGTCCCTTGCTTCTCCCTCGCTCGTAAACCGAGAGGGGTATGTGTTTATTTTAGTCTCGTAAAGGCTAGTTTTCACCAAGCAGTTTTACAGGAAAAAAGCCAAAAAATTGCGCTAAGCTAGCGAAAAAAAAAATGTATTAGTTATCATAAACCATTTTCCACAGCATAGCCTAAAATATTTTTTCACTGGCGTAAAGAAATATTTTTCACCGCAAAAATCGCTTGGTTAAAATTAGCCTTAAGAAAAGCCAAAACTCTCACCGCCTAGCGGAATAATTTATGGATTCCCATCGAGATGTTTTTTAACTCGTTGTACATTAACGAAAATTTAATTCGAATTGCAAATTGCTTTTGAAAAATCGAAGGTGGCGAACGTGCAATACCCTCTCCAATAAAAAAAAAAGCTACTCGTGAGAAAACATCGACTATTTGTCTAAATTCTTATTCTAAGAAGGTTTGATGGGCCTCCCTTGTATAAATCATATTATTTCTCAATAATATTAAAACAAGACACCTACGATCACGTAATTTTATTAAGGGAGAATGAAAGGACAAAACAACCTATTAAGAATGCTAAAATAATGAGAAAAACAATAATATAACTCACCAAAAATATTTCGTTATTTTATAATAAATTTCCGAAGTTCCTAAACTTGCAGATGCTAAGCCTTGGCTGCCTAGCTCGGCGAACTAGGCTAGCACGAGCCATGGATTAAATAAACTTTAAGTAAGTTTATTTAATCCATGCACGAGCCGTATTTTTTTTTTTAATATTCCCGTCTGATCTAGTCGCCAATCACGAGCGAGTACGCGTATTTTTAAAATACGCGTACTCGCTCGTGATTGGGGACAAGAACAGCCGCGAATATTAAAAAAAATACAGGTCGTGCTAGCTTAGTTCACCGAGCTAGGCAGCCTAGGCTTAGCATCGGAACTTTTGAAATTGATTATAAAATAACGAAATATTTTTGGTGACTAATATTATTGTTTTTCTCATTTTTTTAGCATTCTTAATCGATTAAAAATAGGTTGTTTCGGCCTTTCATTCTCCCTTTAAGAAATGCTCATTTGTTAATTCTCCTTCACTTTTGCACGCGAATCAGTGGTTTACTTTAGGTTAAGTTGCAGGTTAGGTTAGTTTAGTTTAGTCTCAAGGTTAGGTTAGTTTCAAGGTTAGGTTAGTTTCAAGGTTAGGTTCACTTACATGGGGTATTTATAAATTTATGAATTCAAATAATAAAATTTCGTATAAAGTTTTTTTAATTTGGTTTAATTACAAAAAGCTATAAATTTAGGAAATTGAAGGACAAAATCTCGATCAAATGATGAAACGGCAGAAGCCATTCGATCATTTCGGACAGCGGTCGATCACCTAAAATTCGATCAAATCGACCCAAAGGCATAAATCACTTTAAAAAAACCAAATCCAATAGAATAGCAGCACGAAAAAAAACTCGATAGATGGCCATACCGCGAAAAAGTAGAGCAATTCCCAGTGAATTTGAACTTTATTTCTAGGCATAAGTTTATAACTTATCTTCTATAAGTATGTCACTTATATTGTTTTACATGGATTTTTCTTAATGAGACCTTGTCGCAAGCGGCAAGATCGACCAAAGAATATGGACCGCCAAATCGTGCCAAAACCCAGTCAAAAATAATTGTTGATTTTTATTGGTTACTTCACACATTACACTGTCGTCTGCTTTCAGACAAGATCTCATTAGGAAAATAAGTTAATTGAATACTTATATAAGATAAGCTATGAACTTATGGGTGTAGCCATTTTTAAGGTGGAGCAGCCGGATGAACAACGTTTCGTTGAAACAGGAAACTCGAAAATACTGGTCAATGAAAAATATGACTACGCTTGCTTACTCTGACATTACACTATCGTCTGCTTTCAGACAAGATCTCATCAGGAAAATAAGTTAATTAAATACTTATAGAAGATAAGCTATAAACTATGGCTGTAGCCATTTTTAAGGTGGAGCAGCCGGATGAACAACGTTTCGTTGAAACAGGAAACTCGAAAATACCGTTCAATGAAAAAATGACTACTCTTGCTTACTGACATTACACTGTCGTCTGCTTTCAGACAAGATCTCATTAGGAAAATAAGTTAATTGAATACTTGTAGAAGATAAGCTATAAACTTATGGCTGTAACCATTTTTAAGGTGGAGCAGCTCGATGAACGTTTCGTTGAAACAGGAAACTCAAAAATACTATTCAATGAAAAATATGACTTACTCTGACTTTACACTGTCGTCTGCTTTCAGACAAGATCTCATTAGGAAAATAAGTTAATTGAATACTTATAGAAGATAAGCTATGAACTTATGGCTGTAGCCATTTTTTAAGGTGGAGCAGCTCTAATTACTATTTTTTTTTATTAATTTCTAAGAAAAGTTTAAGATTTCAATGTTTAGAATATCTGAAGGACTTCAGTTGATTCCTAGTTAATTTTTTGTATGTAAAAATGATAAACTTTTTTCGAAATTAAATAATTGAATCAACTCTTTATAAACAGTCTACATAAAACTTGTGTTATAAATTAATTTGAGATAGAACTTCGCTACATTTTGCTTCTATTTTAATGCTAGCTATGTTATCGGCTCTAGTTCTTCCTATATTAATTATGGCAACAGGTATCTTAGCTTCATAGGCAGCCAAAACAAATCTATATCCTGAATAAACTTCCAGGGAAGATCCTAGAACTAATAAAGCGTTGGAAGCCAAGACTATTTCTTTAATTCTATCAACTTTAGTTCGAGGTACCGTATCCCCAAAGAAAACCACATCAGGTTTCAATAAACCATTACACCTAGAGCAATCTGGTACTTTAAAATTGATAGCTAAATCTTCATTTATGTCAGTATCACCATCGGGTCGTATTTCAGTAACAAAGATTTTTACCTAAAAACAGTTGAAGCTTGTTTTTCAATCCAACCAAAAAAAAAAATCAACGGAAATTTAATGAATATTAACATACTTGCGGATTCAGGTCGGCGAGTATTTTTTGAAAAAGCGTTCTTGGTAAAGAGTGGCCGCAATTTATACATTTTACAGTGTAAGATGAACCATGTAGTTCTATAACTCTCTCAGAGCCGCCCTTAAAATGTAACCTATCAACGTTTTGCGTAATAATCCAAGAAACTTTGTTGACTCTCTGCCATTCTTTTAATCGAAAATGAGTTTCATTTGGCTGCGTTGAGGAAAAATATGGCCAACCAACGTAGTTTCTAATCCAATATCTCTTCCTGGCCTTTTCATTCAATATGAAAGTTTGATATCTGGCAAATGGGAAGTCAAGTATTTATTAGTTATAAGGGTACTTTAATAAAGCAGAAGTTGCCCCCCCCCCCCCCCCCCCCGAACACCATTTTTTATTTAATTTTTTTTTGCAATCCTTATGTCATAAGAATCAATTTCCCATAAAAAATTTTGTTTTGTTAAATAATTTTTGAAAATTGTTAAAATTTAAATGTTTGTAGCCTTTTTTTTTTTTATTTAAAATTATTGATTAAAAACTTTTCGGCTAACCTAACCTAATCCAACCCAACCTAACCATTCGCGCGTTTTAGGGCAAATTGTTTCTGATGATGTAAGGATTGCAAAAAAAATTAAATAAAAAAAATTGGCGTCCGGGGGGGGGGGGGGGGGGGGGGGCTATTGTGCAAAATAGCCCAGAAGTTTTTACCTAATTGGTATGTGGTTACTAGTAGAATATAAACCAACATCTTCAGAGCGATAATCCGGAATGCCACTTTCGGTGGAAATTCCAGCACCGGTAATGACTGTAACACTATCGGCGCTTATTATTAAATCCCTTATTTTACGTAAATCTTCTTCCAACAAAGGCTTATGTTTAGGGATGAATTTGCTGTTACTAAGTTTCACATTTGAAAAGCAAAATGGTCTAGGCAACAATTTCAAATCTAACCCGATCTTTAGAAACTTACTTCCAGCATGGATTGCCATATATCCGGGCCTCTAATAGGTTCTTTTACAAAGAAGGCTGGCTGGGGCTATTGACAAAATTTAGCAGTAGCCCTTGGCTATTGACACAGACACACTCAAAGCTCTGGCATCAGCGTTGCCAACCTTTGAACAATCGATTGTCGTACCAAAGGCTCGAAACTATCGTATTTTTGCTTAAATTATCGCACTCGTAAAAGTGCTAGAAAAAAGCAAACTATTAAGGGATTTCTAAGCGTTTTATGTGCTTGGAGCAAAACAAGCTGGACCTATTAGCCTGTCTCTGCCCTAACCGATGTATTAAATGGAAAATAAAGCGGCCAACGAGAATTTTAAAAGAACTAAAACATGTAGTTTTTACCCCTTCACTGCTAATGAGATGTTTTGCCCTCTAGTTTCTAGATCTAGACTGACTTACCTTGCCGGGGAGAAGGTATATAACAATATTAACCGTGTTCTTTATGCTACGCCATATTTATTTATAGTCGTACGTTTCGCATACGATAATTTGAAAATTTCAAATTATCGTATGTTTTGCGTACGATAGTCTACCCACTATCGTACAAATACGATAGTTATCGTACGGCTGGCAACGCTGCCTGGCATATATATTTGTAATGGAACGAGCCAGGGCTCAAGTGTAAGCCCGGGCTCCTTTGGATTTTTTGGACAATGTTTGGCTCACCTCGGTCTCGAATAATAAAAATATATAAGCTGGATCTCGAATTTACGCTCACAGATGCAAAATTTGAAATGGTGTATCGCATTGGACTCACAAAGTTATTTGTCCGTTTATAAGTATCACCTCAAGCTCATTTTGTCATACAAAAACATTTGAGCTCAGGCTCAAGCTCGGTTTTTTTTTTCAAAATTTTGCTGAGCTCAGGCTCGCAGCATGGATGTATATTGTATAAAGAACTATTTCTTTATACATCCATGCTCGCAGTTTCAGCTTTTTCTTGGTGGTACCTCACTCAAATCGAGCTCGGGCTCATTTGCTCAACGAATTAAGGTGAGCCCGCATAGCTATGAAGCTGAAGAACTTTGTGTATTTCCCATCCCACCCACCAAAATCGCCACTAATCTGGCATCCCTGTAAATTCTTTAATCAAGAAAACCGAAAACGAGAAAGATGGAAGATGCTAGTTTCGCTAGTTCTAACAGTGATAATGAATGGAGTATAACGGATTGTTTAGATATTTATCTAAACAACAAATTGGAAAGTAAAGGAACGCTCTATGGACATATTGATGGCGATGACGACTTTCGATCCTTTATAAACAAACTTAAAGACCAAGGCTTAAGCGTTACTGAAATGCCGGAAGAACCGAAACTAGTAAACAAGCCCGCCGACTCTGTACCCGAAATCGAAGTGGTCGATTCCGAAAATGGTTAGCTACAAAATAATAATTAATACCCTTTTTATCTAATTTTATTTCAAATTCATGCGAAGCAAAATTTATGTTCGATTGGAAAGCTGGGAGCGAATACGTTACATACGGATCACCTTTTTTCTTTTCCGAAGAGAAAGCTGTGTTTTGCCGTTTCAAAAGTGTTAGTTCATTTAAAGTAACTCAAGCTAAGTGACGTCATAAAACGAGTTGAAGTATTAACTTGAATTGTTCAGTGAGTCGTTTTCCATTGGGGCTGCTCCGGGAGCGCTCTGGATTTTTGTCTTTTACTTAATCACTCCAGCTCGAAAGCTCTCGTGTGATCTGATTTAATAGCTCCCAATGAAAGATTTTACAGAGCGTTCTATAATGGATTAAAAAACCTTATAGGGATAGTTATTGAGGGAAAAATAGATGTTCCAGGTGTCCCTGTCAGCCGCTATCTTCACTATAATTGTAAATTTACCGCAGTCGATCTCAAAAATCGAGTTCCGGGTTTGTGACGGTAAAGGGGGTAAAATTGGGGAAAAGCAAAAATATCTGACAGCCTCGTATGAAACAAAAATGTTACACTCATAGTAAATGTAGGGGACATAATGATTCTATAATATAGGAGGATGAGGGGGGACCTCTGGAGAGGAAAGGAAGGGTTTCATGAACGGCATACTGAGAAGTGCGTGACATAACTATAGATTGACATCTAACGGAAAAAATTCAAAACTAAATTACTACTTTCGTCCAGGTTTTGAAACTGGATGAAAAGTTACATTCTTCTGGCAGCGAAAAACGCTGCAACAATTATCGAAACAGTAATATCTCCCCATTTGAATTTGAAATATTATAGCAGACTAATTTTATTACCAAAAAAATATATTTCGAACTTCTTCCGCCTATCATATGATGGCGCTACATACTATGTCCGTCGTTTTTGGCTTGGCCAAGGCAGCCAAAGATGAATCGAGCAGCTTGTGTTGTGGGAATACAATTTTCTGTTCCTAGCTATAATGAATATAGTCCTCTACAGTTTTTAGGACAAGATCCAAATATTTTTGGAGTTAATTTATAAATACTTAGGGTGCAACCACTGACCTAGAGAATCAGACTCACTCCCTCGGTCTCACTTCATCATATCCCACAGTATGCCTTGTTGCAAAAATTGAAGCATGATTTATCCTGGGTATGGTGGTGGCGGGTAATTCCGTCTGCTTTTTATATAATCACCAAGAAAACTCTCCCAATGTTAACCGTGCCCAATTTAGGTATATCTTATTATAAATTGAACTTTTGTGCGTATTTTAAGCTAATTTGCTTTCCATAATTTTGATTGGTTGAAAAGATACAAGACGTTTTTCAAAGTCAGTCGAGGCGGCCAATTCTGTCCAGAAGAGTGTAATTCCGTCCGGCTTGAGTCTAATCGCCGGACAGCAGCGGGTAATACCCGTCCACCCGTAAATAAGAAGTCTAATTTCCGGACAACGTACGTTAATTAAATTCATAATATTTGACTTAGTTTCAAAGGCAACTAAAACACCCCCACAGTAAAAAACGCGCCATGTTATGTTATAAGCCTTTTTTGAAAATATTGTTTCGAAACACTACCGCCCTCTATACTGAATTCGCATTAAAAATATTTCCAGCCCTGAAAGACAGCGGAAAAAGCGGGAAAATCATGCTTTCTGCTTTGAAATCATTGAATTGTCAATCATGAATGATTTTAGAGCTTGCAAATTCGTGTTCTAATTAATTATTTTGAAGTTAATTAACTTTAATCTCGATTTTTGTTTCGAGTGGACGGAATTGGCCTCAGTCGGTAGTTTTTTATAATCTTCGATAAATAATTAAATATGGTGGCAAGATGAGATCGGAGACGCGTATTTTATAGCTAAAGATCTGGATTTTCGAATGCTATCGAGTTCGTATCTGTACAATTTCCGTGATTGTTTTAAATCCTTATTTCCGAAGTCCTAAAAAGCTTCATTCCCTTAAACTGGCATTAATTTAATCAGAACAAATTGGTACTTTGTTAATTATAGTCGTATCTTATCCGACCCTTGTCATATGGCCTTGAAATATTTTTTCTGACGGGGCGTTTATCAGTGTCTAAAATAAGTCCTTTTTCGTGTAATTTGAGCAACCAAAATTAAAGATTCACATATTTGAACCAAAGTGGATGGAATTAGAATTGGACGGAATTACCCGCCACCACCCTACTAGCCATAAAAATTTCCTCGGCTAAACCTCAACAACTCAAGTAATTTCACAAAGATAAACTGCACTCTTGTTTAATAAAATTGAAAAAAAAAAAACAAAAAAAAAAAAAAAAATATGTCTCTGACTTTGTTTCGAAGCTACTGCCTCATCTTCGGGTCATTACTACACTATATATTAATAATTCCGTATTTATACGTTTTTCAAAAGGCAAAACTCTTATTTTTTAAGACACGTCACATTTAAATTTCTCTTTTATTTGTGTCTTTTTCCCATTCAACAATTGTTAGTCCTATGTACAATCAATTTTATATTTTATTTTCGTCCTCTTTATTCAATCCCTTTTTGCTTCCCCCAGTCTAACTTTTTGTCCAAGGTCTCTGTCTCTTTGCTTACAACATATTAATTTTCACTAACTTTCTTTTAAAATTTTCTGTTCATGGTATGGTAAACTTATCCAAAATCTATCCTTATCGCTAGAGGTCGGAATCAGATAATGAATAACTAAGGATATCCATTGATAAATAATTTTTTTTTTCAAATATTTTAATCTGAGATTCGTTAATATGAAACCGCAAAGTATACAAAAATGAATACGAATAATACTGAGTTAAAATTTTAAGCTTCATTAATAAACAAATTGCCCGTTTTTTCAAACGGATAGTGGGAAGGCAAAAATATGTTTCTCGAAATCCATGTAGAATGAACTATAATAATTACCTGATATTTTAAGGCCCATTCAGACTGTAGGATTTTTGCTGAAAACCCTCGCCCAACTTTTGCTGTACGATTTTAGTTGTACAACTTCGTTTTCACTCAGAGGCACAAAAATTGCACAACTCCTAATGCAATTTTCCCGACTTCACGTCATCTATGACGTCATTTTTCGTTTTATAGTTATAAATATTCAGACTAGAGGGCGCAATTTCCGAAAAAAAAAAAAAAAAAAAAAAAAAGAGCCACGAGGTGGTAAAAAAGTCTGAACTGAACTGGTTATTTTTCCTGTATGGCTATGCTGTATAAAAATCATGAACTAGTTGAGAGGCTTAATAGTTGGCTGAAATTAAGTCATTAAATTTTAATAGTTAAAATGGAAGTAACCATTCAAAATAAAAAAGACCTTGGCTACAATTGCGCTATTAAGTTTTCTTTAAACCAAAAATATATCAAACAGTAAAAATAGGAGTATTTGCTCGAAGCGTTAAGCCTAGGCTAGTGAAAATGGCGCTAACAATTTATCCGCTAAATATGTCGCTTTCCTATTGGTCACTATGAAAGTAGACAAAAATTGTACAGCAGAAATCGGTCGATGGTGCGATAAAAATCTGCAATGTTGAATCAGCAAAAGCTGTACAACTTTGGCTTTCACATTTCGCGATTAGTTGTACAACAAAAGTTGTAACCCAAGTTTTTCACCAAAAATCCTATAGTCTAAATGGGCCTTTAATCTATCTTGAAGGGACCCATCTAAATGACTACATCTCAATTTCAGTTAAAATCCGCAAAGAAAAGTTTCAAATTTTCTTATCCGAATGAATAACTAGTATAACATATCATTTCAATTTCCTATAACAATTAGTACGAACAGATAGTTTGCCTTAGATTCAGATATGTTAAAAATAAGAAATCAATTTTTTTTTTGCACGCTGATAATACGTGATTGACATTCACGATGGTCTAATTAAATTATCAAAATTTGACGAGTTCTGAGCTCTACTATCCTTCTTCTTTCCTAGCATCCCTTCCTGTTTTTTTTATCTTATCTGTTTATGCAGAAACCTTTCTAAATTAGCATTCATACCCTACAGAGAGTAATAAGAGGGGAATAGGGAAAGGTTTTTTCAATAGGGTAATGAAATTTTTAGACAAAAATAAAGCGGACATGGAAATTATAATGTGAATAGTGGTTGTCCTAAAGAGATAAAAGAGAAAATTACAGGGCTCCCATCAGGTCCCTAAAACACCTAAAACCTCCTACTTTTTTTGAGGTCCTAAACCACATATAATCGTTATTTGGAACCTAAATCACCATAAAATCATGATTGTGGTCCCTAAATCACCATAAAATCATGATTGTGGTCCCTAAATCACCATAAAATCATGATTGTGGTCCCTAAATCACCATATTTCAAGTAAATTTGGTTAAAAGTACTGTTGTCCTATAATATTGAACCCAAATTACATGCTAAGTCGAAAAACTGACAGCGAGAAAACTGACTAAGTCAGTATGATATAATATCACGAAAAAATGTGACAAAAATTTGTGATAAAATACTTTTACCAAAAAAAAAACTACTTTAAAAGTCATTTTGTGAAAATTAAAGATGTAATTTCTTCTTAAATTGGTTCCTATTTGCTACCTATTTTAAAAATTTTGGTTCCTATTGCAACCTATTTCTAGACTGAAAAATCCCCTATTTCTCTATTTTTTTTAAGATTTTGGTGGGAGCCCTGAAATTAGGAAAAATGGACATGGATATTGTAAGCAAAGGGACAGAAACATTCGACAAAAGTTGGTTGATTCAAGGAAGGAAAAAGGGATAAGAATAGAGAGCAGGATGATAATAAAAAAAAACTCTTGAGCAAGAGTTTTAGCTGTTGTAAAATTTGAACGATTTTACTCTACCGTCTATTGCTGAAAGGGGAAAAGAACACAAATTTGCAGTATTAGGGTTGCATGCCCTTACCAAAAAGCGTTAGTCTTAAAAGGTCTTGGGAAAGTCTTTCGGGTGCCTTATGTAGTCTTAAGAGGTCTTGGGGAAGTCTTCCATTATGTCAAGAAGTCTTGGGACAGTCTTAAAGACTTCCCCAAGGGTTCTTGAGGACCTCTTCAGATCAGACTAACTTTTTTCGGTAAGGGTGCTAATACGAAGAAACACTATTAATTTTGATAGTTTAAAAGTGATAACAAGGGAGAAGGAGTAGTGAAAGAGAAAAATTAAAGAGAGTTTAGAAATAGAAAAAAAAGAGGATATGAAATTTAGAAGGTATTAAAATTTAAGGGTTGTTGGAAGAGGAGGGGTAATTCCAGCACAGATTTTACCACCTGGTCTAGCCTACTTTTTCCAATTTGAATGAAAACTTGTACTTAGGGTGTTTTGGACCGTAGAACTTATAAAACACTCAAAAGATAAAAACACTCAAAAGGGGAGCTCTTTTCAAAAAAAAAATTTCGTTTTAAACTGTCTCAAAATTAACAATGAAAATAGTGATTTCTAACACTTGACCTTTGACCTTGAAAATAGCTCATCATCGATTTTCAAAATTATATTTTTTTCGGAATTCTCTGCCCACGGTTTAGTAGTGTACCAAAAATTGCGAGGGTAAAATGTTTCGTTTTCGAGATAAAAAATGTTTCGTTTTCGAGATAAAAAATGTTTCGTTTTCGAGATAAAAAATGTTTCGTTTTCGAGATAAAAAATGTTTCGTTTTCAAGATAAAAAATGTTTTTCAACCCCCTACAGCAACAAAACCATATAAAAAATCATATATAAAATGAAAAAATATATGGATATTACTTATTTAATTTTGGACAAAAGGATGGAATATGATTATTCAACCTTTAGGTTATCCTCATCTTTTAGACAATATTTAGATCTACAAGCTAATTTTTTGGTCTTATATAAATTATCAGAACTGTTGGCAGGATCATAAGGAGATACCCGCCTTTGGCAGATATTGAATAATTCTTTGGAGTTTGAATATCTGCCAAAGGCGGGTATCTCCTTATGAACCATCCAACAGTTCTGATAATTTATATAAGCCCAAGAAATTGGCTCGTAGATCTAAAATGGAAGACTTCCTCAAGACCTCTTAAGACTACATAAGGCACCCGAAAGACTTCCCCAAGACCTTTTAAGACTAACGTTTTTTGGTATGGGGGTCATTCCATGAAAAAACGTACAAGCGTGTCCACCCTCCCATCTCAGAATTGGACCAAATGTTGTATCTGGGGTTATTTTACGTGTAGAAACCGAATTCCGGAATATTTTTACAATCGGTCAAGCCGTTTTCGAGATACAGAGGGTCGGTGTTTCAGAAACTGGCCTTAACACCCATTTTTAAATTAGCTGTATCTCGATAAATAATTGCTCGATCACCGCGTTTCAAGAACCGAATTAAAGGTCCTGAAGTGGAGAAGAATGCTATTGAAAATTCGAAACTACTGCTAGTTGGTAAAAGAGTCAAAAGTAATATTTAAATGATTGACCTTTGACCTTTTAATGAAGCCACACTTTTATTTGAGCTCTAACATTTTTTTTCGAATTCCCTGCATGTGAATTAGTCGGAAAGTATGAAATCCCAAAGTATTATTTTTAGATCTTGAGATATTCTGATTTTTGTCAGACCCCACAAACATTATATTTATTTAAAAATATTTACATTTTAATTTTCGAAAAAGCAGTTTCAATTTTCAATTCTATCGTTTGGCAATATGTAATATTTCGATGTTTGTGACTTGATCGTAATTGGTGGATCGATTTTTATCAAGTATATTTTCAGATAAGAACTCTTCATTGATCTTTAGTTTTTGGCCAAAACTGGTTTTCGCATGTTCCAGGTAGATGCATGAAAGATATAAAATAATCTTCGAATTCCACTGAATATTCTTCAATTTCCCTACTTCTTTCATAAACACATTCCACAAAATTACCGCAAGTTAGATCCCCTCTCTTATCCTCAGCGTAACTTTCTTTGAGATGGCGAGAAATATTAAATATTTTCATATCATCTAAAACTGAAAGGGTGGTTGCTTTTATTTGAGTTGTACTTTCAGGGATAGATTTATGAAATCTTTGGGTTCCATGAATAGAAATAGCTTTTAAAAAGCGGTTGTGCAAAAATTTAGGCAAATATAAAATAAATACAATTTTATTAATTTACGTCATCACCAGAATGATTTTAACATTGATTGTGAATGTCACTTTTTTGATACTTCACATGGTTAAGGTCCTTGTGACGGCATCGGCGGTATAGTGATACGAAAAACAGCCAAAACAAGTTTGCAGCGTCGAACTGCTGAAAAGATTCTCACTCCGATAGCCATGTATAATTTTTGTAAGGATGCATTCAAGAAAATAGATTTTCTTTATTTTTCTCATACCTAAGTTAAAACATCTGGTGACTTCTGGCTCAACCGATTTTTAAAGGCAATTACTATTAATGAAACCCAAAGATTTCATAAATCTATGCCCTTTTTCCTTCCTTCAATCTACCAACTTTTGTCGAATGTTTCTGTCCCTTTGCTTACAATATCCATGTCCATTTTTCCTTTTTCGAAAAGAGCTTCCCATTACCTTTAAAATAAGACCCTTTGAGTGTTTTTATCTCTACTAGTAGCTGAGAAAAATAGAGGTTACTGTTGGGGGTCTAGGTCAAATCTCCAAAAAGTGACAATTCATATCTCCAAAAGTACTGAACGGATCTTCCTCAAGTATTGTAGACCAGGTGGTAAAATCTGTGCTGGAATTACCCTGAGGTTAAAGTAGGAATTTGGAATCGGTCCCCATATTTTGCACGGTTGAGTGAAAGACAAAACTTTTAACAAGTGTTTTTAAAAATCACAGTTTTGTTTTACGCAGAATTACGGAAGTTTTAAATTGTATTGAGTAGTAACCTGAAAATGAAGCAGTAGCTTTGAAACATGGTCAGAGAAATTAAATATTTTTAAAATTTTATTAATCAGATTGCAGGGTCTCCTTGTGAAATTAAAGTATTTTATTGGATTTTACCCGCAACAATAGTATTAATTATAAATTAACTCCAAAAATATTTGGGCCTTGGTATAAAAACTATAGAGGACCAAAGGACGTGTCATTATAGAACCATGGATTAAATAACCTTACAGGGATTAGTTATGTCCCATTCAGTGTACTATGAGTTTAACATATTTGTTTCAAACGAGGCTGTCAGATATTTTTGCTGTTCCCCAATTTTACCCCCTTTAACGCTCGATTTTTGAGATAATGCCACCTCGCGTCGACTGCGGTAAATTTACAATAATTGGAAAACGCTGTTTCCTTCATAGGTCTCGACATACTAATTAAAAATCATTTCTTAGAGCAAGGAATATTATAATTTGCCTACTTAAACATTACTTTCATACGTATAGGCCAAAAGCATTTAAAGTTTTTACAACATTACAAAGATTCGGCCAACAATGATCACAGAAATATCAGACGAGATTAGCAAATCAGTCCAAGCCCCTTTTAATCCCCAGTTCTTGACTACAGTGGCCGACTGGAACATCCATTTCTCCCACGATAACTATCCCTCTAAGGTTTTTCATGATAGAACACTCTGTAAAATAGGGAAGTAATAATACATAGTGTAGTAATCACCTGAAAATGAGGCAGTAGCTTCGAAACGAAGTCGGAGATTTTTTTTTTTTTAATTTTATTGAACAAGAGTGCAGTTTCTCTTTGTGAAATTATTTATACTTATTTTTTTGAGTTGTTGAGGCTTAGCTGAGGAAATTGGTATGGTAGTACCCCAGATAAATCATGCTTCAAGTTTACAACAAGGTATACTGTGGGTTATGATGAAGTGAGTCTGATTCTCTAGGTCAGAGGTTTCACCCTAAGCATTCCGAAATTTGTACAGAGTGGCAGCGAGGCCGTGTAGTTTCTCTACAGAGTAAACCATACTTGAACTCTTACAAACAAGAAAAGAATAGCCTAAAACTTGGCGCCAACCTTCAGACAGCTTGGGTTCTTTATGTAAATTTTACTCCCATATAATTTAGGTATCACCATGAGTGAATCATATACGCTCCCTATAAGTTACCAACGCCTAATTGAACTAATGTATCCAAATATTTCTTCCAAGTCTGGCACGCCGAGGGAGGGGTGGAGGGGAAGTATGACTAAAGAGTCGCCGTCTTGCGGCGAAGAATAATTTCGTCCGCTTAAAGATTTATGGTTAGAAGAGGCGCGGATTTGTCAGATCCTCGTTTTTAATAATATTTCCCAACCAAAGTTGTAGGCGCACGCAGCCTATTAAACGTATCGTTTATTTTAAGTCATGGCTTTGGTTTCTATTTTGCGCAGAAAAAGTGTTTAAAATAATCTTCTCCGTTACTGGGCTTCCCGAGGGACTCCCACCTTCGCCTATCCGCGATCCTCGTTCACGATAAAACTACGAACGGGCGATGATTTCAATCACCGCAGAGCGGCGGAGAGAAATTTCCGCAAACCTTATTTAGTATTCAACGTCGATTTTAACAAATCTGAAGATATTAAGGTCAAACTTACTTTAAATAAAATTTAGTTTATCATCTATGGCGAGAGATTTAGTCAGTTATTATAAATGTACCGGTAAACAGTTTGAAATTCCAACCTCCCTCTTAGGAAGAGAGGAAAAACCTAAGCTCCGCCCAGGCTCGAAAACTATGTACTGAAAAATACGTTTTATTGGCTAGTAGCAGAAGTTAATAATTATATCAAGAAGTGTACTACTTAGAATTTTGGTGCGCCATGTAATTTACGTTGCTTTCCCCTCCTCACGCGGATATAAAAAATTTGGTAACGCGCCTGTAAGGCCCCACGTGACTTGGCTGACCGCTTTACAAGGTACATAGAGAGACTGTGGCGCGGAGCCAAAAAGCATAGTTCCTCTAAAACCAAATTTCCCAGGTTCTGAAGGCAGATGATTTGTCTGCTCTTGTATATTGTTGGTAGCCCCTAGCCCTAGGTATGTTATGTTTCTTACGTCGCTGATTATTTTGGCCAAGATATTTAGTAAGTAATAATAATAATGAATGGTTTTAGAGAGATTATGGAGGATGTCAAATCAAAACTAGGCATAGGCATCATATTTTCGATAAATTAAGTAGATTATTTTTGCAAAAATAAAATCCGTAGATGAATCATTAGTGTCAATTATATTTTTAATAATTACCGCATTTGTTTGAGTCGATGCGTTAAACATAAAATCACAGTTGTCACGCTGAATTTGTTTTGTTACTGAAAGTTTTAAATAAAGATCACAATGTATATTGTTGTTTTGGCAGAGACAGAAGGTGAGCCGCATTTTAAATTTGAGCTCGGTTTATTTAAGTAACTGTTAATGGATCAAGTTGCGAGCGATATAGACTAAGACGCCATGAAAAAAACCCGGCAGCGGCATGACCGTGTTTCGGCTGCGGCTCGCCGAGTTTTTTCCATACCGGCGGCCGCGCCTCGCCGAGATTTTTTCATACCGGCGCCAAAAATATTGTTGAACGGAGCGCCGGGGCGTAATGAGCGGCGTCGGAGTCTAGAGCGATAGTTTACTATCCAAGTTTCCACCAACTGAACTAACCAAGGCTTAGGCCAAATCGAGCTTAAAGACTTTGGACTAACAAATACGTGATACTAAATTGAATTTAAAACTTATAATGTGAAACTGAGAAAGGTTAAAATGCAATTTGCGACTAAAATTCGATTATTTATGTAGGATTACAAAAATATAATTTTTTATATCCGGTAATCGTAAAACCTTCAGTCTCGGGCGACGTGCGGGCGCCATTTTACTTGTTTACAATCGCAACTGTGAGACTGTGACGCGCGACTATGACGGGCGCCCCACGTGATCTTAAAGAACTATTTTCAACATTTACTCTCTCTCATTGGTCAATGCAAAAATTGCTTTCGTCTGCTCAAGAAATTACATGGAATACATGGTGAAAGTTGAAAATTCAATGAAGTAGTACACTTCTTGATATAATTATTAACTTCTGCTAGTAGCAACTTCCGAAGCTTTACCGGATATACGTCAGCAACGAAAGTAGTTTAACCTCTCGTCCGCTATGGCTCGCATATACCTGACAGAGGGGGGACAGGAAAAAAATGGTGTTTTAACAAATTGTATTACCTTGGTAACTTATAGGGAGCGTACATGATTCACTCATGGTATCACTTAATGTTTAAGGCCAATTGTAAAGGCTCAAAGACCCTTCTAGGTTCCTCTTTTAATCATGGGTGGTACAACCATGGGCTTGAAATTCTGTTTCATTATAAAAAAATTAGTATAGTAATAAATAACTATAGTAATCCCTCCAGCTCTTGTAATCTGGCTACATCCCTGCCCCTGAAAAAACCCTGAAAATAGAGGAAAAATTCGCAGAATTTTTTTTTTTTTTTTTTTTTCGTTTTGTTTCGTAAGGGTTGGAACTGGTATAGAATGAGTCTCCAAAAAATCTATTGTGATTATAGACTTTTTGCCATGCCTTATGAAGGGGGTTACCATTTGCTCATTCCCCCTAGTTGCGCCCCCTATCCGCCATTTTTGGCACCAAGAAATGAGTAGACATTAGTACAGCCACTTTGGCAGAAAGATCCTACGCTGTTGATATTTCATACTGGTCTGTCGCCCGACTCCCTCACTCCCCTGGAAGCCTGTAGTTTCCCAACTCAAACTATATAGTTGCCGAAAGTCTATCTATAGTACAGGGCTCCCACCAGGTCCGTAAATACCTAAAACCTAAGTCCCTAAACCACCATAATATCGTGATTTTGGTTTCTAAACCACCATATTTCTAGTAAATTGTGTTAAAAGTACCGTCGTCCTATAATATTGAACCCAAATTGTATGCTAAGTCGAAAAACTGACAGCGAGAAAAACTGACTAAGTCAGTGTGATATAATATCACAAAAAAAATGTTATAAAATTAAAGTTAGATTTGTGATAAAATGCTTTTACAAAAAAAACCTACTTTAAAAGTCATTTTGTGAAAATTAAGATTTCATTTCTTCTTAAATTGGTTCCTATTTGCTCCCTATTTTAAAAATTTTGGTTCCTATTTCACCCTAATTTTTTTTTTTTTTTTTTTTTTTTTTTTTTTTTTTTTTTAAGATTTTGGTGGGAACCCTGATAGCAGTTTTAACCTTACCAATATGAATAGTACCTACTGTGTCGAAAAACCATTCCCGAGTGCAGGGTTACCAAAGAATCTTTCTTTTAAGACAGTGACCTTCTATTCAAGGCGCCACAAAAAGTCTATACATTGGAAGGCGAGTAATTTCCCTCCCCTACTTTAGTTCCAATGTTAACTGCTAGAGAGGGCTATTTCAAATTCGGGATTTCTGTCTTGTTGAGTTTTTAGATTTTCCTCTACTCATGCTCTGACGACTCAACTTCCAGAATAGTGTTCGTACAGGGACCCCGAAAGTCGGGGATCCCCGAATTTTGTCCCGGCCCTGAATGGTGAAAACTTAGTCGTGGTTTTCCATTTTTCGGAGTTATGTTTTCGTAGTAAAATATTTAATTTTCGTGCCTACGCACATCGCTAAAATCCTAAAATCAGTTTCTTCTCTCCATTTGTCGTGGGCGGCAAGCCGGCAACAGAATGAGCCGAGCTCGAACAGTGAAACGAGACGTCAGAATAGCGCGTAGTTCACGACCTTGGCCTACTAGAGGTCAAGTCTAAAAATCTGAGAAATTCTAGGCGCGAAAATTTTGAAGAATCGTCTGCAACAGTTGCACTCTTCCCCTCGAAGAAAAGTTCGATACCGTAGGGGAGAACTTCAAAAAACGATTAGTCACACTCAACGGTAAAATTCGATATTCGCAAACATTAAGGACTTAAGATCACCACAGTATTTCTTGACGAAGTATTTTGCACTGAATTCAACGGAAAGGTCCTTAAGACTTTTTCGAAGGGTTGTCGATGTCAAACATGTTCTGAGTCTTCTTTTGACACTTTAACGTTGAGATTTCGGTGATACTGTCAATCCTCTTATTTAAGTCAGAAAGTTCGTTTCCCAAATTGGGAATGTACAAATATCAAATTCACCGGATATCGATACTTGTCACAATATTAATTAATCCAAATAATTTAAAGTTAACACGAGTTCCAAACTGACTATCATCCAGTCTCTGAGCATCCTGGTTGGCTCGCCATTTTTTCGCGGGGTTAGACCCACAACGACCGGGCGGCTCCCAGACCACCTATATTACCTATAATTACCTATAATTCTGAAGTGATCCTGTGAAAACCTATAATTTCACTTTTTAACCTATACCTATTTTTCGGTAATTTGTTCAATTTCGCTAATAAATTTCGAAATGAATGATCCATATAACTATAAAAATTATACTTTTGCTTGAAAAAGTGCAAATGTTTGCAAAAATCAAAGCTGTGGCAGAAACGTTTCCTCTCCCACTGGAAATTATTACTCTTATTTTATTAGAGGAGGGGGCATGAGTAGCTAGTAGTGCCAAAGAAAGGCAGAGGGACATGTCTAGAGGCTAACCTATGTAAAAAGTCCTATGAATGGATATTTTTGGACCTATAAATAACCTATATTTTTGGCTTTTAAAACCTATAATACCTTTTTTTTGGGCTATGCTCTGGGAGCCCTGCGACCCCGACCTCGAATTTATTTTGACCCCTTACGAACACTATTCCACAACCAAATACCAATGGAATAATGCCCTGTTGTAAACTTCAAGGATGGTTTACTTGTGCTAGTTTTCATTAAAAGGAAATTCCAACCCTCTTTCCCAGGTTACCTTGATCTGTTCCAAAACTGCTAGCTTTTATCTCTGCTTTATTTTGTGCTCGTAAGTGGCTGGCAACACTGGGGAATGGGATTTACCCCATTTATTGAAAACTATGTATTATAATCAAGATCATGTCGTTTTTCAGTCTTTGTTAATGATAAAAAATTAAATGCAAAGGCGTGAAAAGATAGGAATTTTATTTACAATTACAATAATTAGTACATCATAAGGGATGTTTTTCAAATAACTTAGGGGTGTAACTGGAGAAAAATGAAATGACTTTGTTATTCTTTCTAATTTATCTAATTTGCTTTTCCCCTGGTTTATTCTTTTTTCCTTTGGGAAGAATCCTTTAGGGATTTTTTTTTATTATTATAATAAATTACCCTTGCGTTAGAAATAAGTTAAAGTGTTAGTAAAGTTATTTCCACACTTGGCTAATTATTGTTTTTGTTAGAAAACGCTAAAATAATGTGTCTAAAATTCTATACAAATCTGACGATACTATCACATAGGGAACTTTTGTTTACACATGGCAAAGATATCTGACGTCAGTGGGGGACGATTAAGTTATTGACTCTAAAAATGCAGAGCACCCCCTGGAATGCCGGATAGAATTAGCGAACCCCTTCAAGAAAAATCTGTGAGTGACATAGCATTGACACCTTTTTAGCTACACCAAAAGTAAAGCTATTACATTCGATGGTTTGCCGCCGCCGTCGCCGCCCCCATTGGAAATGAAGAAAATAAAGTAGTCGCGTAAAAGCTTGAAAAACTAAAGAACCACTTAATTAACTTTCCGAGTGAACTTTTAGTTCATGGAGAGGTTCGTCTTGATCGTGTAAATGTCCGTCGTTCGAGGTGTTCGCTACTATGTCATCGGATGATCGGAAGAAAACGTCATCATCCTCGGTGCTTGAATTTCAAATTAGCTTTACCTTGCTATATAAGTAAACCCACTATGGCTCATTGCACAGCAGCTACCGTAACTCGTTTGTTATTTAGTACTCTTCCACGAACGCCTTATATAGTATCTTTTGGATTCGAGTCTATTTTAGCCTTCTGAGGTTCTAACTTTTAATGAATTGAAACGTTATATTCATTTAAATTAAAATTAAATGATACAACTTAATATAAAAACCGATGTCGCTGAAAATTAAATTTAATATGAAAAATATTTTCGAAGATATTCACTGTTTTCTTATAGATTGATTACATAAAAGGCGCGTTTTCACTGATGTCCAAGTTAAAAATAAATATTAGATATAAAGGCGCGTTGACACGAGTATCCAAGATAAAATAGAAATAAATATTAGATATAAAGGTGGGTTCACACGGGTATCCAAAGTTAGAATAAAGATTAGATGTAACGGCGCGTTTCCAAGATGCAATGGTTTAATAAAGATTAGAAAGAAAGACGCGTTCACACGGATTTATAAGTTAGAAATAAATAAAGATAAGATATAGTGGCGCGTTCACAAGTAGCTAAGTTGAAATAATAAAGATTAGATATAAAGACACGATCACACGGATATTCAAGATATGAAAAGTGGAAAAATGAAGTGTCATTGGTGTAGCTATTTCTATGGGCTTGACCACATTGTTCTCTCTCTCTCTCTTGGTCGAACCAAAGGTGTTAAATTCGCGTTTTTGGTGCATAGTGACATGGTGTCGTGACATCCCGCACGCATCTGTGTAAGGTCAAATTACAGAAGCCTAAATTCTAGCCCCATCTTTGTAATTTCGGATTTTCTTGGACAAAAGAAGAAGAGATAGGAATTCGCCAGTCAGTTAAAGTGCTTGGACATTTGGGGGAAAATAAAAACAAAGGGAAGCACATTTTTAGAGGCAATGAACCGACACGTGTCTCCGCTTAGCGACGGTAGATGTAATACTAAGTAGTAGGAAAAAAAATCAATTTTAAAACTCCTACACTGAAACATCAGAACGACCGTACGGAATCAAATTTGCATGGCGTCAGTTTTTTTTCACATAGCTTTTTTTTTAATCAATGTTTGAACTTAATTTTAATATATTTAGACGTGGAATTTTGTTGAAAAGTAAATTTAATCTGAAAGAGGGGGCTATAAGATATACAAAAAATAGTTTAAGCGAAATTCATGAGATAAGCCGAATCCCTTTACTAACACTTCAAATAACGTTGAATCTCCTTTCCCTCCTAGGACGAGATGATTAATTTCTTTCCGAGTAAATTTTGTTAGAGGTTTAAATTCTTACTTTTAATTTCTTAATTAAAATATCTCTCTCAGAAATCAGTTATCAAACTCTTTATCTCATGATACAATCTCTTTTTATGTAAGGAAAGGGGATGGAGCTTTGCAACGGAAAGTTCCACAATTTCACCATCTATCTAGTGAAGATAATTTTCCAGCAAGATCCCGGTGCATCCGTATTAATACATTATCATTAAACACTGTATGACCAAAGCTTACAATTAATCAATTACTGTGAATAAGTATTCTTTATCCGAATATTGATGAATCATTGACCCCATTTCCTAGATAATTCACGATCTTTGGTGACCTTCAATAATTCCGTAATTCCGTCATTTAAACTATCTGTCGAAGATTCAAGAAAGAAATAGCATTATACGCCCATTTAAATCATACACACACATGATGCTGCCCTTATTTCGTTTGTCGCCATTTTTAAACTGCTTAAAAACGTAATCGTTGAGCACGCCGCTATAGTTTGAGTCCCTTTAAAACTCTTAATATATCAAAAATGTTCATTGGCTTAACTATTCTTCTATATTTTTAGAGTATATTTAACTCCAGAACTGGCAAATATCCTGAATACACTGTGAAATTCTACGTGAAAGTTATGAAACTTTACGAAAATTATAAAATTCTCCGAGAAAATCCCAAAATAAGTGATAAAAGAAAGGTAAGCCTTGTTAAGCCTGGTTTTCACTAGCCGATATTTCACGGAATCGGTAAAAACATCCGTAGATCTTGACGCAAAATTCCGCTAGGCAAACCGTTTTCACTTTGTGCGTAAAATAGCTCCTGCCTTCCGCTAGTGGCGCTAGAGAGAAATTCGGCTGCAAAAAGTCCAAGGTCGTGGCCTCTATCGGCGAGTCTAGCCTCAATAATCAAAATGGTGAACAACGAAGTGTCGTTTGAGGATTTTCTTCGGCTTATTTTAAGGCTGCTTTTCCGTTGAAAGTTACCGATTTTAAAACATTAGATGGCGCTCTACATCGAACAGGGGGACCCCCTTTTTTGTTGGGATATCGAGAATAAAACACATGACGGTCGGAACGCACGCCACACAAATGGGTCTTATCTATTGTAAAGAAAGGGTCAGAGTTCCCCTTTCTAAGGTTGAGAAAAATATTTTCTCAGTTTTTTAAACAACTTCTACCTCTGGCGGTTTTCATTCGGAACTAGGACTCTGGGTTAACTCAATGGAGAAATTAGAAGGGTGTATTTCATCCTAAGTTTATTTAAAATTAATCAAGCGTAATTTTCTCTTAATATCTCATTAAAAAGTGTGATTTCGATCTATGATTTGAGATTATTTTTACGATGATACGGTATTTAGAAATCAAATTACAGGCCGATAGCTTAAACTTAAATTTTTCACAAAAGTTAAATTTTGACTTTAAACCTAAATATCTTTTAAAATAAGAAAGTTAAAAGAATCAAAAAGTACTCAAATCATGCGTACAAATGTTTTGAACAAAATTCCACATTTCGTGGCCTAATCGGTTTGCTAGTTCTACAAAACGGTAGGATGAAAAGGAGTCATATAAGGCCAAATCTTTATCGACTTTGGATAATTATAACTAATAATCCCGATATGTCATAAGAAAAATCTAGCACCAATACATTAAGCAGACATTTTTCTATAATATTTGAAAGCCTGGTATTTCTAACTGTAATAAACTGTATAAAAAGTTGATATAACCAAAGCACAAAAATGTAGTTTTAAGGGAAGAAGAGCCTTAATTGAATTAATACGGTAATGATTTTTGCATTACGGCGAAAATAACTTCGAATATAAAAGTCTATGAATCGTGACTTCTTCTACAAACGTCTCTAGATTCAATAGTTTCGCCATTAATTTCAATTAAATAAATAAAACCAAAACTTTGGCTAAAAACGCAACACAAGGCGACAAGAAACCCCCTTGGAACCACTAGGATCACGCGAGATGCCTACGACGTCACGACCTCACGCTTCCTATTGGTCAATGCTTTCCTTTTCCGCTAAAAAATACGGAAAAATAGAAACTCGATTCCGTGCAAGGTGGCTGAAAAACGCAAGAATTTGCGGAAAGTTACCTCTGAAAAACGCGGCGTTGGCCCAATTCCGTCGCGTTTCTGCCTAATGAAAACCAGCTTTTAGTAATGAAATTATAAAGGGTAAAATTTCAAATTTTAACATTTCAGATGGTTATGATTTTGAAATACGCATTGGAATCGCAAGTACCTCCTCCCATGCCCGTAACTCGCTTTATAATAGGAGTACCTCTTTACGCGAGACTACAGGTTGAAGGGAAAGGAAATATGGTGTCAACCCCTAAAAGACGAACACAAAAATTAAACGAATATGGCGAAAAAATACCCCCAAAAAGGCGAACAAAAATCAAGACTGAAACGGATGAAAACGTGTTGAAAGACAGAAAAGATGAGGTTGAACTTAAAACCGGAGGTAACTGCCATTGGTCCGATTCTACCGATATAATTATTCCCAGCGCTTTAAGCAACAAAAACAATCCTATGTTAAATAAAAGAGATACTCCGCAAAAATCATCCTTAGTTGGTCGTTCAGTGACAAATTCCAGTAATTGTCGAAAAGCCATTAAATTTAACGAACCTATTTTGAGTGTCGGAACTTTACCATCATCCCTTCCACCGCCTCGCGATTCTTCCATTGGCGACGCGCAATCTTTAATGCACGCCGCGTCTTGTTTGGTAAACGATTTGCCTTTGTTACTGAATGAAAATGAACTTGACATTAACCCGAATACAAACATAGAACTCCATTCCGTTCCTAACTTGGATATACATACTGGAGCTAGTATCGAACTTCAAACAGAGCAAAATCTTTTAACGCCTTTGCACAATCCTAATTTCAACTTGCAAATAAGTCCAAATTTTCATTTAGACACTAGTCCCGCGGTAAGTATAACTTCAAGTCCAGCGACCCCCGTCGCTACCAATAAAAAGGATAGAAAAAAACAAAAGAAGGCCAGATTGAAGGAAAAAACTGAAATAGAAAATAAATCTCGTAAAGCGGCGCCACCGGTTAAAGTGACAGACGCGGCGGCTCTAGTTTTAAATCAGGAACAAAGTACGAGTAGAAATAATATTTCTACAACTCCGATCTGTTCCTTAAATAGCGAGATTGAAGGAAATGACAGTAGAAACGTCTCCAGACTTAGGAAAAAACCTACTGTTAAGGTCATGCACACATTAGAAGAGATTGTTAAGGCCCAAGAACAGTTACGATCGAAGTTAAAATCTATTCATGATATGAGTTTTAGATGCGACAATGTGGAATTACTCGAAGAAATAGTCACCAATTTAAAAGGGCTTAGTGATACACTTAAATCGAGTTTACCGCCTGCCAAACCAAGAAGGAGAAAATAATTTTGATATTCTAATAAATGTTTCGCTAATTTTTAATTGTATTATTATTTTTTTTCTTTAATAAATACTTTTTAAAGGGAGAAAGCAATATAACAAGTGATTTTTGTTATCCATTCCTTATCGTTTAAGTATGCCTAATCCGCTATTAGCTACTATTGTACCAGAAATAAATTTAAAACTGAAATGGAAATGTGAATTTGGAATTTATTTCCATTGATTTGTCATTGATAAGGCGAGATTTCTGAGAGACTTCCAAAAACATCTGAGCGGGGAATACCTATTCTTCGAATGTCCATTTTGTTCGAACATTTTCGAATACTCATTACTTTGAATTACATGCTATGGGCCAGTACTCTCATGTTAAAACGCCATAGGAAATTAGGAGTAGCCGGTACTCTCATGCCATAGAAAAGATTTCTGAGAGACGTCCAAAAACATCTGAGCTGGGAATACCAATTCTTCGAATGTCCATTTTGTTCGAACATTTTCGAATACTCATTACTTCGAATTGCACGCTATGGGCCGGTACTCTCATGTTAAAACGCCATAGGAAATTAGGAGTAGCCGGTATTCTCATGCCATAGGAAAAGCCGTAACTTTTATTGAATAGATCATTCCCACATAGCGAGCTCGTATCTTCGAATGTTCATTCCTTCGAATTGCATGGTAAAGTGCCATAGCATCCTCTATGGTTCGGGCGGAGAAACGTACAAGGAACCGGACTCTCGGACCCTTGAGTTCCGAACATCGTCATCGCGATCAAAGAAATTATTTTTCCTCCCTTTATATGTTATATTAAAAATGTCTTTGTGAACAAAGACCCAGGAGGACGTGTTATGATTTTGTATTGCTGAAGTGACAGATATTAAATTTAAATTTTCTTTTAAAACATAAAATTTAAATGTAAACACAATTTTAACCATCAGACAGGATTTCGAGTTTCTAATCTCAAAACAACTTATTTTATTCACTTGGAAATATTAAAAAAAAAAAAAAAAAAAAAAAAAAAAAAAAAAATAACCCTATTTTCTCCCATTCACCCTTAACATTTTTGGCTTAAATATTTTTCAGGAAAAACGTATATTGAACTGTTATTTTTTAGTCTAACGCGACTCCTCCACTTGTTTTCTTAATTTAGCACTAATTGACACGACTCGTTGTTCAACAAATCGTTATAAATACTCGCCGGATTATAGTAATAGGGATTCTAATACTATTTCAAATTATCGAAAAAAAAAAAAAAAAAAAAAAAAAAAATTGGTGATTCCCTTAAGAGACCACTAATTAGCAGTGAAATTCTTAAATACTTAAGGGTTGGTTTTAGTCATTCGCAACCTTGATTAAGACCAAATACGTGAATTTTTCTAGAGAATTTTTCTGCTGATCTTTTCTAGTGAATTTTTCTGCTGATTTTTTTCTAGTGTATTTTTCTGCTGATCTATTCTAGTGAATTTTTCTGCTGATCTTTTCTAGTGAATTTTTCTGCTGATCCTGTCTAGTGAATTTTTCTGCTGATCTTGTCTAGTGAATTTTTCTGCTGATCTTGTCTAGTGAAGTTTGATCCACTAAAAAGGGGAGTAATAAGGAGGCTGAAGCCCAAACCCCCGGGCCCACTGGTTTAGCTTCTTTATTAAAGAAATGTTCCTCTGCTGTCTATCCTTAGGCACGTATAATTAATCCATGGAAGAGTCGAGGAAGGAAAAAAAAACAACGTCGAGTTTTCTAGGGAATTTTTTTAGTTTTCCAAGAATATTTATATTTTATTTTTCTAGTGAATTTTTCCATGGAAATTTTCCAGTGAATTTTTGTAGTGAACTTTCCAGTGAATTTTTCTAGTGAATATTTCTGCTGATCTTTTCTAGTGAATTTTTCTGCTGATCTTTTCTAGTGAATTTTTCTGCTGATCTTTTCTAGTGAATTTTTCTGCTGATCTTTTCTAGTGAATTTTTCTGCTGATCTTTTGTAGTGAATTTTTCAAGAGAATTTTTTAGTAGATATTTCTAGTGAATTTTTTGTATCGAACTTTTCTAATAAATTTTTCATGGAGCTTTTCTATTGAATATCTCCAGAGAATTTTTCAATATATTTTTTCTAGGGAATATTTCTAGAGAATTTCTCCATTGAATTTTTCTATGGAATTTTTTAGAAAATTTATCATGGGAATTTTTATAGAGTTTTTCAAGTGAATTACTTTTGGGAAGTTTTTCTAGGGAATTTTTGTATTGAATTTTTCTAGTGAATCTTTCCAGTGAAGTTTTCTAGTGAGTTATTTTTGGGGAGTTTTTCAATGTTATTTAAAAGTGGATTTTTTAGTAAATTTTAGTAGTGAATTTTTCTAGTGAAATTTTCTAGTGAATTACTTTGAGAATTTTTTCAGGGAAAATTTTGTAGTAAATTTTTCTTTTAAATTTTTTCAAGTGAATTTTTCTAGTGAATTTTCATAAAGAATTTTTTAAGTGAATTATTTTTGGGAAACTTTCTAGGGAATTTTTGTAGTGAATTTTTTTAGTTAATTTTTCTTATGAATTTTTCTAGTTCATTTTTGTAATGAAGTAGTCTAGATAATTTTTCTTATGAATTTTTCTAGTTCATTTTTGTAATGAATTAGTCTAGATAATTTGTCTAGTTAATTTTTCTAATGAATATTAATATTTTCAAGGAATTTTTCTAGTGAATTATATATTTTGGGGAGCTTTTCTAGAGAAATTTTGCTAGTGAACTTTTCTAGTGAATTATTTTTGGATAGTTTTCTAAGGAATTTTGTTACAGAATTGTTTTTAGAGAATTTTGATAGGGAATTGCTTTTAGGGAATCTTGCTAGGGGATTGTTTTTAGAGAATTTTTCTAGGGAAAATTCTATGTGAATTTTTCTACTGCATTTTGTAATGTGAATGTTTCCTTTGAATTTGTCAATGGAATTTATCTGGAGAATTTTTCCAGTGAGTGTTTGGAGTGTGTTATTTTTGGGGAGTTTTTCAATGTAATTTTTTTAATAAATTTTTCAATGTAATTTTTTTAATAAATTTTTCAATGTAATTTTTTTAATAAATTTTTCAATGTAATTTTTTTAATAAATTTTTCTAGTTAATTTTTCTAATGAATTTTTCTCGTTAATTTTTCCAATAAATGTTTGTAGTGAATTATTTTTGGGGAGTTTTTCAAGGATTTTTTTGTATTGAATTTTTCTAGTGAATTTTTCAAGTGAATTTTTCTAGTGAATTTTTCTAGTGAATTTTTCGAGTGAATTGTTTCAGTGAATTTTTCGAGTGAATTGTTTCAGTGAATTTTTCTAGTGAATTTTTTTAGTGGATTTACCTATTGAGTTTTTTGTATCAAACCTTTCTCATAAATTTTTCATAGAATTTTTTTAATGAATATTTCTATAGAAGTTTTCCACAGAATTTTTCTATTGTATATTTCCAGAGAATTTTTCCATTGAATTTTTGTAGGGAATTTGTGTAGAAAATTTAACTTGAATTATTTTTTATCTTGGGAATTTTTGTAGTGAATTTTTCTGCTGATCTTTTCTTGTGAATTTTTCTGCTGATCTTTTCTAGTGAATCTTTCCAGTGAATTTTTGTAGTGAGTTATTTTTGGGGATGTTTTTCTAGAAAGTTATTGAATCTTTGTAGGGAATTTTTCTAGGGAATTTGTGTAGAAAATTTATCTTGAGAATTTTTCAAGTGAATTATTTTTTATCTTGGGAATTTTTCTAGTGAGTTTTTCTGCTGATCTCTTCCTGTGAAGTTTTCTGCTCATCTTTTCTAGTGAATGTTTCTGCTGATCTTTTCTAGTGAATTTTTCTGATCTTTTCTAGTGAATTTTTCTGATCTTTTCTAGTGAATTTTTCTGATCTTTTCTAGTGAATTTTTCTGATCTTTTCTAGTGAATTTTTCTGATCTTTTCTAGTGAATTTTTCTGATCTTTTCTAGTGAATTTTTCTGATCTTTTCTAGTGAATTTTTCTGATCTTTTCTAGTGAATTTTTCTGATCTTTTCTAGTGAATTTTTCTGATCTTTTCTAGTGAATTTTTCTGATCTTTTGTAGTGAATTTTGTTTAGTGAATTGTGTAGAAATTTTATCTTGAGAATTTTTCAAGTAAATTATTATTTATCTTGTGAATTTTTGTAGTGAATTTTTCAAGTGAATTTTTCTAGTGAATCTTTCCAGTGACTTTTCTAGTGAATCTTTCCAGTGACTTTTCTAGTGAATCTTTCCAGTGACTTTTTGTAGTGAGTTATTTTTGGGGATGTTTTTCTGTGGTATTTTTCTAGAGAATGTTTGTAGCGAATTTTTCATTTCACATGAAAAATTCCCGTGATAAATTTTCTACAATAATTCTCTAGAAATATTCCCGTGATAAATTTTCTACAATAATTCTCTAGAAATATTCCCTAGAAAAATTCTATGGAAAAATTCTCTAGAAATACTCCCTAGAAAAATTCTCAAGAAATACTCCCTAGAAAAATTCTCAAGAAATACTCCCTAGAGAAATTCTCAAGAAATACTCCCTAGAGAAATTCTCAAGAAATACTCCCTAGAGAAATTCTCAAGAAATACTCCCTAGAGAAATTCTCAAGAAATACTCCCTAGAGAAATTCTCAAGAAATACTCCCTAGAGAAATTCTCAAGAAATACTCCCTAAAGAAATTCTCAAGAAATACTCCCTAGAGAAATTCTCAAGAAATACTCCCTAGAGAAATTCTCAAGAAATACTCCCTAAAGAAATTCTCAAGAAATACTCCCTAGAGAAATTCTCAAGAAATACTCCCTAGAGAAATTCTCAAGAAATACTCCCTAGAGAAATTCTCAAGAAATACTCCCTAGAGAAATTCTCAAGAAATACTCCCTAGAGAAATTCTCAAGAAATACTCCCTAGAGAAATTCTCAAGAAATACTTCCTAGAGAAATTCTCAAGAAATACTCCCTAGAGAAATTCTCAAGAAATACTCCCTAGAGAAATTCTCAAGAAATACTCCTTAGAGAAATTCTCAAGAAATACTCCATAGAGAAATTCTCAAGAAATACTCCCTAGAGAAATTCTCAAGAAATACTCCCTAGAAAAATTCTATGAAACATTTATTAGAAAAGTTCTATACAAAAAACAATTTGGAGAAAATGTCCGTCGTAGCTAAATTAACACAGGATCCCCAATGCGGCTGAACTGCCATTTTTATAAGCTTGTGATACTGGAGGTTTTGTGGCAAGGGCGGGCATCGAAGGGTTATTAATTACTCACCATGATTTAGATTAAATGAAAAAGGTCTTAAATGTACGTTGATTGACTTGTCCTTTTCCAAAACTTTAGCGTTGTTTTTTGGTTCTCTTTTAACCTTGTTTTCTAGTCACTTTTAGAATATTTTAAGATTATAAAAGTGAGTACGCATATGGTTTGAATTACAATAGATCATTTTCCCCCTTCCAAGGGTCGCACTCGAATAATGGAATTGGTGTAAAAAATATTTTTTTTGGAGAATAAATATATTTTCATTGGGACGATTAATTCACACAAAAAACTTTGTAGTTTGGTATATAATCCATATTATGTGAAAACAAAAAGCGAGCGGGAAAATTGTCAACGTTTTTATCTAATCAATACTCGAAAAGGGGACGTGACTTAAATATCGCCCTCTAGAGCCAGAAACTCTGTCGGCGTTTATGAGGCACTGGATTCGCGTGCGATATTAAAAGTATCGGGGCTCGTTTCATTCAGGTGACGCGCTTCGATGAGAGGGAGGTGTCGCTGCGGGTGTAGTGAGTGAGAAACCGTTTTATAATTTGATGAGCCAAATTTGAAGCGATGATGAATGCAGACTCGTGAAAAATGAATTACGCAATTATTCAGTTTAAAGAAAATATTTATAGTTATTTATAGTTTATTTATTTTTATAGTTTGTAATTTATGAAGTCGAATTACTTATACACGTGCGTACAATTTTCCCGGTTTCTTTGGAGTTGGCAATCATTGACGGATAAAGAATGTGAGGTGAAGCAATTATTTCACAAACTCGATCGAACGACTAATTGCGTGATGTTTTAACTTCCCAATAAGGTATGTTTTCGTTCTAATATAAATATTTGTCGATATCATTCAGTAAGGAAATTGGGCGCTTAATATATCGGTATCTGACAGATTCGCAATGCTGGTAAATGTCTTAAGTATTTAAGTCTGAAATTGAATTGGACTCATCATACTTTACAACAAGTGATATTGTTTTGAATTGTACACAAAAGTGATCACGCTTGATATCGTTGTACACCCGAGGTTGAAAGTTCAGATTAAAATTTAACATTGAAAAAACCGGATGTTACTGGTATAAGGAGCTATAATCCCAGTAAAGATATTGCGAATCAATCCGTTCTATCTCTTACTTTAACAATATTGACGTCATGTCGCCAAGCTTATCATCTAAATTATGGGACCATATAGTGCAAATACTTTGTACATCGGAGGTATGGAGTGTGTACAATCTAATTTAACAGGCCCGCAAAGAGTTGTCATATGATTGTCTAGCAATAACTGGATTTACGGACTTGGAAGACGCGTTTCGCCTAATGACAATAGGGTCTTTTTACTCTATGATACGATCGAGGAGTAGCTTTCAAAATATACTCACTATAATTAAGGAAGTCAAAAAAGGCAAATTTTGTAAAATGCCAAAACACCAGGCATTGATGCTAGACACAGCGTTTTAGCTTGTAATAAATTATCGCATAGCGCGCTAAAGTAGATATTTTTGAAACCCTTCCTCTTGTCCCAACCTTAATTAATGGACTCTGATTCAAGATTTTATTTGAGACCCGTAAAAATACAACCCCATTTCTATCGAGGCGGCTCACAAGATGGGAGCACAGTCAAAAAAAAATAAAATAATAATAAAATTAAATTTAAAAATTCAAAAGTTCAAAAAACATCAAAATTGCTCATATCGCTGTCAATATCACATATACAAATTACTTAGCACATCTTTACAACCTTAAATTGTAGAATCACAATAGGAACCTTGACAGTGTAATACAGTAAGGGATATAATAATATAGGATAATATAATATATAATATGTGTAATATATATAATATAATATGTATAATATATATAATATAATATGTATAATATATATAATATAATATGTATAATATATATATATATATAATGTATATATTATGTATATATTATGTATATATTATATATGTATTACGTATATATTATGTATACATTATGTATATATTATGTATATATTATATATGTATTACGTATATATTATGTATACATTATGTATACATTATGTATACATTATGTATACATTATGTATACATTATGTATACATTATGTATACATTATGTATACATTATGTATACATTATGCATACATTATGCATACATTATGCATACATTATGCATACATTATGCATACATTATGCATACATTATGCATACATTATGCATACATTATGCATACATTATGCATACATTATGCATACATTATGCATACATTATGTATACATTATGTATAAATTATGTATAAATTATGTATATATTATGTATATATTATGTATATATTATGTATATATTATGTATATATTATGTATATATTTTATATATATGTATATATTTTATATATATTATGTATATATTTTATATATATTATGTATATATTTTATATATATTATGTATATATTTTATATATATTTTATATATATTATGAATATATTTTATATATATGTATATATTTTATATATATTATGAATATATTTTATATATATGTATAT
This sequence comes from Odiellus spinosus, assembly GCA_963920705.1. Classification (NCBI taxonomy): domain Eukaryota; kingdom Metazoa; phylum Arthropoda; class Arachnida; order Opiliones; family Phalangiidae; genus Odiellus; species Odiellus spinosus. The sequence continues at coordinate 4,672,516 of OY987230.1, forward strand.
ATTTTATATATATTATGAATATATTTTATATATATGTATATATTTTATATATATTATGTATATATTTTATATATATTATGTATATATTTTATATATATTATGAATATATTTTATATATATTATGTATATATTTTATATATATTATGAATATATTTTATATATATTATGAATATATTTTATATATATGTATATATTTTATATATATTATGAATATATTTTATATATATGTATATATTTTATATATATTATGTATATATTTTATATATATTATGTATATATTTTATATATATTATGTAAATATTGTTTATATTATGTTTATATTATGTTTATATTATGTATATATTATGTTTATATTATGTATATATTATGTATGTATTATATATATTATGTATATATTATGTATATATTAAATATATATATATGTTATATATAATATATATATTATATATATATATATTATATATATATTTTATGTTATATAAATTATATATATAATATTTATATATAATTTATTATATATTTATATTTATATATATATAAAAATATGTATATATATATATAATATACATATATTACATATATATATGTAAATATATATATATATAAAAATATGTATAATATATATATATATATATATATAATATACATATATTACATATATATATGTAAATATATATATAATATATATAATATATATATATATTGCATATATATATATATATGTTTATATTTTGATGATAAACGTTGAGCCTCTTATCTCGTTCGGTTGGCTTATGCAATTGTTCATAATTTTGAAAACAAGTTGGGAAAATGCATAACTGATTTACTCAATTTATGTAATTTGAAGGTTACTTTTGGGAGGCCAGAATTCTGAAACGACGGGATTTCGGCACATGGTTCAAGAGACTTTTCACTCATATGAACCCAAACATCAAGCACCTCATTTCTTTACAGACTTTTCTACAACACGCTGTATCTATTTATTAGGCGTCACTGACAAATCGTTTTAAAAATTATGGGTATAAAGAACTAAATGACCAACCCAACCAAACTTTAATTCCAGATAAGAAAGTTAAACTATTAAAGGAATGAGAATAAAATTCATTGTGTTAAATTGACTTCTCTACCCCCAAACTTCTGCTTATTTTAATAGTCAGTGCATTTGATTTTGTTGAACAAGCAATTAGCTTGTAATTTAGAACATTTCAATGAAGCTTTAGAATAGGTTTTGAAACGCGTAATTTCATGTAAGGTGAAATTTGTTTTACGGTTATCCATTTTTTTAAGCAATTGTACGGACGTCGCGTTAAACCATAGTTATTATTTCTATTCCGAAAAAAGCGATCACTCTCGGCTGAATTTTAAGATTGAATAGGTCTCGCATATCGCGTGTTTAGTGTAGGAGTAATAATGTCGGGAATAAAGACCGCGTCGAGTATCAATTTATATGGCTTCGTTTTCGATCAAAAGAAAGATTCAGAATTTCCGATTCAATTAAAGCCACAATATGGCTCTCGACTAATAAACCCCTCATTTTCAAGACTCGTCTGTCCAAATCTCACGAACATTCAGGAAAGAGATTGGCAAATGCGCATGAGTTCCAGATCTTAATAAAGGGTGGGTGAACTAATTCTCTAGAATCTATAAATTATCGGATATTGATTTATTTTCACTCGTAAAATAAATTTATTGTAATTATTATTATTAGCAGAGGTAAATAATAACCCCCTTCGGGGGGAAGTATGAAAGCCCCTATACTACCAATGCTAAAAATCACGAACAACAAGAGCCCGCTGCTGACTATCTAGGCCACTAGCTCGCGCTGGACTTCTCAATGTCGCTACTCTAGTAAATAGTCTTTGTATAAACAAGACGGCTCGATTTGTGTTTAGAACTTCCTGTTAAATTGGAGTCGAAGGTTGACTTCAGCTCGCGAGTTCCGGAAGTGTGCGTAGGGAAAATTTAGTGAGGTTCAAAATGGTGTAACTATTTTTTGGGAGTAAAGCGGTGTGTCGATCCGCCGCGATTTACGCCGGGCACTTGTTGTTCGTCGATTTTGCCTACCTTTCATACTTCCCCCCCGAAGGGGGTTATTATATACCTATGTTATTAGTTACATTCTAAAAGGCGAATATTTCGACTCTCCGCTTAGAATATGGTTTTGCAAAATGGAATATACACTAAATTAGAGAGCCTTTTTTAATTTCATTCATTAAATAAAAATTTCAGGTGCTTGTTATTTAGGTTACTATGAGCAGGGTGACCACTTTTCCTATATTTCCTATTTTTTCCTATATTTTCACCTCCTTCCTATTTTCTCCTATAATCTAATGGCAATTCCTATAATCTCCTATATTTCTACTCAAAATCTCTAGTTAAGGGTAAAGTTATAAATCATACTGTCAGCTGTGGCTGCATAAGATTATTTTAGCTTAACTGTACATTTTCCAATTAAAATAGTCTGTAAAATTCCATACTATTTAAGCAATTTGATCGTATTAATTCCATGTTTAAACCTGTGGCGAGAGTTGTGATGCAATAATAAACATGGTTCCTACTTTTAATTATTTTCCTATTTTATCATATATTTTCCCCTTATTTCTTCCTATTTTATCCTATATTTTCCACTTATTTCTTCCAATTTTATCCTATATTTTACATAAAATTCTTCCTATATTTTCCTATATTTCGCAAAGAAATTTCCTATATTTCCTATATAGGATTTTCGAATTTTCAGTGGTCACCCTGTATGAGTAATAAAAAAAACTCTGGAACCATGTGCTCAAATCCTTCCCTAAAGTAGCCTTCAAACTCTAAATTGGCAACCCATAATATGGAATTAATGAAATTGTTTGCAAAATTAGTAATAATTGCATAACCCAACCGAACGAGATAAGTTACTAAAAGATAGTTATTCAACTTATTTTGTTTAGAAGTGTGCTATCCCTAAAAATATCTTATCAGCTAATTCAACTATCAACGGATTTAAGGTATTTAAATCAATGAAAATATGTTTTATTCAATTACTTTCTTAAATAATAGCTCCGAAATTTACAATAATTGTTCTTAGTGACCACCCTCGACGTTAATGCATACCTGCGCACGTCGTTTAAAGGACTCGCGAACACGTTGAAAGATACCCTGAGTTTTGTGGATAGTATCACATCCGTCAATTACGTGTTGTCTAAAGGTACTGGACATCACGAACTTCAGTGCGGTAAATTAAGTCTTGGAGATGTCCCCAAAATAAAAAAAATCACACGGATTTAAATCGGGCGATCTGGCTGGCCACGCAACAATTCCGCCTTGGCCAGCATACCTGCCAAGGAACGTCGCATCAAGAGAGAAAAATTTGAATTTTAGTAAAATGAAATTGTCCAAACTATTGCCTAATTTGTAGATCCCGCCGGAAATCCATATACCTATTGCGCTCAACGCTTGAATTGACATGCACATCTATTTTTTTTTTTTTTTTTTTTTTTTTGTTTTGTTTTGTAACTCTTGAGAATTGACGTCGAATTGATTCAGTTACGAGAATAGGCGATTTCATTTTCTACTGGTTTTTGGTTTAATTGCTATTATAGGGTAGGTCGTCTAATTCTGAAATCTTTTTAAGAAATCTGAGATCTCGATCGCTATCGAATTTTTAGCGACGAAGTTAACTTTAAGTTTGAATAGTTGCGCTGGTTTTTATCATTCCATGACGCGGACGAGGTTTTAAAGACGGCAGTAGTAGCTTCTAGTTCTGAACGAAATATTCTAATTCTGAAGGCCCCGATTTCAATTCTGAACACCCCCTCCTTCTAAAAAAAAAAAAAAAAAAAAAAAAAAAAATAATGCTAAAGGAACCACTCGCGCGCCTCCAATCGAGAAACGAGTGTCACCAATGGATTCCTTGGCCAAATTTATCAAATGAGGGCGGAATTAGGGCGATCGAGCCAATATTTGCGAAGTTATCAACGATTTAAATTTTTTGCATTGCTTTGGCGTAGAACCCGTATAGAATCCTCATTTTGAATGAAATCATCGATAACTTCGCAAATACTGGCTCGATCGCTCTAATTCCGCCTTTCCTCTGTTAAATTCGGCCAAGGTATGCATTGGTGACACTCGATTCAACGCGCGGAAGTGGTTCCTTTATCAATTTTTAGCAGTTTTTCCTCTATTTTAGCGCGCCGTTCAGAATTAGAAATTCTTAGACATATTTTGAAATTACGTTTTCGCTAAGAGTTTGCGGCAAATTCTGGGTTTGAGAAGTTTATTTTGTAGTGGGAAACTCAAACTTTACGAAGATAACGAGCGCGTAAACCCGGGATTTTTCCAAAGCTCGTAAAACCTTATTTCCCAGACGCTAAATAGAAACATTCCCTTAAAAACGGTCTAATTAATTATGTTAATTATCGCTGTTGGCTAATTAGGGTCGTATCTTCTCCGGGTCTTTCCTAAAATGTTGAAGTTGCATTCCACGAATAGCCCCATTATTAATCTACCAAGTGAGCCCTACCATCTTTAAATAGACCCAACCAAAGATAAGTTATACATTTTAAATTAAAGTGTTCAGAATTAAAAGCGTTCAGATTTAAGAGGTCTGCCCATAGTAAACGTACATATTTTCTTTGCTAGTTTTATAATGTAATTTCTTTAAAGCTCACAACCTTATATTGTTGGAATCGGTTGTCTGTCTCCCTTTTAGTAACCTAACCTATGTAATTTTTCATAAAAACATCTTTGTACCTCATTTAATTTTTCGATGAACCATCCCGAAGCTACTAGTTTTAGATCGAAATGACAATGAAACCTATTTATTAACCATAACTGAATAGTCTCTTTTCCGTAGAAGGGAAATTTATTTATGAAGTAAGGCTTCCGCCACACTGTGAATATAGCCATTATTAATATTTAGTCATCGGCCCGGGGATACTGGAAAAAAGTTCCCCTTCGTTTCTTTTGTTAGTTTTTAACCATTTTGAAGAACAAGCTTAGATGAAAATTTATTTTTGGGTATCATTCAGTAAAACTTGAATAGATTTCAAACTAGAACTATTTGACGCTAGGATTCGTACAACATTTCGAAACTTGATATTTTCAAATTTTTCAGAATACTTTGATTTTTAAAAGCAATATTAATGTTAGATATTGAAAAATAGAACTGAATATGTAAACTTGTGGGAGAGATCGGTTTCTGGTGCTATAAAATTCCCATTTTTTTTGGATTTGAAACAGATTATAACAGTGCCATCATTTTCTATCATATTAAATTCCGTTTTCCCCGATTTTCTCAAATAATTTTAATTTTACCAGATATTTCCGAGTTTTTTTCTTCATTATGTATAAGCAAACCGAACGAGATAAAAGACTTAAAGTTTATTATTAAAAGCTAATTATTAACTTTATTTTGTTTAATAGCGTGCTATCGCTAAAATGATATTATGATCTTATGATCATTTTAGCGATAGCACACTATTAAACAAAATAAAGTTAATAATTAACTTTTAATGATAAACTTTAAGTCTCTTATCTCGTTCGGTTTGTTTATACAGTTGTTCCTTATTTTGAAAACAATTTGGTTAAATCCCTATATGAGTTTCGCAAATTTATGTAGTTTGAAGAATACTTTTGGGCGGCCAGAACTCTGAAACGGTGGGCTAGAGCATATGTTCAAGAGGCTTTTCACTCATAGTAATCCAAAGAACAAGCACCTGAATTTCTAAAAACTTTTCAACAAAGCCCTGTATATATATTATGCATTTATTTTACGTGGTTTCATGTTCCGCCAAACCTTAGTTACCGATAACGACATCGTGCCGCGTAGATTAAACCTGCGCCAAAGCTCGCTAAAATTATATTCTCAATTATTAAATTTGATAAAGATGTGTAAAATTATATAAAGATGTGTGCGGTATTTTTGTTTTCTTAAAATCGTTCTAATAAAATTTGCAGCTTACCGCCAAATATTTGAAAAAAACTGACTACTGAGGTGACCCTCCTATTAAAAAGTTTTGTAAAAGTTTAAATTGTAATTTAAACCACAATATTTAACACGGGAGGGAATAAAGAAATTCGAAACAATTATACAAGTATTCCATAATCACCAAATGATTAATATTTGTTTCATTGGTATAGGTGCGACTTATTCAATTTGCAGTTAAATTAACTTTATTTAAACTGACTACTGAGGTAACCCTACTATTAAAAATAGTTTTGTAAAATTTAATTAAAATAATTTTCACTGTAATTAAAAGTACAATATTTAACACGGGAGGGAATGAAGTAATTCGGAAACAATTATACAAGACTCCCATAATTGCCAAATTATTATTATCGATTTCATTGATATAGGTGCGACCAGAAATAGATGAACCGAAATTATCAGCGAGCCTTTATTTTTACGACACATTTTCTCTGTACCCCAGGGGGAGGGTGGAAAAATGAGAGTCGAAAATTTCATCCCACCCGCCCACGTAGAAAATAGTCGAGTGCATCACGGGTAGATTAGTTCGGAACGAAAATACGATCGTTTTTATTAAAAAAAAAACACGTGAAGCATCGACTGTCGTCTGTCTCGACGCGTCTGCAGACCTAGGCTAAAGTTTGTAATATGTAATTTGTTAATCATGCAGAATGTACAGGCAGAAATACATCAGGATTTAGTTTTTTGAAAATTTCCCAACAACCTTTAAAAGAGAAAATTTTGGAGCTCCATTTTAACACTGACGAAAATCTCAATCGGGGAAGCTGAATTTTTAGTCTGTGTTTACTAAGTTTACAACGTATACCACCAGGTGGCATATTCAAGCGCTCCCGTTGGAGTGGGAGATTGTGGGTCGCATCTATTTCTGGTGCGACGTATTCAATTTGTAGTAAAATGGACTTTATTTAACCTTTACTTTAAACGGGTTCGAACCTGCAATCCTCTGATCTGAATTCTTACGCTTTTCAATGTACGGCATGAGGCTGGCGGAAATCGCTTCGATAATGTTCTGTCGCGTGTTCTGTTTACCTTTAATTTTTGGCACGGGTCTATCTCTATCTCCATCGCTAACGCACTCATAGACCCACGTGAATCTCGTGACACAATATACGTATTAATTGGAGTAACTGCAAACTGAGGAGCTGCTAAACTGATAATCCGCCGTATTATAAAATGCGCTTATTCAAAAATGCAGTTTTGACTACTGCTTAATAAACGACTGCTATATTGATATTTGATCTTTTAAAAACACTACCAATTGGGAACCGCTGAAGAAAATCAACCGTGTAAGAAAAGGCCAAATTGGAAATGAGCTTATGTCAAACCGCGATTTTGGGTCACCGATAAATTGAACATTGTTATTTTGAGAATTGCTATTTTACATATACCAAATTATTTTCGTAGCCGGATTGTTTTAAAGGAACCGGGAAACATGTTTTCAAAATGGATAAATGAAGCCAGTCAAAGATTGACGTGCACTCGAGGTGAAGTGTGACGATTAGGCATAGCTTTACGGAGTGTAAATTTGAATAATTTTATCGGTAAATAACTAGAATAATATAGTTTTCACTTCGGTAAGTCATTGCACTGCCTTCTGTAATACTAGGCCACGAAATGCCAACTACAACTTTTTTTCTTGACATTTTTAATTTGCAATTTGTCCGAGGTAGATGTCACTTTCCTGATGTACGAATAGCCAATCGCGAGTCTCGCGTCGCCAAGAGCCAATTAGATAAGGCTCTAGCGACATCTAGGTGATAACGTAGAGATCTTGATTTAAATTTACGATTTGATTTAGAACTTGCTTTTAATGTAAATATTTAAAAATCACTGTTTAATTATTTAAATTAAATCCTAATTAATTTATTCTCCATTATTAACCTAAAATTCGTATCTATTTTTTAATTTTCGGCCTACATTTGAATTTCCCGCTTTTTTTAACCTCAAGAAAGCGACGTCTAACGATATTTTAGAAATCGGTAACGCCAACCCCTTGCTTTTCCTACGGATAGGCATAGTATTAAAGAAGGCAGTGGTCATTGGTTTATACTTATTGCTTAAACTTACTGTTAAACTTACGTGTTTAACTTAAATTGTTTTTCAAATTACAAAAACGACTTTTATTTGGAAATCACTTTTGGACACCAACTTGGTCTATTTATTACCGAAACTGATGTTTTATCCCTGGTTATGCTCTTTTTTAACCAAAATACTCGAAATTCTCGAACACATGAATCCTGTAAATTTGATTATAGTTACGAGACTTGTCCTTTAGGAATGTTCACGCTTTATATACCCCGCTTCCTTTCCCACATTACCATTTCTTGACAGTGCATACATTTTTACGTGACTCGTAATCAATACGAGGTCCTATACAAACTTTGAATACTGTTAGCGTTTTTCGGTAATTTTATAGAAGTGTAGTGGTAGTGGCTGCATTCGATGTTATGTTGGCTTCAACGTTGTTTAGTCTATTTGCGAAGGGTTAATCTTCTATGGAAATGGTTCAAAAAACAAAATTTCAATTGGGATTATTTCAAATTTGAAAGGTACGTTTTGAATTGACTTTATAACAAAATTATTCAAAAACGGGAAGAGGAATTTTTAGGTTGGGAATAGATAATTCTGAGCTAAATGATAAAATGATTGGGCGAAGTGGGACTGGGCGAATAGAATAATTTTGTAACGACCGGATGCTTTTTCTCAACGTGTATTTCTATGTCTAGCGTCTATTTCTGAGTGCATTTGTAGAGCCATGGCTTCTGACCTTTTCTAGTAAAAGATCGACTTCTTTATATTTATATTACGATATATATTTTAGATATTGTGAACGATAGATTCTTCATTCGCTGGTGATGTTATCCACTGCCGATCATCTGACCCGAAAAGGCAATTCGACTTTCTACGTGAAAGAAAAAACTCTCGAAGCTCAATTTTACAGTAAGTATTGGGTAATATATTGTTAGATAATTTTTGGACGTTTATGAACATTTAAGGGGGAAGTGAGCGGTTAATTCTGAAATCCTGGTGATTTTGTGAACTTGTTACGGAAAAACTAAAGCCCGTAAAAATAAACGGTAAACACTATTCAAAAATAGAATAATTGAACTATTTGATGAACTATTATTTAACCAAAATTCTAAACGGAAATTAAAATACTAATAGTTAAAGGTTTGACTCTTATTGTCGTTGTTACGCGATAACTCTTGGTCCGATTTCCATCGTTTGGATTTTAATTAATAGCGACGCGAATGAAGTACGTAATGAATGTTTATAAAAGATGACGGACTAGTTGAACTATTTTATAATTAGAAGAAAGCGGATTTTTCGGTAGTTACGAGGAAAAGTCAAAGATGTCGTTACCTATCGAAAATCGCGATTTCGCGAAATCGACGTCCTGTTTGTGATACGGGCAACGGAAAAAAGAAATAATTCGGCCGTTTTTAGGTTTATTGACGTCATCTCGCGTGTTTTTTACTCCCTATCTTCCACTTTATATTTGTTTAGCGAATAAAAAATGAAATTAAAATATTTTTTAAGAGACCAATTTCAACGCCATCTAGGATTTTTTTTTTCTCAAAACACAAAACCTTTTACTTCCCCCTTAAAAACATTTTAAGCTACAAATATTAAACAAATATAACTTGATTATAGTACTTGAAGCAGCTCAAATTGTTGAAATTCTCAATAAAAAACCAGCGTTTCTTTCCGGTGGATTGGACAAAAACGGTACTCCTATTATATCAGTCGTCAGCCATGAAAATATTTCGAAAGAAGATCTACGCGATCTCTTTTCGTACCTAGGCTCCGTATCCAAGTAAGCCCAAGTTCTGACTTTTTTTTTGTTGATTCAACGATTTTGAATACGCAGAGTATTCATAATTCCAAAGGTTTGGGTCCGCTTGCGCAGTTTCCCATTTGCGCAGATTCACATTTTGCGCAGTTTCCCATTTGCGCAGATTCACATTTTGCGCAGTTTCCCATTTGCGCAGATTCACATTTTACGCAACTTCACAATTGCGCAGTTTAACGTTTGTGCATTTGTCATTGGAACTGTTTCTGTTTGCGCCGAATCCCATTGGAACGAAGGCAATCCCACCGACCGAACACGCGGGTTTTGGATTCTGTCTTTTAATTGAGACTGTAAACTTGATCATGTTCCATTGAATTGATTCGAAATCAGTCGAATTCCATCGACTGATATCCAATTCGAGTATTCGACCAAAAACTGCACTTTGGCGGGTTTTGGATTCGCTCCAATCTGATTCGAAATTTTGCTTAATTAGCCACGATGTAATTTAAAACAAGTTGGGAAACCAAAAATTACCTACCCAACGACGCTAACCTAACCCTATTTTAAATTAAAAATAATAGAAATGTGTATATGTTCGTAGGTAAATGAAGAGGAAGAGTACAGTTCATTTTATTCACCCTTTTGTATTTGCCGTCTATGTTATAGGGTATAAATATTTCGTTACCCCTCAAGTTATCAGAGAATCAAAAATCATCGAAAGACTTAATCATTATATTACGCTTTAAGTCGTAGGCTCAGGAATACAAACAAAATATGTTTATTTTCAATGTAAATATGGGGAATACAAAGATATTAGCAATCAATTACTTTACAGACTATCTTTACAATCCCAACATTTCTCACTTAAGTCAGTATAGCTCTCTTTCGTCTCGCCTCGTCTCCTGGTCTGCCAACGAAGTTCACTGTACACGGCTGCTTTTGATTATGAAATTAATCGAAAATGTTTCTTGATTTTATAGTGGAGAAAACTAAAGCCTATTTTTGTTTTTCCAACATCAGATGTCCATCAACATATACTAGTATTATTACCTTCCAAGGTATATAGTAGATTATGCAGTTCGTACCCATTAATTTAGAATATCCAAGTGTCCGAAAACTTTCATCCAATTTCAAAAACCACTGCCGCCCACTCTGTGGTAATCCATACAGAAATTTACGAAATTTGTAACAATACTCTGTTGCGTTGGCTGTATTAAACCCCTTTATTTGTTTCATGAAAATGTCTCGGTCGATACCACCAAAAAAATAGGCATTTTTCACGTATAGGTGCCAATGGACCCAACCTATACTTGTTACAAAAATCGCTATGAGTAATCGAATCAAACTGAAATTTACGACTGGAACAAATGTATGTTCGTAATCGATACCCTTTACCTGGTTGAATCCCTGCGCCATTAATCGAGCTCTGTAACGGATGATCTTTCCATCATTATCTTTCTTGAGTGTATATACCCATTTGCATCCGACGATTTTTCCCTCGGTTGGTTTCGGTACTATTTGCATGACCTTACGCTGTGTTAGTGTCGCAGCCTCGTCTTCCATTGCTCTAGATCATTCATCTTTTTCAGCAGAATTCATTGCTTCCTGATAGTTTTTCGGTAAAGCAACTTCTGCCACGTGGACCTCAAAAACGTCGTGAATGTCGCTCGGTGTGATTCCTGATATTAAACTTTCTGTTCTATTCTTTGAGAAATTAAATAAGGCCGGATTATATTCTAAATTCTTTTCTTCATGGTATCGTTTGGCATCTGGTTCTGATCGGATTTTATTTCCCTCATTATCACAATAATAAATGTCCACCTGTCCTTGGCTGGCTCCCTTCTTTCTTGTTTTTCTTCCCTTCTCCAGCCATCACCGGTTTTATGTTCGCTTTCTTTTGTTTTTGTTTCGTGTGAGACATTTGTGTTTGTCAAAAGGATATCATTAATTTCGTTGCCATTCTCAGAACCGACCCCTTGTTTATCTTAATTTGCTGGCAGATATTGATTGATATCTTCCAAACACATACTTCGACAATTGGCTTAATAAGATCATGTGGTCATTTTTTGGTTGCTGCAAGACTCAGGAAGTACATGTAAACACCTTTTTCTCACTGATATAAGTCTTTTGCCAAATTGTTATACGAAAGGCTTCTCACACGCTTATAAACTATCTTTTCTCCAGATAGGGCCAGTCTATTAATGAATTGTATTTAAATTGGTAATTAAATTGTACACACCGTTGGGATATTTATCTATGATCAGAAATACAGGGATTAATTCCCGTAGTGCATGCGGCTTATATTTAAAGCGGAACATGAGATTTTCAGCAAGTGAGCAACTATTATGGTTTACCAAAAGCTCCGGAATTTACAAGAATTGTTCAAAGTGACCACCATCGACGTTTATGTATACCTGCGAACGTCATTTACACATTTCTTAAAGGTACTGGACATCACGAACTTCAGTGCGGTAAATAAAGTCTTTGAGATGTCCTAAAAAAGAAAACAAAATCCCACGGATTTAAGTCCGCGATCTGGTTGGCCACGCAACAGTTCCGCCTCGGCCTACATATCCTCAAGGAACGTGGCATCAAGATGGGCTCTAACTCGAAGACTAAAATGTGGTGAAGCTACGTCTTGTGTGCAATCTTTAAGGGTATGTCGTCGAGTAGTTCTGGTAAATCGTTTTCCTGAATGTTCATGTAAGCCTTTCCATTTTGCCTGGGTTGTAGAAAGACGGATTCAAATTATTTCCGACCATTCCGCAACACACGTTTAAATTGTACTTTATTTGACCTTACGCTAGTAACGTGGGGGTGTGCCTCCACTCATGATGGTTGTGCAATTGAGTATTCAACCGAGCCTGAAACCATTGACAATATTCAGGAAAGTGCACTTGATACAGCCGCCGAGATTCCTATGCATTTTCCTGAGTCCATACATGAGATGCATGTCAGAATACTCGGAATTTTTGAAGTACACCATACTTTAAGTTAAGTTATTCTAAAAGTGCGATTTATTTGTACAGCACGTTTATGTAAATACTAAAATTCTTAATAGCAACAATTTTTTTATCTAAGTTAAAACTTTAAAAAAGATGGGTCTCATGGGTAAACCATTTTGATAACTTTATTAAACATCGGCTTCTACTTATCAGAAGGCGATTAAACCCTCCTCTTTCTACAATGATTTTTTTTAGTTTCGAAACTCATAAATTTTGATTTTTAAGCAAGTTGTTATTTGTAATGTTAGTGCGAATGGTGATGAAGAAAGTAGCGATCGCCAAAGGTGCGAGCGTGGGCGTGAGTGAGATCAAATTCAAATTAAATTTATTAGTCTTTTAAAGTTAATTACATTATGGGGTTCAAGTCATCTAGCGACTTATTACCCCTATATATAAATAAGTTAAAATTCAGTTTTAAATTTAAATTTTTGCAAAATGCAGTAACACAAAAAATAATAATATAAAAACTACTAACTATGAAAAAATAACATTACCAAAGTAAAAAAATTAAAAGAAAATCCATTCAAGCTGGCCTATGAATAGTTTCCATTTAAGACCAGAATCTTTAATGTATTTTTGACTTTTTGATCTCAGCGGTACGATTTCGTAATCGACGACTAAGCTTTAGAATTTAACTGCTTTTCCTTCAGTGCAGTAATTTATCCCTGATGGTAATTTCAACCATATTAAATTCGATCAAATTAGATTCTATTAAATTTCAGCGTTCGATCATTTAGTACCCCTGGTTAAATGAAGTCCCGTAGAAACGTTTTATACCAAACTTGGTTTATACACCTCGAGTGGTCAAGCTGGATTTACATCGACCGGCGTTTGTTTAAGAGGAACGTTATTAATACCAAAAAAGGGGGGAAGCCGGCGGATGTTCAGAGCTTGATTGCATCATAAATATAATAACTAAACATATAAATGACAATAAATCTCTTTCCGATGAAAACCTAGTTCAGTTCATCTGTTTTTGCAAAAGTCCCCGCAGTGCAATCCCTGGCCCATCAAATTCAAATTTATTTGTCTCATGGATTTTGTTATCACGATTTATCCCGGGCATATTCCGTTAAATGAAAAAAATGTTTCCGACACAATTGGTGAAAATATTAGTGTTTAATTATTGCAATAAGCGTGATCCCTTCAAAAAGCATTTAAAACCATTTCAAAATTAGGCCGAACATCCAGTCAGAATTTCACATTCGTGGAAACTAATGCAGCGGGAAGCAGGACAATGCAATGGCCCTTACGCTACACTGCAGTGCCATGTCAGCAAGGCCCGCTTGTATCTTAAAGGAATGTAATTAAAGACATAAACTCGGGGACCCGCACCAAGTTGCCCAGTTCATCGTCATAACCGCCGTGGAGAGCCAAGTGGATCCTGCAAGGCTTTGCCAGGGCCTCGCCGATTGCCCAATCAAGGCTCCTCACCATGACAAGGTGATAACCCACGGGAGGCGGAGAGGTGGAGGCAGTCGCCAGTCGTGAAGCAGCGCGCAGGGACTGCGGATAGTGTAACAAGAATGATTAAATGAGTTAGGTTTTTGGCAGCCTGAAGCGAACACCAATCGAGCTTGGTTACATTGAGAGGGGCTATATTTGTTATCCATATTTTAATTGCCTTCTTTGATGTTATTTTCAGCCCTTCCAAAGTTTTTGTACTATCCCTTTAAAAAGTTGAACTTAAAGGAGGTTGGTATGAATTTTGATTTAGTCGTAATTATATAGAAACAAATTAGAATGTAGGCGAACTTTAATACGCCTAGTCCTATCTTCCTTCCCACTGATGATCGTCACGCCCTAGAAAAATTAAAGTCGCCGATGGAGAGATAGAGTGCCAGCGAGTAAATTCCCGGGAACCTTTAACACGCGCGGGGTCGCTATATATCTCGTGACTTAGAGCCATTATCGATGATGAAACGTAGCTATTTTCAGATTATCCCTTAAGAGTTTTAGGGTGTGGACCCTAGGCTTTAGTGCTAAGATTTTCTCTACACGATGGTAGACGAGGCCAGCCCAATGTTTTTCCTTGATCCACCTTTTCGGGACAGGAGTTTTAAAAATATTCTTTCTACTTCCGCATTAGTTTACAAAATGAACAATATCTGAGGCGGATTTATACGCAATGTTATTTCTTATAACAAATATTGTAGTTGGTGTAAACTTCTCTAAACATAAATATAGTCTCTGCCTGTGCTGTGGCTTTATAAAGTTTGTCTGAAGGTTTTTTTCGCAACATTGTACACCTGTCTTTTACTCCTTGGATGTAACATCTTGAGAACTTGGGAAAAGAGGGCTTACCATGCAGAATAATAAGTTTTTAAAAAGCTTAAGTTGTATACCAAACCCTTTTATTCAATGGTGCATTAGGCCTGTATATTTTTTTATATTTGTCAATTATGACCAATCAAAAGAAAGATAATAAAGTTGTCCTAGCTCACGCGTTGTGAAAAATATTTTGTATTTGGATAATAAACTGTTTACATTTTATTCCTCACCTTATCGCTTAAGACGCAATGCTGTTAGGGCTTTGGCTTTAAAATACCATGACTTAGAGTATAAGAATGCGGTAATACATATTCTGTATATTAGAATATAGACGCTTCTAAGGAGCCCATTCCTAATGTTTCCCTATCCCGTCTTGTTCCTGAACACTGCCTTCTGTAATACTAGGCCACGAAATGCCAACTACAACTTTTTTTTCTTGACATTTTTAATTTGCAATTTGTCCGAGATAGATGTCACTTTCCTGATGTATGAATAGCCAATCGCGAGTCTCGCGTCGCCAAGAGCCAATTAGATAAGGCTCTATCGAAGTAAGATCGTAGAACTCCTAGCGACATCTAGGTGATAACGTAGAGATCTTGATTTAAATTTACGATTTGATTTAGAACTTGCTTTTAATGTAAATATTTAAATATCACTGTTTAATTATTTAAAATAAATCCTGATAAATTTATTCTCCATTATTAACCGAAAATTCGTATGTATTTTTTAATTTTCGGCCTACATTTGAATTTCCCGCTTTTTTTTAACCTCAAGAAAGCGATATTTTGAAATGGGTAACGCCACCCCTTGCTTTTCCTACGGATAGGCATAGTATTAAAGAAGGCAGTGTCCTGAAGTAAAGAACTATTTTTACAGAACTAGTCGGACTGACAAGTTAGGTGATGTGAACGCATCACTAGGCTGAAAAATCAGACTGACTAGTCGGATTTTTAGATAATAAAGTTTGAAAGTCTGAACTCGCATTTACCCGGCCTGAACTAATGTATAATATCGTCTGTTTACGTTTGTTCCTCGACTTTAAATAAGGTGGAAAATGTAAACAGGTATTTACACCTATATAATGGCTCTTAATTTTCTCACTTTTGAAAATCTTCCCAGGTCTTCTCTCTAGATTTTGACTATAGATATTAATTTCTCCACTCGCTTTTGTTGTCTTATAGCGAAGAACTAAGGTCAAAGGGCTTGACTATAGTGGTGGACAAGAAATCTCATCCCCTCGAAGACACGAAGGTGGTCATTGATGCTCTTCAGGTAATTTAAACTTCAATCTATATTTCGATAAAAAAAATAGCCCTATACCGAAATAGAACTATCAATAAATAATTAAACAAAAATGAGGTCGCTTAGCACCCTTAAAAAAGGGTTCAGGTCAAATTTGCGAAGGGATAGAATATAATTGTTATGTAAAAAGCAATTAAATATTTTGAAAATTATTGTTTATTATGATTAAATATTTTCCAATAAACGGATAAAGTCAACGTTGAAAAAAAAATTGTTCAAATAAATTTAAATTGTTAAATTTTTATATTTTAAATAAATAACTTTAATAAAATGTACAATATTTTACATTGGTATTATATAAGACAAAACTTCATGAATCTGTTTCTGCTTCTAAACATTTAAGGGAAACAGAAATAAAAATGGAACAGCTTTTGAATTTATTTTCGGAATCACCATGCCAAAAAACGTATTTGAGGAGTTTTTTCACAATTTTAGACAAGTTTTTAAATTAATTTCTCAAGTTTTGGTAAAGTGTAAATAAAAGAAAATATAAAATCGGGCCAATCATATTATTTTACTTTTCAACAGCGCTTGTAATGTTCCAAAATTAAAAGAATAGGCTGGCGTTTTGATAGTCACCAAACGCCGCCTGTTCTTTTAATGTTAGGATATTACAAACGCTGTTGAAGGCTGAAAAAATATGACTGGACCGAATTTATACTTACACACATTCAAACTTTATAAATTAATTTAAACACCAAAAACGTGTCTAAAATTCGTGAAAGATTCCTCAAATATGTTTTTTGGCATCATGATACCAAAAATAAAGGGTTTAGCCGGATAAGATAATGAAAATTGCCTTTGAGCGACTCGAGACGAAAAAAATAGTCCCATAATCAGCATATGGTGGTTATGTGTAAATTTCCAGCTCAAAAGTGCGCCCAAATCCCCCCCCCCCCCAAAAAAAAATATATTGGGTTTTTTCGTTTTTTTGTCGATATCTTGGCCAAATTATCACTAAATATAATGTAATTTTTTTAATTAAAGGTCTCTCGAAGCCTTGAGGTTATTGTGCAAGAATACCATAGGTTGATACCGAAATGGTATTTGGTTGGATAATGACTTAAAAAAAAATATTATGTAAAAATATCTTTTTAAATTTATTTTTAACACGTAATATAATTCAAATGTTGATATATAAATATAAATAGCCTACAAAATGAGCATTTTAGAGTTGCCAATAAGCATGATATAAATTGTTCCACCGATTTTAAAAATTTTAAAAATTCAGGGGTCAACTTTGACCCAAAATACACATTATATATAAGAAAATGCGTTTATACGAAAACACCCTTTTGGAAGTGCGCAAATGAGAACTGCTCTTTTGGCAACCGCGCTTTTGGGAAACTACCCTTTTGGCAAAACTGCGCTTTTGAGAAACCGCTCTTATGGGAGTGCGCAAATGGGAACTGCTCTTTTGCCAACTGCGCTTATGGCTACATACCGTTAAGATGGAATCAAAACGGCCGATTGGTTTCAAATTAATTTGTCACATGCGGAGTTGGCATATAAGTGGTAGTGAACTGATCAATCTTTGCCAATTTGGTTACGTTTACTACACCTTAAGTGGTTCCTTGTGACATGGTGACACTCACGACCCTCTGGTATGGTAATCCCTTTCTTGAAAATAATGAAAATATATTTTTTTAAATAGGCTTCGACGATATCACCACGTGTAAGAACTGTTTTAATCCTACGCAAAGATGGATTTAAGGAGAAACAAAAAGTCAACGAGCTCAAGAAATATAACAGCCAGTGCGAATTTCCCGTGAGTTTCAAAAGAAGCAAGCGATTTTTTTATATATTTCTTATCGTTTAAATAGCCCTATAATCCATAAAAGTAAAAACATTTTCATTATGATGTAAATCATTTTTAAACTAACTTGTAAAGTAGGCTTAACAGTTAATAGAGAACGATGGGAGTTTGTTATCTCGTCGTAAACGAACTCAAACGCCTTTTTAAGGGTATATGCTCTTTCGACCGAATTCCCATATGAACGAAATCCCATTCGGCCGAATAGCTGCAATTTCTAGCCCATTGGGCTGGGAAAAAGGTTTCTTCCCATTCGACCGAATGGGCTAATAAATTCAAAAATTTAATTCAATCGAATAGAAGCATACGCATAATTATATATGTAATACGTTGAATGGAACTTTTGTTAAGCTAGGTTCTTCGTACGTAAACGGTAGTAAAAAAAGTACAATAATGCAGTTTTAAATAATATTTATTTGAAAGGTTAGGTTAGGTTAGGTTAGGTTATACCTTGGAAATACCCCAAAAATTTCAAAAACCGCCAAAGCGCGGGTTTTTCGGTCGAATGGGATTGGGTTCGGTCGAATGGGAATTCGGTCGAAAGGACCCAAAGCTTTTTAAGAGGGGACTGGGAAGGTGCATGGGCAAGACACCACGACACCGTGATAATTTTGACCTTTTGGGTTGCAGTCTACATCAAGGGCCGGTGTTTAAACTATTATATAAAAGATATCAAAACTGATATATTGAATATATTTTAAAGGTAAGAAATGGGTAATCACAAACAATTTGTTTTGTTCCCACTATGTTTTACAATTTGAGTTGTATGCGGTCGATGATGGTTTTAACAAATTAATACTCTGGGTAAATCTTTCCCAAATCGCCCAGTGGCTCCCACGGCACCGATTTCGATTTTGTTTAAACTTTAACCACTTGAAATATAAACCTTTTGATTGCGAAAGCCAAGTTTTTAGCTCGAAAAATTTAGTATTTTGAAAGATACAATTTTTTGAAAAAAACCTTGTAGAGAGTCGACTAGTTTTAACTCCAAAATTGTGGCGACTTTGAGCGAAGATATCTAAAGATGGGTTAAAGTGACACACTCCCAATTTTTTCTCTATTTTATATTAGTGGTAGAGACCACTATGCGCCTGCGCAAACGTTTGAAAATTGTTCCCTTTATTTTATAAAATTTGATAAAGGTGTCGTAAAATCTCGCAAAACAGGTGAATAAAGTATCTTCAACAGTCTCTCAACCATCGAAAAAACATTCTGGCTTGGGAAAAAACTACTCTTATAGGGTAAAATGTTATAGCGGAACATATATATATAGGAACGTTTTCGATTTATGGGTACTGCATAAATTTGATTATGGCTCTCCAATGATAGGCTCTTGCCCCTTAGATTGTAAGATTTAAGTTGCTACATTTTACCCCTATAACCCCCGTTTTTACGCCACTGATGAGAAATTTAAAAGGGGACGATGAAGGTTCTGGTGCCGTAGGCATGAAAAATTTAGTCGCAATAGACTTATTTCAATTTCTTGTTATGTTACTTAAATTAGTTGGATAAAATAGTTTTGATTTGAAACATATTTTGATTACTATGTTATCTTTTTTACTTCTCCGAATGAACTGTATTCAAGATGACGTAAAAACTTGTTATTTACACATTTCATTAGGGGACTTCAGCGATTACCACATATGCGATAGATGTCACCAGTAGTGTTTTTGGACTGAAGTACTCAGATACTTGTCAAAAAATGTACTCGCTCTACCTTTAGGGACCTAAAAATCGGCATTAATTATTTAGGCGGAGAAAGCTGTCACCGCATATATTATGTCACAACATGTATACGTAGTACTATGATGAATTCACTTACAATGCTGGATTACTTATGATATCAAGTAATGTCTGGTAACAAGTTCTTACTCATGTTACAAAATTATTTGAAAAATAATGGGTAAATCGTCTAATTGGGCTACATCTTCGCTAACTAGGCACAATTTAGATTGATACCAGTTTCCATGCACGCTCCTCGGGGCGTCGATAGCCAACGTACCAAATGAGACTGCTAACGTGAGCACAAGTACCCACAGTTAAGGCACCTCCGTTACAATTACCACTCGCGTCTAATCCAATTCCACGTGGTACGTATCGAATAAGGGCTTGATCAACAGCCACGCAAGAGGTCAGGTTTTCACCTACCACAATTCAACGTTAAACGACCCGGTTTTTTCAACTGTTAAGGCGACGTAGAATTCGGCGCGTGTGCATTTTAAATCACTCAAAACAATACTTCGAACGTCTTCCTCGCTAAGAACCGGAAAGTCTTCAGGTTAATGTAGTCCAGTTTCTGTCATTGAGGTTTACGCAAGATTCCTTGAAATTCGACAAGTTCTTTAAGGGGATGTGAGATTGTTTTCTCCGACAATACTAAAACTTTTAAGAAGACTAAGTCGAAGCTAGAGAGACTTTGGACGAACCTTTGGACCCCAGAATTAAGAAATTACCTAACTTGCAATAAAATAATCTGGAAATTCAATGTGGAACGCGCTCCTTGGTTGGGAGGTTTCTTCGAAAGGCTCGTTAGAACGGTTAAAGATTGTTTGAAGAAGTCCCTTGGCCGAGCATTACTCAATCATGAGGAGATAGAAACGACATTGATCGAGATAGAAGCTGTGGTTAATTCACGCCCATAACTTATTTGATAAAGATGAACCTATGCCATTAACCCCAAATATGTTTCTGATTGGCCAGAGACCCAACACTTTACCACCGAAGTATAAAGATGATAGCCTAAACGTTAATTCCAGGAATTCCCTAGTTACTCGATGGAAATATCGAGAAACCTTGTTGAATCAGTTCTGGAAAAGATGGACACAAGAATACCTACTCGCTCTTCGGTCCGCACATGATTTATTTCGTACGACAAAATGTCATGGAAAAGTTTCGTCTTAAAATGACACATAGAATCCCTGTTGCTCAGTCCTACCACCATTTTAGAAACACCCTGTATGTATAATAAAATATAAAATAAGTATAAAAATTCCAAAAATTTGAAACTTTTGTTTTTGATTTCCAGTTAAATACGAAACAAATACCAAGAACCAAACATATACTAGGGGAAAGATGTGCCCTCGGGGTCTTGAATAAAGCGAATTTTTTTTTTTTAAAGTTGGGCCTCATGACGTCACTTGTCACATTGTAGGACCCCCCGCGAAATTTAAAAAAAAATAAAAACAAAAAAACTAAAAGAGGTAGACCATTTTCGAGATGACCATCGGATTCCTCGCATTTTACTTTATAAACATGAGTAGATTCCAAAGAATCAACCGAAGCGCCAGTAAGATATTGGTATTATCGCAAGAGCATAATTTATTTTCGCTGACGTTCTAAAACTCTTGGGGGTTTACCCTAAATTTCGCCAAAAATTCAATTATTCTTATTTTCATCTTAAAATCTGGGAATCATAGTTTTTTAAGCATAGAAACAAGTGTACCAAATTTCATTTAGATCTGCCGACCCATGGTTGCATGCCTAGGTGAAACCAAATTTAACTGATGGTCCGCATTTTCTGGGCGAATTTGAAAATATTCCTTTATCAATGATGTGAGAAAATAACATATACCTCTTTTGACTTAATTTTTGAGGTGCATGTTCAGCCTCGTTAATGACGAGATATGGAAATCACATTGGATTCGTGTTAAGCCAACTTTCTGGTTAAGTTAAAAATATATTTCTATTTCAATATTTGTGTGCAATTTTCTGTAGTATTGGTTTAAGTAGATTGTATAGATAAGAAATCTATATAATTTTTTGTCAGGTTGCATTCTCTCTTTAAATGATCACAAATTATTAGTAAATTTTGAACAAACTTTTGTTTTTAAGGTGCTCTATGTTACGCAAGCTAAATTGTTCAAATTCGTCCATCCTTTTCAACTTACCGAAGAGTTCGGAGGGTCCTTTCTCTATAGTCATGATCAATGGCTTAAGAAACGATTGGTATGAACGGAATATTTTAATTGAAGCATATCCAGTTTAATTTTGTAGATGTCATACTAGAAATTTTGGAATAATTTTCAAACCTTGAAAATGTTCAAATCGACTTTTGAAGCCAATAATTTCATTTTTTCATTTCTACAGTTTACCCTAAAATGTTACAATTCTACATTTAAAAAACGGTTAAATAGGCTACAAAAATTCTAGTATTAACGCAGCTTTAGAGAAAGTTTAAAAGTTCTCCCCAAATTATTGGCTTCTTTCCCAAGAAAAGCGAAATTTCATTTTGTTTAACCTTGGTGCTTTAGTCATCAAAGTAGGCTTCTAAACGCACATTAAATTTAGTTGAAGCCCGGGGTCTTCCTCCAAGGAATCCATTTCTGATTGTCGCCCAGTAGCAGGGTTCCCAGTTGGGCGGTTCCCAGTTGCGCGGTTCCTATTAGTGCAGTTTCACAGTTGCGCGGTTCCAAGTTGCGAGGTTCCTAATTGCGCAGTGTCCCCCCAATTGCGCAGTTTTCCCAGTTGCACGTTTTCCATTTAGGCAGTTCTCCGAATTGCGCAGTTTTCCCAGTTGCGCGGTTTCTGGATGGAAAGGGGGGATAGGACATTCTTTGAGGTAAACTATTGTTACGTGATCACTAGACACTAGCGTCGTCGGCTACTACGAGGCTCATAAAGGATCCGTTTTACCCACGTGACAACAATTAAGTACGAAACATCTCTACCACCGTTCTCCCAGAGTTGGAGCTTAGGCCGACGCAGTACGAACCGCGCCGTCCCCACTTTTATTCTCCTTGTCTGATCCTTCTTGTCGAAACAAGTCGTCTCATGTACTTATAAATTCTTTTATTGCATCACCACGCAACAGTGATTTTAATTTGCGATTAATAACCTAACCTATCTTACCCTAACCTAACCAGTAAATAAAATTTATTTCCTCTAGAAATTATTTCAAATAATATGCATAAAATTTTAAATAATTTACATAAATTTTAAATAATTTACATAAATTTTAAATAATTTACATAAATTTTAAATAATTTACATAAATTTTAAATAATTTACATAAATTTTAAATAATTTACATAAATTTTAAATAATTTACATAAATTTTAAATAATTTACATAAATTTTAAATAATTTACATAAATTTTTAAATAATATATAATAATAAACAATTAAAAAAAAATTTTGAACTACTCAAGAAATAATAATTTTTACAAACCGTCTTTAGTAAGAATCGGTCCCAGGACCTCTCGATTGATAGCCCAATGACCATCCCGTTATGCTACGACATCTCGAGTTTCGTTTTAAAAATCTTACATTTGTAGAGAAACTGCGCAATATAGAAACCGCGAAAATAAGAATACTGCGCAAACGATATACCGCGCAATGGGAAAAAATGCGTAAATGAGGATACTGCGAAAACGATATACCGTGCAATGAAAAAAAATGCGTAAATGGGAACTGCGCAAATAGGAACCCAGCGCAAACGGCAATTGCGGAATTGGGAAAATAGTCCAACTGCGAAACTGCGCTACTGGGAACCGCGCAACAGGCCGACTGCGCTACTGGGAACCGCGCAACAGGGAAACGCCCAACAGGGAATCGCGCTACTGGCTCCATACCACCATTTCTGGCCCCTTTAATTATAGAATGAGTGTCAAAGGTACCCAAACAATGGTGAGCACGTGCCTCAAATTATTCTTATTCCAGACCTGGGCTTATTAAAAATAACGCAAATCTCTGTTTTGATGGTTGATCAATGTCTTTTTGTTGAATTGAAGAGATCTCCCTGCCCTCAGATGCAAGTATAAACAGAAGCCGACCTCATAAAGAATTGAATATCTCCGCGATGCTACATTCATTCATGGAAAAATATGCTTATCCCGATACAAAAATGACCGGCTCCAAACGGTGGCGCCCATGTGTTGCGGATCGATTTAAAGCCCCTTCAAGCAAATCTTTCCTAACTATACGAAGTATTACAGATATTCACTTCCTATGTGGTCGGTTTCTATATAAATGATACCAATAAATCCGCTAAATATCTATAGATAATAAAGAAGCGAGCGGCAAGCGTGGGAATGAATTCAATCTCAGTGGCCCGATCTCGTAATATACGGGATTTTAACATAAACATTTGAATTTTTAATAACTATAATACGCCGTAAAGATCATTTGCGCCGATAAAATATATATTTACTTCATTTAGAAAAGGCAAGGATTCAATTGGTGTCAGTTATTTTTTACCGTTTTTTTTATGAAACAACCGAATATTTTGTGTGATATGAAACTCTTTTTGACCGTCGATTAAATTAAAATCATGTGTAATTACCTTTACATGTTACACGCTGCAAACACCGAAAAATTACGTACAATAATAATTGTTAAAGGCCGTCGAAAGGTACATCAAAGAATGTTCATGCATGTCCAAACACATCGAATCGTGTTACAACATTCTCTTCCATCGCTCGTCCGAGTTTGAGAAAACCACAGCCCGTCAAAAGTTGTCTGAAGTGAATGAGTTTTATCATACCAACGCGGCCTTGCCAACTAAAGTTCTCGAAAACGGTAAGGAAGCTTTGTGATAGCCTTAATTTACTATTATCCGCATGAACTACAAAAATTAGTCAAGTTTAGGACTTTCTAATCAGGGATTGTGGGGGCTTCGTACATGATGCTTATTTTCGTAATATCATGCCTGCAGGCATGATGTTTGTTATTTAAGCGCATATTGTGCAGGACTCATACATAGACTACATACATATTTATTGAAGGAGAATTCGTAGATTGCGTTAGTGAGCCATATGAAAATATATATCTTTAGCTAGTGGTCTACGTGACCGGTGGTTGCTTGCAGTTAGTTTTCATTTTTAGCTACATCGCTCTCCCTAGGAGGTGCGCCCATGGAAATAACGAAAATCAAGTGGTCGCGTATGGTTACTTGAAAAATGCGAGTACCATTTAATTTTGACAGGCAAAGTGTTTGTGAAAAGAGCCAAGACGAAGGGAATATGAACAAGTTGGGAAACCAAAATATTACCTCCCCGACGACGTAATCTAACCTAACCCTATCTTAAATAAAAAGAATAGAAATGTTTATAAACGTAGGGTATATGAAGAGTAGAAGGATCAGCGTTCTTTTGAGTCACCGTTCTGTATTTCCCCTTTATGTTACAGAGTACAAGTATTCCTCTCGATACCCTTAAGTAATCAGATAATTAAAAACGGTGCAATGAAGTAATATGTTCCGCGTTAGGAAATAGGATCAGGAATAGAAATCAAATATAATGTTTATTTTCAATGTTAATATGGGGAATACAAATTATCTTAATATAAATAAATCCATCTGAATCATTAGGGTGTACTGCGCGATAATCCACTGATTTCATAAACGAACGACCCAGATTGGGCTGGCACGAAAGAGAAGAAATGAAAAGTCCAAGATTCTGTAGCAAGTTCCTCTTGGACAAATATAAGAAATATTCTAAAAGCTCCATTTGCAACCCTTCCTCGGTAGATAATTAGCAAATACTTCCGGTAGAGTTTTCGTCTGAATCCCACGTGATAGTAGATGACCATTGCTGATGTTTCCATCATTCGAGTGATCCCAGTTATTGGAAGAATACAAGGATGGAGCTGGTTGAGAGCTTTTTTGCCCTAAGCCCGTTGACAAGACGTTCCTCTCCTTGAAAGACTGGAAGTAAACTAAATTCCATTCCGTTAGTATTTAGAGTTGAATAACTCCTTTTAGAACTACGAAATCATAAAACTGTTGAGCTTTTACGGACTGCGGGTATCTCACATTTCGAGTCTGAAAACTCTCGCTGCTTGCATGTGCCAGTTCTTCGTGGCAGGCTATCTTTTCCTGGTGTCAAATGGAAATGGCAGGCGGTTGAATTCAAAATGGTGATGACATTCTGCTCAGATTGATCTATATTTGGGGTTGGACCTTGGTGTGGGGATGGTCGGAGGTAATTATAACAGTAGAAGACGTCCCATTGCCTTCAACTGTTCAGCATCGAGGTTCGACCATAAAGTGGATGGTGGAAGGCGATAATATTCAATGGGAGACGTCCTGTTGTATATAATTGCACGACACCTGAAACTCAATGTTGCAGCCACGCTTAAAAGAGGTAATTCCCGTTAAACGGAATTGAACAATAAGATGTCATGATTAAGTCTCTAGAATTTTTGCTCCACGAGCTAGGTCACGTGATTTCAGGTTACACAATAGACACAGACACGCAGAACAACCAGAGTAAAACTTCCATTGAACTAAAGTTCAGTCGGGGAGGTAAAAACCATTAACCTTACCTCTTTGAGATTCAACCAAGAAAGAGAGAGAGAGAGCTCACAAAACCTGCCAAATCTGGCTTCAAATCAGGCAGCTGACAACTTTAAAAGTAAAAGAAAACGCACGTGGCTAAAACTGGCCCTCAAAACCAAATAATGAAAAACATATTAGTATCATTAAGTCTTTGCTAGAATTGAATAAATTATTACTTTTAAAAACATAGTTGAAGGTAAAAGCCATAAAACTATGTTTTACAAGCTGCAAAATGATAAATGGAATCTACCGCAGCGTTGCTCACGTCTAAAACATGACGCCATGCCCTTGATGATATAGTTCAGGGACTACCTTAATTTGTAACAGGCAGAGGGGTTAATAATAATGTTTACATCCGAAATATCGTCTGTTAGTTGATATTTGTATGGAAATAAATACACTATGATAACACCTTAGCAGTCGATGTTTGGGTCGCGGTTACGTTTTTGCTGGGGGTTTTCAGTACTGGTTGAAAGCGGCTTTTTAATTTTTAGAAAAAGGGGCCTTTTTGCCTGCCCTTCATTGGGAGGAAAAGAAAATATTGACACACAAAGAAAAGATAGACGCTGCATGAGGCATTTGGAGGTTCCAAGTACCTTTCATTTAGGTTAGACAGCACTAAAGCTAAATCCAAAAACATCTAGGAACATATAAACACTTATACTTCCAATAGCCAGTTCCTTAAATGTTTATTACCAACACTCAAACTAAAACTAGAAAAGTGACGTCTATAGCTTTTCTTTTTCAATGTATTTTCATTATTGTAGTAATGGTAAAGTCTTCTTTTGTGAAAATTTTTATTTCAAACTCACTATATTTGTGGACTCCTTTAACGAACAGTTATTGACTTAATCCGTTATTAACTACAGTTGAATTACAGGTGAAGAACTACTACTTATGCTGGCGACAGACCTGGACACCGGATTCCGACAAGTACCCGATAATTTGAGAATGGACGTGAACGGTCAGAGTCAAGACCAAGTGAAACAGACCATGAGCCATTTAAAGAACCAACAGAATCGGTTTCAAGAATTATGGTTGGTCAAAGAACACCTTTTGAAGGAGTTGGTCGATTTGTTCGAGCTGGAATGTAAAATTAATTACGTGATTCGGTGGATTAAAGAGGAAGGTGAAGCTAAATTGGTTCTGAAAGAGATTGGTACAACGCAGTCCATGACCTTGGCATTTTTGAAGGAACACGAAGCTATTGAACTGGATTGTACCGTAAGTTATATCAGAAACTTCAAAATCTTTCTGCAGGCGGGGAAGGTTTAATATACTTCTAGGAAGGTACGTCGAGGAATTCGTTAAGCTGGATGCACGCTGATCGTGCCTTCGATATAAAAAAGGTGCAGCATTTAATCGGTATTATTGCTTTAGTGGTAGTGACACCTAGCAGACTATCCGATTTTTCGAGAAAAGTTTGGAAAGCTCCATCTATTATTCAGTTGAGAAAACAATAATTTTTCAGTTGTCTTAGTGGTAGATTGCAAGCTTTATTTAAACCACGTGATTTTGTAGTGTTATATCATTGTTAGTAATAATGACGGCTTATTTATGATATACAAACTATTTATTTACATATATTTTACGAGCTATTAATGTTACATATTTATTACCTTACTCTGTAAGGTTCCATACCCGACTGCCCTATTGCAGCAGAAGAGAACAGGGGAATTAAGTTCTCTTTCTATAAAGAAAGTGGCTCATTATCGCCATCTAGGTTACACGATACACAACACTACCTTTTTTGTAAAACAAAGAAATAGTTATAAGTCCATCCGAATAAGTGGTTTCCTGGGTCTGGTGGAACGACGAACCTGGGGACTAGTGTATGTCTCAGTGGCGGTAACTTCGTGAGGTGTAATGATGTCACTCTGAGTCGGTGGGTCAGTTGGTTCGGAAGAATTGGTTTGACCATTCTCACGAACTTGTGGTTCAGTTGGGTAACTTCGGGTAGGTGTTACCTGGTTACGCTGTTCTATCGTATGCTCATTTGGTATGCGTGACCGGAGCTGATCGCGATGTCGTCGGACACTACCGTTTGGTGTTTCAATGTCAAACATGGCGTTTCCACGATTGGAAGAGATTGCACCATGGAACCATTTAGGTCCCTGACCGAAATTTCGAGCGAAAACCGTGTCACCCACGTGGAATTTCGAAGGGGTTTCGCTACATTGTGGTTGGTTCTGGTCTTTAGGCCTAGGTTGGATTAGATCCAAACGGGTTCTGATTGGATAACGTATCATCATGTCGGCTGGTGATAGTCCGTTAGACGTGAGCGGAGTTCGACGATAGTTAAGCAGTACGCGATTTAGTTGTGTTCTTAAATCACTCGATGGTAATTTCGCTATACCAGTCTTTATAGTGCGTACTGCACGTTCTGCGAGTCCATTTGAAGCTGGGTGGTACGGAGCCGTAAAAATTTGTGTGACGCCATTCATCTTGAGAAACTCTACAGTTTCCATGCCGGTAAATGGTGTACCATTATCGGAAACGACAGTTTGTGGTATACCGAATCTCGCGAACATGTCTCTCAGTTCAGCGATTGTTGCCTTAGCAGTAGCTGAAGCAACAACAATGGCTTCAATCCAGTTGGAATAAGAATCAACGACTATGAGAATCATTTTTCCGTTAACCGGTCCAGCATAGTCCATATGTATCCTTTCCCAAGGTGTCTTAGTTTAAGGCCAAGAGTGATAAACATTAGCTGGAGGCATTGGTGCATATTGCTGACAGTTTTCGCAAGTTTGCACCATATGCTCTATATGTGTGTCAATTAGCGGCCACCACATTTTCTGGCGTGCAAGCCCTTTCGTTCTACTCATGCCTTGGTGCGTGCTATGTAATTCCTGCAGTAACGGTAGCTGTAGGGTTGGTGGTATTATGACTCTTGAACCCCACAACAATACGTAATTCGCAATCGAAATTTCATTGCGTTTCATCCAGTAGAATAGCATATCTGCATGTTCTTCCTTAGGTTGTTTAAGTGGCCAACCATGTTGAACGTAAGATAGGACTTATCGTAGTAAAGGGTTTTTCGCGGTCTCTGCCCGAACAGTGTCTGCTGTAACAACTGAGTGGTCTTCAGAGTAGGATTGAATGAGTAGTACCAACTCTTCTGGTACCGGTGGATCATCGTGTGGAGTCTCCAAAGGCAAGCGACTTAACGCGTCAGCATTACCATTAAAGCGAGTGTCTGCTCGATTTAGTTACGATTTCAACCGCTAGATGTAGTAATTTTTTTGTAAATTTGAAAAATATTTGAAAAATGGACCTTTTCATCTAAGTCCCATGATTGGATAAAATGTGTCACGTGTGTACAAAAACTTAGACTGGGGCTTCAATTGGACATACAACGTAATGAAAAGGGTAGCCTGCTAACGCGTCTCGCTAAACAGTCCATTTTCTCTCGCGTCTGTCTTGGTAGCTCAGCTGTACCGGCTGTTTCTCTCTTTCCGTTTTAAGTTCTACTTTTGAAATCGGTCTGGCAGCGGCGCTCTTATTACGCGGCTACGATACCACGAATGAAATTCGAATTGTTTGTAAGTTTCTAAGTTATGTTTAAACTATAAATTAACAATATAAATACTAATCAAAAACATTTTTCAGAATCTTTTGAATGAATGGTTGTCACAGGTCAGGATTATTAAAATGTAGGCCATGTTCTAAAAACTTGAAACTTGGACGGTAGGGGCCTTAGCCGGCTTCCGCCTCCGAGTTTCCGCGCGGCCGCGGCAGCCTTCGCCGGAGTTTGGTTTACGTAGGCCTAGGCTGATTAGCGTGAAAATCAAAATGTTTTTACTTATTTCAAGTAATTTTAAGTATTTTAATGTTTATTTAAATATAATTTAATTAATTATACTGCTAATTTATTCCCATAGAGTCTTTGGCGGGTGCCAGGATTTCTTCAAAGTTCAAAAATTTGTTTGGCTTATAAATTGTTTTGGAAAATTTTGAAATTTTGACCATAGAGTTCCTGAATCTCTACTATCTTTCTCCGAATTTTATTAAAAGTGGCTAGGCATAGTAATAAAGGTATGTAATCTTAAGATATAAACAAATTATAATATTACAGAATTCGCCTTTATAAATAAAGATTGTCATGTGCACGAAAATAAATTTGGCCAATAAAATTGGTAATAATTCATTTCGAATTACAAGAACAGTTATTGCTGTTCATTTAAGATTTTGAAGGAGTAATCTCACAAAATAGGTGTCTTCATATTTTTTGTTAACACGGTCCAATTACGTAATCAAATGATTTAGAATGTTGTTTTTAAAAAGAGTACATAAAAAATTAACTAAAGTAGAAAATTATTTCCCGCATTAGCAACAACGATAAAAAGCCAAATTTCTCCTCAAGGCTCGACAGTTATTATGTATTTTCTTATAAAGTTTTAATTATTTTGCCAATTTGAGAGTAAAAAAGAACTGTTTACCACCAAACTATTCTGTAAAAGCTCTAAGTTCAAAAACCACTAACTAACCAAAAGAGCAAATTAATTGCTTATTTTTAATGTTTATTCGTCATTAACTTAATTATTGGTTTGAAAATCAATCTGGAATATTGCTATAAAATTCAAAACTGAAAGATTCATTAGCAGGCCTTTATACTCTAAAATTAAAGTGATACTGTAACTGAACTTTCGCGATTTCGGGTAAAACTTTCGCGATTTCGGGAAAAACTTTCGCGATTTCGGGAAAAACTTTCGCGATTTCGGGAAAAACTTTCGCGATTTCGGGAAAAACTTTCGCGATTTCGGGAAAAACTTTCGCGATTTCGGGAAAAACTTTCTCGATTTCGGGAAAAACTTTCGCGATTTCGGGAAAAACTTTCGCGATTTCGGGAAAAACTTTCGCGATTTCGGTTGAACTCGTGATTTCGGGTGAGCCATCGCGATTTCGGGTGAACCATCAGCTTTGTCTCTCTTGGGAAACTGTATATTGAGAGCATTCATATGTGTCAAGGGTCAACAAAAACAGTAAATGAAGTAGAACTTCATTTATTCGTCGTTAATGTAAATCAAAATAAAGCTGTTATCATAGCTGTGTGCCGGAGATCTGGCTCAGCTCGGGTATAGAGCTCCCTTCGGGCTCAAAACTTTACTTGCAGCTCACATTGGGCTCAAGCAAATATACATGGTAGGTTTCAGTTTAGCTCGGACTCGGGTTTATTTTGAAATTCAACATATTTAAGTTATGGAATGAGCCCGAGAATAGATAAATAATTATTATATAATCATACTGTTTATTGGATGATTGATTTAGACCCCTATCATAGCACACAGAAGGGTGTCTATTTCTCAAAAACAAATTGGCTCTCCATATCAACACAATACTGTAAATACAGCAGTCTATTAAAAAAAACATTGAGGAAGTACATTGAAACTTCAGAGTATCCTTGAGCCAAGCCACAAAGCAATATTACAGTTTTATTTACAGGTAATGTAACTCTTGGGAACACAGGTTGCTAATACGGGAAATAATTTTATTTTCATATGTATACGTAGTCTAAATTTTCTAACTATATTATTAAGTAATTGCAACTGACGGCAAATCTAAAATTTTAAATACCAAAGCCAAAAAAGTACGAATTTATTTTTATGATTCGTGGAAACGAAAATATCGTAATTTTTGCTTTGTCTTTTCCACGGAAAAACTACTACATGCAAATACAATATAGTACCCTATCCCTCCCCTTTAGGTAAAAAGTCTTATTTTGTGAAATTACTCCTTTAAAATCGTAAAATAGAGTAGTATTGTTTCAGGGGCAATAAACGTCGCAGGTTGCCAATGAAAGGGACTCATTTTGATCAGAATAGGCTATTTGAAGAAATCTTGAATCAGGGTTGCCGAAGGTCAGGAAAAACAGGGAAAAGATCATGGAATTTTAATAGCCATTTTAACCCACTAAATGTTTAATTTTATCCCACTAAATGTTTAATTTTATCCCACTAAATGTTTAATTTTATCCCACTAAATGTTTAATTTTATCCCACTAAATGTTTAATTTTATCCCACTAAATGTTTAATTTTATCCCACTAAATGTTTAATTTTATCCCACTAAATGTTTAATTTTATCATTTGGGATTTACCTTGAAGGAAGCATTTGAGTCTGTGAAATCCCATTTTTATATATTCTCTATTCTTTTGTATAAAATGAGAATTGGGGGGAGGGAACCTTGAAAATAATATGGTTTCTTTTAAGAGTTTAGCAGTATAAGGTCTAATTTCACCTACTTTTCTCACCCATATAATGCCCATTCTCCCTTCCCATGAGGGAAAGTAATATCTTGTCTATTTTTTAGACCATGCGCCCTTTCACAAAACTATCTCTCTAATAAACGGAATGTGACCTTGCAGCCACTAATGAAGTTATGATAGAGAGAGTTTTATCGGGGAGGTCTCTTTTCGCCAACTTGTCGTTGTAGAATAAGATTTCTCAAATGTCTTTTTGGAGGGCTACTTTTTGGATTATTTTCTCATGGATAATAAGGACAATAGCCTGATCTGCCACGCTTTTTATGGTCCTTTTGTAATTTTTTAGGGTAGGAAAGAGGGATGGGGTTTAAAATTGAACATAATGGTTGGAACCTTGCATAAAGCAAAGAGTAAGTAAGCCAACAAGAACGGTTGGGGGGAAGGGCGCTATACCTCAATAGTAGTAACAGCTTTTCTGTTTTTTCACCGCCCCCACTGGGCGAAAAGGCACAGGTGGCTTGCGGATTTGTAAACATTACAGCCCCTCCCTCAATTGTCTTTTAAGTCATAACAGAGCTTAAATTTCCCCTCTCCTCCCGGCCCTTATATGAGGGTTAACAAGGTACTCAGCACCCTTAAATTATTTGGACATCCTCAAGACAAAATGAGATCTTTACCATTTATTTTAGTTCGTGAACTTCGTGGCGCTATTTTTCGAAATAGATCATGTGTAAAAATCCTTAAAATATTTTTCCTTGAAAAATTACTTCCTACAGAAACTTGTAAGAATTATTTCTTTCCTGGGAAGAATTTTCGGTATTTTCATTGAAAATACCGAAAATGGTTCAACCGCCCAAAGAGGAAAAATTTCATTATTGAGATATTCCCCTGAATTATTAAAAGTACTAAACCTGTAAACAATTGTGACCGATATCATTAAGAATTAGTTTTTAAAATATTTTATCAAGGATTAACGTTTAGACTATTTTTGGATTAGACCCCTAATTGCGTATAATATTGTAACAAAAACCCTTTCAATCCTCCCTCCCCCAGACAGGCGCATTTCCAAACCGAGTCGGAAATGTAGCCTGGGAAAATATCCATGAGAAAGTGGAAAATATAAAACTCCTAAGAGCGATGTAAATAGTTTAGAAGGGGGTAGGGAACCCACTGAATCAGACCTGTAAAGGTGAATGATGATCGCATGCCCATATTTCATCCCCCTTTGCTTGGCTGATTCTGTACTATCTGTAGGTTGCTTAGCTCCTTTGTAGGGGCGAGGGGGTCAAAATAAACGCAAGATGTCTATAGCGGGGGAAAAATAGAACAGTAGGCGAAAATAGACCTTACTCGCTTTTTAACACCTGCTTACACATTAGAGGGGGGAGTTAAAGTTGTTTCCCGGCTCAATTTTTCTATAATGTAAGGGTAAGGGCACGAAGAGCGGCCACAAGTTTTAACTCGTTTCGTTCATAGCCTCTGAAACTGTGCTTTCCCCTTCAATTCCTCGTTTTTACTTTCCCCCATTTGGCCAAACAAACTGAATCGCCAATCTTCTTCAAATTTCCTCCTTTCGTCTCTTGTCCAAGAAAATCCAAAATTATAGAAATGCAGCTAAGGCGGCTAGAATTTAGCCTGTTGTAATTTGACCTGATACAGACGAGTGCGGGATGTGAGGACGTCACTTGACCTTGACAGGGCTCCCAGACCACCTATAATACCTATAATTCTGAAGTGATCCTATAAAAACCTATAATTTCACTTTTTAACCTATAATACCTATTTTTTGGGGAATTTGTTCAATTTCGGTGATAAAATTCTAAAGGAATGAACTATATAACCATAAAAATTGTACTTTTGCTTGAAAAAGTGCAAATGATTGCAAAAAACCAAGCAAGGTCACTGGTAATTATTACTCTATTTTATTAGAGGTTAGGTAGACTGACGAGAGGGGCGTGAGTAGCTAGTAGTGCCAAAGAAAGGCAGAGGGACAGGTCTAGAGGCTATAGAACCCATACTGCATTACATGTCAGCGAAACCTACCTATAAAACCTCTATTTTTCGAAACTAAAAACCTATAAAAAGTCCTATGAAATAGTATTTTTGGACCTATAAATTACCTATATTTTTGGCTTTTAAAACCTATAATACCTATGAATTTTTCTGGGCTATGCGCTGGGAGCCCTGCCTTGACTGCCCACCAAAAATGCGCATTTAACACCTTCCATATTGGGGGGGGGGCACAATTGTGAAATTGTTGTATTTTGTAAAACACTATAAAGTGCCAGCTGTACATATTTTTCAATAAAGGATAATAATAAAATCCAAAGCCCTCTAACACAACTTTCCTTTATTCCAGGGCTGTCAGTAGCTTGTGGAAGCAATTCCAACGAACTGATAATTATTTCGCAAATTTTTAGTGTTTGATTAAAAACATTATTTATGTTTTATGCGGTACACATTTAGCACACAGTTTTTAGTGCCCCCTCTTAAAAAAAAAATTTAAAACGATACGCAACAACCCTTTGTGCCCTTTGTTTTCCTATACAGATATCTAGAAATTATAATTTTCTTCCATGAAAAAATGGTTTGAATATAATCGTCGTTATTTTCAAGAAGGGAAATTAATCAAGTTTGTTTTTATTTAACATAACGCGTAATTCGACTAATCCATCCGCTTATATTTCAGGGATTGTAACATCCGCTTATATTTCAGGGATTGTAACTTTTTTCAATGTAGCCGCGGGCTGCAATTTATTCGTTAACGATTGAAACGCTCTTGTTACGTCTTATTACCTTGTATAAGCCTGATAGCGCTAAGGCTTTAGCCATTTTAAGACTCGGCAGGTATAATGTACCTCGCAGAAAGTAATACATCTGATTACGCTACCGGACTATCGATTTGTTTTGGTCGGTAATTGTAATCAAAAGCAAATTCGATATCGTCGTAATATTACTTAGTCCACTAATTTCTATTATTCACCATCACATTCGGGCGCTTGTGAAATCCATTGACAAAGGCAGACATAAAGAGACGATTTTTCTTTACTATAGGCTGTTTAAATCATATACTATTTTGTATTTCGGAATATAATATAAGAAATAAAGAAGCTTTATCAAACTAACCAAATCTATTTTACGTAACTAAACTAGTTCTCGAAAAAGTACCCTTAATGTCCCGCCATTGGCCTAAAAAGCGGGCCCTAGCTATATTCCTCTACTCGCGGAGTAAAAGGGGGGGGGTGAAACACGAGGGGAGACAAAGTAGCTTATTTCCAGGACTGCTAGAAAAAAAAACGTTACTGCAAACTTAAAAATGATAGATGGCAGCACATTCAGTCAGTTTTTAAGCGTCGTGCGGTGGAGCAAACTCAAGGGGCAAGGATCGCGCCGACACTCGCTTTAAGTTTACCCTTCCGAAACTTGATAGTATAGGTATATGCGGCGAGCGTTAGTGCCCAACTTTGTATGCGCGACGCCGCTGTTCGAGGTATTTGTTTTTTCTCTGATAGTAAAGAAACCAATGGCTGGTGGTCCGTTAGGAGCGTAAAAGTTCTTCCTAATAAATAGTCACGAAACTTCGATACACCATAGATCAAGGCAAGCGCTTCTTTCTCCAAATGGGAGTAATTTTTTTCTGCCGGAGTTAATGTCCTGGACGCAAAAGCAATAGGGCGGTCTTTACCCGAAATGTCTGGGTGTGACAACACAGCGCCTAGTCCATATGGGGAAGCGTCGCATGCCAAGGTTAGTTCTTTCGTCGGATCGTAATAGACTAGTAGCGAAGATTCCTTGAGCGTTACTTTAGCCTTCTCAAATGCGAGTTGCTGATTTGCGCCCCACAACCATAGGGTATCTTTTCGGAGTAGGATGTAAAGTGGTGCATGTAAGGTAGCTTGATCAGGCACAAATTTACCGTAGTAGGAGAAAAGTCCAATGAAGGATCGTAGCTGCTCGACTGATGTAGGAGCGGGGGCGTTCATAATTGCGATCATTTTGGATTCTAGCGGGTGTAGTCCTTCCCTATCAATCCTGTGTCCCAAATGCTCAATTGAATCCTTGAAGAATTGGCATTTATCCAACCGCAATTTTAACCCAGAAGCATCCAACCGTCTTAGGATTTCCTGCAAATTTTCCAGGTGTTCTTTCTCATCCTTGCCGGTAATTACGATATCGTCTTCGAAGTTCGTACTATAAGGTATGCCCTTGATCAATTCTTCGATAGCTCTTTGAAATATTGCGGGTGAGGAAGCGATACCAAAGGGCAGTCGCGTGTAGCGAAAGAGTCCTTTGTGAGTGTTTATAACGACTACATTTTTCGAAACCTCATCTAGCTCTAATTGATTGAACGCATCTTTCAAATCCAATTTCGAAAACTTCTTACCTCCAGCTAATTTAGCAAAAATGTCATCTACTTTTGGTAGCGGATAACGTTCCGTATCCAAATTGGGGTTTACGGTAACTTTGTAATCGCCGCAGATACGGACCTCCTTACTGCCTTTCTTTAAAATATTGACTGTCGGAGTGGCATATTCGGAATGCCGAACTGGTTCTAAGACACCTGAAGCCTGCAAACGTTCCAACTCTAGCTCCACTAGCTCCCTCAAAGCGTAAGGAACAGGTCTCGCGGCTAGGAATTTGGGTGTTGCCCCAACCTTTATGTCAAGGTGAGCCTTGAAATGCTTCAGTCGACCCAGTTCCGGTCTGAATAGGTTTGAAAACTCGGTCAGAATTGCTTTCAGTCTCATATCTGGCGGATTTTCATTACAGTTGTTGATTTGTAACGTATTCTCAAAATTCAAGATTCTTAAACTTGAAGATATCCAATTTCGCCCGCAAATATTCGGGCATTCATCTGGCGAAACCAGTAAAGGCAATTCTTCAGTTGTCTCCTGGAATGTGACTAATACTTTTGTTATATTTAGTCCCTCTAAACGATGACCGGTGAATGAGGTTAAATTGGAATCGACTGGTTGTAAAGTACATCATTTCATCATTTGAATTGTTAAGGGGGTGCACCGTAAACAAAGTACACAACACCCCCGCCAATCCATGCGACTAATCATTTGTCCGCTTAAGTGCCGCACGCGAAACCACGCCCGGAACGGGACACAAGGCCAAAGAGCGAGAACCGAAGTTAACCAGACCAGTGCTCCCGCACACACGTGCCGAGGGACTAAGGCAGCAAAAGGTGGAGAAACGGCTTGGCGACCAGAACCCACACAGCTGCGTCATACGGCCCCTACAATGTAACCGTGACCCAACAAGACCGACTCAAAGGCAGAGGGAGCTGCCAGGGCCCAAGACGGGCCCAGCGAGGCGGCCGGGTGTGGGCGAGACGGCCGTGTTCCAATTCGCGGAACTAGGACGGATCCTAGAACTCGGGCCCCTCACCACGACAAGGATGGAACACTACCCCCACCCTGCGCACGGACAGGTGGGGGGGAGGGGGTGGTTGTAAAGTACAATCAGAAAGATTTAAATTGCTCCAAGTGCTCCATGAGATAAGAGTATACGCTGCGCCCGTATCTAGTTCTAGGTTGGACGACTTGCCGTTAATCAGAAGTTTGACTATTACAGGCTTAGGGGCTGGTGGCATTGAATGTATATAAAACATTGAATACTCGGAATGCAAGGTATGTACCTTGTCTGTAGACTTCTTAGTAAGATCAGAGTGTTTAGTACGAAGTTGGTCTGTGAAACATTTCTTCGCTAAATGCCCGATAAGTTTGCATTTACCACATTGTGTAGAAATGTAGGGACAGTTTGAAGGTACATGATCGGTTTTTCCACATCTTGAACATTCCTGGGACGTTTGATTCCTTGTATTTCGATTCGTTTCCGCGCTAGGCTTAGAAGGAGTTTGGTTTTGGTTAACGCAAACGCTTTTCTTCTTTCGACGCTGTTTTGATTTAGTATTAGCCATTAGTGCATTTACTTGAACTGGCGTGCCATTAGTTACGGATGGAACCTTCAATGATAGAGCGTTTTGTGAAGCCATTGCTATTGACGTAGCTAATTTTATTGCTTGGTCAAACGAGATAGATGTAGTTTCTTCGAATAATCGTTCTTGAATCCGCTTGTCTCTTACTCCAATTACTAGTTGGTCACGTAGTTGTCTGTCCAGAGAAGTATCAAAGTTGCAGGTAGCTGCCAAACGTCGTAAGCGAGCAACATACGTTGATAGTGGTTCGCTAGGTTCTTGATGAGCCGCGTGGAACTTACAACTTTCCACAATCTCTGAAGGAGCAGGGCAAAAGTGAGCGTTTAAAGCTTCGATTATCGTAGTAAACTTAACTTGGTCTTCATCTGGTAAGGCAGGAGCGAGTAAATCGTGTAATAAATTGTATATTTGCGGTCCAGCTGACGTTAAAAAGATTGACTTTTGTTTTGGATCATCTTTAATGTCATTCGCTAAGAAATATTGTTTTAGGCGAGAGGAATACCTCTGGAAGGGCTCCACCGCGTCATCAAAAGGCGTTATGTGTCCATACGTAGGCATAATTGAAGTGCGTTGTAGAGCAAACAAAGAATTTTCCTACTGTAGCGGTAATAACGTTGTTAGTCCTTAAGCCTTGGCTTCTGACGCAGCTCGTCTTCCACTGGAAAAACGCAAAAGTGAGACGCAATAGCGTAGGTTCGGCAACTACCTCCTCTAGTTTTTCGTAATTAATTTTCAAAGTTTTATGTCCGATATATACTGGATCCGATATTATCAAAAGGGGATAGGATCCCCTTTTGATATTATCTATAAAAAAACCTCAAAGAGGGTAAGTTTCTAAATCGCGAGTTTCAATAAAATTTGAGATTTTGGTCTTGCCTGTTTGAAAATATACCGTAACTAGCCCCATAATTCTAGACATTCTTCTCTATAAGAAGTAACATGACATTCATATTATTTGGGAAAAATTGGTTATATTCCTTAACAATATAACAACATCATAATTAGTAAGTATATAAACTAGTAAAACAGATATTTTCATATCTTTTCTTTTCCTGGCCATTAACTTTATTGTACCAACTCAGTGACGAATTTATCAATGAGAAATTAAGACTTCAAAGAAAAGCATAACTATGTCATTAATAGGTCATTAAAAACGTTTGGGTGAAGCCGTATGAGATGATACCAAGAAGGATCAGATAAGGAGAGGAAAAGTGGGGCTGCGTTGAGTTAGAGAGAGAAGAGCCAACCTCCCACTCGGGTGGAAAGGGGGGATAGGAAATTCTCGAGGTAAACTGTTGTCACGTGGTCGCTAGCTAGCGCGTCTCATAAAGGATTCGTTTTACCCACGTGACAACAATTTACCACGAAGCATCTCTACCCCCGTCTGTCCCCCGTTCTCCCGGAGTGGGAGTTTAGGCCGACGCAGTAGGAGCCGCGCCGTTCCCACTTTTCCTCTCCTTATCTGATCCTTCTTGATGATACTAAACGTATCAAACAAAACAACTATTTTATCATAGCCAGAATAGCAGAACTTGTACTTCCTTCATAAAACTTAAGCGAAATGTATTTATTTTCAGAACGTTTTTGGACAGTATGCTGAGATTTGTCACAAAACTGATACAATGTTGAAAGCTGGGCACTCGGAAACAGTGTGTGTCCGCCAATGTAAAAATAAAATAGACGCCTTTTGCCAACGATTCGCGCTTTGCATCGAGAAAAGGAGAAATATTATCAAGAACAATCTTCAGTTGTATTCCCACTCAAATCAAGTGTGTAAAACCGATATAATTTTTTTAATTTGTTATGTGTTTCACTTTAATATAAGGCTTCCTAGCGTAGTCAAATTTAGGACCATTAAAAATAGATATCCTTCTTTTTAGATATAGATGAATAACCAAACCTGGTGTTTATAAGCGTCATCTATTATCTAACGGGAAACAGATGCAAAAAAGCAACTAACACAACCACGTGCGTGGCTGCTATTAGAATAGGCAGACTCGCACATGGTTTGTTATAGTTCTTTCTTTTTGGCTGGGTTATTCATCTTTATATATTAGGATAGGCCTGGTTATACATTGTTAAAATTCTATTGTAGTCAGTCCGAATGATAAGCTTGCATTTTATGTTAAAGCGAGTATATTTGGTACAAGTGTTCTTTAGAACCTACTTTTCGATTTAACTTATACAACTGTGGCGTACGCCTTCGCGCTTACGTCGAAAAAACAATGAATTTTCTTTTTGATTATTTTATCCGCTTTGTTCACACAGAAATAATATCTTTTTATTCTTACTTTTCTTAATTCCGGTAACTCTTTGCACCAATTTTCAAATGCGTCCCATTAAATTTTCCATAGTGATTGAAAAATAAATTTTGCCCTGATGGTATAAGAACCCAAAATTCCCATAGGGTCGAAAATATGGGATACGGCGCTGAGGTGCAAATCGTTTCGTACATTTCATTACTTTAATTATTTCGATTAGGTTTGAAAAATCGAAACTGAAGCCGTCAGTGTTAAGTAATCCTAAGATTTTCTGACCCCTGGGTGGTCTGGACTTCAAATTTGGTGATCAAATAATGGTTGGCGGCTTCTTCTCCCCACATCTGACGTAAATCAGGCAAGTTTGACTGCCATTTCCTGGGGTTCATCTTGGTTTTGCTCAACATTACTGACATCCTTTTTGACCCCCCCTCCCCACCTGTTGCGTGCACAGGCTGGGGGTTGTGTTACATCCTTGTCGTGGTGAGGGGGCCCGAGTTCTAGGATCCGTCCTAGTTCCGCGAATTGTAACACGGCCGTCTCATTCCAATTAGGGGCAAAGCCGGGGCTGCGCCAGCACGCTGTAGGGGGTACTCTCGTGCTCAGCGGGGGTACCATCCTCGGCGTCATCCTACGCCATTGAGTCGGTCCTCGTGGCTCACGGTTACATTACGGAGGCCGTATGGCACTGCTGTGTGGGTTTTGGCGGGGGGTGTTATGTGTTACCCAGCACGGTGCACCCCCTCAACAAATCTATCTGATGACATCCTTTTTGACAGCGGGAACGCGCTCTTCGCTTCTTGATCACCAGAGACTAAATCGTCTACGTAGAGTTTCTTATCGAGAACGTGCACGGCTTACTGGTCGGTGGTTTCGAGCCAGTAGCGCAGTTTCCCGAAAGCGCAGTTTCCCAAAAGTGCAGTTCCCCAAATCATTTCTCAACCAGAGACGTCCACGAAATATTCGTATGCTTTTACCTAATATCTTGAACATAAGACAAAATCTTTCATTGTTAATTTTTAAGTTAAATTTAAATCTCTGTTTAAAAGAGTTTGGTACATAATGTCGAAAATCATAATCTCGAATGACAGATTAAATAATCTAACCTAACCTTACCTAAACTAGCCTAACCTACACTACCGTAACTTAACCTAACCCTAACTAGAGATCGGGGTTTGGACAAGAAAATTTCTGATTATTTTATCTTTATTCATAACTTAAAATTTTTCGAGGAAAGTCTATGATAAATCCAATATAATCGCGAATATTTTCCGATTATTTTTTTATGATTAACTGATTAACTGATAGTTGTGGATTATTTTCTCCAAACCCCGATCTCTAACCCTAACAAAACTAGCCTAACCCACCCTACCGTAACCCAATCTTACCGAACCTTACCTATGCTATTTAACCCTACCTAAAATATTTTTGTAAATTTTCGGCATTCTTTGTCCAAAAACACACCCGCAATTATAAGGAAATGCTTTTATAAGAATACATCTTTTTGGAAGTGCGCAAATGAGAACTGCTCTTTTGGCAACCGCGCTTTTTAGAAACCGCTCTTATGGGAGTGCGCACATGGGAACTGCTCTTTTGGCAACTGCTATAGTTTTTCGGCAACCTCGCTCAAAACGAAAGTTCCTCCACTTCCATTGTCCCAAAAAGAGTTTTAAGGATCCAGAATCTTGGCCTTGAGGGTAGTCCGGATTTTTGATCCAGATTTGTGCCGTCTGTAAGAGAACGTTTCTTCGCTCTATGTCGAATATTGTATTCGCGCTTATCTCTTATATTACTTCGGAATTTACGCTTCTCGTCTGGGTTGGGATTTGCTTCTCTTGTTGGTTCCCTTTCTCGGGTATACCGCTT
Source organism: Odiellus spinosus (assembly GCA_963920705.1). Classification (NCBI taxonomy): domain Eukaryota; kingdom Metazoa; phylum Arthropoda; class Arachnida; order Opiliones; family Phalangiidae; genus Odiellus; species Odiellus spinosus. The sequence continues at coordinate 4,715,219 of OY987230.1, forward strand.
GATTATGATTAAATGTATATTATCGACGGTATAATTAACATATAATAATCAACATCCCGTGATTTTTGCTAGTTACATTATTATGAGTCAATCATATCTATTGCTAGCAAAGGTTCCATCTTTGTTTCCCCCTGGAATTTAATTTTTTAAATTACGGCGGATATATAAGCAAAGATTATTGCTCCAATGGACCGAATCTTAAACCGCTTGATTATGATTAAATGTATATTATCGACGGTATAATTAACATATAGTAATCAAAATCCCGTGATTTTTGGTAGTTACATTATTATGAGTCAATCATATCTATTGCTAGCAAAGATTCCATTTTTGCTTCCCCCTGGAATTAAATTTTTTAAATTACGGCGGATATATAAGCAAAGATTCTTGATCCAATGGACCGAATCTTAAACCAGAGAAGTGCTGGTTTTCGGTCCCCTGGTATTGTCCAATTGGACCGAATCCTAAATTCGCAAAAAGTGCGAGTTTTTTGGTCGAATGGAATGAATTTCTTTTCAGATGTACGAAAAGATATCTAACTGCAAATTGCAAGTAGATGAATTTAAGAAAATGGGAAGTTTGTTAGAATGCGAGTGTGCCTTGAAGATGTTCGCTCATTGGGTGGATTCTGTTAGTAAGTATATAGGGTTTTAAGCTTTTTCTTCTAGTTCGAGGAATGGGATGTTTAAAATAAAAAATTTTTAAGATGTTGCTTGGGAATCGACTCAAAAATATGGTAACGCCTTACTGGATCTTCTGCAATCGACAATAACGACTTCATTCGGTGGCACTGTCGTTAATGATCCGAAACGCCATATATCCAACGTCAAAAAACTGCTGAGTCATTGTGACAGCGAGCGAAGACACTTTCTTGACTTGATGGAAGTCAAGGAACTGAAAGTGCAACAAGAACTTCAAATGTACAAATGCGAAAGGGACGCCAAACAAGTATGCATAAACTCCAAATTTAACACTAGTTTGTCTTTCTGAAGCGAGGGGTCCGGTATTTACACGAAATCCCGTACGCTTCTCGCGAAATCTTTCACACAAAATCACGAAATCTTTGAAGAAATCGCAAAAAAATCGCGAAATTTCGAAATCTCCGAGAAATCGCGAAATCTCGGACGAAATCGCCTAATCACGAAATCTTTGAAACGAAATCGCCAAATCACGAAATCTTCGACGAAATCACGAATTCTCTGTTAGTGTCCGTCCTCAGCATATAATGTTTGTTATTATTCTGACCCCCTCTTTTTTCTTCCATATCAGCCCTCTCAAAGTCTTCTGTAATGGATTTGTGCCCTTGATCTAGCGCTTTCAAAATTCATAAACCCTTTTGTGGGGCCACTTTAACATACTTTGCACTCATTGTTCTCTAAACAAGGGAGAGTGTGGTCAAGTGTTATGGGTTTCTAGAGCATAGACTTGCAGTGCATATCTATCTGCTTCAACTTGCGAAATTAAAGCCACTACATAAAAGAAAATTATATACATTTTCCCATGAAATTCTGGATTGTGTGCAGGGCGTTGTGGTTATGGGCTCTTATCAGGATGATACGTAGTAATGGCGGACGCGAGGGACGGGTGGAAAGTCGTTATTTGTCTGTTGTTAAAAAATGCGTGGCTAAAGGTCTCCAAATATTGAAATTCGTCAATTTTAGAGGAAGGCATGTTTAATAGGGTTTTATATATATTGTTTCAAACTAATAATAATAATAATAATAATAATAATAATAAAAGCTTTTTTATTAGAGATATTCTTTTTAGGTAAACCTGATTTACAAAAGAGTCTCATTTAAATTATTCAATATTATAATTAAAATTAAAATTTGGGCGTAAGAACAAAAGGTATGTTTTTCTTTGTTTTTTAGGCTGTCGCTTGGCTAGACGAAATATGCCAAGTCTTAGCCGTTAAGAGCATTAGCATTGGACGAAACGAAGCCGAGATTGAAACGTCGCGAAAAGAGCATCAGAAATGCGAAGAAACTGCGAAGGTAAATTTCTAGTAATACTGTCACCATTTTACGATGGTTTATGTATTATATTTTTCAATTTTTTTTATATATATCCTATATTCAAAATTTTACACCTTTGAGTTGATGCGTTCAAAATAAACTAGAAAATTAAAATGCCAAACATATTAAATTTAGGGTTGTAAGATATTTTTCCGAAAGATTTTCCGTGTGTTTTATCGAATTAACAGTTGTTTATTGTTTATTTGATACGAGTGCTATTATTGATATATGTGAAATTTAGTTGAAAATTGAAAATACCACTTAGCTGACGATTTAAAGCCGACTGAACTATTTTTCTCAAGAAAAAAAAAAAAAAATATCGATTTTCATATGACGTCACACATGACTCGCTCTTATTGGCTGGCTCGACTTGGGGAGAGGGAGCACATTTTAGTTTTACCTATTACCCTAGTTTCAGCTAGGAATAACCCTGAGATGCAAACTTTTTACTCCCTAGCACCTTTTGGTAAAAGTGAGGGAGCGAATTCCGAAGAACGACGTTAGGGACATGGAAACAGTTTTTAGTTTTACTTTTACTTTAGCCTACAGTTACTATAGTAAAGAACTAGATCGTGGTAAAGGAAACGACGTCATTCGGGTGATTCGGTGCTTTGCGTGTGCCTCTTCTAACATGAATTTCGATGAAATCTATCTAACCAACGAATTAGATTTAATTAAATTAAGTGTAAAGTCTGAAACTGATTTCTATTGTTCTATGATTAACAATTTAATTTTCTATCAATTAAAAAAAAGAAAATTCAATGATTCAAAGCTAAATCCATGGTTTTATGTTTCCGATTTGTGGAAAATTTAACGTATAGAGGAAAATTAACAATTAATTATTAGAAATAATTCATAATTTATTGAACAAAAATAGGTCATTGAAGTATCTCGCGCTAAAAACTTTCAAGTATTTTTCTCAATTGGTATTCCTAAACACCGTAGCCTTGGCTACTTTTGAATTTTCAAAAACGGAATATTCTAATTTTAGACATTCAAAATGTAAAACATTTAAAGAAGCTCCTTCCCATCGTCAACTTATTCCTGGCACACCATGAGCTCTGTAAGCATTTCCAGTGTGTACTTTATTTTTATTTGAATATATTTTTAGTTTATTTCATTAAAAACAAACATTCAATAATTGACCCTTTTTAAAGAAATTACAAAATTAATATCGGAAATATATTACTATTTTCCGCTTGAATACGTAGAATATTTCTGGAACGTAATAATGATTATTTTAAAAAAGGAAAGTAGAATTTTCTGGATTAAGCTTTTTTACGAAAGAGGACGCGAGAAAATCTGTATGCTGGCTCTAAATAACTAGTGATGAAGTAGTATCGCGGAAATGTTTGATTACCAAATTTTTAGAAAAATCCAGAAGCTCGTAACTTTTTGTTCTAGCATATGCTTATAAAATCGTTTTTGACGATGTTTCCGATAATACTACTTAAAGGGTTACTATTAGCTGAAATGAAGTATTTTTTATCTGATTCCTCATGAAAAACTATGCCCCCCTGATTTTTTTCATAATTTTTGACGAAGAAATTCTATAAGAAAAGATTTTTTAAAGTTTTATATCGTAAACATGTTTTTGAATTTCTCACTGTTGCCAAGAGACCAATCAGCGGACGTAAAAAAGACGGCGACTCTCACGAGTTTTTACATAATTGTGATATAGTCTAGTCGAGCGTTTCACCGAAGATAAGGGTTAAGTCATTTTAGCGACAATAAATATTATGTTTTACCTGATCTTTACGAAGACGAGCTCTGTTCATTAATTTTGAGATCAATTTCATAATGTGTTACCTGTTAGCTCGTTCACATTCTTTTTATTTTTAAACGTGGGTAATTTTAAGACGGGGAAATTGAGTCGGATTCAATTTTCCCATTGAAAACCTAAGCCTTGTCTGAATCTCCCGCGTAATTTGAAGTTGTATTTTTCACGAGATTTGAAAATTAGCGCGAGCGCCGCCGAAGCGCGTGATCGAGGACGCTATGGTTTAGGCTAGTATAAGCAATGGTGTAATACCTAACGCGTAGTGATATGTAATGTTAAACCTGGCTTACCGTTGCTTACTATTCTTAGACACTCTTTAGAAGCGCTCTAATTGGCCTCTTGGCCACAGTTTAAAAATCCGCTCCCACAGCTAAGCCTAACGAAGTTTTAAAAAATGAATGCTAGCCGAAATAATTTTTTAAAAATTGTGAAAAAATTCAGGAGGTTATATTTAAATACAAGGAATCAGGGTAAAAAATTATTTCGGTGTGAAATTTTCAGCTAATAGTCTTCCTTTAAGTTCCATTTGAAGTGCGTTAAGAAACTGTGATAAAATCATAAAGTATGAATACTAAATATTACTGATAAACCATTTTTAGGGTTGTTACGAATACGGAAATAAATTGCTAGAACCGGCCATGTTCCTGAGAGACTCCTTTGAGTACAGCACGGCACCCAACATTCGAATTGAACAACTATTAGAAAACTCCTGGAAGAAATTTGTAGCAGGGAGCCAAGAGCGCACCGTACGATTAAGTCTCGTGCGAACTGTTTACAAGACCTTCCAAAAAGTAAGCGTTGTATGTCTTTTCCAATTTTAAGCAGAGGAAAAGTTAGTCATGCGAAAGGGGTTGATTTTCAAAGAAATTATATGTAAGGAATAAAGACAACATGGGTTCCAGTGTTTATCACGTGAATATTACGTTATTGAGGCGTGTCTTTGCTTTCAATTTGCGGAGGCGATTGAAAAAGAATTCTTTATAACTTTCAAATTTTGAAGAAGTACTAGTTTCTAAATTTCGGTTTAATCTTTTATACGAGGAAAATGTAAAATTACATCAATAAGTAGAAGCGAATGAAAAATGGCGCTTCATAAATTTTAAAAACCGCGCTTAAAAACGCTTCATATAACTTCATAAATTTCAAAATTACATATCTAAGAAAGAGTTTTTAAAGTAATAAAAAATTAAATTTTCTTGAGTATATTTTGATTAAGCCCTGTAAATAAGAGTAGTGTAAGATGCAGGATTTACGTTTAAAAAGAGGCGGTCCTGTACCTATTATTCCCACGTGAGTGGCATTAGATTTGGCCTTTTCATTACCATTGTTTTATTCCCCATTTAGTTAAATGTTCGGATCGACGAGTTGGAACAATCTCTAGAGGCAGATCTAAAGACATTCGGTTGGGTTCGAAGGAAATGGGTTTGTCGAAAACATCGGGGTCGCTGGAACAAGATCCATCTGGATGCTAGACAGTCCAAAAGAGCCGGAGAATTCTTGATGAAGCGCATCGCCAAGCCAGTTATCGATGGGTATTTTGGGTGAGTTAATACGCTTTCATTTTAATGGTGTAAGAAGCCTGATAAGTGTCAATTTTATCGATATATCTTTTCATTAAAATAAACGTAATTGACTTGTTAAAAAATTACAAACAAATATTAAGCTAGAAATTAATCATGAACTTACTTGAGAGTAGGTTTTACAGGGATCCATTAAGATTTCCCATTCCGACAGAAAACGTTTCGAACTATTAAATGGATCTACATAACCCTTCCCGTCCGTCGCGATGGTGGCGCCTTCTTGCTACAGCCATTCCTCAAATGAGTTTTTCAAAATTAAAGACGAGATTATACTAGGTCTTGGCATCGATACAAAGAGTTTCAAAACGTTACGATGAATTCGTGTGAACTGAAATCCGTTTTTCGATTTATAGAAAATTATTCGACCACCTTTTTTTATATCGAGCCGCCAGATAAAACTATAATAAATCGCTGGTGCTTAAACGATTCCGAACGATTTGAATATCGGTTTGATTTTACTGTTTAAAATCGATTAAGATACGTAGGGAAGGAACTGTTAGAACACTTTGAAAGGCGCATGCTTTCGTTCAATGGCCGTATTTGATAATGACGAGATATGAAACTCCTCGTGAATATTATAAGCGCGACTTAAATATTGGTTTGATTTTAAAGATTAAAATGGATTGGGATACGCTAATGTGGACTTAACTTTTTTTTTTTTTCGTAACTTATTCTGATAGTGTCCAGCATCTGAATTATTTAAAAAAAGCTTTGTTCCCATTAGTGTATTCCAATCGATTTTAAACGGTAAAATAAAACCGATAAACAAAGCTAGGTACGTACGACAGCGTTCATGGTGGCAAAAATCTGTACTAATGTTTAGGCTAGTAAGCAATGGAGTATCACCAAACGCGGAGTTTTACTCAATGTTAAACCTTGCTTAGCTGTTGCTTACATTTAGACAATGTGCTTATACGCTTTTAAAGTTAACGTCGCCTTACAGGTGAAGGAGGAGCTGATCTCTGATACTATGAATTGGACAATTTTTAATCATAATAAAATCTTTGGAGTAGTAGACTACTACGGTTAGTTGAACCGTAATTTTAAAGATATTAAATTGCTCTTTCTCTAAAAATTAATTTGTGTCCCTTCACGGGTTTGACCCGAATCAGATAAAAAGGCTTTTTTAAGGGTGCGAAGCAACCTCTTTTTTGTTCGTCTTTACTTTGAATATTGACTCGAATGTGAATTTAAGATACAAAGTAGACTACTGTCTGTCTCCCCAAGTAGATACAGTACCCCGGCTTACTTGCAACTGACATGCAATCGCTCCATTTGGGAGACCTTGGTTATGCAGAGTGACAATCTGGTTTCGGAGTTCAACACGTTCCGCCATGTTAAAAACATTTATTTGCAGAAGCGGGAACGGAACAGAGAAACGATCGGCAATAAATTAATTTTGCAACTGCGGATCATGTTGAACTCCGAAACCAAATCGCCGCTTTGCATAACCAAGGTCTCTCCAATCGAGCAATTGCACGTCAGTTGCAAGTAAGAAGAATAATCGGTTACCCATTCACACGACTGCACCGTAACGTTTTGAAGCGGTTTGATTGAATCTACCCCAATACCTTCTATGAACGCATCTAAATGTATTTCTAGCTTAATATTTGTTTAAAAAAAAATTTAGTTGGGTATGCCTAGGCATAAAGCAAAGATATGCGTTTTCTTTTTTTGTTTAGGCAAAACTAGCTATTAGTTACGCAAAACTAGATTTAAGTCACTGTAGCGTCCATGTGAATAATCACGGCTAAATTCATTAAGCTGGGGCATTAATTTAAGCTAGCCGCCTACTTAGAGGGTAAACCACTTAACTCGAAAACCTGTCATAAAAACCTATTTTTTTCAAATTTTTCTAAATTTAACTGATTTTTTTTAAGAATTTATGGTCCGTCCAGAAAACAAGTTGGCAGTTTGCGTAACTAGCGTGCATAAACGACCATCTTGTTTCAATTTTTATACCTCTTGAACACATTCCGAATTCTTTTAAGTCTCCATCAACTTGTCTCAAACATAAAGCTTTTGGGCTATCGCCAACTTTTAAAATTCTTCTATGTTTATTCGAAGGGTGTTTTTTGACGTAATGACATTATTGAGTTCGAAGACCCTAAAACTTTTCAAAAAAATTTAAAGGCCTAGGCTAAATGCTGAGCATGATATATTGCCTATTTCCGTTTTCGATTATTTAAATTTATGTTATGAGGTTCAAGGATTAATGCATTCCGACCCTAGTAAACTAAATTCAAATCAAAAATTAAGTTCAAAATCAGTTTTTAACATACTCGGAAGGTAGGAATATCTCTGCTGCATGATGAGTTCCATATCTCACCATAAGAAGTCTCTGGCCTATGAGCAAAATATGCGTCTCTTCATCCTTTTCTGACGGAATATAACGCAGTCTTCTCGCATTTGCTGGACACTCGAGATAAAGTCGAGATATCTAACGCCTCGTTCATACATACACCTAAACGCGCTTCGTTGCCCCTAAATGGTTATCAAACAAATGTGAGAAATAAGTTAATATTGATTCGGGAAGCAATTTGGTTGCTTCGCTCCAATCGCTTTTAAAAAACGCGACTGGGAGACATTTGCTGAAAAATTTTAAAATAACACGATTAAAATAATAATTTTTGTCAAAAATAATTAACCAACGAGTTACAAACCATAGTAACCAATTAATTAGATATAATTATTTATAATTTTTAAAGTCTGGGAATTTTTTAAAAGACACTAAGCCGACACTATGGTCGAGCTGGGGCGAATGGTCTTGTCAGCGTGTGAACCAGGGAGAATGGAAAAACGGTTTCTGAACCGATTTTGCCCTCAAATATGAAAGAAGCTAAACTCTCCACTGGTTTAGCTCTTTTGTGTTAAAATACATTTTTTTAGATTAATACTAGAGGGTTAGACTTATAAAATAGTAGCGTTTAAGTGGAGCGTGTGTTTCTGTCCTCTACAGTTCTATAGATTCTTAACTCCACCCACGTGATAAACGCTACTACTCTACTTACACGATAAAGCATCGATAAAAAACAAATTTTTATTGGGTTGCATTCTTCCTTTACGGATTTGCGTTCATTATAAAAAGTATATTTTAAAGTAGATGTTCTAGTAGGAGCCGGTGTTTTGTTTTAAACAAGATATTAGAACTATTTTTGGAAGAAGAAGAAAGCTGTAGTCAATTTCACCTGTAGTTGGCAGCATCGTGAAAGTTAGAATCCGCTCATCTCTTTAGTTAAATAATCGGAGTTAATGGGTAAACTAGTTTGGCCAGTGTTTTCAACTCGAGATAGAAATTACTATATTTTTAATACCCTCGCCCAATGCATATAGCTCGAGATAGACGTGACTTTAAAACTATCTTTATACCAAAGCTAAAGTTTAATTGCAGTTCGCGACTTCCGTAACTTAGTAGGATGGTTTGATTTTGTCTCGGCAAAGATATCTCCAATGTCTTTTAGGCGCTATACTTCCCGGGTAAATAACTATGTAGATAGAAATGGTGAATTGTTGCAAGACTTACTGTTAGCATGCGCTATGTTGTTAAAGGGAAAGGCAACCCAACTTTAAACGTACTTCGATTGGAAAGAGCATGCTTAAAAACCTACAAATCAAAACACATTATAGTGATTTAAGTCTTGGTTAATTTATAAATATCATTTTAAAAACGAAATTTACGTTCCTAGAAGAACGCCATATTTGCTTCCCGGCATTTCGAGTTTTAAAAATAAAGATCTGCTTCAATGATTGGCCTTTAAGTGACCCAATAAAGATTCGCTAAACGAAGGCCATTCGAGTCGGCTGCAGTCGGATCGTCTGTTCGTAAGAAGACCTGTAATTTTGTGATTGTGATTTCTAACTTTCTACGAAAACATGCCTAATTGCATAATTAATGAATGCAGTTTAGTACTTACCTTCTAATTCTTCAAATCAACTTAAGACTCGGTTAATACCTAGTACTGACTACTACTAGCTCAGCTGGCCGACCGACCTTCGGGTTAGAGTTCGGGATCCTTCGGGCTAGGTTCGGGATCCTTCGGAAGTAGCCTATGTTTCGGCCCGGTATATCTTATTTGACTCTAAAGAAATTGAGCGCGCTTATACCCGCATCTATTTTCAGCTAGAGTCAAGTGACTTTAGGTGAGAAATAAACCAATTGACGAAGCCGATCCTCAGCAGGCATCGAAAGGGTATGAAAAAACTAAAAAGGCGTTCACTAGAGATCACTTTTTGCTTATAATAAACGCAAATATCTTAATATCTACTATTAAATTTTTTGCGATATGATATTAGTCGTTTTAATATACGCTCTATAATTTAAGACACACTTTTTTTTTATCCCGGTCTGTACCTATAAATAAGACGGCAAAAAGCGGAAAAATCTGAAACCATGTTCATCCAATAGCACCATTCGTAAATAAGGGAGTGCTTTAATTAACTCTCAAAAGAGTCATCGACTGCTCACTTGGATTTCTACTGATACTCGCTTTGTTACGTCCATTCGAATATAAATCTGGTTTGTGACGTGTCATTTTGTCATTGGCGATCATTTTTCCAGTAAGCTTCCGGCGTGTTGCCGAAATTCAGCACCAAATGTAACTAAATCAGCTTTGGTGACCTTCCAACTGACGGTATAATATTATGGTTGGTAAAAGACCAACATATAAACATCTCTAATGATTAGGGATATATACAAACGAATATAGATTTTAGGGATTAAATTCGTTATTAAAAATTCGCTACCTAGCGTGTTTTATTTATAGGCGTCTCGCAATTTCATCAGAAATGTTTACGGAGATTACCCTTATGAGGTGGAAAACTTTGTCGGAAATATACTGAAATATTCGTCGTCGTCGCTTCCGTTCCATGGAGAGTTTAAATTAGAGAGATAGATAAATTGGCAATAGCTTGAAGTCTATCCCTAAGAAACGCATAGATAAGAGGTTTTGTAGCTTTTTTCTAGCCACAAGGATAGGTTCAACAATGGTATAGAGGCAACGGAGAGAAAGAAAGGGGTAGCTTGACTGCTATACTCTTAACTTCTAAAGTTGAATACAAAGACTGAGATAACAAAAGCGTGATAGAGCTTGAAACGCGAAACATGAATAGAGGAACGAATTGGGCTACCCTCTATCTCTAAGAAACGCGTAGATAAGAGATAAAGGGATTTGTAACTTCTTACGCGCTGCAAAGATCAGGTGGAGCAATGATCTACAATGTATAAACTAGAAAGAGGAAATAGAGAGAAATGCAAAAGAAATTGGAAAGCTTGCAGGGGATATGTTTTACGAAGTTCAAAAAAAAACAAAAACAAAACAAAAAAACTCGACTGTCTAATTATAAAGAAATAATAGAGCAAAAGTCAGGAAATATAAACAATATATGCGTTGGTTTAAAAGTGATAATAAGGTGTCTAGTATTCGACGCATTGTTATTATTGCACGACGGAATTTTATTATATGCTACTACGTTGAAGGCGCGTCTGAATAAAACTCGATAAAACAAAAATATTTGAATTTTAAAAAAAGAAACAGAGAAGCAAACAAAAATTTTACAAAAACTTGTTTTGCTTCGCACTTCAAAAAGTGCATTTATAGGCAACAAATTCAAACCCGTGAAGGGATAGAAATTAAAAATTACCGATGAAAGAATTATGAAAGCAGTCTAAGAAATTACAAAGTTATAGAATTTAATATCAGAAGTTAATAATTATATCAAGAAGTGTATTGCTTTGAATTTTCCCGTTCCATCAAATTTTCATTGCTCTCCCCCCCTAGGCGCGGAGGCGAATATTAATGTAACGCGGTTTTGAAGCCCACGTGATTTGGACGGCCGCTTCACTTGGTACATAGAGAAAGAGTGTCACTGCGCCAAAAAACCAGTTCCTCTAAAACTTGTTTTATGGAGATCATGGAGGGGTTGTCAAATCAAAACTAGGCATAGGCATAATATTTTCGATAAATTTAATTAATTAAGTAGATTATTTTTGCAAAAATAAAATCCGTAGATGAATCATTAGTGTCAATTATATTTTTAATAATTACCGCATTTGTTTGAGTCGATGCGTTAAACATAAAATCACAGTTGTCACGCTGAATTTGTTTTGTTACTGAAGGTTTTAAATAAAGATCACACTGTATATTGTTGTTTTGGCAGAGACAGAAGGTGAGCCGCATTTTAAAATTGAGCTCGGTTTATTTAAGTAACCGTTAATGGATCAAGTTGCGAGCGATATAGACTCAGACGCCGTGAAAAAAAAAAAAAAAAAAAAAAAACCCGGCAGTGACATGACCATGTTTCGGCTGCGGCTCGCCGAGTTTTTTCCATACCGGCGGCCGCGCCTCGCCGAGTTTCTTCCATACCGGCAGCCGCGCCTCGCCGAGTTTTTTCCATACCGGAGGCCGCGCCAAAAATATTGTTGAACGTAGCGCCGGGCCGGGAGCCGGGCGTAATGGGCGGCGTCGGTGTCTAGAGCGATAGTTTAATATCCAAGTTTCCACCAACTGAACTAACCAAGGCTTAGACCAATTCGAGCTTAAAGACTTTGGACTAACAAATACGTGGTATTAAATTGAATTTAAAACTTATAATGTGAAACTGAGAAAGGTTAAAATGCAATTTTCGACTAAAATTCGATTATTTATGTAGGATTACAAAAATATAATTGTTTATATCCGGTAATCGTAAAACCTTCAGTCTCGGGCGACGCGCGGGCGCCATTTTATTTGTTTACTATCGCATCTGTGAGACTGTGACGCGCGACTATGACGGGCGCCCCACGTGATCTTAAAGAACTATTTTCAACATTTCCTCTCTCTCATTGGTCAATGCAAAAAGTGCTTTCGTCTGCTCAAGAAATTTGATGGAATACATGGTGAAAGTTGAAAATTCAATGAAGTAGTACACTTCTTTTTAATATGTATAAGTTCGACCTATCAAAACTTTTAATTATGTTGAATTATAAGAAAAATTATAACCATAAGTTAGACTCGCCCATACACGCAATGCTAACGGCATTTACCATCCACTCAAAATGTTAAATTTGTACATACCGCCCTCTATCTCGTAAATTATCGCTATAAACCAAATTATTATTTATTTTACAAAAGTATGATTGAATTGTTTTATTAAAATCGTTAGTGATCTCCGAGTAATCAACGTGATATTTAAAAGTAATTTTAATACATATCAAATAATGCGGTAGTATTGATGTCACTACCGTATAAAAGGTTCATTTACAGTCTTATGGTGGAGGTTGATTCTTATAATTTTATTATATATTTCAAAACGCTGCTCATGTAGACCTTCTCATTCAAACGCTCTTCTTTAACACTTTCATTTTTCAGACATTCCGTAAACTTATGATTATTGCTATACCACCAAAAATTTTATTATACTGATAGCATATAGTATTTGTGATATCAGTAGAAAATGTGTATTAGTAATAAATATGATTAAAAATTTAAATCACATTGGTTTATAAAAATACAAGTTATTCAGTCATTTAAGATCTTTTTTAATCGAGGCCAAAGGAAATATCTTCGGATTTATTTCTTGTTTACTATATGTTTCTGGTCATGCAAGGATTCAAAAATATATCCTATCCTCTGTTCAGTCTGTGCGCGATATGGCTATGAATACGACTGGAAGCTCTCTAAATCCGGATATCCAATTTCTTAATTCGCCATCCTTTTACTTTTGCCCCCGTATCATCTTCATGCATCTTGGTGAATATAATAAGTTCCAACATCTTTCTCTTCAGTCTTCCAGAGTTCCCTTACCAATTCACGAAGGGAAGGAGACTAATAAGAAGGAAGGAGACATGTATATATATAATTGGAGGGCCAGAGTCCGTATGGTGCGAGACTAGTGTTACTCGACAGTGAAACGCAAAGTTCCCTTCTGCGAGCAATAGTTGCAGTAGTCGTGAAGTGAGACATAAGTCCTAACTATAGACCAACTGGAAGTTGGCAGGTGTACGCGAGGCTTTTTAGGACCACGTGGAAGATAAAGATTTTTCTCATGTAGAAAAATATTCTCGTTGGCTGAGAAGTTAGCTTTTTCCGGACTCACAAGTCAGTCTGTCTTCAGCTGTCTTTGAAAGAAAAGCAGTCCTCGGAGTTTCCCATTATTTTATTTTGTAATTTTTTACTTTTCTAGTATTTTCTACAAGTTTATACCTTTACATATATTATTTTATATTAATCATTTTTAATACCGTATTTGATAACCGAAACTCCCTTACGATTTCGCGTGTTCACCATGGTACTGATTGAAATTTCTTTGGAATAGTAAGAGACACTTATTTTATTATTCATGTTTGTGAGTTTGCTCGATTATTATTTTATTACTAGCTAATAGCCCGTTAAAATTACGGGCTATAAAAAATAGTAACAAATGGACTTTTTATGTGGTACTACTATCGTGTACATAATATAATATATATTATAAATACTTGAATTCTTAATTACTTAATTTTAAATTTTTCTAAATTACCTTTGCTATAGCGACCACAGCTGTTCGAAATGGTGTTTTCATTAGAGATAATTAAACTCGCGAAACTAAACGCTAAGTTAATTAGAGTTATAAGTTAAATTCAAACTTGCTTGCTTGCAATAAAAACTCTTCCTTATATTCTCGTTGTGTTCAAGGGCAGTTTGCATGTACTATTCTTTTTTATTAACGTCGCGTGTTTACTTTAGCGTTCTAGACAGGCAGATCAATAGAAAGACAGACCTTTACTCCCCCTCCAAGCCAAATATATAAAGGGGGAATGCAACCTAATAACAAGTGATTTTTTATGGATTCATTATCGTTTAAATAAGCCTAATCCACCAATAAAAAGTTTACAAAACAAATATTAAACTAGATATAAATTTAAATATTACCCATTAGAAAAACATCTGATTATCAACCTGTGTGGCTCAGATATCTGAGTTTTTCTACCTCATAAGTAGATCATGTTGCCTTTGGGAACAGTAAAATATATAAAACTATCTCGTTATATGGTCCGTTTAGTTTTAGAATGATAATGGCTTAGTCACAAAATTATTTTTGTAACACTGCCACTTTTTTTTTTCGAAGACTTGTGGATTATATTTTAGTTTTAATGAACTTAAAAATTAAAATGCAAACAATAATATAATTTATTTTTTCCGATTCATGAAGTAGAATATTTCTGGAATGTGATTAATGATAAGTTTTGATTAAAAAGCACTACTTTTTGGATTTAGTATATTTAGTACTTTAACGAAAGAGACAGCGCGAAAAATGCCATGTCACGTGCCAAAATTCACAAAAAATGTGGGTTCGAAGAAAGCTATGGGAACATTTAACTGTGATAAAGTAAATTACTAATGTGGTTATTTTTTTATGATATATGTAGTCCATTAACATTTTTATCCGTCATTTCGAATTACTCATTATACAATTTTCGAAATTTTTAAATTAAAAATTCCCCGCAATTCTACGTCATCACTGTGTTGGAGTGTTTATTGTAGAGCCCACTTTTGATTCTCGCGCGTTCTGGCACGTGATAAGGTTGCTTTCGGCCGACCTTTTTCGTAAAAATACTTAATTCAGAATGTCCAACCTTTCGTATGAAAATTATCGTTATTTATTATGTTCCCGAAATAAACTACATCACATATCAGAAAAAACAATTACCTCTCAATTTTTGACATTTTCATTTTGAAGATTCTTGAGCACGCATCAAACCAGAAATGTAAAATTTCTAATATGGGGTTTTAATAGTATTATAAAACTGAAAATGTAAACCATAGGAATTCGAAAAAATGCTAATAGCCTCACTTTAAACTCGAAGACGGCAAGTTTTTATTTCAAACGTGCGGTTTTCAATAAAGTTTGACGCGCGCGAATTTAATTTAATTTAATTTAATTTAATTTAATTTAATTTAATTTAATTATTTAATAGGATTTATGATTTAGAGACTATAAAATTTTTAAGCAGGCTGAGCCAGGGTTCGTACACGAAAACCTGGAAAACCTGGAAAAGTCAGGGAATTTGGAAATTGGCCCAAAAGGTCAGGGAAAAGTCAGGGAATTTGGAAAGTGGCCCCAAAGGTTAGGGAAAAGTCAAGGAATTTGAAAATAGCCCAAATGGTCAGAGAAAATAAATATTTTGGAATGTGTCAAGGAATTGTTTATGATTGGTTTACCTATCAGTTGTAACATACTTATTATAAACTGAAAATATTTGCTTAAAGATACAAATTGTTTCTTATATGCTGAGTAAACTATCCTGACTCCCCTGTCAAATAAAATGTGGGAATTGCCAGCAGCTCACTCGTAAGAATATATTCATGAAAAAAGTATTAAACTTGGTCAGGGAAATTATTTAGAAATGGTCAGGGAAAACCTGGAAAAGTCAGGAAAATTAACTTCCAAAATTTTGTACGAACCCTGGCAACGGTAAATATGGTGCCGTGAATGTATACAATCAGAAGTAGATGACACCCTCCTTTGAAGTCTACTACTCTAATGTTCGATATAGCGCTCCTCTCTGTATGGGTAAAATTCACAATTTTACGAGATCGGAAGGGTCCTACTTCATACCCCCTGTCTACGGAAAATTGGAAATTCTCTCTCCACAAACGACGACGTTTTTTTGACGAACTCCAAGGCTGCTACAGATATTCGCTCGACGAACTCCCTCTCCGAAAATATCTACCGTTAGGAGGCGTACGCATCGCGCTTTTTGAAACTAACCCATACAGAGAGGGGTAGACAGGACCAGGGAGTAATAGACTTCAAAGGAGGGTTTCATCGACTTCTGGTTTTAAGTATTTCCCACGAGCCTTTTTACGATTTTTTTTGTTTTTAGTTACATTTAAGCACGGCCCAGACCATCATACATAGGGGTCCTGAATCCGATGGGGGGGGGGGGCTAGGGCCCTCGAAAGCTTTAATGTGTCATTGCGTTTTGATGTACAAAAAGGATGGTAAAAAAGCTCAAGTTTAATGGTCAATTTCGAACGGTAGTTTTCCAGTAAAACAAATTATTTCCTGATCTTTTCATAAAAATATGTACTCGGCAACGTAAAACGCTGGAATTTTTAAGCAAATCGGAATAATGAAAAACCATGGAACCATTGAATTTTCCATTTTTTTAATAGATTGATAATTAAATTCTTTAACATAGAACAACAGAAATCAATTTCAGACTCTACAATTTAGAATTTAATTAATCTAATTCGCTATCGATTCAATTTCAACTTCTGTTATAGAACCTTACAGACAGAACAACCTTTGGTTAGATAGATTTCATGGAACTAAAGGCTAAAATAGGCACACGCGAAGCTCCGAATCAACCGAGGTCGTTTCCTTTCCCACGATCTAGTTACTGTTACTGTAGCCTAAAGTAAAAGTAAAACTAAAAACGGTTTCTAAGTCCCTTCAAATGAGAAGAGTGAACCAAGTGAACGTCGTTCTTCGGAATTCACAAGGCCTACGACCCCCCTCGCCTTTACTGTGAGTTTTACAATCACAATATTACAAAATATATATTTTAAAAACAGACTAAACTGAAAATTCGGTAGCGGAAAAATACGGAAAATGTTCCAGGGAAAATTTACAGCCCTAAATTATTTAGCGGCATGACCCTAAAATCGCTGCTTCTTTACACTATTTTTATATTGTTCCAAACGACCGCCATTGAACTACAGAGTATCTCACGCAGGGTCAGCGTTTTGCATTTCCTCTAAAGGCTGCGTACAATTTTTGGTGCGTAAAAGACTCAACGAAAAGCTCACATAAAATTCCACGAGAGTATAAATTTGAACTGTGCACTACAAAGCTGAACACAAGAGTTCATAATACAACAGTTGGAACTGAACTTAGTGAACTCAGGTGTGCAACGAATTCAAGAATGCCACCCCCCCCCAGTTACCCTATCCGGAAACCTCCCTCTTTTCCACTTTTATTGGCTGCGTGCACATTTTGGCGTTCAAATGGGGCTTCGTGATGAAGCTGTTCGCGTGAGAAATTTTATGGATAAGGTTTAGACCGTAAACGAATCGTCGCTCCGATTGAATTTCGCGAGATTCAAAGTTCATAATGCCTATTTACTTAATATGGCGCACTTGACAAATTCACAGCGCGGAAAGCTACATTCTCATATCTGTGCTACACTCCAGCTAATAACTTCTGGAAAATATCATCATAATCCACAAAATTGTTAGATTATATAATTTTCTACATGACACCCGTATTGAGTTTGGTTTGCATTTTTTCTCCTATTTCTTGAAAATACTGGCTTACTTTTATGCAGATATTATACACTCAACCTATCTTGATAGCCTAATTATATTTTGGTAGGCAAAGTACGAGGGTAACAAAAGGGTTTATAGCCGCGAAAAAATGTTTTTCATTTCCGCGTGCCGACGTCATTTTTGCCACGCACGCGCAGCTTTAATTTTTGAAAGGTATAGTAAATTTCGAGCCAAAAAATCTGATCCCTTCCCCAAGCGATGTTTTTATCAACTATAGGAAATGGGTTTGATGAACTTAGGTTCATCAAACCCTTTTCCTATAGTTGATAAGAGCATCGCTTGGCACAAACTCATTTATCTTGGCAAGTCCCCCTCGCTTGACACTGGAGCCAAAGGATGTGAAATGTTACTCGTTCTAAGATCCTTGTGACAGTTGCGAGTAGTAAATTGAATGAGAATTTCACCCACCAGGAAAAGGGCTTAAAGTATCCGTTTTAGCCAAGATGATTGCTATTTTCAAACGTTTTTCAAATAAAGGTATATTCTGTATTCCGTCCAAATGGCTTGTAGGCAATAGACAGAGACAAAGTGAAAATATGAACATTAATACGTCATTAAACGTTCATATCAGTCTGAGCTCTTGAAACACTGGACACTGCCTTCTTTAATACTATGCCTATCCTTAGGAAAAGCAAGGGGGTGGCGTTACCGATTTCAAAAATATCGTTAGACGTCGCTTTCTTGAGGTTAAAAAAAGCGGGAAATTCAAATGTAGGCCGAAAATTAAAAAATAGATACGAATTTTAGGTTAATAATGGAGAATAAATTAATTAGGATTTAATTTAAATAATTAAACAGTGATTTTTAATTATTTACATTAAAAGCAAGTTCTAAATCAAATCGTAAATTTAAATCAAGATCTCTACGTTATCACCTAGATGTCGCTAGAAGTTCTACGATCTTACTTCGATAGAGCCTTATCTAATTGGCTTTTGGCGACGCGAGACTCGCGATTGGTTATTCATACATCAGTAAAGTGACATCTATCTCGGACAAATTGCAAATTAAAAATGTCAAGAAAAAAAAGTTGTAGTTGGCATTTCGTGGCCTAGTATTACAGAAGGCAGTGCACTGGAAAACTAATGACCAGTTTTAGCTTAGAAAAGCACTGCCCATTGTGTAATACCAGAACCTCAAACATTCGGTATTCATTGTAGAGAAAAAGCAATTCTCACTAGTGTTATAGGCAGCTTTTAAAGGGATTATAAGCGATTTTTAAAGGCGCTTTAAAATCGTCTTCTTTACTTGCTTAGCATACGACATTGTCCATAAAAATGGTACAATACAAGGGGCAGATTCTAGAGCCTTTAGGTTTCAAAACAAAATAAAAAATCCCCTCAATAGACAGATTCATAAATTTACCCAGAGAAACCTGTATATGTAAGAGGCACAACCTCCATCTTGGGTAAAAATAGAAATTTCAACAGACAATTCTTGGTTGAGCTTTATATCTCTAGTTAGGTTGAGATTTCAATTCTTATCCAAGATGGAGGTTACCCTTTGCAAATTATTCTTTGTAATTTATGAATCTCTCACTCAACAACCATTTTTAACTGTGAAGCTGATCCTGGTGACGCCTTTCCACCAAATAACGAGGTTTATATATTTGGAAAACGTACACTAATTTAGGGCAGCGGCTCCATGACCAGGTCTATCACTCTTTGTTGACAATTGTCAACGACCCTCATATATGAGGAGTGAGACAGTCTGCCAGTTTGAATCCCCGAGTGAACTCTAAAAATTTAAAGAGTTCCGAGGTAAGCAAAGGAGTAGAGATTAATATAAGACAAGATTTATACACTTTATAAAGATAATTAAGGGTGGGTTATATAAAATTTATAAAATGGTTGTTCTAAGGGATGTAGCATAAATTAATGTAGATGTTTGTCTAAAAACATTTAAATTTTATTATATATTCATAATCAAAATACATTAATAAATTAATGTCAAAATAGCAAAACTATATACCATAATAAACAAGTTGGGAAACCAAAATATTACCTCTCCTCGTCCCAAGTCTAATTCTAAACAAGAAAACTAATGAAACAAGGTAGACGATGTTAAAAATAGATTTTATAATTGTGTTAAAATAAGAAAGAGGAGTGGCACACTTCTTTCTATAGGGTTACTTTTGCCGCTAGACGGTTTATACGATGAAACAGTGTTAACTGCTGGTAGAACGTTTACATAGTATTTATTTACAAAATAAAATGAAATTTGAATATGATATTATGATAGCAGAAGACTAATACTATTTTATTAAGCATACTTGATACGAAAAAATCGTATTAAAATAACAATGCTAAACAAGAAAACTAATGAAACCAAGTAGACGATGTTAAAAATTTATTTTATAATTTTAGGGTTAAAATAAGAAAGAGGAGTGGCACACTTCTGGCTATAAGGTTACTTTTGCCGCTACACTATTTACACGATGAAACTAGTGTCATCTGCTGGTAGAACGTTTACTGCATATTTATTTACAAAATAAAATGAAATTTAAATATGATATTATGATAGAAGACTAATGCTATTTTATTAAGCATAAATGATACGAAAAAATCGTTTTAAAATAACTAGTCAAATTATAATGGCAATTAAAAATAGGAGCGTCCCGAGAGCGACGTATTCAGTTACATGTTTAGTTTTATTTTCACTCTCTCGAAAGACTCGAATATTCTACGAAGAGACCCATGCATGCACGGACGCGCCATACCACTACATTAATTTTCGAGCCTCTGTTATTTTACAGATACATAATAGTTGAAGTTTATCTTAAATTAAAATTATTCTAACCAAAATTAAATTATTTTCAAGCTATAGGACTAAATTAAACGTAATGATGATAGAATCAAATTAACTATGATTAAATACAAATGGTAGTTGAAATGGATTTTACAAGAATAAACACAACTGAATTTCTAGATTATTTATTATTAATTTAAACCTAAGACTGAATTAAATAGAATGATGTGATTAAACAAATTATAGAAAATGACTAAATGAGTTTGACCTTCCTTGACTGAAAGGTGTTAAGGTAAGCTTAAAGCCGAGTTCGAGGGAAACTAGTGTCACCTACAGCATAAGCTACTAATTATTCCATGCCTACAGATAAAGGTAATTTACAAAATATAATTAAATTGAAATATGATTTTTTGAGAGAGGACTAGTACTAATTATTATAGATTTTAATTCAAGCATAATTAAAGTTTTTAAAAAAATCATACGCCTTTATTTCGTATTGTAGCTGTAGTCCTACTTCCTACTAATCTAGCGTGACCTAGTGACAAAAGGTTAATGGAAAATTCATTTAATAAATATAATTAAATTTAAATATTATATTATGATCGTAGAAGACTAGTAATATTTTATTTTATAATTTATATTACGAGTAATAAGCTTTTAAAATTTTTATTTAATTGGATACATATAAAGCATTATACGCGGCGCTACTATAACACGGCCTGGCTTCCGTAGTGCACCCCTTCCAGATTTCGTGAATTTTAAATGACATAATGTCCACGGTTTAGATATAACTTATAAATTGATCACGGACGGATACTTCGTGGATAAGTTTTTTTAAAATGTTTAATACATAATAAAAAAAATTCTTTGCGAGCTTTCGGACCGGAGCCCCTTATCAAGCTTGATAAGGGGCTTGATAAGGGGCTCCGGTCCGAAAGCTCGCAAAGAAATTTTTTTATTATGTATTAAACATTTTAAAAAAACTTATCCACGAAGTATCCGTCCTTCCAGATTTAACAGGTTTTTATCTAAGTTTCCTTCAAGTGCTTATAGTAAAGTCGTTAGAGCGTTTGCATGGCTATCTCTAAAGCAAGCAGCGTCGAGCGCGGACAGTAACTGGGAGGAAGACCACCTGCGAGATGTTTTATTTAAATAGGAAATTTCATAATTTGGAGATTTTTCCGCCACTTATGAGAAGAGTAGTGAACTAAAATAGAATTTTCTTGCGATGACGTAATTGCGAACACCGCGAACGACAGACACACACACACACGATCAGGACAGAACCTCTCCGTGAACTAAAGTTTACTCGGAGAGGTAAAAATCTACGGATAATTATACTATAAGTACCATAGCAGCTGTATGACATGAACAACATTATGAGAATAAGTAAGACAATTCGTTAAAAAGAAAACGTATTTCTTATCTTGTTTAATTGTTGTCAACTTAAACATTTTTGTATTGAAAACTAGACTAACCTAACCTGCTAATGAGCTATAAGACTTCCTATACTTTTTATTCCAAGTATCAGCATAATTTTACCTTGTAAAAACGCGCATACAAAATCCTCGTCGTATTTATAGCACAAACCTTATGATCTAAAATATTAAAAAATAAAATCCTTACTGTTTTTTTCTTAAAAATTGAAACACGAAACATTCTTAATCCTTTACTCTTGTTGCGGGTAAAATTCATTTAAAGACTGTTAATTCCACAAGAGCTGCGTTCATACTAGGCCTTAGAATCGATTTAAACCGTTTCAAAACGTTTCGCTGGCTCGTGTGAACGGGAAACCGTCTTATCTCGTATCGATTTGATTCGATTTCTCTAAACTGCTTCGAGAACCAGTTTCATACCGATTCGGTTTCAACAACCGATAGAAGTAGCTACAATAAATCGATTTATAACGAAAATGTGTGAACAAATGACGCTTAAAACGAGTTCTGGCGATTTGAATATCGGTTTGATTTTACTTTTTTGGTAAGGCTGTTTTGAGAATCGCTTATTTAGGAAAGTGCTATAATACCTACATACAATAAGATTAAAATTCGCAAAATATAAAGTAAAAAAAAAAAAAAAAAATCGGACTGCATTTTACCTTTAAGTAAAACCCAAAGTCTAATCCAGTCAAAAAAAAAAAAAGCAAATCATTAGCGTAAAATCCGTAATTTGATCGGACCGCATTCTACCGCTTATTAACTATAAAAGAAGTCTAATCATACACCAAATCATTCATGCAAAAAACCATATATAGGCACAAATAATATTATAATATATAATATTATATTATTTATTACAACATTTTTAAGCTTGTTGTGATGTCTGGTGGAAACCAAAATGTATGGTCTTTTTCGCTTCGTCTTTTCAACATACTACATACATACTACCTACTACAGCCAAGTATAAAATAGTAGCCTACACCCCCATATTATATAGCGCGATATATCTAGTTTTAAGAAATTTTTTAACGTTACATTTTTTAGAGATAAATTTCTCAAATGACATACCGTTCAATCTCTAGAATATTAATTTAAATTTCAGATTCTGTCGATTTCTTCCAAAATACCAAATTTTTGGAGCTTAAAACTTGGCTTTCCCACTCAAAGGGTCTATATTTCAAGTGGTAAAAGTTTAAATAAAATCGAAATCGGTGCCGTGGGAGCCACTGGGTGATTTGGGAAAGTTTTACCCTACATGTATTCATAGAACATCTAGTGTGTTATTGATTGGCATGGCGCTCGGATTGTACAAAGTATCTAGTTGGAGATGTAGGAGGCCCTATGCATAGAAAAGAACGCTTGAATATTGATTAGGATTTCCCTAGCTCCATGTTTTGGGTTAGCATTTTATAGTAACATGGTACCATAATTTCTGTTTTCGTTAGTATAATTACCTCCCTTCGGCCGGCAACGTTAGTGTGAATGTATTTCTGTTGCAATCTTTATTTGTATTTTTTATGATAACTTATAAATTCTCTTGTGCTAAACAGACTGCAGAAGATAATACTAAGTCAAAAGATTTCTCGCACAGATATTGTTTTGGAACAAAAGTTAACCTATTTATCTTTCTTTAATAAATTAATGAAAATTTAAGAATTTTTCCAAAATTTTTGAAATTCTTTTTAGTTCTAACACATTCGTTTGTTAAATCACTGCCTTCTTTAATACTATGCCTATCCGTAGGAAAAGCAAGGGGGTGGCGTTACCCATTTCAAAAATATCGTTAGACGTTGCTTTCTTGAGGTTAAAAAAAAAGCGGGAAATTCAAATGTAGGCCGAAAATTAAAAAATGGATACGAATTTTTGGTTAATAATGGAGAATAAATTAATTAGGATTTATTTTAAATAGTTAAACAGTGATTTTTAAATATTTACATTAAAAGCAAGTTCTAAATCAAATCGTAAATTTAAATCAAGATCTCTACGTTATCACCTAGATGTCGCTAGGAGTTCTACGATCTTACTTCGATAGAGCCTTATCTAATTGGCTCTTACGACGCGAGACTCGCGTTTGGCTATTCATACATCAGGAAAGTGACATCTATCTCGGACAAATTGCAAATTAAAAATGTCAAGAAAAAAAAAGTTGTAGTTGGCATTTCGTGGCCTAGTATTACAGAAGGCAGTGGTTAAATGAAGACATGCTCGAGTTTTTTATATTTCCCTCATCGTTTTTCGTTAGACGACGCTTATGTTGATTGTCTCTCCGTTTCAATATAGTGCCCATGTGTTAATCGTTTAATGTAAAAATAGATAAAAAAATCACTTTGTGTTCATTCTACCTTTAAAAGAAAAGATCTTCGCCAGCGATATTTTTGTGGTAACAAAAACGACTTGAAGATAGTCGTGTCTAATGAGCGGCTAAAAACAGCCTCCTCTTTCGGTTTATAAATAAATACGAACCTCCCTCGTTCGAACGCGGTATAGCACCGAGATTTTTATATAAATAAATAAGCCGCTATATAGTTGGTAAAAATTCGCCGAATGGACGATATTTAAAACTTGTAAGGAAGAAATTCTTGTAGGGCGTTTAACTCCCCTGACTAAAAAAAAATTAAAACTAAAAACGTTTTTGATACTATATAGAACGTTCGCCAAATCCTAAGGTATCTATTTTATTTGAATAGACGAATCATAATACAATTTTGTGTTATAATTGTATAAACTACAGTTGCATAGTCTTCTTACAAATGAATTTACATTTAATTTTAAAAATTTAGTTTTTAAAATCGTGCCATAAATAGTATCCAATGAACAAACGCTGCGAAAGCGGAAATACCATAAAACCATGCGACACCAAACTACTGGCAGGTGACGTCAGAGTGGATTCATATATAGCGGTAGCGGAACAGAACATGGATAAATAATTAAAAGAAATCTATATGTTCACATTGTTCAAGATTGTTGTTCTCAACATAAATCCGTTCCGTCACCGCTTTATGTGAATTAATTCACCCTAGTTCCCTACTGCTCTGTGTTAAAATGCGGATATTTCTTAATTTTGTCTAAAATACTATTTTCTGGTAGAAGTGCATATATAAATCATAATTTTTTTAAACATCTAGATATTAATAATTCTTTTAATTTATTAACTTTCGATTTCAATATTAAATATTTGATAGAAATGACGAAACACCGCCCAAGGATGAGAATACGCTAGAAGAGATATCGCGTCTCATCGCTTCCACGAGTGATAGGTTGGAAGCGATGGAGCAGCGCTACTATAGCGATGAGGCATTGTCCGTCAGCTCCGACGCTCAGTCCTTCGTGACTGCCAAGAGCAACCTGTCCAGTGTGTCGACCAGTTCCTCCACGACGGTCACAGGTAATAAATGCAACGGAAGGCCATCTTCCCTTCGTCTGTCCTCCCTCGATACGCTATCCGCTTATAAGAACCCTTTATTTTTAGCTCTTAAAAGACTCATCATGCTAGATAACCGTAAACCTATTTTTGTCTAGACTAATAACTATAAAAACCGGATAATCTTGTCGTTTTATAACTTTACCCTGCTCGGTATACTAAAGGTAAATATGTATTAGTGATAACAATAGTATATGAAAACCCTCAAGCCAATCGCGTGAACTCGCGTCTATGTGCAACCGTCGTGGCGAGAAAAATAGTGGCGAGACTAAAGGATATTATTTTTAAAATTTTGATAGAGAGGAATATTTTTATGTCAATAAATTAATGTTTAATATACGATGATATGACAAACTCTACTTCGATGAACACGACCCTTGGCAGGTTCGGAAACAGCCAACATTAAGAATACTTCATCAGCGTTCGTTTATTCGGGTTAGTACATAAGGAGAAGTTTCGAAATTATCCCGGTAATTTCGCCATTTCGATGATATTTATTGTTTCAACTCGATTAAACGGACCCTATGAACATTGTGACCTTCATCAGTAGATGGCGCGGCGTTCAAGCTACCTGTCTGCTGGCTGCTTACGTTTTATTGGCTGGTTATCTCTTTTTATTTCATGCCGAGAGCTTAGTTCATCGAACACGAGGTTAATTGCTACGATAATTATGGTATCAATTCTTTTCCCAAGAAAAAATTGTATCTCGAATATATTATGTATAAATTAAGTTTTAAGCACTGCACCATTTTGCACTACGTGTATATTATCACTGTTTGTTCTTGCCGTCATTGTATGGTCGAGTCGTTTATCAATTAAAATGGAGTGCTTTTGCCTTAAGCCTTGGTGCGTCGTTTTAACCGTCTTTCCGCTCTAACCGGCTAATCTATACAAAGTTCAAAAAAACGTGCTTAAAATTGTGATGGAAATTGGTTCAGGGGCGGCGTACAGGACTCCAAGCAGTGGCGGTAGCCTCACTTTCTACCCGGAAGACTTGGCCTCGGCATCGGGTGATGACGACTGGAAGACGGCCAGCGAGTGCGCCGCCGAGGAATGGCAATCCTTCGAAAGCTTCTCTGATGACACCGCCCTCTCTTCCGGCTCTCCAAGGTCAGTAGGTCAACTACCTCTCGAGCCTATATTTTCGCTACGACAAACAAAGTTTCAAAGTCACGTTCTAGCTAAGAGAATTTGTTCTTATTGATACAGTATAAGTCAGGAGCGTTAGAACCAAAAAGAAATTGAGAGAACGGTTTGTTTCCACTTATGAATATATGGGCGAAGGCTCTCATATTAGTTAGTTATGTCTTAGTAGGTAGAATCGAAGGTTAAAGGTGTATGTGACGGAGGAAGAACCAAACTTGGGCCTAGCCGAACGGAACAAAACCTTGGTATTGGAACCGAAGTTACTGGCAGCCGCAGGTTGTTCAAGCTGTTAAGGCCCGTTTACAAAAGAGCGGCAAGCTTAAGCGTAAGCCGATGCATGGAACAATAACAAGAGGAGGCATAGGTTCCAAAATCTCATTTTTTAACTATGTATGAACCTATGCCTCCAGTTGTTATTGCTCCATGCATCAGATTACGCTTCAGCTTTCCACTCTTTTGTAAATGGGCCTTTAGGCACATGGTTTTAGGAGTGAGCAGTAATAATTTAAATATTTTCTCTATGAGTACTCAGTCTGTGATCGGCGATATTATCCCTGTCGTGAAGTACTTCAAACGCAGTGTCTTTAAAATATAATCTTTAGTGAAGTTGCAATACATGTATTCAAAATGTATTGTAATATTCGCTTGCACTTTTGAATAATTTAATCCTCACTTTACGCAAATGCTTATTTTGAACGACAGGTACGTTTCGCACAGTGGCGCTTCGTCCTTGGAGAGACAAGTGAAAGAGTTACGGGTCCAACAACCAGCCACCCCAAGCGGTTGGCAAACTACGTCCGAGATAGCCGACGGTGTCCGAACGTGTTATTCCAAAGAAATGAGCCAAAAGGCTACTGTTAAGAAAGTCACCTACTCAAGGGTGTTTGATACCCAGCCTTTGGAAGACTACCAGACACCTCATCCTATCGTGGCTCCGCGTCCAATGGGAGTTTTTAGTCCCTTGGAAGCCTTCACGGCTCCTCAACGCGTCGAAGTTCCTAGTCCCTCGGAATCATCCATGGCACTTCCCAGTTCCTCGGAACCCTACGTAGCTCCTCGAGCGATGGGTTCTTCTAGTCCCTTCGAACCTTTGACGTTGGAAATCGCTCCAAGGCCTAGTTTTTGGCCCAACAAGTCCACTGGATTGTCTTCGCCCCCCTTGAGCGACGGATTTTCACCTCTGACGACGAAATTCAGGAGTACTGTGGAACAGACGAGCCATTTAACGATGACATCCACTTCTAGTCAAAGAACCCACCATACCCAGGACCAAACTCACGAAAAAGATGAATTTCTTCAAAAATTGAAAGAGGTAAGTGATTTATTTTTGATGCTTTTCTTAGTTTGGGAAGACACTAGTTGGAACCACAAAAAAACAAGATTAGGTTTAGAGTAACAGGTGGTGCTTGGCGGCTAAAGCCGCAAAAGATCCCATTTTCGATATTGTTCCCCCAAAGGATTTAAAGTATTTTCGCTAAGACTTCAACACATTTTCATCAGATAATATTCTGTTGCCGCGAAAATTTGAAAATTGAACTGCCAAATGGTGCGCCATGACAGTATCCAATCGTAACAACCTACCAACTCTGTTTACCAATTCGCTCTGGTTTCATAATCTCCAGGGAAATCAAGGACTATTACCAATTGACACCTATCTTCATAGAAAGATGAACTGGTGTTTTCAAGCGTCTTCTAACGACAGAGATAAAAGTGATTGGTTGATATAGATAAAGAATTAGGCAGACGCGCACGTCGGTTTGTTAGTTACTACTTTTGCCACTGTTTGCCGTTAGAGGACGCTTATTAACGGCATGTTTTGTTATCTTTATTTATCAAGATAGGTGTCCATCAGTTAATAGTCCTAGGGTAAAAACCTTACCCTATTCACGTTATTGACAATGTTTATGCAATTTTTTGGGGGCTGAGTGTGGTGAGCTATAGTTTCTTGAATAGGTGGTAAAAGCGATTTATGGTATAAAACTAGAATTTGAACAAGTCACTGATTGATCCAGAAAAATAAAAGTGTAAAATTGAGGCATTTAAATATAACCTTCCTTTTAGCCCCTTCGCGCGGATGCTTCATAAGATGTTTTTGTCCATGGTTAACTAGTCTCTGCATGAAGAGTTGGGCCGTGTGCCAAGAAATTTGGGTAGAAATTGAAGTTTGAAATGTTTCCAACTTCTACTTGGCAACTGCTCGGGAATTATCGTTGATTTCTCGATCCTCGAGAGATTGAGATAAATATAGAAAATACACAAAGTATTTTTAGAAAGTAAAGATAGATGGCGATACTACCTTCGAAAAGAGAATATCTCTCAAATATTTTAGTCATTAGGCTCGCTTATTTAATCCTTTCGTTCTAGAAGATTTGAAAAAAATATTTCCTTTAGTTGCTAGAGTTTAATTCAAACACCTGTAACCAGCTATTTAAATTTATTTTCGCTCTCAGACTATAATTAGTATTAACCCCTACTCATTTAATCACAGAAAACAAATTATTGTTCGTTACTTATTCGAGTCAGTTACATGAGTCAGTTAACTAAGTCAGAATCATTTTTTTGCACGTTCAAGCCTAGTGTGTATTTGTAATAACATTGCATGAAGATTAGGTGGTAGTTAAAACCATTTCGGTATAGTCCCGATACATTGGCTTTTGAAGGGCGGAAGAAGAGGAAATCAAGTGATTTTTTTTTAATGATTCTACTATTGAAAATTAGTGTTGATCGCATATTAATGGAATAGTCTCCATTGCCTGTTTAAATTATTATTAAATATTAACACTAAAACCCTAATAGTAAGACAAACAAGTATAAATTGTTACTCAGCAGAATTGTAGAGTAGAAAATCAAAATCTTCTTTTCAAATTTGCCGTCCAAACATTTTTCACTGAAAATCGGCGCTAGATGGTCCTCCCTTATAATAATGGATTTGAGCCCCTGTCTTCTTTCAAAAGCTTCCCCCATGGACAAATTAATAGTGCACTATTAATTTACCCATGTTCCTCTGCTTCGAACGGCTGTGTACTAGGAGTCTTTGCGTTCAGCCAGAGGGGCAAACCACTCTAGAAAATTTTTTACACCTGATTCCAGATTCATTTGACTCTCAGTGATTCCGAATTGATTCGCGTGACTCCGAATTGATTCGTGGTTCACATTGATTCACGTGATTCTATATTGATTCGCGTGACTCTATATTGATTCGCGTGACTCTATATTGATTGGCATTGATTCTATATTGATTCGTATTGATTCTACATTGATTCGCATTGTTTCCATATTAATTCTCGTGATTCCGAACTGATTCGCGTGATTATATTTTATTCGCGTGATTCCGAATTGATTTCATTTAGTTTGTTCACCTGATTTCCAGAGTGGTTTGCCTTTCGGTGATAAATTAATACCTAGAGTCCAGTTTTATGAAATTGAATATCTGTTGGGCGTTTCTTATAAAAGCTAAAAAAAAGAGAAAAACTCCGTTCGCCTACAGTTTTAACTTCCAATTCTTAATTACGTGTACTTTATTGGATTTAAATATAGTAGTGAATTAACTCCCTCGCTGACATTACGGTTCGTTCCAATAGCGGTCTCAGTCAGAGATCGTACGAGGTAAGATTTTAGTCGGGGTCCGGGAGAGAAAAACCCTAAAAGCGGGCTAAATTGAAAAAATCGGAAAAAGCAAATGCAACGACGTTCTTTTAAGTTTTTAAAATGGTGTGGCCCAATTTCTCCATAAAAAGTTCTCCCAATAATATTTCTGCCAATCCCATATTTTCCCAAACACATTCGTCCCAAAACCATTTTTCCCAATCCCATTTCTTCAAAGCAATTTTTTCCCAATCCCATTTCTTCAAAGCAATTTTTTCCCAATCTCTTTTTTCCCAAAAGATTTCTCCTAATCCTAAAATTGCATGTTTTCCCCCAATCTTATTTTTTCGAAAACTGCAAGATTTTACCAAATTCCAGTTCTAACAACTGCGCCTGACAAAAAATTATCCCAAATTGTAATCAAAAGCGACGAATTTGTGCAATGCAGTACAATGAATATGGTAAACCTAACCATAATGTTACCTAACCAATCATCTTAGTGTGTTTCTTCCGAAAAGTACGGTCTGTTCAACCCATCATATCTTGACTTCTGGACTAGCTAGGTATAGGCACGATTGGGCTCAAAAAATAGTTTATAAATTAAAATGTTATTAGGATAGATTAGGTATTTTCTTTAATTCATGGTTCACAACACTCAATGGTTTAATAGAAAAAGCTGTTCGGATTCGGTCGAGGAATATCTTAAAATGAGCTTAAACGTATTGCCGATTTGATCAGAGAAAACGAAAATTTATAATTAATTTTAACCAATTATTTAGACAATTATAAAAAATGATGCCGTTGGATTTAATTTTGTTTTTTGTTAAGTTTTGTTGTTTAGCCTCACTGCTGATATAAGATGTCTAGGAATCTCGTTAGAAGATCGATATTGGCCTCTACGTTGTAAATCAGGAATAGGGATAAATCACTCTAATTGGGCCCATTAATATTGTAATATTTCGCAGTAAGCTGATGAAAACGTTCAATTCCACTTTTTCTGGGATAAGAAAGGTGTACTTTAATAACACTTAAAATAAAATGACACTTCAAACCAATGACACTTCAAACCAATGACACTTCAAACTAATGACACTTCAAACCAATGACACTTCAAACCAATGACACTTCAAACCAATAACACTTCAAACCAATGACACTTCAAATCAATGACACTTCAAACCAATGCCACTTCTAACCACTAACACTTCTTTTTTTCACTTTTCATTTTTCCATTGGGTATTATCATGACTTGACAATTTTCAAAATATAGCCATAAACAAATTTCCCGCAAATGCTCGTCGCATAAGCTAAAATATTGTATACTACCCGGGTGTTAAATCGCCGTCAGGATCGCCGTCAGGCCCCGCTGGTAGTTTAGCGATTGCATTCGCTACTCGGTCTATGACAACTTTTGAATGATCAAGATTGAAACTATATAGAGTTTGCATAAGGGAAAGAATTACTGCCGAGGATGATTAACCTTTTAACATACGGCTTGCCTCCCTTTCCCACTCAAGAAACCCATTCCAAATAATCGTGTGGGCTTCTCGAGAAAACCAATTGAAACGTAATATTCAACAATATTTAACAAGTTTTATTCCGGGAAAGTGGAGGAAAAAATATTTTTAATGGCATTTTTTTTATCATAATCTCATTTCAAAACCTTTTTTTTAGTTGTAAGTCCTTGTCTTCTTAATATTGTCATGTTCATGGCGCCAATGTGGGCTCGCTGATGACAAAACACGATACATACATTTTATATTGTCTACAGGCCCTTATATAAGGGGAAGGATTTTGGACATTTGAGCAATAAAATTTTCTTTATAGAAGTATTTTATAGGAAGAGCTCCCACTAGGTCTCCTAACTACAATAAAGTTTATATTTATTTTTACGTCCCTAAACTAGCTTATTTACAATAATTAACATATTAAAAAGGAAATATGTCAACAGTCTGAATTTTTTCCACACTGGGTTCGCCGAAATACTACTCTCCCGTTGAACTTAATATTTTCATGAAAATAATTCTTTGGATTTTAATGTACGCTATTTTGGAAGGTAACAGTACGAAGTATACGAACGAAGATAAATGATAAGTGAAATTAGATATCATTTTGTTCTTCTTTGTTCAGTATGTTTTTCTGATAAAAAGTTAATTTTTGTCCTATTACCTCCCCGACTTACTTTAGTTTAGAGGGAGGTATTACACTGGTGGTGTCTGTATGGGTGTGGGTGTGTGTGTGAGTCTGTGTGTCACTTCCTGTGGAACCGCAAATCACGTGACCTAGCTCGTGGAGCAAAAGTCTAGAGACGAAATCGTGTCAGCTTATCGTTCAATTCCGGTTAACAGGAATTACCTCTTTTAAGCGTGGCTGCAACATTGAGTTTCAGGTGTCCTGCAATTATATACAACAGGACGTCTCCCATTGGATATTATCGCCTTCCTCGAACCTCGAGGCTGGACAGTTGAAGGCTATTACAAGCAATGGGACGTCTCCCACTGTTATAATTACCTCTGACTATCCCCACACCAAGGTCCAACCTCCAGTTTCCGATCTCAGCGGGCCATACTAGCGAGACTAATATGGTCCACATCAACCTTCCACTCTCCAAACATCGCCCCACCAGTGTAAATTAGCGTTGCCTACCAACTGCCTAGGGTTACGAGAAACGTCTAGACATTGAAGGGAGGGGGTGACCTTCCCTACTTCATGGCCACATCGCTCGACTAATAAAGCCCTTCGAACGGTTTATATACTACCTTTTTGGAATGAATGCAAATGAGCCTTATGGTGTGATATCGTTTAGGGAAATGAAACGCAATATTAATTTATATTATAACTAAAAATATTAAAATGGTTTATATACTACCTTTTTGGAATGAATGTAAATGAGCCTTATGGTGTGATATCGTTTAGGGAAATGAAACGCAATATTAATTTATATTATAATTAAAAATATTAAAATGGTTTAAGTTAATCTTATTAATAAAATAGCCTAAAAATCAAATTAAAATTCGAGATAGTTTTGAGGATATTTAAGAAATTGTCCAAAAATTTAAAGAGATGTGACCGCTTCAGTTGGCAGCACGCGCTAAGCTGTTTTCCATATATCATTTAGTCAAAAAAGCAAAGGTATAACGGGCGGTATAGGCTTAGTCATGCTGCAAACTTGGGGTGGATTGAAGAATCTAAATAAACAAGAATCTAAATATACAAGATAGAATCGACATAATTTAGATAAGAGATGAAGGCGCGTTCACAGGAAATAGATGATTATATGAAGCGTACACATGGACATGGGAAATGATTTTTTTTTTTTTCTATTTCATTTCGGCTGAATATTAAGAGAATCAGCTTTATGTACCGGGATAAACTGTTACCTTCTAGCGAAGTTGGAAACACTGTATTGGGTCTTATAAATCATGTTTCTAGCACGCGCTTTCAATTTCATTTTTTCCATTTCTCGCGTGTTTGCGAGACTTCCTAAAGCTGGATGCACTAAAACTTCGCAAATGAGTTCGATTTCTCGGGCATTTGCGAACTTTGCGAATGTGTTTTGCACGAAAGTGTCGCGTGTACGCAAGGGTATAATTCACGAGAAACGCTGGATTGCAGTAAATTCTTCATTAATGTTTGTTTAATTTGCGATACGCTCGCTGCCTTTGTTTGTACCCTTTTTTGTCGTCTGACGCAATTTTTTTGCGTTTATGAACTTAGCTCGAAATATGTAAAATTTTTGCGAAAATGTCGTGTGTGCGCATGCGCTGATCGAGTTCTACCTCATTGTAATGCGAACCGTTCCGTCAAAATTCGCTTACTAATGGCAAATATATTGGTGTTGTTCGGTCGATAGAAATATTGTAGTGGTTAGGAAGTATTATAAAATTATCCGATATTCATGTAGATACAGCACTGTCATTAAACCATAGACGAAAAATGAGAGAAAACAATTCCTCATGATATTAAGCTCCTCATAAGAATAAAGATAATAGGAAAAGGATCCAAAACTTATTTTTACCGTTGAATAACCTTAGAAATTACATTCATAACTAATTTTTCTTCTGATAAGAACACTTATAGATAACCTACATGGCCTACAAAGGGAAGAGATTGTACTAGTTATCAATATTAGTGTATTTGTCGAGTCGAATTTTAACACGGTGCCCCACCGCCATTACTAAGCATTGCTATATATAATAACGCTGAACTTTTTTTAGCTACGTAGCGTTTTTCCTCCTTTATTTCACGACGGTTTCTCCCCAAATTTCCAAGGTATGTTTAGAATATGGGGAGGGTTCTTTTTCCGCGTTAGCTGAAATATCCAGATATAGCAAAGAACAAGAAACTCTAGAGATCTAGTGAGTGCTAAGGCTTAAAAAAACTGTAGTTCATAAGAAATATACTGCGTGGCACCACTGTCGCCCGAAATAAATATATTTTGTACACCACACTACGCTCGTATAGGTCCATAGGCCCATACTCATGGCGCCAAGAACTCAATTTGGTTTTTTTCGATGCCACGAATTTTAAGGCGCGTTCGCTAGTAAGAGTAAAGAGGTTTCCCACTTCAGCTTCATCTCTGAGCGTGTTATGGATCCTCGTTCACTTACGAATGCGCCTTTAGGGTTTTTTCAAATAATCTTTCGTGCTCGTAGGAAAACTAGAGACGAAGTAGTCCCTCTGGCGTGTGAGGCTCTGTTTAGTTATAAATAGCATCTATGGAGCCTCTCGTGGTGTCTCATCCATGCGACAAACGTAGCAGCCTACGCCTGGTGTTAAAGATAACCATGGACAGACACAACGCTACCGTCATTTCTCTTTCTCCTTAATTTTTTAAAAGTTCACCTTCCTTTAGGGAAATGGCAGATCCATGCCTCGCTTCATTAATACGAATAGAGAATAACTCGGTGTGCCGATTTGCTATTTGAAAGAGAAGAAATACTTTCGCTCCATTTGACGGATTTTGACTCTCGTCAGTCGACATAACGTACGCGATGAAAACTTCCATTTAGTTTAGGTATAAACACACGCTTCCTTTGCGAAAAAGATAGTTTTCGGGTTTGACTTGATAATCTCATCAGGAATAACCATATTTATAGGCAGGTTTCCAGCTCGCCAAAAAATGAGAAGACTTAATATAAACGAAAAGTTTGGGTATTCGTTGAGTGTGTGAAAATGGCCGTTGGTAATAGCTCATATAATAAAAAGAGGACTAAGTGCAACTGTACACCTTTGGCTTGATTAAATTCACAATTTTGCGTGAAAGTAATAAAAACAAAGATTAAGTGATATACAAACAGCTTTCCAAGGCACTTGTTGCGGCCATTTGATTAGTCGGACGGACTCCTTTCAATTCTATTTGAAGAAAAAAAAAATTGTCCAATTCAGAATTAATTCCTCCCTGAATGTTTGGTTTGGTATTTGCGTTTATACGTTCATAGCTATTCGATCCAATCCAAAACGGGTAGCGTAGCTTTGTATTGTACTCACTGACAATTCATACTGATGGAATAGCCACCACAGGGAATAAAGAACTCTACTAAAGGGTGGAAAACGATATTTTTGTAGATTCAATTAAAATTCTATATTTCGCGTAAATGAGCTTTTTTCTTCGTCGTATGAAGACCGATGTTAACATCTTGGCTTTTGTCGTCCGCTTAAAATTATTACCACTGTTCGGAGGTAAATAAAGTGGAATGTTCGGAGGTAAATAAAGTGGAATTGAGAAATCCAAATCCTACATCATGTCGTCATATTCTTCTGTTCAATTCTCCTTGATTCTACTTGGGTTGATTTTTAATAAGGAGTAAATTTTGTTGTATATAATTAAAAAAAAAAATTATACAAGTTTTAAGAATGATTCAGGCCATGTAATTTTAGAGGGAAGGAAGTTTGAATCAAGTTGTTTACTCGTATCGCAACGATGAAGCGAGGGGATAGCAGACTTTTCCGCGTAGGCATGCATTTGTGAACGCGGAGAGATTAACACCTAATTGCACCATTAAAATAGCATCAATCATTACCAAACACCTTCGGATCAACGCGCTAATTATCGCCCGAAGCCCTAAATATCATTTCTAAAAGGGTGGCTTTTTAAACATGATTTTTTTAAAGGAAGACGCACAATTTATTTCAAATATCCAAGATTTTTAATTTAATTTCAAGCGAAACCCCGTTGCCGTGAAGATCAAGAAATAATTCTTCGGATCTAAAGGCAGAATTTACATGTTGCGCGATAAATTGGACATAGTCCCATTTTTTTCTGAAAATTCAAGTCTTTCTCGGTTCAAACAAAGTTACGAATATTCAAAGATTCTTTAATTTGGCCTGACTTAATTTTTTTTATTATATTAATAATAATTATAATAATAATAAAGGCTTTTATTGGATATCCCCTCAGCTTAAAGCTGATTTCCAGGGGGGTCCGATATTCTAATATAGGATGGATGAACGCAATAAGAAAAGAGCTAGAAACATCAAACACTATCCAGTGGCTTATACAGTGCAAACTAATTTGGGTAGGTAATTAACCGCCGTTAGTTAGCCGAGGCTGTAGAAGTTGACTGATTGAGAGAAACTCTTGAATCTTATTTGAATTGCTCAAGGTATTTTGATCAATCTTTAAAATTGTTTTTAGTTACTTCCAGACTATTAAGAGCTAATCTACCTTTTAACTCGCGGCTGATTTGGATGTAGTTGGTCTCATTTTAAAGCTCTTATTTAGTTAGCCAAATCTTCCGTGACTGCCACTTCAGAAGATCTGGAAACAATTAACATTTCATTAACCCAGGCAGTGACGCTCGTCGCCGCAATTAGTCGGGCTACTGCAATAGCTCGCGTTTTACGCAACAAAGTACCAAGGATATAGTGGACTTTGCAAAAATATATTATTCCGCTAGTGTTCAATTTAATTCGACATACATACACCAATATTTCAGGTTTTTAGAAGTAGTTAAAATAAATTCCAGCTGTAGCGCGGTAAGCCACCATTAAAAGGAGGGTGAAAATTAAAATCAAGTGCTTTTTCATCGATTCTCAAGTAATTAAGACCTATCCGCCTTGTTAATCATTCGGTAAACATATCCCGGTGATTTTAAAAATATAAAAATAGATCCAGATTCTACCAAGAATAGATTCAACACAAGAATATCGAACCGTACGCGTTCCGAGCGGGTGGAGCTTACTAGATTTGACGTTGTATGCGTTATGATTTTCACCCTATCACGAGCTTTCGAGGTCCGCGACATAGAGCTAGCTCACCCGGCAGCGCCTATCCCCGCAGCCTGATATCCTCCCCCCCCGCACTTATCGTAGAAAACAGCCAACCGCTTCCTGTGCACGTGACATGAGGCGCGGCGTAAGACCTCCGTAGGCTCCATCAGCTTGAGACTAGCGCGCGGACAAAGGTATAGCTCTTCCATATTCTTGTGTTGAATCTATTCTTGATTCTACTGATCTCTCGCTCCAACCAATCGTGTAACGCCCTGCCCTCCAGCGAATAAAATACTTTCTATCTCTAGAGGCACAGTTTTACCAGGTGAAAAACGTAGTGATTATGCTTAAATCCTCAAAACTTAATTTTCAAATTATTGGTGGATATTAAATAAATAATGGGAGGCTGTAAACTTAAAGGTAGAATGCAGTCCGACAAATGTAGGGTTTTTTGCGCGAATGATTTAGACTATACGCTTATATTTACACGAAAGAGTGGCTCATACTTCGGGGGTTTGCTTAAAGCCATGCTTTGCGCTAATGATTTGGATTATGGTTTTGCGAATGACAGGATTAGACTTTGGGCTTTGTAAGGCATAATGCAGTGCTTTAATACGTACAATTTAAAAAATGCTAAATACGTGATTAGTACTTTAGTGCAGTCAAAGCTACAGGCTTGTTACACCGACTACGTGAAGTCAATGGCCGTTATAAGGCTTAACAGACAAGGCCTGTTGTATAGGTTTATACAATACTATATCAGTTAATTCTGATAAATCTAATAATAAGAATTGCTGTTGAGCCAAATATTTTCCGCATATTCTTCCAAAATTATCTGAAGAAAAAGTAACAATTTCAAGCTAGAAGGAATGAAACCTTCAAGTTTTTAAATATAAATAATTTTGTATCTCCAATGTAATGAGGGTGAGGTAATGGGGTAAAAGATGGAAGGATATGTATAGGATGAAAGCTTACTTTTCAGTTTTAAAATTTTGTCATATATTCAATTAAATCTTTCAATTATTTCTCCAATCGGGGTACTTTTTTCCATTGCGGCATTGAGATACTTCAAAATAAAAACAAAGAAAAAAGTAATTTGGATTCCCAAAAAAATACTAATTCTCATACCAGTATTTAGAATAAATATGTATGTCAATACCCTTTAATTAACAAATTTTATTCAAGCTCTTGTCTCGTAATTAAATCTTAACCGTAACAATTAATTAAATTAAATTATTAGTCCCTTTAATTATCGCAAAATTGAAGGGAGAAATAAAACGACGATAATTCGATTCCTACCTTTCAATTAAAACTTAAATTTTGTTTAATTACACGTAATTACCATTATTGCTAATTATTTAAAAAAATATCTATTTAATCGTTATTATACGTGCTCAAATGCTGCTTGAACGAAAAACTATTTTTGAGAATGACGATAAAATTTCATAAATCATTGCTAGCCTTCGACCTTAACTGTCGAGCTTTTAATTATTATAATTAAAATTCTCTTTTTTTACCCAGAAGCATTAGTTATTATACTGCTGCAGGATTTTCAAATACACTGAATAAATTTGAAAGGTACTTCATATTTTAACTGGGTGGTTTTGTAGTTTTAAATTACAATTTTTTTAATTAATATTCTTAAATTCAACGAAATATGATTCCCCGTAATTTTTATTCGAAAGAGGTCCTTAAGACTCAGTTATACAAAATATTGATGAATAGAATATTAATTTTGAAGGAAGAGATCAAAGTCAAAATAAACAAATTTTAATTGTTATATCAAAAGTTCATAACTAAATCCAGATAAGTAATGATGCCTAGTAGAGGGAGCCCTTCCGCAAAATTAAACCATGTCGTACTGGAGTGGATTAATTCGAATCACCTCCTGAGGAAGCGGAGAAATTCCGGAGTGGGCAGGAAGGAAAGACACTATCGTAAACCAGAGACGCGCGTGATTCCTTCCATTCCTTTTATACTAATATATCCGAGAGAGTCCAAACGAATTGTTTTCCTCTTATACCCGCTGGCTAGAGCTTGGTTAGCTATGACGTCAACGTTTCGGTTTCAAATTTATTACTCTAGGTTCTGTATACTAATTTCGGAAATCTGTCTTCCGTAAATTTATATGTCAACTGTCTGTTTGTTTAGATAGCCTTTCAGGAAAATTTAATAATGGCTTCAAAGATCCTATTTTCTCAGTCTTTTTTTACCAAAATAATACATTGTCTATATTTTAAAATAATGTGTGAAAATCCTGTTAAGAAATTTCAATGTAATGAATATAAAAGGGAAACTCGGATCAGCATTTTATTTTATTTTCTGAATCATCATGCCAAGATACGTATTCGAGAATTTTTTTCGGAAATTTTAGACGCCTTTTGGTGTTTAAATTAATATCTGAAGTTTGGTAAAATTTGAAAAAAAAAGAAATATTAATTCTGGCCAATCATATTATTTCAGCCTGTAACGTCCTAACATTAAAATAAAAGGCCGGCGTTTGATGGCCAATGTCATAGGCATCAAATCGCCGGCTTATATTACAGGCTGAAATAATATGATTTACCACAATTTATATTTACTTTTTTTTTAAGTTTTACCAAACTTAAGCTCCAAGTTTCCACTTAAGGGGGAAGTAAAAGGTTTTGTGTTTTGAGAAAAAAATCCTAGATGGCGTTGAAATTGGTCTCTTAAAAAATATTTTAATTTCATTTTTTATTCGCTAAAGAAATATAAAGTGGATGATAGGGAGTAAAAAACACGCGAGATGACGTCAATAAACCTAAAAACGGCCAAATTATTTCTTTTTTCCGTTGCCCGTATCACAAACAGGACGTCGATTTCGCGAAATCGCGATTTTCGATAAGTAGCGACATCTTTGACTTTTCCTCGTAACTACCGAAAAATCCGCTTTCTTCTAATTATAAAATAGTTCAACTAGTCCGTCGTCTTTTATAAACATTCATTACGTACTTCATTCGCGTCGCTATTAATTAAAATCCAAACGATAGAAA
This sequence comes from Odiellus spinosus, assembly GCA_963920705.1. Taxonomy (NCBI): domain Eukaryota; kingdom Metazoa; phylum Arthropoda; class Arachnida; order Opiliones; family Phalangiidae; genus Odiellus; species Odiellus spinosus. Next base: position 4,755,446 of record OY987230.1, read on the forward strand.
TCGGACCAGGAGTTATCGCGTAACAACGACAAAAAGAGTCAAACCTTTAACTATTAGTATTTTAATTTCCGTTTAGAATTTTGGTTAAATAATAATTCTTCAAATAGTTCAATTATTCTATTTTTGAATAGTGTTTACCGTTTTTTTACGGGCTTTAGTTTTTCCGTAACAAGTTCACAAAATCACCAGGATTTCAGAATTAACCGCTCACTTACCCCTTAACCTTTCTTCTAAAATCTTGTTAAAGAAAGTATAGCCCGGAGTGGGTTTAGGTCATATTAGTGAAAACCAACATGTCGAGGGTCGAAATAACGAAAGCAAAAACACCAAAATACCATTTTAGCGAACCGAAAAAAAGTGAATTACCATTTTAGCGAAACCAAAAAGAGGGAAAAACTATTTTAGCGAAATACCATTTTAGCGAAATATTATTTTAGCGAAATACGATTTTAGCAAATTACCATTTTAGCGAAATACGATTTTAGCAAATTACCATTTTAGCGAAATACGATTTTAGCGAAACCAAAAAGAGCTCTATACAATATCAGAGTAAGCAAAACTACAGTTTTCAATTATACGGTACTGTAGTCCTAAAATTTTAAGCCTATTGGCAAAATAGCAACATCAAACAATTTGATTCAGCAATCCACTTCTAATATATATATATATTTCCATTACGAGACCGATGAACCAATCTAGGTCGTTAAGAGTCGCTACATACTGCTCTAATTCAATGTCTTCAAGTGTAAAGGGTTTCTTCAGTAAACATTGTTACCTTGGCTTCACTTCAATTCTTTCAATTTGCTAATCAAAATATATTAAAGGAATTTCTTTTTTGTAACGAAAGAAGATATTAATCCATCGCTTGCACTATTGTTGGCACCCTTAGCCATTAGAGATTTTTTTACGTTTTGAAAAATAAACATGTATCACATTTTTGCTGATGTATTCTATACAACGGCCAGGGTAACAATTACTGAAGACGTCATTACACTTGAAGACATTGAGAAGGGCTGTATAGCACTGTTCACGACCAAGATTGGCTCCTCGATGTCGTAATAGAATTGATAATTACCTATATGAAGAGATACAAAGGAAATATGTTGACGTGGCCAAAGTAGTGACAAATGTTACGTTCCCTTGAGTTGAACTTGAAATTAATCATGAATTATAAAAAACATAGCGTACACGACTTGCAATATAGTTTTAATATTAATAATTGTCGACGGATCCACGAAGTATCCGTTGACAATCATTAAAGGTACAGACCGGGATAAAAAAAAGTGTGTCTTAAATTAGAGAGCGTATATTAAAACGACTAATATCATATCGCAAAAAATTTAATAGTTAGTAGATATTAAGATATTTGCGTTTATTATAAGCAAAAAGTGATCTCTAGTGAACGCCATTTTAGTTTTTTCATACCCTTTCGATGCCTGCTGAGGATCGGCTTCGCCGATTGGTTTATTTCTCACCTAAAGTCACTTGACTCTAGCTGAAAATAGATGCGGGTATAAGCGCGCTCAATTTCTTTAGAGTCAAATAAGATATGCCGGGCCGAAACATAGGCTACTTCCGAAGGATCCCGCGCGCGAACACTAACCCGAAGGTCGGTCGGCCAGCTGAGCTAGTAGTAGTCAGTACTAGGTATTAACCGAGTCTTAAGTTGATTTGAAGAATTAGAAGGTAAGAACTAAACTGCATTCATTAATTACGCAATTAGTCATGTTTTCGTAGAAAGTTAGAAATCACAAAATTACGGGTCTTCTTACGAAGTTACGAACAGACGATCCGACTGCAGCGACTCGAATGGCCTTCGTTTCGCGAATCTTTATTGGGTGACTTAAAGGCCAATCATTGAAGCGGATCCTTATTTTTAAAACTCGAAATGCCGGGAAGCAAATATGGCGTTCTTCTAGGAACGTCAATTTCGGTTTTAAAATGATATTTATAAATTAACCAAGACTTAAATCACTATAATGTGTTTTGATTTGTAGGTTTTTAAGCATGCTCTTTCCAATGGAAGTACTTTTAAAGTTGGGTTGCCTTTCCCTTTAATATTAAAACTATATTACGTGAAATAAGCAAACATAATATTATCAAGAAATGTACTGTGGAGTTCCAAGATTTTTGATAAGTTTTTATCACAATGCCTTGAAAATATTCGTTTGTTTGACGGAAAAACACGACACAGGAACGTACTTGTCAAAATTCCGTGAAAACCTACAGGCTTTTAGACCGATAACATTCTACAGTGATGAGCGCCTCTGGGCCTCGTAGTTGGGGATATAATTACTATAAAGCAAATAAAGCGTTCGAAGCCCCGGTAAAAATCAATATGTATAATTATCTTTGCACGGTTGACTAACTGAATCTGTCTGTTTCTCGGTCGGGAATGTTAGCAAAATGAGGAAAGCTAAAGCGAGTTCATATACATTGTTAAACTTCATTCTGAAAAAGGAGTCGATGAAAACTGCGGTTGAGTGTAAAAACTCATAGTTTTAATTTCCAACGCGTGATTTCAAATTAAACTCGAACCTTGGGAGTTTCAATTTTATTTATTTAGTGTGAGACTCAAGTCACTTGCTTCATTTCAAACGTAAGAGTAAATTGTACTGTACAATTTCAGAACTGCGTAATTAAGTTTTTTTAAAAAAAAAAAAAAGGAATTAAAATTGCTCCGAAGGCTCGTGCCAGAATCAAATTGAAAATTCTAACATTCTTTGCGTATAGTGGTTTTACTAAGATTTTTTTGTTTCTTTTCATCATAAAATGCTATAAGAAGATTATCGGGACCTCCTTTTTTTTTTTTTTTTTTTTTTTTATTATTTTCGTAAATTACTAAATTTGATCCTCTCGTGAAAAACTGGTTTTGTTTGTTTCAGACTCGCGCGCTCTAATCTTGATTTACCCCGGCCCTTTCAACTTTAAGAGGCTCTATTTATAATAAATAGATTTTTTTTAAAGGGGTAATGAAGCGGTAAAATAATTGAAAAATTGTACATGTATTAATTTAAGATTCATAGAAAGTATGAAATATCACCGAAACTTCGTCGAATCGCACGAGGATATTAACCGTTTAAACTAGGGTCAGAGCCAAATTTACCATCAAATTACTAAGCTGCAGCTTATAGGCTCTCACACTAAAAGTTCATTGTAAAGAGGGCCAGGAAATGACCAAAATATCCTAATAACTCTATATGTTAAGAGCCTCTAAAGCTCTGGCTATGGGCTTAAGAGGCATGCACTTTTACTGGTTGGGTGGGGAATCGTTCACGTCGAGATATGAAACTCACAATGAATCCGTTTTAAGTCTAATTTACAAATAAAATATTTATTTCAAAGTTAAAGGTAGATGGAACCAGTGCTTGAACGCGTAATTTTTATATCGATTCATTATCGTTCAAATACGCCGCAATAATCAACTAGTAAAACATTATCAATTAAATACTAATAGAAATCAATTTTTAATTTACAAAGGAATAAGGCTTATCGGGTATTAATTAAGGAGAAATTGTTAATATTCTTGTTAACTAAAAAGATTTTTGGTTTATTTAAACGATATCAAATCGAAATCAAATCAATAGTTCTCGGGTTGCATTATTCCTTTGGCCAAAAAAATTGATTGTTAACATAAAATGCATACTTGATCTTGCAAAAAAGCTACTCGATTTTATTCTCATAACACCCTATTTTTATGTTAGCGAATATGTTTAGTTTATCGTGTCTACTGAAAATTTTACAATTTTTTGGATAAAACGCTATACACGAAACAAGTCTAACCGCTTTTACCTCGTGAAATTACGTAGGCGGTATTAGAAAATCGGATTTGACAGTTTATGCAGTAATGCTTAAGAAATAGTCTAAACAGTGATTTATACGGGGCGAGCTGTGAAATAAACGTGGAGAAATAACAATTCTATAGCAGGGATTCACTGAAACTATGGTAAGCTCCAAACCATTAGTGAATAAACTGGCCCGCTGACGTCACGGACCTGAATGATTAAACAAAATTTCGGGGAAACCTTTTTATTGGATACTTATTTGGGGGGGGGGGGTGTTTGAAAAACCGTCTAGCGCAAAATTATTTCAGTTTGCAACCCGAGGGTTCGGACAATTTTGAGAGATTTTGAGATTTAAAAGTAGTTTTGTGAGAGATTTTATGATTTTAATGTTAATTTCCCAGATAAAACGTTCAGAGATTTTTTATTTCGGCCGAAGTGTACGGGATTTTGGCAAGTGTCCGACCCCTCGCTAAAAACGCTAGGATTTTCTATCTTTCTGCTTACATTATGACAATTATAGGACACTTTTATGTACTACAATTTGAAATCTAAACATTCAAATTTTCCCTCCAAAAGCATTATCCTACAACATTGTCCCTACAACTAGTTAGTTCTTCGGGCTAGCCCATCAATCTTGAAATATTTTAGGTAAGGCTAGGTTAGTTAATCTTTCGAACTAACACATCCCTCCAACTAGTCAATCCTTTCTTTTAGCTGACCCTTTTTTTTAATATTTTAAGTAAGGTTAGGTTGGGTAAAGTTAAGATAGATTAGTTAATCACTCGACCTAGACCGTCCGTTGTAATGGGATATGCCCATGTGCTAAATAAAGGGATGTTCAACCTCTGGTGCTGAACGAAGCTCGAGACATATATCGGATATTGGGCAGAGGGGAAAAACGTTAATATTCTCGAAGAGAGAAGGTCCATTTTGAAATCATGCAAAAGTGTTTTTTGATCACACCAACTCTGACTATGCTTATGTTTTAACCTTTTTGAAACCCATTCAGGTACCTTTCTCTCTATTACCAAATAAAACTCATCATTCTAATTAAATGTTTGATTAACCAAGAGAAGCACCTACTCGTACTCGATAAAAGCAGTAAATTTTTATCAAACTACATTTCTTGAGTTACCTAACTTAAAATACCTATTTCACCTATTGAATTCACTGGATATTACTAATCTTTCTACTGTTTATTAAATTACATTTTTATCATTTTAGAAGCAAGTAACAAAGCTCAGCTAAGCGTATGTTTTAACCCTTTTGTTACCCATTCAGGAACCTTCCTCACTATTACTTCAAATACCGTGTCACTGTCTCATTATTTAAATGTGTAACTAAAGAAGCACTCGTACCCGCAAAAAGGCTTCTTATTTTTTTTTCAAACTAGCTTTGTCTGTATTAACTCGAATTCAGTTAACGGTCGGACAAAGATTATGATGATGATTTCAGTTATCAATCTAACAAAAAGTGAGGCAGGTATATGAATAAGAACATTACGGTTTCTAATGAAATATGGCGCAAAGGAAAGATATAAATACGGCCGGGTTTAAATTAATTAACATTACGAAACAAGGGTCGTTTTTTATAATTTTCGACGGATACTAGCTAGCGTTTACTTAAATATCCTTAAAAAATTCAAAATAGGAGTGTTACTCCTTTCATCAAGTCCAATAAAATATATTTGGATTTAATATTTAACAAATTTAGAACTCTCTGGGATCCGTTCAACCCCGAGTCTATCCAATAAACCCTGTAAAAGATTAATTCCCTCTTGAATATTGTAGAACCGAGCCCTAGTTGTGTTGTAGTACTATAGCACCTCCGCGACTTTTAAGAGTGGGTGTCTCAAAAGGCTTGATGGGCGCAAAACTCGTTTCCATCCCCCAATAATATAGCTCACAAAACCAAAGTTACCAAACTCTCTCCGAGACTCTCCAAGGAGTATATAAAGTACGGGATTTGAAGAACAGAATTAATTTTTATTCGTGTGGGTAGCGTTACGCTAGCCGTTGACCTAATGATTAGATTAGTCAGGATTTTTCCCGATCTAATAGGAAATATTTTGTGGGGATTTTGGGGTAAAGTCGGACGAGTAATTATTTCGCATGCGAAGGTATGAACTAAACTCAAGTTTTCTATACTGCTGGCAAAGGCAACTCTCTCACCTGCCTAATATCTTAGGTAGGGTCAAGCAAAATTTAGGAAGAGCAGGATCTCCCCCCTCTGGCGATCGTCAGCCCAAATCTTTAGGTTGGGTGGCCCAATCAGACCTTGTCGATACTGGTGACGACTCTGCGTGGGAGAGTAGTCGAACCTTATGAAAACAGTTTTCGGAATTTTTTCATGATTGAGTGACTGTGTTCATAATTCTATGACTTTGCTCATGATTTCTTGACAGTGTCCATAATTCTGTGACTTTATCCATGATTTCGTGACTCTATGCGTAGAAGCCCCTCCCAGCATCCTACTTAATGCAATATATTCACGCTTAAATAAATAATTGCATGGTAATAATCAATGAAATTGAATTTCTACTCCGTTTCAAGACGCTCCCTGGTCTTAGTTTTCTCCCTCAGTTTTGTTTCGTACTTTGAAGAGTTTACTAAAATAGTTTTAGTCCTTTTCGGGCTACGAGCCAGAGACGTACCCGATAAGTCGTCTCTTCCCAAGTTTCCCCTCCGTGTGTCTGTGTAGTTTTCTCTCTGCTAGTAGTAATTCTTCCCTCCCTCTGACGGTATTTTTCTACACTTTTCTGTCTTTCCCTAATTCGCCCCTCAAAAATTGTTCGGAACCGTTTGTACATCAGCGATTAGAGAAGACTGACATTATGGATTAATTACGCCTCGTTTAAAATAATTATGTTTAATTAAATGTCGTCAGACGAAATAACCACGGTACCTTCGACCTCTAAGGTCGATGATGCCGGTGGTACACTGGAACGCGCTGGTGGTACGTTGGAACGGGCCAGTGGTACGGCATCGCGGACTAGTTTGAGTGAAGTTCTGGTCAGGGATTCGTCCAGTCAAGGAATGGTCACTTCCGGCGGAGAGGTCATCCCCAGTAGCGGGGATGAGAATGACCCGTTAAAACCTTTGACTACAACTATCAGTACCATCGCGGTGCAGTCTGGGCGGACCCGTATTGTTATTGCATTGCTACAGGTAAACCTTTTTATGGCATTTTTTTATTTAATATAGTTAACTCCAAGTAGGTCATGCGTTTTTAACGTATCTTATAATATTAGCAAAGCCTATATATATTTCGCCATTTTTTTCTTTAGACCGATTGAAAAAGTTTAAGATTTAATTATTTTTTGGTAGTTACGATACTTTAATTATATTCACGTATATATATTTTTGGTCCTTCAATGTTAAGCCTATCGAATGTCAAGCGAATTTATTTTTAGGCTTAGGGTGTGTCATCTCTCCTTAAGATGAGACATTTGGTCTAGCTAAGAACGAAAATGTTTTTACTCCTACATTTGGGCTAGCGTACGTATAAGTTAAGGTTTAATATAAAACTGGTTCTGCTTTTACTAGTTTTACATTACGTTAATACATTTTTTCGTTATTAAATCACTTTTAGCTAACTTATATTTATTATTATACGCTTTGTAGCGGCGAAATTTCTTTTTAGTATTTATCCATTACCTGAAATGATTTTTTTGACAATTAAAATTGAACAATGAGTAATTAGCAAATAATATTAGTTGATAAGATTAATTATGTAAGGCATTTAGCGTTGCTTATAGTATTAAAAATATTATTGATAACTATTTTAAAGGGACAGTAAACTTAAACGAAAGTTAGTTTTCTAGAAATAAAAACACTTTCCCCAAAAAAGAATCATTTGTAGTTTCATTTTTAGTCATTATCTCAAAATTAAAATTAGTTAATTTGTAATTAAAATCGTTACTATGAGTAAATAGCAATTATTAGTTGATAAGCTTAATTACATGACGCATTTACTTTAGAGTTGCTTAGGGTAGTTAATATATTATTCATTTCCATTTCAAAGGGGCAGTAAAATCTAAATTAAAGATATCACAACTCTAAAATGTAATTTAAGTGTAAATAAGTGTAATTTACCCCAAGGTTTTGCAATTATAATTGAGCACAAGAGTTAAATATCTATTTAAACCCTCTATAGTGAAAGGTAAGGAGGAAGAGAGCGACGTCTGAACGTTTATTTAATAAACAGTTTATCCCAATCATAAAGTATTAGTCTCGTTAATTTAATAATAATAGAAGTAACGCGTTTTAAATCGAGCTTTTGCATCTAAACAAAGCCTAAATCAAGTTTTTCGTTTAACACACGTTAAACGTCTTCGAGTGACAGAGATGTTTATATCTAAATGAAATTGATAGAAAGCGAAAGAAAAAGCTTAGAAACGGAGCTTTATCTAGCTGTCATATAGCTAGAGATCACTAAGGACGTCATTAGAACTTCAATTAAATGGAAAGTAAAAATCACAATTTTATTTTGCTGATTACGAAAGAAAATAGCCCTTTAAATTTATATTTCCTCTTATTTTGATTACACCCATATCATATCTTCCATTCCAAAAAATAATCGGATGTTAATTAATCATTTCCGCTTTTCCTTAAAGGGATAGTACAATAATTCGTTAAATTTTCAATATGATCGAAAACATCTTTATTGTTAACTTAGGGCCATTAGAAGACGAAAAAGTTTCGATAGAAAAATTCTATGACGTCGGAACCTGAATACTTTGAAAATCAAAAATGTGGAATGGGTGAAGTTCAGAAATAGGAACTATAGGAACTATTTCTGTTTTCATAACCATATAATTTTTAATCGCCTTTAGTTTCCATGTTTGCCCGCAAAACGCCTTTAGTTTCTATGTTTCCACGCGAAGCGCCTTTAGTTTCTATGTTTCCACGCGAAACGCCTTTAGTTTCTATGTTTCCACGTGAAGCGCCTTTAGTTTCTATGTTTCCACGCGAAGCGCCTTTAGTTTCCATGTTTCCACACCAAGCGCCTTAAAAAAAAGTGACACCAACGCTTGGAAAGTTCTATTTTTCGGTGGTAGGAACTAAATGTAGACTGAGAGTAGATTTTGAAAGTAAGGTTTCGTAGAAATTTCATTACATTTTAAAATTTAAATGCTGTTTTTCTCTAGAAAATAAATCACAATTAATTTTATTTTCTAGCTAATATTGACGCTTGATTATGTGAGACAGGATGTTAAGCCCGCGTGGTGTTTTTCGTTTTTACGAATTTTACCAAATAAGGAGTTTGACGACTTTGTTTTTATAGCGAGAACTTTCAATAATTTTTTTATATCTTCGTGATATTTAACTTTCTGTTTTATTACGAAGAGATAAGACATTTTTAAAGAGAGTATGTAAAAATATTTTTATAATTTATTTTTGAAAGTAGGCTTAATTTTAGAATTTGAATACCATAGTTTTATGATACGACTGTTTTGCTGCTTGACTTTATAATGACGTGAGGATTCTATCGGAATTCATATAACTTTTATTAATTGAGAATAAATATCGGATATTACACATAATGTATACATTTCTTATTAGAGAGTTAAAGTATCTGAAATAATTTATAGGGCATCTTTTGATTGGTTGTTGAAATTACTTTTTATTCAATGAAAAAAAAAAACTTATTTTATGCACATTTTTGAGACACTAGCAGCAGATTTTACAATTGAGGAGACCACTCATGCATCATGTTTTATGTAAAGGGACTGCAGGCCTGTTGACAGCAGATATCCTGGCGGTGTTATTTGATTTACATATGCAAATCAAATAAGGCCACGCCATATTTTTAACATTAAAAAATAGAGATAAGCCATGTTTTTTAACGTTTGATAGCCAGGGTGGCTGCAATCGCTTTTCCAAAACAGCCTTACACCTCTCAAAGGCGGGGTTATTTTGAATTTAAAATTTAAGTTTTAAAGTGTATTTTGATTTTGCTGAAAAGCTCAAAACATTTTAAGAAACATATTTCCGTCTCACATCATTTGTTTCCCCTTCATCCTCCCGTTATGTGACTTAAAACCCGTTTGACATTTGTTAGTCATGACTCCGAATGAACTTTCTGTCTATAAACACTATAAAATTCTAGGAAAATATCAAAATTAGGGTAAAATTTTCTTTGAATTGTTATACAAGTTCCAGACACTCAACTTTGCAAAAGATAAATTCCCCCTTTCCTTTCATATTATTGTGTGGGCTTTTTTTTTTTTTTTTTTTTTTTTTTTCTAAAGCTTACTTCCAACGCAAGTGCGAATTTCGCCAAGATACTATGCAAACTAATTTGACCCCGGAATCCAAGATTTCTCGCGCTCTCTCTCTTTTTCATACAAAGGGGAGAACCCACACACACCTTTCTTTCGAGTATTGAAGATATTTTCTTCCCCCAATTTTTCTTCTTCTTAACCCTTTCGAATAGCGTGGATTTTTTCCGCCTACAATTTCTCCTTAATGACGGCAGTTACTAAAAGGAAATGCCGCCGGAAATTTAAAATCTACGTTTGAAAATTAAACGCGAAATCCCGAAGAGCCAGATGTAATAAAATAAAATTTTGGCACGCGCAAAAATAAATTTCGTACAAAGCTAATGAAATAGATGAAGATAAATAAGACGTATACAAATTTTACACTCAAAATATATTCAACCGTTTTCTAGGAAAGATGATTAGAAACTTGCGTTTTTACCATCTTTAAGCTACACCTCTTATAGGTGGGGGAGAAGATTTTACGTTCGTTGCGACGTTGAAGCCTCAGTTGAAAAAATTGAAAAAATGTTCACGTCTGCGGTCTGCTCAGTTAAAAACACCAAGGGAAATTGGTGTGTTTCAAAATTGGGAACTTGGAAATTTTCGAACTTATAACCCCATTAGCTTTAGGCGTTTACATTGCGCTGGCCCATCTTGTTTTCTCTATATTCCACAGCTATAAGTTCAATGAGAAACGGTACTTTGAGGAATCCACGCGGCCCGTTGTTATTATAAATGAAGCCAGAGCTTCGAGAAACTTCCGTTTCATTTGATATTTGAATCACCATGACCAAAAAAAGTATTCGGGAAGTTTTTCACTCGGTTTTTCATCATTATTGGACACGTTCTTGGTGTTTTATTTAATTCTTAAGTTTAGTTAAGATAGAATTATAGTGATATATAAAACTGAACCAATTAGATGATACCAACGTCTGTAACCTTCAATAGTACATATTTTCTATACTTTCATGACGGCGTTACTCTCACCATATGATGGGGAAGGCTGAAATAATACGATTTGTCCGAATTTACTCTACCCTAAAATTCAAACTAAAATTTAAATGAAGCACAAAAATGTCGCTTAAAAATTGTGGAATTATTATTTTATAATCGTTTACGCAGATTATTCAAATAAATTCAACAGCTGTTCCATTTTTAGTTGGTAGTATATATTTAAGGACAACATTATATCATTTACAAATCTGTTAACATGAATTCCGTATCATCAAAATCGTTTTGAAGCTGAGTGTATACTATCCTATAAATGGGCCAAGGCCGTTCGTTCAGCGCATTCAGCGTACTATACTCAACTACAAAGAAATCTCTTCTGGTGATCTTGTCGATACGGTTCGCTATACTCACTGGGACATTGCCTTTTCTTCGGCTAATATTAACATTTTCTGGGCTTGCGTCAAGGACAATATACCGTCTATTACCATTCGTGGTATTAAAGGTTTTCCGTGGATAACGGGCGACAGTCACGTGAAACATTCGCTCTTCAACAAAGCAAGGAAAACGTGACGAAGTATCCGAATTTCAGCAACATCCTACGAATAAAGAGTAGAAATGCTTACGAGCAGTTTGTATCGATATTACACGTTACCATCTTTACCCGAAGATATTTTGGAAGTTCGTTCGCTCTAAGTCACAGCTCCCTCCTCCGTCATCTTTCGAAGTTCCGAATGGGCGGGTGCCATGTCCTTTAGCAATATATCTTCTGCATTTGGTGATTTTATCTACCGGTGTTTCAGTACGCCAGATCCTGACTTGACTCTACCATCTCTTCGTCAATCAGGGCCAATATACTCCGTTTCTTCGGTTGATTCGTCGGACGTTGCGTTAGCCTTGGAGTGCCTGAAGATTGGATCAGCCTGTGGTCCAGATGATAATCCTCCCAGGCTCCTCAAGGTGATGTCTCCCGCACTTGTTGATCCTTTTATGAAACTTTTTAACTTGTCGCTCACCTCGTCTTCTTTTCCTTCGGGATGGAAACTAGCTAACGTGGTTCGCGTTTTTAAAGAGTTCGGTAAGCGAAGCAATCTCTCAAACTACCGCACTATATCTCTAACATCAGTTGTTGGCAAGTTACTGAAATAAATAATTCACTAGAAGATGAATAACGTTCGGGAAGACACCTCGGCTATTCCGGCCTCGAAGTTTGGATTCCGACAGGGCCGTTCCTGTACCCTCCAGCTTCTAAAATCTTTCCACGAGTGGTCTTCCGTTCTTGACGAACATATCCCACCAGATATTCAAGTCGTCTACTTTGACTGGTCAAAAGCATTCAACTCTGGAAAGAGGCGGTGTTCATATATGTATATTATTTCTTAATTTCCACTAACTATTTATAGAAATTTTCGTCTACTTTAATTTTAATTATCTCTTGTAAAATTATTTCATTTGTGTGTATAATTTAATTTGTGTATTTACAATTCTATTTGTGCTGGCAGCCACCCAGAATAGGCTACGCCTCTGTGGTTGTGAAAAAATTATTATTATTATTATTATTATTATTAAAAGACACGCCCAAAAGTTTAACTTAAAACGCGTGAGACGTGATATCATTTCGAAACTTAGTCTTTGTATTGCATTTTCAATTACCCATCAACCGATAGATGAAAAAACTTAGCTCTTGTTCTACTAAATCGGTTGGGGTGAAGTCAAAGCGGATTAGTACAAGATAATAAACCTCGATTGGGAAAGAAAAAAAAAATCGTTTCCAACTCCCTCCTGAATGGACACGAGTATGGAATATAGGTTCATTTTCTTTAATCGATTGGATTCGCGTTTTATATTGTGCCTCTCTAAGTTACGCCACTTTTGGATCATCTATAACCTCAAAGAAATTTATTACCCATCTGGATGGCTTTTTTATATCCGTCCCACACAGAGAGTTCACAATTGACCTCTATACGCTTTGCAAACTATGGATAGTAAGGGCTGAGCTTTGAAGAAAAGTAAAATTGAAAGCTCGGGTCTGGTCGGCGACCTGGTTTATTAAATATTATACCAAATCAAGCATTTTAAGTGTTTTTACATCGTTTTCTAATAAAAATTATTGAAAACAAAGAAAATATAGAGCAATGTCCACTTATGTTTAGGCATAGATCTTTTCTTATTTTACAACGGAATATTTTCAAAGTGTTTGACTTTTAAGCTAGGCTTTTCTTTGAAAACCCGATTCGGGCCGGGATGAAAACCCAGGGATCTCCTACTTACCCGGTTAGGGTCCCCGTACGATCCCTAACCCGAACCATCGGGGTTGACAAAAAAAACGGATTTTTCTGAAAATGAAAAATTGGTTTTAACTAGTGGGTAAAACCACCAGTAAAAAACCTTTATCCACGATCCAAACATCGTCGGCTAAGGACTCAAGGTACATACAAACCTGGATTATCAGTAAAACCTGGAAATATCAGGGAATTTAATGTTGACCATAAATCAGGGAAATTTCAATAATTCTCAAAAATAAAGTTTTTTTTAATAAATAATCAGATATATAATTTTTCTACAGAGAAAAACAACATGGTATTGATTGAAAAACGTTATTTGTGAAACGTTTCGAACCTAATCCTTTTTCACTGTCGATCGTTAGTAAAATAACACTAACGATCGACTGAAGAAAGGCCTCGGCTCGAAAGGTCTCGTAAATAACGTTTTTCGTCTGTAAATGATAATTTAATACAGGGTGTTGTTGAAAAATTTGTGAACAATTCAGGTGCCCAAATCCCTTCGTTTTAGATTGGGGAACACGATGTTGTCAAAATCTTTCGCCGCAAGTGAATTTTTATATATTTGAAATTATTTATTTCATCTAAATTTTCATCCAAAAATCGCATATCCATGCGCCAGATATATATAGGGTGAATATATAGAAATCGAAGGTCGAGCGAACGTGGGTGCCTGTTAGATCACAACGGTACGATGTCCAAAAAAAATTTAAAAATAAAATTAATTGGGCGAAACATTTTGAAGGTGTCAGAAACGAACAAAAACTTTTCACAATTGTAGTAGTTGTCCAAATTACCAAAATCAGCTTAAACCGGCTGGTTATATGCGGTCTGGCCGGTTCTTGCCAACCCTGCAAACAGTGCATGGTAAATTGCATAATTAAGGTGTCTGACAGTCGAGTCTTAATAGTTGGTATTATAAAACTTTTATAAAGTAGCCGAGGTTTCGTGTTTCGAAAATCCCATTGGAGATTACTAAGCGCGACATGCGGACCGTAAATATTTCCAAAATAGTGGACTCGTTTATCGTCAAGAGTTAAATAGTACCAGAAGCTAGAAAATCAGGCTACTTTTTTATTCGCTGAAAACATTTGAGATGTTTTACTTGTTACTACTTTTGCCACTGTTTGCCGATAGACGACACTTATAATTGTTAGTTTTTGAGGTTTACCTACGCTTAGTAACATCGCTTAGTGGCCTGTGGCAAGGACGAGTGAGAATATTTCCACTTATATGTATACCCCCACTTCTTTTCGAATAAATGCCGAAAAAAGTAATAAATTAATCAAATGCTTAATTGCCCGATGACGATTCTACGTAAACTTTTCAAACTCTAAGCCTAATTTAATTATTTAAACTTCTAGCAAATTCCACTGGGTGCTCTAGTACCAAAATATCACTCCGTGTCAGAGCATTTGCGAGCAGCTTTTTTATGTTCCACTGGAAAAGATCAAGCGTTCGTGTGTTAATTGTGTTTTGCTCTGTATTTTTCGAGCACTTTTTTACTGATTTTATTGGGGGATGCTCGATGCTCTATAGCGAACAATGGTTTAATCAATTAGGTTTTCAGCGATAAAAATATCACTCCAAGAGTGGTCCAATGGAATTCGCTATTAATATAACAAGAGAAAAAGCATCCCACGAACGCGCGTTATTTACAAATACGAATCACGAGCCGTTTCCATATTTAATTCTGAACATAAATTGGCGAAAACATAGAGAGGTTCCCTGGTTCAAAATGGCGTATAGACGTATTGGATGAAGCTTAAATATTTAAAAGGCATAATCGTAGGTATGTTATACTACTTTCCTGGCACTAATACTTTTCTAATGTACTCTGTGAATAATATAAGCTTAAAAGTGAATTGAATTCTTCCAAGACTATATCTAATTTTAAAGAGGCTATTAATAAAAACTATCTTATTGTAGCAGTTCATTTACCCTTAAAAACCTAAAACTGTATGACGTAACTTTGTTTATACCGTCTTTTCATCCTGAGACGCCGAAGCGGAGTAAAACTCGCAGCCGGGCGAAAGTTTAAGGAAAATAAAAAATACTCCAATCAAATTCTTCCTGGTTTCGTTCCCTCGCGAGACTCAATTTTTTTCGATCCCCCGCTACGCGTCGCCCATAGCATAGCCAAGAAAGGCAATGGGTCACACGTTTGCTAATGACGTCACTTATACTCCACCCAATCGGATTTTAGTCAGCCCACGCGTCAAATCGTGCCCCTAAAAACTCTCTATTTCTTCTAGCTAGTTCCTTTTTTCAAAGCATTTTCTTATTATCTTTTATTTGTAATACTTACGTAATTTTTTCTCGTGATGTCACTTGATATTTAACTAGGCTTAGATTTACTCAGTGTTTCAACCGAAATAAAACTGATTATCAACTAGGTGGCAAGTTGGATGATACCACCTGGTGTTAAATAGCACTTGGAACCCTGATAATGACGTTATGCAATAAAATTTTAATATTTCTAAATACGATCAATTATTTTCAAAATTATACATGAATTAGGTTAATAAATAATGAATTAGGTTAATAAATTATGAATTAGGTTAATAAATTATAAATTAGGTTAATAAATTATAAATTAAGTTAATAAATTATAAATTTGGTTAATAAATTATAAATTAGGTTAATAAATTATAAATTAGGTTAATAAATTATAAATTAGGTTAATAAATTATAAATTAGGTTAATAAATTATAAATTAGGTTAATAAATTATAAATTAGGTTAATAAATTATAAATTAGGTTAATAAATTATAAATTAGGTTAATAAATTATAAATTAGGTTAATAAATTATAAATTAGGTTAATAAATTATAAATTAGGTTAATAAATTATAAATTAGGTTAATAAATTATAAATTAGGTTAATAAATTATAAATTAGGTTAATAAATTATAAATTAGGTTAATAAATTATAAATTAGGTTAATAAATTATAAATTAGGTTAATAAATTATAAATTAGGTTAATAAATTATAAATTAGGTTAATAAATTATAAATTAGGTTAATAAATTATAAATTAGGTTAATAAATTATAAATTAGGTTAATAAATTATAAATTAGGTTAATAAATTATAAATTAGGTTAATAAATTATACATCGTATAATTTATTAACCATTAATAAGTTAAAATTGGGATTATGTGGAAAACAAAATATTTTTTGATATATTTCATGTCATTTACCATTTTTTACCAGTGGTATGCGAAATACAAGTAAAAAAAAAAAGACCATGGAACCCTTACATAATTCGTATTTAAGGATTTGATTTTGTTTAATACAGGTTATATCTAACTATTCTAGTATAGCTTTATAATCTTGAAACCTGGCCAATTGTTTTTAATAATGTTTAAGAAAATACTGGTCTCGTATCTTCTTTGAAATGGGTGTATCGTAAGCAGACGTTTCAAATTACGTTTCTCTTAAAATAATTAAAATACTCGTTACTAAATAGGCGTTAACTCGTTCGGGTTTTTACGAGACTGTTTCACTTCCCTAACATAATCACTAATAAGTTTTTTTAATTTTTAACGAAGGATTTAAAAGCTAAACAAAAATATGCGTTCCTTTTAACGTCAACGTTATCAATCCCAACAATAGGAATCAAATATGATAGCTACAGATATAATATATCTAAATTGAGCTAACATAATTTTGTCAAAGGATTAATGCAGCAAAAAATAAAAAAATAAAATAAAATAAAATAAAAAAAAAATATGTTTTAAATTATGTGCAAAAGAAAGAGTGCGAAAAATCATACGTACTTTTATACATTTAAAATTATATTTATACTTTAAATTTCCAAAACCAAAATATTCCAAGTCATGAAATCGTAACATCCGTGAAACCTTCTGAAGGTCTATTTCAAACAGTTCCCCTTTAGAAGAGCCCCGTCGGAAAATATCATAATCTTGTCGATTTGATTAACAAAATGCGGGTTTGAAAATATTCTAGTTTCATTTTAAAGAAATGTTATGTCTATTAAACTCAACCTATAACCTATGATAATACCCTAAGATTAAGGTATTAGTTACGAGTTTGAAGACAACTACAACCTTGGCCTTGGTTGTATTATACAAAAAAGAGATTGCTTCACACCTTTAAAATTCTCTTTATCTGATTCGGGTCAAGCCCGTGGAGGGACACAAATGAATTGTTAGAGAAAGAGCAATTTAATATTTTTAAAATAATAGTTAGTGGTTTTCTTTTACTACTCCAAAGATTTTATTATGATTAAACATTTTCAAAAAAACGGTTAAAGACGACCTAGGAAACCGCTCTCACTTTTCTATGTTATTTTTAAATTCTTCCAGTATTACTAATGAAAATAGCTAAAGATGGAGTTCGTTTAATATATACCAATAGTTATATTTTAAAATTTTTAAAAATTCACTGAATTTCAAAATACATAAGGAAAGGTAGACCTTTTCAATATACCTAAGCATATTATCAAAAGCACTACCTTCGAACGCGCAAATCTCAAATAATCATAGAAGAAGCAGGAACAGATTAACAAAGTTTTGTAAACTACTGTACATTTTAAATTTAGAATTTTAACAATACAATTTAAACAATATTTTCTCTAGGTCGTCTTTATCCGTTTTTTGGAAAATATTTAATCATTATAAAACTAAAACTAACTATATTTTTAATGTGTTTCTCTAGCAATTAATCTATGTCCCGAAGCAGATAAAGAGCCTTTTTTGAGGGTGCGAAGCAACCTCTGTATAATTTTAAATTATTGTTCTTATAATATAATTCATTTTTTACCGGTATTCGTTACTTTTGTATTTGACCTGTACTCTCTCCTCGCTAAAAAACTGGATTGTCCATCAAATGGATTCCTTGTCGATCGATTGGAACTTTGGAAGCCGATCAAATGAATAAATCTACTTAGATTGAATTATTCGGTTTCAAACGGTTTATCAGTCCAAGGAAAAATAATCATTTTAAAATCGTTATGTGTTTTTTAATAATGGGTTTTGGCAAATATTATTCGTAGAATCTAATAATCGATTCGAAAAAAAACTATTTTACTATACGAAATCAGTATTTCGCGCAGCTCTTTCGTGTTCATTAATCTATTGAAAAGTATAGTCAATATGATGTTGCAAATGTTGGGTAGTGGGTACGTGAACTTCCATTACAAAATTTATGTTTACATCAGAGCGAAAAGAAAATAATGAATCAAATGGCAATTACGCTAGGCGGTACTACTAATATACAATTTTTAAAGAACAAGTCTTATTTAATATTCCTGTTTTTTGTTACAATAATTTGAAGCAGACACGGTCGACGGCCGAAGAAAAGAGAAGAGTTGAATAAAATAATAACAAAACTACTCGTAAAGAAGGCTTAACTTTTCCTAATTTGAAACACTTTTTAATCGCGCGATTTTCCCGAGACTCGTTAATTAATATCGTAATTAATAATAATTCTTAGTAATTTGCTCTTTAGGTTTTTAAACTTATACCTCCTTAAGATTTAATTTGACTTTCATCCTAATTGAGAAATTTATACACATTTACCATCATATTTTTTCCTCAAAATTTAAAAATAAGATCTTCCATCGTATTTACCACATACGAAAAGAGATTAAACTTACTTTCTTATCTATACTTCCATATTTCGTCAGTTTCGGTTGATATCAAAGGGAAGCTCAACATGCTGGAATGTATGCTTTGTTCCATGGCGTAGCCAAGCATTTTCATAACATCCGTGATGACGTCATCACTCCAAATAATTCTTTCTAATATTTTTACTACTGTATTAGGACTACTTAAACAATTTGTAATACTTATCACTTAGGTTTGACTCTCCCTTTAAAAAAGATGAAATGAACGCGACTTGACCTTTAATACGTAAAAACGTATCTCGAGTAGCTTCTAATTTAATTATACGGCTCGTCATTAAGCTTCTAAAATATAACTCCTCTTAAGAGGAAGTTAGAATTCAATTAACGTTAGCGGCTTAATTACTCGTTTAACTCGGTCTCAAGGTGGAATCATAGAATTAAATTTTTATTTTTACTTCAAAGAACGATATTGAAATGTTTTTTTACGGCAAGCATTGAGTTGTAAAATGTTTTCTATATATGGTTGTCACGTAGAATTCCCTAGATGTTGATTTTTTTGAACAATCGTATTCGTAAATTCGTAGTGAATGGCCCACACACGTTGCTAATTTGTCATAGTCTATAAAACATTAAGAAGTTTGAATTATAAATGATATACACATTTGTTTGAAGGACGTTTTGTTTAGTTCAATTGTTATAATGAGAGACAAAGAGACAACCTTGAAAGGGTCCTTAAGTGCAATCATAAAACGAGTTTCCTTATGTGAATCGAAAACTGAACCTCTAACATGTAGTTTATATTTAAAACTATTTTAAAATAAAGGGTCTCATGGAAAAAAGAAGTGCGCTATCACTAAACATGATGTTATTAGCTAATTCAACTAGCAACGGATTTAAGGTGTCGCCATCAATAAAAAAATATTTTATTCAATTACTTTCTTAATTACTACAAATCTGAGCTCCTTTAAAAGAATTGTTCAAAGTGATCACCATCGACGTTTATGCATTGTCGTTTTAAGGATTCGTGAACACTGTGAAAGATACCCTGAGCGTAGAAAAAATTATATTCGATTTTCTAAACTAATTTACCGTTTCACGGCGGCATGTATGTTAAATTGAAAAATCTTTAAAACATAACTTTTTGTATCGTGAGAAATCGGTGACTGTATCTCTTTAAAGTAGACACGCGACCTGACTCGATTCCGGCCTGTCAAATTAAACTTTATTCACAAGAAATGTTAACTAATTACCAGAGCTTTTTTAACAAAGACCAAATTAAAAGATTTATACTATGAAAAGTAAAACCAACGTCACGCGTTATTCAAAAAGAGATGCAGGAATTTTTTCATTTTCTAAAGATTAAATTCTCGAGCTTTGAGAGAGATCCGTAGTCCATTTGACAATTAAGACCCGAATCGAGTCAGTTTGCGGATCTAGTTTAAGCATTTATGAACCAAAGCCAAATTTGAATATCTCTTTCTCCCTCGTTGTTTATTCGACATACCATATCATTATAATAAATATTGACAAATAAACTTGTAATCTATAATACCTCCAATTAAGGCTCGTTTAGAAGGAACTGTTAAAAACCAAAGTTGTCTCTCGACCGAGATAGACAGTTTTCCACTATATTTTATTCGCACTTAGAGAGGTCTAGCGTTTTAGCTGAATTGCGCACATCTGTCGAATGTTAGCCCCATACTTTTTATCTCCCCCATTGACAAGAGTTATTTTAAAGGAAGCCGAAATAAATCCACGATCTCTTACCCGATTGCGAGTTGCTATTAGTTCCCGCCACGATACCCAAAAACTGCTTTTCAATTACCAATTTCATTTGTTTAATTCAGGTTTATATCATTTGGTCGAATTGTGTCGAGATTTTTTTCAATTTCGAAAGATTAAATTTGCGAGCTTGGTGCGAGATGAATTTGACAACGTCCGTATCAAATCAGGTTGCACGTCTACTTTCTGTATTTTATTTACACATTTTGATTGTTATTCTACACCATTTTTGATATCTTTTTTTTTGATATGCAACTGGCTCCTGTTACCTATTTTTGGGTATTATTAATTACCCGCAAGTACCAGAAAGAATAAGTCTACACGCCCCGATATCCAATTAGAAAACGTTTGCTTGCCAAAAATCACTGCCCGCAAAACCTACTAACTTAAAGTATAAAAGATGACGTCATCCCGAACAAAAAGTAGACTTAACGTGAAAATGAATAATATAAACTAGGCGCGCGTGCTAATTAACTCGAATTGGCGGGTACTACTTCGCCCATTATAAGATTTTACGCGGCACCAAATGTTTTTCCATTTTCTGTCAGTTTGGTAAATATATCAAAAATGTCGCTTGACTTAATACGCGCATGACGTCACAAGTGAGTATTTGATTATTCAACAGTAGTTCCGGTTAATGCGATAATCTGAAAAGTCTTCTACACATTAGACCGTTTTGGAACATTGCGACACACCCTCGTATCTTTGATCGTTTTAGCGCTTGAGTTTCGTTCTTGACTTCAGTTGCGTTCAGCGACGGAACGGCTATATCAAAACGGTCTCTTATCTCAATACTGGCGTATCTAGGTGGGGGAGGGAATTTTACTCAAGGCCCCAGCCGAACATTTTTGCAAAGAGATTTGCAAAATTCAGAGACCGCCCGGCCGCCAAACCCTCTAAATACGCCACTGTTTCTTAAAAAACCGAATTTTACCAAAGGTACCGGAGCCTTTGGCGTCAAGGAACATTCAGGTTTTGGTTACAAACCTCAATTATACAGGACGAACCTGCCTGTCAAGCTGATCCCTCTGATGTAGAAATTTACGCTTAGCCACTATCTGTTGCTTCTGGTATCCTCCTGGACGCTTATTTGTGCGTCGCTCAACGCCGCGTTCATTGATAAGCTCGTAAATTTAGCTCATGTCGCGCTACAAATGTGGCTAATTAGTAGTGGGCTTTAATTGGAGAATGCAACCCGAGTTACCCGACAACAAGGGTTTGTCATTTGCTTCCTTATTGATTAAAAAGGTCGTCTAATCCAATATTAAAAAATAACGTATATTAGACTAGAAATTTTCTAATATATTCAGAAAGTATTTTTTAACCAAAAAATTACATATCTCCTTTTTAGGGAGTCTCCGACGAATCACGTTAAAAGATCGCACAAAACAATTAGCCTTAACTATTAACATTAACAATAGGCTTTTGAGGCGCGCATTTTCGTGCGATGGCCGGAGTCTCGTAATGTCAAAATATAAATCTCCCAAAGGTTCCCTACTAAACCTACATTTCGTGCAAATTCAAAAATTGTTAAAAGAAAATCGAATTAATTTCAATAAAAATGTTCCAACGTTTCACTTCCCCTTTAAAATTCAACCAACACCCTATTTTGAGTTGTCGAAAATCTTGAAGTTAAATGAGTCGTTCTGGCGGAAATTCTGTTTAGTGCGCGAAAATTCCCAGTTATTTTTCCCTTGACATGTGCGTACGTTTTTCTGTGTGATGTTTTTCTCTATTCCATTCTTTCTCATAAACTCTTCTTCTCTTTTGTCTTCTCGTTAATACTGATATTGCGTTTTTTCCGGCATTCCTACATGCTGTAAAAATAACAACTCTTAATCTACGACCGTACATTCGCCATTGGCAATTGCGTATACGTTGCCCGAAAGAGTCCGGAAAATGGTTCACTTTCTACGTCTTTATTCATCTTGGCATGTGTCCAAATGATGAATATAGTTTTAAAAGTTCCAGTGTAAAGTTGCAGCGTTATTTAAGTTTCCCAGCTGTTCAGTTAAGGGCCTATTATAAAGAATAGCATCCATTACTCAAATGTTCGCTGTAGACTTGAATTGATTTGGAAATAAGGATGGAATATGAACCTTAAGTTAAAGGAAAGGACCAGGATAAAAATAATTTTGGCCTTATTAGGAAATTCCACTTATTTACGTAGAGTTTTATTACGTATAACTTATTTCTGAAGAGAAATTAACGTTCAAGAGCATAACGCTATCAGCAAACTTAAACTCTGTCGGACGGAAGGTAATTGATTTAAGACACACAAGTGACTGCAGTCGGCGTAAATATTGAAACGCCAAGCTACAATCTTCGAAAAAATTCTGATATTATCTTATTCCTAATCACGAGAGTCGGGAGTCGTAATGGGGGTTGTAGCAACTTTTTCATTTCGCGTCAGCTTGAGCTTGGTTAGGTATGACATAATAAATTGGCAAAAGAAAACTCTTACACAACGTGTTCTCTTCACTGAAGCGTTGCCAGGAGCTTGTGAGCGCAAATAAGCTTAAAATGCACAAGCCTTTTAGTCTGCTTCACTTTGCGATCACAACTAAGTAGTCGACAGCACTGCGGGAACGATATTAACCCCCTTTAATGAAAACTATTTATAGCGTTACACCCTGTGTGTTAATACAGCAAATCATTCGTGCAAAAAAACACAAATCGGTCGGACTGCATTATACCTTTAAGTATAATCCAGTCACTCTCGGAAAAAATATTATAATATTTAATATTTTATATATTACAACATTTTTAATGTGTGGGGACGTCTGGTGGAAACGAAAATTCATCATTTTCGCTACGTCTTTTCCACACACACACAAATATATACGTATACATACTACCAAGAATAGATTTAACACAAGAATATGGAGCCGTACGCTATAGGTCTAGTATAACGCTAGTCATGAACGGGAGGAGCTTGCTAAATTTGACGTAATAAGTGTTATGATTTTCACCCTATCACGAGCTTTCGAGGTCCGTGACAGTCAGCAAGCTCTGCCGCCAGCGCCTATATCCCCGAAGCCTGATATGCCCCCGCACTTATCGTAGAAAACCGTTAACCGCTTCCTGTGCACGTGACATGAGGCGCGGCGTAAGACCCCCATAGGCTCCGCCCGATCATGACTAGCGAGCGGACAAAGTTATAGATAGCTCTTCCATATTCTTGTGTTAAATATATTCTTGATATTAGGCATACAAACAACGCTTATGCACCACGATACACACCACGGGTACATATATCACGCGTACATATTGTGTATACCTTTAAAAATTGATAAAGTTTTACGTTTTTGACCCACAATTTTCTGTTATCAAACGGAGCTGTTTTCTTCTGTTTTTACATATCTCTTGGCCTCTGTCACATTTTTTGGGGGAGTGGGACATGAAGCCGCTTAAGGGCTGTTCACACGATCCAACTTTTTGACTCAACTAGATGAGTCAAAAAGTTTATTAAACTCGTTCAACTAGATGAGTCAAAAAGTTGAGGAACATCATCCTTTTCACACGACTAAACTTTTTCCGCCAACTTTTTATATCCATCTTTTCGAGAGCCAATAAAAATGCTGCAACGATCACGTGATCCAAAGCAGTGAAATTAGCGACTGATTTAAAAGTCTCGTCGTTTCCGCAGCGAAACAACGCTTGTAGTTCTGTTTTTAATCGCGTTGAATTTTCACGCAGTTCTAAGGTAGGCAAATATAATATTGGAAATAATGGCGATGAAAAGAAAAGCTGCCAGTGCTTTAATTATATCAGTTTTGCTATCTGATGATGAGGAAAAAGATACAAAACATAGGAGACGAGAATTTTGGGTTAAGCCTTGGGTGACTCGTAGGAAATCACAAGGGGCGTCAGAAAATTTAATCATTCAAGAGGTAAAAGTATTAAGGTTTTCAAATTAATATAATTTTACACCACTCCGATCACTGTCACAGCTTCGTGCAACTGAATTCTTCAAGCAGACTACTCGTAAGGCTGACCCCGTAACCCGACTTACAAATTACCTTTAAAGTGCCATCTACCAACCGCCTAAATAATTACAAATTCGAAAATAACAAAAACGCGAAAAATTCAAATTAGGCCTAACGAAGAAAATAATCGGATGAAGTTCGCTCCACGATCTTCATTTTGATTGGCCGAAAATATTCATATCAAAAAATTGAGTCAGCAAAACCTCGGAGAAATGGATCAATGATCCATTTTTTTCTCGCCAACTTTTTTGATGACCAAACTCATCCAACTTGTATTCACACGATCCAAGTAATTGACTCAACTCGTGTTGACTCATCAAGTTGAGTCAAAAAGTTGGATCGTGTGAACGAGCCTTTACTTGAACTATGCTCAAGCTCATGTCAAACTGGCATGCGTTATGATTTCTTTATTGTCATTTTAAATGTTGCATTATAAGGTAATGGTTTCCGTAAAATAGTTTGGTATTTAGTCTTTTAATTGCATTCTCCTTTCCCCCGCTTTCCGAGGACTAAATGTCAAAATCGACCATTTCGAATTTTATTTTTATTTTGTGGGTTTTTTATGTACCTTGAAATTAAACTTCGATCCAACAACGAAATTCGTTTTAAAATTCATAACGGTAAAAAAGTAGACCAGTGTATAACTTAAGTGTTTCTAGTAAAATTAACCATTCTCAACCCCTAAAACCTTTTGTATGATTTGTAATTTCATTCGTGTATTACCACATCTACAGCTTGAATCTGAAGTCCTGTCCTTCATTACGTAATTTACGAAATTATACTTTTCCGAATGTGTAGTAAATTTTTTTATCCACTATAGGTTTCTCACCAACTGTCAACTACTAATAAAAGTTGAGAGAGGGTTGGCGGTGCTATTATATAAATTTTGTTTCGGTTCTAAATATTACTGGGGGATAAGGCTTCAACTAGATACCAATTAAATTAAGTAGCCCCTGCCTTTGTCATTAGCCGCTTCTCGCCGCGTGTTGGGCACCCTTGGTTTAGTCCATTTCATTGCAAAAACTCAATAGTGACATTCTCGTTCTGTTCAATTCATCATACAAGTACAATAGTTACATAGTTTTTGAAGTCTCCATGGCATTCATCATTCGGAATAATTTTACTAAATCCTACAGATTTTTTTTAAATATTTTTGGGTTAAATCAGAACCATACACAATTAATCGAACCTTTTTAGTATAATATAAAGAATATTTAATTTATGTGATTAATGAAATTTGTAAAACTAACGCAATATTTTGGTTTTCTTTCAGAGCAAAGACTGGTTACAATTAAAGATACAAGAAATGCAACCAGCTATGACTGAAATAGGAGCTAACCTCGAAGAGGCTCTACTACTACAACAGCAGCATCAGGAGGCCCTGGAAAAATTACAGGTTAGTCCAAACGTAAACTCTATAATAGCAATAATTTTAACTTCGATTTTAATTATTCATAGACGAAACAAAGTCCAGTAGAGGAACTCCTGAATCAAGCTGACGAGCTTATCTCAAATCAAAAGCCGAGGGCCGAAGTTTATTCGGCCATGGCTGAAAATCTTGGTTTGGCGTGGAAAGATTTGAACGCTCAACTGGATCAGAGGAGGCTGATTTTAGATCAAGCCGTTTTATTTCACACTAGAGCTAAAGATGTAAGTTTTATTTCAAACTTTCATTGTATATTTGAAAATCACATTTAAAATCCAAATGCAAGTTGCAATATGAAATTATTTATACTATCTATCTTGTGGTTCAAGTCTAACCTGCATTTTTCTAGATTTTGCTAGTCTGAGATTCGGTATCTTATTGTTTTAAGTTTAAATTAAGAGTTCTAATTATTTTCGGACACGCTTATCAGTGTAATGGGGATTATTCATGATCAATAAATGGAAATATTGGTATTAAACCGGCAAATGTAGAGCTATTTTAAATAATTGCGTCTTAATTGTAAAATTTTCTTTGACTTGAAAGAACTAGAGTGCAATGTGACATAATCAAATTTTAAGGTTTCTTACGATCCAAAAATATGAACTATAGTAAAAAAAAGTTTAATTTTAAATAAAAAATTAGCAGTTATATGCCAGCTTTATACAAGTTCCCGAAACTTAGGCGGTGCCTCTATCACACTAAAAAAACTCAGAATATAATAGATAAAAATTAAGATTAGGATGGCGAATATGGTGAGGAACTTCAAAAGGAAGGAGCAAAACAACAGTTAGGAAACACGAAATGTTTTTTCTAGCGAATTTGCGTGTAAAGACCACAGCTAACATTATTTGTTAATCTCACCCTTTTGCTGATGGAAAGAAACCGTTTCTCCACCTATATTAAAGTAAACAAATCAAAGAGATGACATTTTGCGAAAGTGAAATCGGATTGGTTGAAATTCTTAATTATACATGAAAAGGTTCGGTGGACGGTTTTAATTAGTCCGGCGGGTAAAACATAATTTTTGGCGAAATTAAGAAGAATAAAAAATGTTGGATTGGCGGATGTGACTTTTTTTTTTATTATATTTCTGTATTTCTGGTTTATCATCAAAATATGGCTTTTGATTTTTCCTTCAGGGTCTCTTTAAATAATTGAATCCGTGAAATACGAGGCCCCTTCCATCTCTGAATATTTTTATGATTCACGTAAAATATATTAAGATTTCAAAACCCTGTTCAAATAATGAAGATTTAATGTCGGCGCTAACAATAATAAGAAATGATTATTTCAATCGAAAGATACTACCTCGATAATTACGCAGAATGAGGAGCTTCTGTTACTTTAAATGTTAAGAAAGCCAGTATAAACTTGAGTTTTAAGATTTACTTAATTCTTGAATTTATAACAGTTTTCGGAACGTATGGACCAAGCCCACAGGGAATTTAGTGATACATTTTTACCGGATACGGCGGACGCTTGTCGGTCCTTATTAGAGCGAATTCATGACGTTAAAAAAAGTATACTCGAGGGTTCTATGAGGACGCTCAGCGAGGGACAATCTCTATTGGAACGTCTTTGCGAAGTAGCAACGCATAGCATGGGAGATTCTAGGCCAGCTCACATGCGACACGTTGCCCAGCAGACGTGCCAGTTCGTCGAACAGTATATGGAAAACCTACACGATAGGAGGAGGCATCTCGAAGCCATGTTCTTACAACGCAAAATTAAGCTGGAACAGTGTTTACAAATGTGCCTCATGTACCACGACATAAACGAAGTACCAATTAATCACAAGATTCTTTTTTTTTCAAGTTTAAAACCATTTAATTATGATTTTAGATCAAACAATTCTTAAAGACAAAGGGTGCTGACTACACCAACAACAAAGCACTGGGAGACTCCGCAGCGACGGCTGAAATTCTTCAACACGAGCATCTCAAGATTCAAGCCGAAGCAAAAGTACGATGCTTTCATTAGTATAGTAGTAATTGTAGAATTGACCCATGCAATCCAAAGTGAGTACACCAGGGCCGCGGTTAAAAGGGAAAAGGGCATACTGGCTTCCGGGTACGTGATTATTGGGAGCGTAAAGAACGCTATTGAAAGCGCACTGAATTAAAGTATTTCCCCTGCGCCAGAAAGCGATGAATGTTGGAGAAAGTTTGATTTTCGAATGCAGGGGCGTACATCACCTTGAAAACATGGCGCAGAATCTCTTAATCCGGCCCTGGAGCAGACAATTTATATTGCTTTATCGAAAAACGCTTCATGATTGGTTAACGAAAGAAAGAAAATGTAAACTCGTGGTATAAGGGTTAATTCTAATTTTACGAAATATATCCTTTAATATAATATGTATTGCGTAAATAAGCCGTGGTTCCTTCGATCCACAAAATAAAAATCATTAATTATTTTAGGAAGTCCAAGACCGGGCAATTAGGCTGTTAAGTACGGCCGAACAATTGTCATCGGGAGGACATTATGCTGGCGAAGAGATTCAGACCAGAGCTTACGAAACTCTGGAAGAATGCACGGAACTCTTATCAAATTTGGAGAACAGACACGACACGCTTTCTATGGCAGTATCTTTCTTCAACGCGGCACAAACGGTAAGTCACTTAAGATCCCAATTATCATGATCCATTCTAAATGTTTTTGTCGTTTTTAGGCTCTAAACAAACTCGATCAAATCGAAGTACAATTAACGACCGACTCATCTCGAATTAGCACGAACTTATCACAAGCGATTGATGATATAACGGGTCTGCCTTTACAAGAAGGTTACGCCTTACTTGACGCAGCGGGAAGGCACGACCCTGGTTCGCAAGGCGTAGCGCGAAAGGTAAGTGCTTTTAACTTCCTTGAGCCGAGTACATTCATAGAATATGGCAGAAAAGTAATTGACGTCTAGGGAAATCAGGGAAAGTCAGGGATATTATTTTACAGGGAAAACGGTTATGATTTTTAACTGTAATTATTATTATTAGCTGAAAATATTTGAAAAAATCCTTCGTGTTTAAATATTTTCTGCAAAATATCGGTGCTTTTAAATACTTTTTCATAGTCCTTCGGTGTATTGTCATTCCCCAAAAAAGTCGCGACATAACTGGAAAATTGCCAGGTAAACTGAGAAAAAAGTAAGGGAATATTTCGTACAAACCCTTTTAGGTAGGAATTTCGGTTGCAACGCTTTGCGATATCGTTTCGTCTCCCTACTCCTCAATTTCAGTATTTATGCCCAGGGCAGCCGCTCGAGGATCTAAAATCATTTGGTTGCCCAATACTCCATTTTGTTGTTGCGAATAGTGTAACAATACTGGATGTTAATTTATTTTATGAAATACGTTATATTGTTTTGTAACTGTTACTGACACTAGCTCTAATCACAATGTATTTTTTAGGTTGCTGAGCTTGAAAACAGACGTATAAAATTAAGCAACTTATGTAGCGCTCACGATTCTGCAAACCAAGAAAGACAACAATTCTTTAAGAAGTTCATAGATAGTTACAGTATTGTATGTAAACTCGAAAGTATATTTAATATTTTATAGGTTTAATTTAATTACTATTATTACGCGTATAGTTGAAAAACTGGCTTGTAAATGTTGGACAAGCGTGTCTTCAAGGACACCAAGACATGGGAAGTGTCTTGACTATGGCCAAGGACTTCCTAGAAAGGCACGAAAGACTACAAAATGATCTCAGAGTAAGTTTCAATAGCAACGTGTTTCAAAATGAACTAGGTACTTAAAAGCTTCCGCCGAAAAGCGTTCCCCATTCCAGAAGGGGAAAATTTCAAATCCCCAACGTGAAGTGAGAGTGGTGCTGGTTACGTATGCATTACAGAACTTTAGATTTATGCTCTAAATGCCCCTAGTTCGGTTTTTTAAGGCTAGTTTTCACGAAGCTACTTTCGAAGCGAAACTATTTTTTAGTATAGCTCATTCTGCGGAGTGTTTTCGCCAGCTTGTTTTTTATTTTTGCTGCTGGTAAAAAATACCCATAAAATTGGGAAATTAGATGAATTTTGCGCGTAATAAGCAGTAATTTTGTCTGATATCATACGTTAGATTCATCCCTTACACGTTAAAATGTCTTAACTCTAAGGGTTTTCATTCCATTTCTTATAGCTGAAGGCCATAGAAGTTGACGCATTATTAACCACGGTCCCTGCCTTGATTCGCAATGGCGGAGAAGAAGCTGAAACGATACACCAAAAGGCAGACGATTTGAGACAAGGCTGGGATCAGCTTCGCCAGTTGCTAGAAACTAGAATATTATTAGCTCAACGCTACATGGCTTTTCACAAGTTAGCCTCTCAACTCGGAAGAGAAATGGACGGAATGGAAGACGCCATGAAAGGAGATAAGACGCAATTCACCGAATCTGCTTTTAAGCAACACGAGGAACGGTGGGTTTCAGTGCAACAAATGATCTTGCAGTTCAATAATTCTGGCAAGAACTTCATAGCTGATGCCAAGAAGGTAATTTTGCGAGTCAAATCCATTCCTAGATCAGAACTGGAGTTTTTAGAGAAAATTTATAAAATAATAAAACTACTACCAAGAAATCATATATGTACATAAGAACGAGTGAAGATATTCTAAATTCATCCACTGATACGTGATACTTCTTTGCCAGAGTGTTAAATTAGAAATCGAACAGTGAAATCGTGAACTATTGGCGTGAAATTTAAAGGTTAATTAGCCTCGATAGAAAAAGAAACGCCAGAGAGATGGCGCTCTAGTAATTTTTAGACGCGTGAGGAGACAAAAAGTAGATTGATTTTAGTTGTAAATAACGCGATTATGATATCAGAGGCTTTTGCAAAATCCCATTGTTTCCATGGCGGTAAATGAATTCTTGCAACTTTTTTTAGTTACCCCAAAATCTTGAAGTTAAATTATCACCCGGACTTTCCCCGCTTGATAATGAAATTTTGTTCAAATATTTTAGGTACAAGACCCGTACTTAGACACGCAGCGTGCGATTGTTTGCGTTGAAACACTACTGGATCAAACGAAACAGCGTAAGGACGCATTCAATTCTATGTGGAGTAATTGGAAACTGGAAATGGCTGAGGGCAAGGAACAAAGAAGTCAGTGGGAACGTTTCTCGAAAGAAGTCCAAAAGGTGAAAGATAATTAACTTATTAACGCAATTGCTTAAAATGAAAATGCAACTCGACAAGAAATGTTTCCCTAGATTTCTTATTGTTGAAACAAGCCTAATCCACTAGTAAAAAAATTACAAACAAATTAATCTACAAGTTAAGTTTTAATTAACCCCGAAAGTAGGCTTTACAAGATACATGGGTAATCTGATACCTCATTGTTCGGGAATCTACGACGGTTTAATAGCTCAATATTTAAACTATAATGAAACGATGTTAAATCGCTTTTTATGTGGCTGTATTCTCAATTAAAATGAAAAAGCCATGCCTGAGCGCTATTTTGTTCAGTTTCTACATGGCGAGGGCCCTAGCTTGTCCTTGTCAGGAGGTTTTAAAAGGTATGGTAGCCTGTAACGTGATGTTCTTCCCGAGAGGGCGATAAACATACTCTCCCATAATCAATTATTCATCTATTCTATAAAGTTTTAAAATGAATTTTTTTTGTGGTGAACATGTCCTTTAACAAAACATAAATCTTATTTCTTCCATGACTAGACTATGGACGATGTTCAAAACTTCGAGATTCAACTATTTCCTATAATTCCTTTCGAATTACATAACGCCGATTATATTTGCGACCATTTGGAAAGAACTAAAGAATCAGTCGACTCGAATATTTCTGTAAGATATCTTAATTATTTCAAATTACGCATAGATAATTAAATTCAAACTTACAGCACGTCTTTTCGGAGCTTGACGTCAAACGTAAAACTACGGAATTATTCACTTTAAAAGAAATTCAAATGCAAAAGGACAAACTTCTGTCAGAGCTAAGTTCGCGCCTCCAACATTTTCAGTCGAAAGTTACCGAATACCACGTTTTATTGTCTATGATGATTACGTTCTTTAAGAACTTTAAAGAGGTTTGTATGCGTAGTGTTTCTGTTTGTTAAATGTGAGAATATCTCCCAAATTAGTATAAGTTAGCGCTTTCTCATGGATCCGCGCGATGGCGTTAGTGACCATTTTTACTTGGATGAAGCAAAAACTAAGCTAATTATTTAGTCGTGCTTAATGATCGGGTCGGAAGCCAAGGATTGGGTTTGAAGAGGCGTACGTTACGTGAACGGCACGATAAATGGATTCTGACGTGGAGTAATAAAATTATTTATTAGACAGGAATTAAATAATACGAATTTTATTAAAAATTGTTCGGATTCGTTGAGAAGTATTTCACCCCTTTTGACCATAGCGTCGTTTCCTTCCCTTATCTCTATTTAGTTAATAGTGTTTACATGTTCACCAAAATTTTCACAGAAATGCAATTTAAGTTACTTTATATTAAGATTTTATTTTCTCCCCATCAATGCGGTTTGAAGTGAAGCGACGTGGAAAATAGTCTCGACGCTTATTAGTCGCATGCGCCGTTGGATTTGTGTGAAAGCTTAGCTAGGTAGCGTTCGATTTGCCCCACCCGGTATTGGAATTCTGTAAAGAAAAGCTAGAAATTGTGTAGTTTTTGGTCCAGTAGTTTAGTTGTTTGAATTTACTATAAACATTTCCCAATTGGTTAACAGTTGGAAAAAATACTAAATAAGCAGGAAGTTCAGTACAAAACGGTGATCTTGACTTCGGAGCTGGAAAAAGCAGAAGCCATGTTACGAGACCACGAGAATAACAAGCACTCGGTTCTAGACTTGATTCGGTTTACGAGAAACGAAGCCGATCAAGTCATTATGAAAATCGACGCTGTTGAGCCCCCGATGGTCGGGGTCAAAGATAAAGATAAAATAAACTCCTTGATAGAATCGAGGCAAAATAATATGGAATGTATTTGGGATGAACACAAAAAACGATTGGAACATAATCTACAATACTGTCATTTTACAAGAGATTTACAAGAGGTAAGTTTTCCCACTAACCATAATATTTGGTATTTTAGCCTTTAACTAATTTTCTAAACATAGTCTTGTTTTAAATATTATAGATTAACCATCATTTGGACACTTTGCAAGCGCAACTCAACAGTATGCGAGGAAACTATGGAGAGTCGTTACCGGCCGCCAAAGTCACTTCATCTGCTTTCATCCAATTTGAAAAAACGCTGGAGCTTCTTGAAATTAGAATAAGGCAGTTTGTTTGTACGGCCCAAAAAATGTTGAATGACCAACATGTCGAGTCTCGTAGTATCCACAACGAACTGCAAAATGTGCAAACCAAATGGAGCACTTTCCACACTCAAGTTGGTGAAAACCGGAAACTAATCGAACTGGCAGTAGAGTATTTTCAACTGGTGGACGAAGCCGAGGAATGGTTCCGAGACGGAAGCCAGGTTCTCATTTCCATCGCTAGGAAATCCACAAATTGCCGGACACCTCAGGAAGCTAACGGCTTACTAAACGAGGTGGAACGGTTCTTGAAACCTGGAGAACGAACGCAACAGGAAAGAATTAATAAGATATCTACGTTGGCAATTCAATTGTACGGGGATCCGAGTCATACTAGCACTTTGCAAGTATCTGGAAAAAATCGCGATATGTTAGACTCTTTCGCCGTCATCAATGACGAGTTGTCCACTTTGGCCGTCAACTTAAAGGCGGCTGAAGAGGATCGAGCGAAAGAAAAAAGAGAGAAGGTAAGCGAACTCAATTTGAGCAATCTTGTTAAATTGAATTTGAGCCAAAGTCCTAGTATGTCCCATTTTTTCTAAATTGAACACTGCCTTTATTATAATCTTAATGTACGTTCCGGAGGGATTTAGGACACTTGGGGTATGACCATTAAATCAAATGCATTAAATCCAATATCAAATGCATAAGCACGAATACGCAATATCCCACCAGCCCGTTAGTTAGAAAATAATAGGTTAGAGATACATATACTGTGAGATCCAAGTTATTGTTAACTGGTTGCTAAATATTTTTTATTAAATTTAGGAAGATGCCGAAGACGCGCTAAGGGCTGCGCAAGCGGAGGCAGCAGCGGCTAAAGCAGCCGCAGCTGCTGCCCAAGAAGCTGCTAGAGCGTCGGAAGCCATGGCCAAAACCAAACCCGTAGTTCGAGAAGCATTTCAACAGACGGTCATCTTCAAACAAGAAACGAGTTCCTTATCGTCGAAACAAGAATCGAACTTCGGAACGGCTCAACCAGAACCGATGCCTAAAGTCCAGTCACCTCCACCACCTAAAATTCAAATGCCTAGTCCGCCCGTTTTTGTGATTCCTCTTTCGAGCGCTAACGTAATGGAAGGGTCCAAAGTGACCTTCGAATGCAAAGTGGAGGGATTTCCTATACCTTACGTAAGCTGGATAAATATTCTTAGCGATGAACTGGATGAGCCTTAAAAAGGCTTTATATCGTAGGTTCAATGGCTGAAGGATGGCATCCTTATCCAAAACAATCCAGATTACGTTACGTCTTTCGAAGATGGTGTCTGTAAACTGAGCATTGAAGAAACCTTCCCGGACGATAGCGCCACCTTTACCTGCAAGGCCACTAACGCCGCCGGTGTGGGTGAAACGCAAGGATCATTAACTGTTAAAGGTACTTGACACATTTAGAAAAACAATAACCTCTAAGCTCTATTAAATATTTTAGAGTCTCGTCCGCATCAGGAACTTATAGCGCCGCAATTCATTAAAGAAATATTGTCCGGTAGTGTCCAAGAAGGCCAAACCCATCAATTTGATTGTACGGTTACTGGCCATCCGTTACCTTTAGTTTCCTGGTTTAAAAATGACGTTTGCATCGACAACTCGCCTGATTACGTTATGAGTGCCATTAATGGCGAATGTACTTTGCAAGTTAAAGAGGCCACTTTGGAAGACGACGCTCGGTTTACTTGTCGGGCAACGAATCCAGTTGGACAGGCAGTTTGTAGCTCTAAACTTTCAGTGACTCGTAAGTTCATATAAGAGTTAAAATATCTCGAACTCGTACAAGTATGAAGGTTACAATGTTTTATTGTTACATTTAGCTTTAGCTACGATATTAGCACCGGTTGTACTGACACCTTTGTCCAATGTAATGGCAAGAGCCGGTCAGAAACTACGACTAGAATGTAGAGTAAAGGGTCAGCCTCTACCCAGTATTACGTGGTTGCATAACAACAAAGTAATCAAAGACAATAGAGATGTTAAAGTAGGTTTTTGGTATCAACCTCAAGTACCTTAAAAATATACTTAACTGAAGGTAATTTTACAGCTACAGTACGACGGTGATAGAGCTGCCCTAGTCATAACGGAAGCGTTCCCAAAGGACGCTGGAACGTATCAAGTGTTAGCGAAAAATGACGCGGGTGACGCCGCGTCATCGTGTAATGTTTCCGTCAAAGGAAGACTGCCCATGGAAACATCGTTAGTTTGGATTTATTGTCATATGTGCGTGATTGATTGTAACTCGATACACTGTTAATAAACAGAGATTCCGAGTTGGCATCGGACATGGAGCCCATTAAACCGCAAGTGATGAAACACCTAACTGACCAGATAGTGATCGAGGGAAGCCGAACCAGAATGGACTGCGTTATAGTCGGACAGCCTGAACCGGAGGTGAGAATACTCTTGATATCAACATAACACGTTACTTTAAAGGACATATTTTCAAAAAGCAAGAAGCGTGAAGGAATTTTCAGACTAAACTAAATAATTATTTATACCTTATACCCGGCAGTAACAGTGTGATAACATTTTTGTGAAAAGAATGCTCTTTCAATTTTAAAAACGGAGAGGGGTCGACAATAGTTGTATGAAGTCAACTTATGACCGCAAATACTCAAGAGTATTAAAAATAATGTTGTTATACAGAGTTGTTCCTTTAGAAAATTGCTTTAGCCTGCTCGTACATTGGTTGAAAAACCGGTCACCCAGTGTTCCTGTGAAAACACCTACGCTATTAAGGAAGTGTGAGTTTCTAAATGTGCGAAAATTAAAATTCCTATACCAAAATGTAGGTATTAAAATTTCGCCCCTTTATTAAACAGCATCTCCTCTTTTGGGTATCAGGAACTAATTTTTATACAGAAACGTGTTTTTCAGCCATTCCGCACGTAGTTAACATTCATCATCCCTTAGTCCATCCACCGAGAAATCACCCCCAGGAGTCGTAAGGAAAGCAAAATTATTTTAGACCGTTTTCGGGTCGTTAAACGAGCCGCGCGCCCTCCAGCGTGTGTCTCTGGAGTCCTAAATATAGCACAATATGGCTGCGTCCATATCAATAGAGGCCAAGCCCCAACCGCTGTTTATTAACCACTTCTCAAACTTTATATATTGTTATTTTTGGATTAGGAAACCTATTGTAAGTTTTTCCTTTCACTTCTCGCCACGAAAGTAAAAGTAAAAATTCTGCCCACTCGTTCACTGGAGAGCTGAGAGACGCGACGTCATACGCCGCCGATACGTTCATGCTTTACGCCTCTACCTAGGGAAAATTCGGCGCGGCGCCGTCGAAACACGGTCACGCCGCTGCAGGGTTTTTTTTCCGGCGTCAGAGTCTTACCCGACGTACATATGGTAGCTGACATCTTGTCCTAAATTATCGTTTCTTTGAGTGTTTAACGTACCTGGGGCTACGCTCGTTATGCGCCTCGATTTTGGGAAAAAATTCAATAGAGGCTTATGCTTGCCTTACGACTCCTTCTGGGAGTGATTTCTCGATGGTCCATCCCTGTGGCAAAACCTCATTATTAATAACTTTGCACTACTTTAGGCCTATGAACTAGTATGCTGTTGCTTATTTATGACAGATAGGGCTCACTATCTTAAATAGAAACAAGGTTAGATGGATTAAACGGGCCAGCAATCATTGATACGCGGAAACAATACATTACTGTATAATTGAGGAAGGGTACCAAGATGTTCGGTCCGATTTTTGAACGATAATCAGTGGCGTCGTATTTCGCTTATTGGAGCTAATTCTTTTTATTTTGGCATTGAGAATCTAAGCCAAGTTTTGTTCTGGAAATATAGGAAAAATTTCAAAATAAAACGCAAGTTTTTTTTGACACTTATGTAAAGGTGATATGGTACCACAATGGAAAACCAGTGAAAGAAAGTGACGACTTTCAGTTGCTATTCGAAGGAGACGCCTGTACTCTGATTATTAAAGAAGCATACTTGGAGGACGCTGGAGCTTATAAATGTGTGGCTATCAATTCGGGTGGGGAAGCGTCGACACACTGTAACCTGGTTGTTGAACGTTAGTCTCTATTTTTGTCCCGTTTCGAGTAAAAAGGAAAAGAAAATGAAAACGTTGAATTCCGTTTCTTTTCAGCACTAAGCGAAGTGAGCGACGTGGAAAGAAGCCAACGCGACGCGTTAATATCAATCGAAAGAGTCATACCGCCAAGATTCACAAAGTTGTTGAGCGACTTATCGCTAAGCGAGGGATACCAAATCTCTCTCGATTGCCAAGTGGTGGGCGATCCCATTCCGTCGCTCGCTTGGTTCAAAAACGACCAGTCTCTGGAAGAATCTAATCACTGTCAAGTAAGATTTTAATCTTAATATGTTTCGTGAGATGTATTCGAATAATAATCGTTAAAATAGATAGATAGATGCTATACTTTTACCGTCAAATCTCTAGTAATCACTAGTATTGTGTTAAACGTAAAAGAATTTGGATGATTATTCTCCAATTACATATACCGTAATTATCTCAAAATATCATTTTCTAATATTTTATGGCACTCGAGAAGCTTTTTATCCGAAGGAGTTTAAGGACAAACTGCTTTTCCTCATCATCTAACACATATGAAAGGGCTTTTGCAAGTGTTATATCGCTAAAAATATCGATTCTAATTACAAGCCCATTTAGAACAATTAACCAGGGAAAGCAGCCTAGTGGTTTCTTTGATTGGTTTACTGTAATGTTTGTGAGAAATGTTAAAAACTTTTCAGTTTTTTTCATCCAGACATTTTTACTTAGTTGTTTTAAATTATTTGGTATTTAAAAAATATAATTATTTTTATAATTTTTTATACAGTATATATATATTTTATAAATTAAATTTTAAAATATTAAGTTAGTACGCAGTTTATATTGCTGGCTGTGTTTAGTTATGATCAGAGCCAACAATGCTACGAGCTGATTACTAGATGATGTAAGCTAGCTAAACTATTCAAGGTTACTTTTATAGAACTTGCCGATAAATTACGAAGAAAACGCACAAAAATTATAAAAAAAAAAATCGATATTATCGTGTTCAAAAAAAGTTGATCTTTTCTTTTGAGGCAAAGGGAATTTCACTATTTTGCCAACTAACATTAATATATCATTTTTACGTGGAGTGATAGAAAGGTAGCTCGAAATACAGATGTAGTTGGGGGAAGGAACGTATCTTTCAGCGCGTTTACTACCCTTCGTGTCGCTCTTTAAAAAGGGTAGATTTTTCGTGTTTCCGACACCCATTTTCGTGTCTCCGACACCTACTTCCTCGACAGTTGAGAGTTTTCTCTCTCTGGCGGAAGCTTGTATAGAGTCCCTGGCGCGATCATACGAAGACTCCTTTCTCCATTTATTTATTTTTTGATTTTTGATTTTTTTTTTTTTTTTTTTTTTTTTTTTTTTTTTGCGCGGGTAAGAATCATTCACATTTTTCATTATTATTATTAGATACACAAACACAACGACGGCAAGTCAACTTTGTCCATACCGGAAGCCAAAGTTGACGACAGCGGTTTTTACTCGGTCAAAGCTTCGAACAAGGGTGGACACGCTAAGTGCTTTTGCACCGTGACTGTGAACCCGAAGAAAATAGCTCCTATAGCAAATCTTAAACCGTCCATGGATATCACTCCTACTTTCACTCAACATATTCAAGACGCTCGAGTTCTTAAAGGAAAAGAAGCACAATTTGTTTGCGCCGTCGCTGGGGCCCCGAAACCCGATGTAATTAATCATATAACGTACTAAATTAATTACCAAATTATCAATATTAACTTCGTGTCTATTCCAGGTTAAATGGTCGTTCAGAGGATGGCCAATTCAACCGGATGCGCAGCATACGATCGAAGAAAGAGAAAACACTCATAAATTAACATTACCGCAAGTCAGAGCCCAAGACAGCGGTCGATACAGCGTCACCGCTGAAAATAACTCTGGCCAGGCCACTTCTTCGGCCACACTAACCGTGGAAGAACCATTCCAGGATCAACGCCAATTGATGACCGGTGGCTTCACGGAACAGAAAGTTCATTCTTCGGTTATGACTAAAAAGACTTCAATCATGCAACAAAGCCGAATTAGCAGCGTCACCCAACAATTCGAGAGTGGAAGCTCTGTTCAAGTTCACCAAAGCTCGGCGATGGAGCAACAAGGCATGAGTATCGTCAGCGGACAACCGGCCCAGTCTTATCATTCCCGGGAAAAGTCAGAATTTCATCAGAATTTGAGTCAAAGTATTCCCGAGTTTAAGCCACTTTCCCTACCTGGAGTTCTTTCTGGTTCTTTGGACAGATCGTTGGTGGTGTCCGAGCCTCTGCAAATCGCTCACCAAATCAACACACAGATTGTTCAGCACGGGCCTAGACCAGTGGCACCTAGGTTTACAAAACCAGTCACAAGTGCTTTGGTTAAAGAAGGGGAGAATGTCACGTTGGAGGGCCACGTCGAAGGTACGAAACCGTTAAACCGCAAAAATAGCTAGGTTTTCCTTTAACAATAAATGAAGAATGTACATATTTTCCCTTTTTTTTTTGTGTGTGTACAGGCCAACCCGAACCAGTAGTGAAATGGTTCAAAAACGGAATCGAACTCATTTCGAAACCTGGATTGAGCGTTAATTATCAGAATGGGAAGACC
The DNA here is from genome assembly GCA_963920705.1 of Odiellus spinosus. NCBI lineage: Eukaryota > Metazoa > Arthropoda > Arachnida > Opiliones > Phalangiidae > Odiellus > Odiellus spinosus. Next base: position 4,795,432 of record OY987230.1, read on the forward strand.
ACCTTATCCATATCTAACAGTACTGAGAAGGATTCAGCCAGATATTCGTGTTCTGCCACAAACGCTGGTGGAAGTGCAACGAGCAGTGCCGATGTCGTTATTAAGCGTAAGTACAGTTTGTTTAGATTTTTAAGCACAGTTTGTTTAGATTTTTAAGCACAGTTTGTTTAGATTTTTAAGCACAGTTTGTTTAGATTTTTAAGCACAGTTTGTTTAGATTTTTAAGCACAGTTTGTTTAGATTTTTAAGCACAGTTTGTTTAGATTTTTAAGCACAGTTTGTTTAGATTTTTAAGCACAGTTTGTTTAGATTTTTAAGCACAGTTTGTTTAGATTTTTAAGCACAGTTTGTTTAGATTTTTAAGCGCAGTTTGTTTAGATTTTTAAGCACAGTTTGTTTAGATTTTTAAGCACAGTTTGTTTAGATTTTTAAGCACAGTTTGTTTAGATTTTTAAGCACAGTTTGTTTAGATTTTTAAGCACAGTTTGTTTAGATTTTTAAGCACAGTTTGTTTAGATTTTTAAGCACAGTTTGTTTAGATTTTTAAGCACAGTTTGTTTAGATTTTTAAGCACAGTTTGTTTAGATTTTTAAGCACAGTTTGTTTAGATTTTTAAGCGCAGTTTGTTTAGATTTTTAAGCACAGTTTGTTTAGATTTTTAAGCACAGTTTGTTTAGATTTTTAAGCACAGTTTGTTTAGATTTTTAAGCACAGTTTGTTTAGATTTTTAAGCAGAGTTTGTTTAGATTTTTAAGCACAGTCTGTTTAGTCTTTTAAGCACAGTTTGTTTAGATTTTTAAGCACAGTTTGTTTAGATTTTTAAGCACAGTTTGTTTAGATTTTTAAGCACAGTTTGTTTAGATTTTTAAGCACAGTTTGTTTAGATTTTTAAGCACAGTTTGTTTAGATTTTTAAGCACAGTTTGTTTAGATTTTTAAGCACAGTTTGTTTAGATTTTTAAGCACAGTTTGTTTAGATTTTTAAGCAGAGTTTGTTTAGATTTTTAAGCAGAGTTTGTTTAGATTTTTAAGCAGAGTTTGTTTAGATTTTTAAGCAGTTTGTTTAGATTTTTAAGCACAGTCTGTTTAGTCTTTTAAGCACAGTTTGTTTAGATTTTTAAGCACAGTCTGTTTAGTCTTTTAAGCACAGTTTGTTTAGATTTTTAAGCACAGTTTGTTTAGATTTTTAAGCACAGTTTGTTTAGATTTTTAAGCACAGTTTGTTTAGATTTTTAAGCACAGTTTGTTTAGATTTTTAAGCACAGTTTGTTTAGATTTTTAAGCACAGTTTGTTTAGATTTTTAAGCACAGTTTGTTTAGATTTTTAAGCACAGTTTGTTTAGATTTTTAAGCACAGTTTGTTTAGATTTTTAAGCACAGTTTGTTTAGATTTTTAAGCACAGTTTGTTTAGATTTTTAAGCACAGTTTGTTTAGATTTTTAAGCACAGTTTGTTTAGATTTTTAAGCACAGTTTGTTTAGATTTTTAAGCACAGTTTGTTTAGATTTTTAAGCACAGTTTGTTTAGATTTTTAAGCACAGTTTGTTTAGATTTTTAAGCACAGTTTGTTTAGATTTTTAAGCACAGTTTGTTTAGATTTTTAAGCACAGTTTGTTTAGATTTTTAAGCACAGTTTGTTTAGATTTTTAAGCACAGTTTGTTTAGATTTTTAAGCACAGTTTGTTTAGATTTTTAAGCACAGTTTGTTTAGATTTTTAAGCACAGTTTGTTTAGATTTTTAAGCAGAGTTTGTTTAGATTTTTAAGCAGAGTTTGTTTAGATTTTTAAGCAGAGTTTGTTTAGATTTTTAAGCAGAGTTTGTTTAGATTTTTAAGCAGAGTCTGTTTTGATTTTTAAGCAGAGTCTGTTTTGATTTTTAAGCAGAGTTTGTTTAGATTTTTAAGCACAGTCTGTTTAGTCTTTTAAGAACAGTTTGTTTAGATTTTTAAGCACAGTTTGTTTAGATTTTTAAGCACAGTTTGTTTAGATTTTTAAGCACAGTTTGTTTAGATTTTTAAGCACAGTTTGTTTAGATTTTTAAGCACAGTTTGTTTAGATTTTTAAGCACAGTTTGTTTAGATTTTTAAGCACAGTTTGTTTAGATTTTTAAGCACAGTTTGTTTAGATTTTTAAGCACAGCTTGTTTAGATTTTTAAGCACAGTTTGTTTAGATTTTTAAGCACAGTTTGTTTAGATTTTTAAGCACAGTTTGTTTAGATTTTTAAGCACAGTTTGTTTAGATTTTTAAGCACAGTTTGTTTAGATTTTTAAGCACAGTTTGTTTAGATTTTTAAGCACAGTTTGTTTAGATTTTTAAGCACAGTTTGTTTAGATTTTTAAGCACAGTCTGTTTAGTCTTTTAAGCACAGTTTGTTTAGATTTTTAAGAACAGTTTGTTTAGATTTTTAAGCACAGTTTGTTTAGATTTTTAAGCACAGTTTGTTTAGATTTTTAAGCACAGTTTGTTTAGATTTTTAAGCACAGTTTGTTTAGATTTTTAAGCACAGTTTGTTTAGATTTTTAAGCAGAGTTTGTTTAGATTTTTAAGCAGAGTTTGTTTAGATTTTTAAGCAGAGTTTGTTTAGATTTTTAAGCAGAGTTTGTTTAGATTTTTAAGCACAGTCTGTTTAGTCTTTTAAGCACAGTTTGTTTAGATTTTTAAGCACAGTTTGTTTAGATTTTTAAGCACAGTTTGTTTAGATTTTTAAGCACAGTTTGTTTAGATTTTTAAGCACAGTTTGTTTAGATTTTTAAGCACAGTTTGTTTAGATTTTTAAGCACAGTTTGTTTAGATTTTTAAGCACAGTTTGTTTAGATTTTTAAGCACAGTTTGTTTAGATTTTTAAGCACAGTTTGTTTAGATTTTTAAGCACAGTTTGTTTAGATTTTTAAGCACAGTTTGTTTAGATTTTTAAGCACAGTTTGTTTAGATTTTTAAGCACAGTTTGTTTAGATTTTTAAGCACAGTTTGTTTAGATTTTTAAGCACAGTTTGTTTAGATTTTTAAGCACAGTTTGTTTAGATTTTTAAGCACAGTTTGTTTAGATTTTTAAGCACAGTTTGTTTAGATTTTTAAGCACAGTTTGTTTAGATTTTTAAGCACAGTTTGTTTAGATTTTTAAGCACAGTTTGTTTAGATTTTTAAGCACAGTTTGTTTAGATTTTTAAGCAGAGTTTGTTTAGATTTTTAAGCAGAGTTTGTTTAGATTTTTAAGCAGAGTTTGTTTAGATTTTTAAGCACAGTCTGTTTTGATTTTTAAGCAGAGTTTGTTTAGATTTTTAAGCACAGTCTGTTTAGTCTTTTAAGCACAGTTTGTTTAGATTTTTAAGAACAGTTTGTTTAGATTTTTAAGCAGTTTGTTTAGATTTTTAAGCACAGTTTGTTTAGATTTTTAAGCACAGTTTGTTTAGATTTTTAAGCACAGTTTGTTTAGATTTTTAAGCACAGTTTGTTTAGATTTTTAAGCACAGTTTGTTTAGATTTTTAAGCACAGTTTGTTTAGATTTTTAAGCACAGTTTGTTTAGATTTTTAAGCAGAGTTTGTTTAGATTTTTAAGCAGAGTTTGTTTAGATTTTTAAGCACAGTTTGTTTAGATTTTTAAGCACAGTTTGTTTAGATTTTTAAGCACAGTTTGTTTAGATTTTTAAGCACAGTTTGTTTAGATTTTTAAGCACAGTTTGTTTAGATTTTTAAGCACAGTTTGTTTAGATTTTTAAGCACAGTTTGTTTAGATTTTTAAGCAGAGTTTGTTTAGATTTTTAAGCAGAGTTTGTTTAGATTTTTAAGCAGAGTTTGTTTAGATTTTTAAGCACAGTCTGTTTAGTCTTTTAAGCACAGTTTGTTTAGATATTTAAGCACAGTTTGTTTAGATATTTAAGCACAGTTTGTTTAGATTTTATCGTGCATAGTCACATAGCTGAAGAATTGCACAAATCCGCATTAGAAAGAGATAAGCAGTTTTCCATTGGGAATATATTTTTGCAGCCATAGAGCAATAACATAAAAATGTTATTGTTTCTTAACCAAAATCTTAAATGATGTAGGCATAGTAACTATAGCCTCCGATATTCAATGGTCCGTGGTTTCATTTTCAATAAAGTTTTTCCGAGAGAAACGGTTATAGACATAACTCTGTGTTCAAGCCCCCGCCCCAGTGCCTGACGGCTAGTTCAGCACTTGACCGAATGCAAAATAGTCATTTCACGAACCGTAACGTTATGTTAGTCCCACAGTTTATCATATATCAATAAAATTATACAAAAACTTGTTTCTCTTCGCATTTCAAAGAAGTGCATTTATAGGCAAGAAATTCAAACCCGTGAAGGGACAGAAATTAAAAATTCAAAGCCGTGAAGGGACAAATTAAAAATTACGTGAAAGTAATATTTAAGTCACTATCTAAAGAATTTAAATTATGTAGAAGTCAAGTCATTCTGTAGTAGAATCCACCCTCGGAAAGGTTAACTTTTTACGGCACCACTAAAGACTTTTAGCGGATGGGCGTGTCATCCCCCTCGAGGAGAAAATTCTCTACACGGCGTAAAGCTAGAAAAGGTGAGAAACGTCACGAAAGTACCCTTTATTCTATTGGCTGGCCCCCAGTCGACAATATTCGGCAAAAAGTATATAGTTGCAAAAACTTACCCTTTCCAGGACCAAGGGTTGATTCTACTTTTCTACACTAGTTTCATTTTGTTTGTATAATTTTTATTCATACTAATTTCTATAATTATAAATTTATATTTTTTTAGATAGTGGCTTTCATATTTCTTTCACCTGTAATTTTTAATTTCTGTACCTTCACGGGTTTGAATTTTTAATTTCTGTTACTTCACGGGTTTGAATTAGTTTTTAAACTTCAAATAATTGTATTTCATCGCGTTTAATTCGACTTCATGGTTTATAGTAAGTTTGGTATAGATAAAAAAACGTCTCAAGCGTTGTATCAATTTTGTCGTATATACATTATAATTTTCACTTTTCACATTTATTTAAAATGAAACAAGCTTCCTAGTGGCGTTTTTTAATAAATTAAACTACTGTCTTGTTAAACCAAATTAAACACGTTTAAAATTATACAAATTATAAGTTGCTACGTATCTACCTACTTACGAATGTACGTAAATTGTTTAAGCGATGGGATATCTCGAGGAACTAACCTTACATAAAATATTACTTAAAAAGTTGGTAACTGTTCAGGAATAATCACGGCCGCATTTTTATAATATCATTCACAGCACACAGAATTGCACCCCAGTTCGTCCAGCAGCTCACTCCCGTTAAAGTTAAATCGGGGGACAAAGTCACTTTAGAAGTATCAGTCGAAGGACATCCTACGCCGGAAGTCACTTGGTATAGGGAAGATAAAAAGATTAACGACTGTCCTTACACGAGAATCAAAGTCGAGGGTTCTAGGCACTCTTTGGTCATTCCGGAAGCCTTTCCCGACGACGCTGGAAGGTTTTCGGTAAGGGCAACCAACGCGGCCGGTGAGGCTCGATCCACGGCCAATCTATTAATTGACGAGGACGTTTCTCCTAACGGCTACAAAGAATTCTCGGTAGTCGAGCAGAAACACGAGGTGAGCTTTCTCAATATTTGCCGCCAATGGGACTCAAAGCAATAACAAATTCGCGTTCCCCGAGAAATGGCACTGTTTCGCACGTTTTTGTGTATATTGTGATTTACCGATTTTTTTTTTTGAGGAGAGGGGGTTTGTTTTTAAGAAACATGTACAAGGCAGGGATAATTTGAGTGACTTTTTGACCTTGATTATACGCGAGACATAGGATATTGGATATAAGAGGAAAACGCGATGAATGATACTTCGGTTTTTAACATATCCAGTGATACTACTAACACGTAGATTAGGTTTAGTCTAGAAAACTGATACATTCCGTGTGTACAATCAATAGTATAAAAAATAATGAAAAAAGGAGCTTAATAGCCAGAAGTGTTTGTTTTTCAATTAATTAGCTAGGCCTATTTATACATTTTTCATTATGGTTTTTTTCCAACCAAGGTTAGTATAGAGACAGGTTATAAGTCCGGATTTCAAACTGACGTGCTTACGTGATGGATTTTAGATCCCGGCGCTAAACCTGCCCCTACTAGCCTTGAATACTACTATTTGAGGACAGTTTGAAAAATATCGATTTTTAAGGGCCAAGCGACGATAAGGTTCTATAACATTCCTATATTTTTTCAACTGCTCGTGAACCAGACTATATACAATCCTAAGTTTGACAAAAGTAGGTAGCATATAGGCTAAGTTAATGGCATTATCTAGTGCAATTTCAATTGTTCTAATGGTCGACTACTACATATCGAGCTTGCATCATCGTAACAAGCCGCGGTGCCGTATTACATTATGAGCCGCCAAAAGGTTATGATTGATTGTCGCTTATATAAAAAAGTGTCGCGCGTTATTTTACCAAATATTCGTGTTTGATTATTGTTGCATAAAGCCATAATCCATACACTAGAAGGCTGGGAAATCTTGTCCACGGGTGAAACTGATTAACTTTCGTACCCGAAGCTCGCTGAATGGGAGGATATCATTAATGTCGTATCCTTTGGGGCCCAATAGATAGAAAATGAATCCAGAAGATACTCAGATTTAGGCGCATTTCGAATGAATGCATTATGAAGGCTATATCTTATTAGTCTGCTCTCTATGTCAAGACTGATCGTTAAGGGGGGAGTTTTAAACTAAGGAGCACCATCATGGTCCGGCTCTGCTCAGTCGTTCATAGACGGCCTGCGCTTTGTTGACGATATGGACTAGAACTTGCAAACGATAGTACAATCTTATCAAAAAATAGATAAAATAACAGAAATACTAGGACCAATACATGGAGCAACGGTCTCTGTGAGGGGTTAAAACCGTTTCGTTAAATTCCTACCACCCTGATTGGTTATTCACCGGAGGAAAAACGTAAAAGTTTCCAGAGCCAATACAAAATAGTTCGTGTCTACGGGAAAGATCACTTCATCGAAATGGATTTCAAATGGCTGGTTATATAACGTGTCTTAGAGAAGGTGTTTTCTACGGGCAGAGGCCGAACGGCCGGTCTAGTCCTAGACTTTTTGTTCTTTTATTTTCGATCTTACATGTGGTACTTTAATGTGGGAAGAAATCCGCATTTGGCTAAAATCTAAAACTATACTTCTGGCTATTATGATCTTAGTAACTTACTAAAGTGACTTAGTTTTCGAGGTTTAATCCGCGCTAAGAAATATAAATCGTAGGGTTAGGTTTAATAAATGTTTTTGTTTTGATTTGCTATTAAAAATGTTTATCCTTTATTCGACCGATAAGCCTATTTAAATGAAAAATATTTGTCTATTTTAAATGTATCTAAAATAATTGTATAATAGACATATATTAAATTGACCCGCTATCTGTATTAAATAAAATATTTTTTTTGGAGTTTTTAGGCTCAACATAGATAAAAAAGATTTTTTTAAAATCTTCTAAATACCGCTTTCCGAAAGCGAAAGGGTAATTTACGAACTGATATTTTTAATATAGAGTTAGAATTGTGGGCCCTGTCTTGTACATACATCCGTTCTATGTCATTAATAACGTGCTGTTTTATCTTGCTAAGCTAAAGCTTGCGGCTGGTTAGACAAAAAGTTTTTACAGGTGTGATTTTAAAGTTATTTACTATGCACTATGTTCCTTTTTCAAAAACAATCAAAATAAAATCAAAAATATGTATGTTAATGTATTAGAAAAAATCTTTAAAAAAATAAAATTTGCATTGCAGTTCATTTTGCCAAAAAAAAAAAAAAAAAAAAAAAAAAAAAAACAGAAAAAAAACATTAAATCACGTTGTTTGGCATGTTTATCACATTTACGACTCGTGGCAGAACCCAATTTTTACTGTGTATTTAGGAGGTATGAATTGACTGATCTACTAAAATTAACTAACATTTTAACTTAAAAATCTTTGATAACCTTTAAAATTTAACGTTAAATTAATAGATATTTTAAATTGGAAATATCGCTAATTTTCGATAAATGGTTCACCTTAGAAAAAATAACCGTTTGTTTCGTATTAAATATAGTAAACCAAAAATTCCAATTAGAAGTCTAGGACCGAGAAGGAACTATCTCAGTGAGGGATAAAAACCGTTTCGTAAAATTCCTTTTGCCTAGTCACCGGAGGAAAATTGTAGTTGTATATAGAGTCGGTACAAAATAATAGTTGGTATTATAAAATACCCTTGCAACCAGCAAAAAGAGCCGTTAAAAAGCACCTGTTTCTATGGAAGATGTTGCCCACTATCCCTGTCTACGGGTAGCTAAATAGAAGAATGAAATTTTCTTCATACTAGTCTAGACCGTGAGCCTTCATACTCGAGATATTCCCTAAATAGAAATGGATTTTTTTTGTTTGATTTAACAAGGTGTTTTATACTGGCAGAGGCAGGACACCCGATCTAGTCCTAGACTTTTTTCCTCTTTTATTTCTTTTTGATTTAAAATATTTATCACTATACTACTTAACATGAATTAATTATATTAACCTTTCTTGAAAGCACTTTTAAGCACTTGTAACTAATCAATAAAAAACAGATGTCTTTATATTAACACAGTCTTGTTTGTTCCAATTCTTAGCAGAATGTTGGGGAAATCTCTTTCAATATGGTGCGTTAGTTGTCTACCAATTTGGCGAATGTTATTATGAGAATAATTACTTGAGTAGGGACAAATGCTTCTTAATATTTACAGTTTCAGTCTCAAATGACTAAAGCCGAAAACATAACCCAACTACGATTTCGAGAAGTAATTGACGAACCTAGATCTTCAACATCTTCGCCCAAACCAACTCCACCCATTCCACCACCAAAACCGGTAGCCCCAGTTGAGGCTAAATTGTTTAAGAGTTCCAAGGTGGTAGGGTCCGCTCTTATTGCTCCCGTTGTGGAAGATTCATGCGACGAAGAAGAACCATTTGCGCTGGAGCCTCTCAGCGTGGCGGTTCCTACACCCGAACCGATACATCCGCCTTCTTTCGGCTTGTTAAAGCAAGCTTCACCAATGTCGCCATCGCCTTTGATACAATCTCCAGCGCAATCCTCACCCTCGCAATCATCACCCTCGCGACGATCTTCGACGCAAGCGTCACCAATGAGACCTTCTTCGCTTATACCATCTCCAATTCAACCGATATCCGTTAATACACTGGATTACCACGAAACGGTGACGCGTCACGAGATGATAAAAACGTCGGTTCAATCTACACCGAAGTCTTCTCCTAGACCCATTTTGATAAAAGACTCCGATTCGGCGTACAGTAGTCCCAGACCGAAGAAGGAGGTGGTTATTGAAGAGCCTCCTATCATGGCAACACAAGTTCGACCACCCATATTTTCAGTGGTTAGTATTTTATCAATCACTTTTGTCAAGAATATTATATAGATGTTTTCGCTTGAAATGCCCGTCTGCCCATAGAGCCTCGGTATAATTCAACGATTGATCGTGGCTCACAAAGACCTTCCCAAAATAGAAACTTCGGATTGTCTCTTGAAGCTTATCCCGTGCACTGACTTAAACGATAGGAGTTAGTTTGCACTCATGACCCGTCACTAGGGACAAAAGACTTTCAGCTGCATTGGGCATTGCTATACTTTTCAAGCATATTATTGCTTTAGTTAATTTGACTTCTTAAACGTATTTAAAACCAACACCTCGGAGGTTTACTAATAACAGTTCACACTCATGTTGGTCAAACAGGAATTCATATATAAATATAGATCAACATTCTGCCTTTACTGTATTCCAACTCATAGTACCAGGAAGAGTTTCACCCCTAATCGTCTATCAAAACTTTCTAGATTTTTCTATTGGCTCTCTCGTATTTACGTTTAGATTAGGCCGTTTACGAGAGAGGGAAAAAAAATAAAAAATGGCGGGATCGTGGACGAGCCCAGAACTGCCAGATCCGACTCTATTTCTTACCCCCTCTCATAGAAGGAGGTAAGCTTTCAAGAAGGCCCGTTGATCATTCCGCCAATATCTAAATATGAATTCCTGGACATTATTCGTTATAAAAATTACGTTTTAGAATGCTAGGATACCGAAAAAGAAATCACGAATAGCTTTAAAATTAAACAAATTACTCCAAACTATAGCCATAACTTGCAAAGATACAAATTTTCAAAGAAAATTTAAAATAATAATATTGTTTAACTGAATCTTATTAATAACGAAGCTGAAAAATCAATTTACAGGGCTCCCAGCGCATAGCCCAGAAACAATTCTAGGTATTATAGGTTTTAAAAGCCAAAAATATAGGTAATTTATAGGTCCAAAAATATCAATTTATAGGACTTTTTATAGGTTTTTAGTTTCGAAAAATAGGGGTTTTATAGGTATGTTTCTCTGACATGTAATGCAATATAGGTTCTATAGCCTCTAGACATGTCCCTCTGCCTTTCTTTGGCACTACTAGCTACTCACGCCCCTCTCGACAGTCTACCTAACCTCTAAAAAAATTGAGTAATAATTACCAGTGACCTAGGAGAGGAAAAATTTATGCCACAACTTGGTTTTTTGCAATCATTTGCACTATTTCAAGCAAAAGTATAATTTTTATAGTTATATAGTTCATTCCTTTCGAATTTTATCACCGAAATTGAACAAATTCCCCAAAAAAATAGGTATTATAGGTTAAAAAATGAAATTATAGGTTTTTATAGGATCACTTCAGAATTATAGGTATTATAGGTGGTCTGGGAGCCCTGAATTTAAACTTCGGGATAGTTTAGAAGCTATTTAAGAAAATGTCCAAAAACCGAAGAAATTTGACCGTTTGATACCAACTTAAGTTGGCAGCACGTGCTAATCTATTTTCAATATATCAATTAGTCAAAAAAAAAAACAAAAAAAAAAAAACGGTATAATGGGCAGTATAGGCTTAGGCTTGCTGCAAACTCGAGGTGAATTGAATAATCTTTATATTGTTCAACGTCAATTTCTATACTCTTGTTTTTTTATATATTATTAACTGATTGATTTATATTTTTACATTAACAACCGTGCTTAAGCCAGCTTTTCTTAATTTTTTTTTTTTTTTTTTTGCTTTGTCGGCCTATACATTTTCATCGGTTTAGTTACGCTGGGCCGAGGAGTAATTCGCGGTGGAGTTTACGCTCGTGGAAAACCCTCTCGCTTGTTTAAGGTTGTGTTGGTATACTTGAAGCCATGCATAGTTTGAACGTGAAATAATATTTGGCCTATTCTACTCAATAGAACCTTCTAAATTATGATATGGTTTCAAAAGAAGAACCTTCACCTTGCTTATTTTACTCCCTTCGCGTTTATATTAAAATTAATTCTTTTTTCAACGAATTTTTCCCGGCTCTGGTTCACAAAATTTTACCCTCGTTATAATTTTGAATTATCAATTAAGTGTAAATCTTTTGCATTCAACTTTATCTTGGTAAGAAGTAAATTTTTGATTTGAATTAATAGTTTAATATTAAATTTTTGATTTGAATTAATAGTTTAATATTAAATTTTTGATTTGAATTAATAGTTTAATATTAAATTTTTGATTTGAATTAATAGTTTAATATTAAATTTTTGATTTGAATTAATAGTTTAATATTAAATTTTTGATTTGAATTAAGAGTTTAATATTAAATTTTTGATTTGAATTAATAGTTTAATATTAAATTTTTGATTTGAATTAATAGTTTAATATTAAATTTTTGATTTGAATTAATAGTTTAATATTAAATTTTTGATTTGAATTAATAGTTTAATATTAAATTTTTGATTTGAATTAATAGTTTAATATAAAATTTTTGATTTGAATTAATAGTTTAATATTAAATTTTTGATTTGAATTAATAGTTTAATATTAAATTTTTGATTTGAATTAATAGTTTAATATTAAATTTTTGATTTGAATTAATAGTTTAATATTAAATTTTTGATTTGAATTAATAGTTTAATATTAAATTTTTGATTTGAATTAATATTTAATATTATTATAGTGTTTAATTGAGGTATTATTATTTGATAATTTTTCTGTACCTTTTTTGGAATGTATAACGAGATTAAGGTCATTTTGGTTTATCAATATTATTTATATTTTCAAGATTTTAAGACTTTATTTAGGTCATTTATCTCCCCAACTATCGACTGCTTGGTCTAGCGTAGACTCCGACGCCGCCGCCGATTACGGCAGTCGGCGGCTGACCACGCGACGTTATACGCCGATAAACCCCGCAGTTCATGGCTTACGCTGTCACCCGGGTAAAACTCGGCTCGCCGCCGTGTTTTTTTTTCGCGGCGTCGGCGTCTAGCCTAGCGGCCGTATTTACTTAATTTGCCTCTGCCACGGCATCGGGGCGTTCGAGTTCCTCAGCCCCATTTGAGTGGTTTTTCCCCCTTTTTCCGGTTGTACCTAAATCTCTCACACGGGGGTTAGTAAAGAGACAGGTTAGGCAGACTCTGACGTCAGCCGGAAGTTACTTAGCGCGCAGCCATCTTCCAAATTCCTTTGACAATTGCTAGATGGCGGTTTATAATGTAATTACGGCGGGAATTTCAAACTAATATCCAATATGTTGTTTCCAATGAACGTTGCCAGGTGGCATTAAGGTCAAGCCGACTCAAGCGACTGGGTGGAATACGAACTAAACTGAACTGAACGACCGGCGTCTGCTTAAAAATTATAATATAGTGAAATTTATGCTTGATTATAGTGAAACGTATGTTAAAGCGTTACCTACGCTACATGAGAATCGACTTACTAAGTGCCACCTGGCAACGTTCATTGGAAACAACATATTGGATATTAGTTTGAAATTCCCGCCGTAATTACAATATAAACCGCCATCTAGCAATTGTCAAAGGAATTTGGAAGATGTCTGCGCGCTAGGTAACTTCCGGCTGACGTCAGAATCTGCCTAACCTGTCTCTTTACTAACCTTGATGCTAAGCGCGCCAAGTTTAGATGGTAAATGCCGTTACTATTGCTTCTATGGATGAGTCTAACTTATGGTAAAAGTAGTCCAAAACTTCAAACCATTATTTGTTAAAAGACAAACGGAAACGGTATACACATAACACGTCTGATTTTAAAACCTTTTTTGCAAATATTTGATCGCGTGTAAAATTATGGTTAAATAGATTATTTTACTTTTCCATTTGCTTAGTAAAATACCACAAAACAATTATTTTTACGTTCTTGTAGCCCTTGAAAGACCTGTTACTGAAAGAAGGTCAAAGCGTTACTCTGGAATGCCAAGTAGAGGCCCATCCGGTCCCGAGTTTTCGATGGTTGCGTGGTAACATGCCCATTTTGCCTTCGGCCGATTACCACATCGTGAGCTCCGGGAACACCAGCATGTTGACCATTGGAAGCGTTCAACTACAAGACAATTCCAACTTCACGTGTACGGCTGTTAACGCCGGTGGTAGCAAGAGTTCTTCCTGCCAAATCACCGTTCAATCTCTCAGTAAGTACTCTATCCAACCTCGAAAATTTATTCTTTGGTGAACGATTCATCTACGTTCCAACGTAGAAAATTATAATATTACGCGCGATCTTTACGGTGGTGCATCTTTTTGAGTTCACACGCACTACGTACGCGAGACGTTTGATACTTTCTCCTTCGTAATTCTCACTCAGCTTGGTGCCATAAATTTTGATTAAAAATGTCGAATTAGAAGTACTTTAGTTATCCCAGCCCTTTCGCTTACTCCTATAAATCCAAATTTGTTATTTTCTTGCTTTGAATTCATATTCCTGATAGAGTTTCTGTCACCACTTCAATGTTTTTGTCTTTTAAACCAAATAAAATAGACTCTTTATGTTCAGTTTTAAGAGTTTCTTTTCACTTTAATGTAGTTAACTCGTTTTATTTGTGTAATTTTTATATTAGGTCCATAGACAGTATTAATTGGGCTAGATAATATACCATTCCTAAGTCTCCTGAAAAAAAGTCAGAAATAGAAAATATTTTCATTCTCGATTATAAATTTAAAAAAACTCAGGTGTCACAGAGGGGAGTGTCGCTCTGTGACAGGTGAGCATTGTGTAGAGGAAGAGTGGCATTAAAATCTTTATTGGCTAAGTTCAGCGACATTCACCGAAGATACCGTAGAAAATATACAAAGCGATAGCCTACCGGACGCTTTCGTGATTCAGCCCTCGTAAAATTGCGTTAAAAAGGTTTGTTTATCTAGCCTATTAACTTCGTACATCTATATGGTTGTGTGTTCCCTAAGAAGTATCGTCAGTCTTGATATGCTGATACGTAGCTCAAGTTGAACATGGCACGCGTAATAAGTTGAAATTGTCTATTCAATGAGACCAAATTATAAGCATTTATTTTTTACAAATTCAACTTAGTTCGAGATGAATATGAAACTTTCTTATTGTAATATTCCGTCAAACCTGAACCCAGATTACGCTATTAAGTAACTCATTAAAGCCTTGGGTAATGTACTAAGTTACGTCTACAGCGACCCAGATACGTCATTTCAAATAGATTTCTGTAGGGGGAGTAAAAATGTATCTTAGATGCATACCACAGCTCTCCAATCTCTCTCACCAACAAACAAGCTCCTCTCTCGGTGGCCTTAGCGACTAATCCGCCCCAGCTTACGTTAAGGCGCTCTTCAAGTAGGGCATACAAACACTATGAATGTTTACACACGTATGTTTTGACTATATTCACTAAAGGTCCGTTCAGACTATATGGCTTTTTTCTGAAAACCCTGGCCGTAAAAGTTTAGTTATAAAACTTCGTTTTCACACAGTCGCAAAATTTGCACTACTCCTAATGCAATTTTCTGAACTTTACGAATATATGAAGCCGTAATTCGTTTTCAAATTAAGAGGCGAAGTTCCGAAATAAAATAGGAACCAAGGATTGGAAAAAGATCTGAACTTTACATTTCTTTGTTGTTTATTCTACAACGGGACTATAATCCTATTAGTTGTAATAATATTATCATGAACAAAAACATTTTAATCTCGGTATCATCCGTTATTATTTGACTAAATAATAGTAGAATGACCACTGACTAGACAATTAAGAAAACTCCATGTGCAAAGCGTTAGGCCTAGGCTTGTGAACAAGCTGATAAATACATCGCTAAATACGACGCTTTCAATTTGAAAGTAGACAATAATTGTGCAGCAAAAATCGGTTGATTGCAGTAAAAATCGCAATATTGAAACAGCAAAAGTTCTTGAACTTTGGTTTTCACGTGTCGCGATTACTTGTTCAAAAGTTGTAAGCAGGTTTTTAAACAAAAATCTCATAGTCTGAACGTTTCTTTACTATTTTTGAAAGTGGTTAGTTCACTAAAAAAGGCAGCAGTAAAAAAGTTGCACCGAACTAAATCTTGCAGTTTCACGACAAACAGCGAAGTTCAAAACTGAGTCTCTATTGGATTGCATAAGTAAAGAATAAGTGAAATTAGATAATTTAACCACAAGAACGTAATATGGCACTTTTAGTTGGGTAACATGAGTCTTACCAACTTGCTTGCGCTGTTGAGTTTCCAACTGTACAGTTTATCTTCCCAAGAATCCCATTTAAGACTTCTTGTAATGGGAGAAAAGTATGTCCACACCGTTTATATTTTTTCACGTCCGTCAAAAATATTAGTTTCTTAAGACAGTCTAAGTAGGACTATAGCTCTCGTAGCATTTCGAATATAAATACAGTGCATTATAATGGAAACAAACCGTTTAACTTTTAACTATTCATATTTATTTAGTTTAACACATTAAAATTAATAAAGAAGTCGACTTTCAATATGAAAATGTTCAAAATTTCAAAATATGACGAGTTTAAGGCTCCATCTAGGGAACTGGAAGTTGGAACCCCAATACTACCATAAATAGATTATTATCCATACAAGAATATCAAAAATCTATAACTTGGCATGTTTGCGACTCAGAAGGGGCGGGGCTTACAGGGGCCTTAAACACACATTTCATATGCCTTGTACCCACCGGTGCCATCGAAAAATCTGAAAGCTATACAAACCTTTTCCAATCGGCCATTTTCTCCTCCTCTGGAGGCTGTCATTAAGTATAGACTATAAGAGCCCCAAACTACAATCTGCCCTAAAATCCAATATTACAGTGAAATATTACCTCAATCATCACCATTACATGAAGGATGAAAGAGCGCGTTAGTGGAGACTTTCCTATAAAGCGCTCTTCAACACTGCAAGAGCACTTTTTCCGGGGTCACGTGATTACGAAAAGCGCTTTATCGCAAATGCTCTGCTAGCCCTCAAGTAACGGCTGTCAATCTAAATCGAAATATATCTAACCTACATTATATAGCATAATGATATACTTATTTATCTCTGTAGGCCAACAGTTAAGCTTTTCTACATTGGGCTTATTCCCAAGAAAAGCCTAGTAGAAATATGAGAAACAAAAGAAATCGTACGTACTGGAGCGCAACCTAGAAAATTTTCATTATACGTTTATATTCCTGGTATAAAATAATACATCCTCCTCAAAAACCTAATTATAGTACTTTTAGTCAGCTTTACAAAATTTTAAAAAATTAGTCAGCGTAAGCTTAGTTAGCCCACGGCATTCGTCAGTGCATTTTTCTAAGCCGTTTCATTGGCATCCAGTAGATATATGTCGTCGAGTTTAGAATCTTCACTTTGCTAGAATCAGTGCTAGCGACTAGTTCTAGTAAATTATCACGAATCGAATTTTTTAAGGCAAGTAGTTATTGATTTAAGGTTGTTAATTTAACACAAGTCTTTAACACTTACCTTTGTTCGTAATGATCCTTGCTCTGTCTAAATGTAAAAATTTGTGTTTGTATTGTGATTGTTTGATGGTGTTTGTAACCAATAACCAGACATTTTTTCCTATTATTTTATTAACCAAATGCAAAATGCTCAATTTGAAATTACCATTTCAATAGGTGTCTTGTTGATATCTTTTGACATCTGAAACTAAATGGATATGCATAGATATGGGTGGAACAATTATTATTGTTTTAGGGATTGTAAAATTTTGTTATCAAATAACAAATCAATTTTTCGACCAATAGAATGAGTTGGGATTTCAGCAAGGAACCTACCCTCGTGATAGCGTCATAGCAAGCTGCTCCTATATTTACAATTAATTGTTTAAGTCGTTCTATATTTTTAATGTCAAATGTTAGCGTTCAAGTAGTCCACCCAGTTAAAACCTCAAACGAAAGAAATCTGTAATGAAAATTAACCTACCGCAACTCCAATTAGGAGGAATTTACCACTTCCAGTACAAATATAACGCGAATATAGCCTTTAATAATAGTAAAATGAACTCAGTTTCTTTATAACTTTAAGTCTAAGCCTCAGATTTGTACTAACCATACCATCGACCAATTATATCAGCTTTTGAGTCTTTTAGCATTCTGGCAAGTAGGATTATGAGACAGATGTTAACTTTATTGTTTTTAAAAAGCAAATTATAATTTTATCACTAAAAATTAGTATACTTGTGATGTTGTTAGAATTAAAATATATTTGACAAAGTTAAACTAGTCGGGTTACGGTGCTTATAATGATTATTAAATCAATTTTTTACCGAAATAGAGTTTCAAGTAGGCGTTTAGTGCCCAAAATAAAGAGGGTAGCAATATCGGGAAAAATGTTTACGTGAAGAATAGTGCACTAAGGGTAGGCTATGACCTACGTGCAATTTTGACAGGGCCATGTAGGCGCCAAATAATTGTTATTTAAGTGTTACGTTTAAGCATTCTTATAATAAAGGATATAGGGCCGCACAATACTTAGCCTATAGGCCCACGAAAAATCTTTAGCGCCGTTACTGGTAGTGCGCAAACCAGTAATAAAGTCAAACGCATCACATGACAATTGCATTAAAATGGGTAGCTACAAGTACACAACTGGTGAAAATTATTTCTTTACCCTATCATAATTTTTTAATTGTACCTTCATTTTTAAACCGAATCTAATTCAAACAATTTTTAAGCATTTATCTTAATATTTATATAACGTACTAACCTGATGCGCCATCAGAATGTATGTGGCCTTTAAAAGATTAAAGAAAACTTTAACAGAAATTCAGAAAAAAAAAAATATATATATATACCACCCACCCAAACGTTAGCGCCAAAAAATTCGGCAAAGAAATATTTGAGGCTATATGTTGAAACTTGAAAGATTGTCCCGGTTTTTTTTTTAAATCCCGCCACCTAGAGGTAACGTGTCCTCGACTCTGATTGGCCCGGATGATACGGGAGATGAGAAAGGGGTAGTCACGGATGCTGGGTTCCAAAAATGGGCTCTGTAAAGCGATCCCGAAGCATAGGCTAAGACGCTGAAACACCTCGGAGTAGAGGGAAGAAAACTCTAAATTTAGGTTCCTGGATGATGTTGGGCTACTGGGAAGATAGTCATCCTTTGCCTTTTTTCTCGCTTCCCTCTTCTTGTAAAATACTCTCGCATGCGTGCGCATTTTTGAAAGACAAAAGTCAACTCTGTAATTAGCAGGGGGGAATTTTTTTTTTCCACCGGCAACGCTGGCCTAGGAAAAGTTGGCCGAGCCATTTCACTTCGAATTCTCCAGGCCTATGCGAACAGAACGGTACGCTTTAAATATTACTTAAAATTATTTTAAACGCGATTTTTCGGATATCCACAATTTATTTTGCTGGGGGTTTAATGAACCGTGGGTAATTATCGTTCACGATAGCGTAACCCTTTTGCCGAAAGTCGGTTTGCATGACAGTAATTGGGATTAAAGGTGGCCGTGCTTAAACGGGTTCAAAGTGGGTAAAACTATCCCAGCGCGGGAGCTTAATTATCTTGTGCGCGAACTTTTGGATAACAACTTGTTTGTTTCAATGTATTTGCAAGATCTTACAATCTAGTTTTCCAATAATCATTTTTATTATTATTATTTTTTTTTTTCAGATAAGGGAATGGTGATCCAACCACCCCCCTTGTGAGTACATTTTTATATTCATTTTAATATTGTTAAGCGCGTCCTTCTATCTTAGATAAAAGAAAATGTGTGTGTGTGTATATAATTTCTGGTTTCATTAACTTTATAAGATCTAAATCATCGATTCAAAGAATTGAAATTTTTTTCTGATGATTCTTAAGATTTCGGTTAAGAAATACTTATTAATTTTTTGTTATTGTACACGCGAACGCATGCTAAGTGAAGTTTGAATGATTCGTTTTAAATCCGGCTAAGATCGGTATTGTATCCAACGGTGACCCAGTATATCATACTCGCTCGGCTTCGTTTCTAGATCAGTGATTTATCCTTAATTGGTCAGATCTATAAGCCAAAAACCAAATTTAATTCTGCTTGTCAAATAATAGTGGATAATTAATGATTCAAACAGTTCATGTAAAAAAATCGCAGAACGTCAATATAAATTTGCTGTAACTACCCGATATCCGAAAGAAATCGAATAGATTTTGTGGCAACTGTCAATGTCTGAAGGAAATCAATGCGATTTCCAGAAAACTGACAGATACCTGCAGAAGTTAAATTTGGCTCTGCGGTAGCTGTTCGATAACAGCCGAAAATCCACTGGATAGTTATCTAAAAAATGCCAGAAACCACTACGATTATGTGATATTTGTCAAACATCAGCCGAAAACCACTAGTTTCTTCGATAAGAATCGAATATTAGCCCAAAACCAAATCGATTCTGTGATAATTGTCAAACATCAGCCGAAAACCAATGCCATTCTGCGAACCTTGATGACTTTCAAAGCAAACTGAATCGATTTTGCGATGACTATCAAAGCAAATTGAATCGATTTTGCCATGACTATCAAAGCAAATTGAATCGATTTTGTGATGACATTCAAAGAAAATTTCATCATTTGAAGCAAATCGATGCGATTTGCTTCTGATATTTGACAGTCAACGCAAATTGAATCGATTTTGCGATGACTATCAAAGCAAATTGAATCGATTTTGCGATGACTATCAAAGCAAATTGAATCGATTTTGCGATGACTATCAAAGCAAATTGAATCGATTTTGCGATGACTATCAAAGCAAATTGAATCGATTTTGCGATGACTATCAAAGCAAATTGAATCGATTTTGCGATGACTATCAAAGCAAATTGAATCGATTTTGCGATGACTATCAAAGCAAATTGAATCGATTTTGCGATGACTATGAAAGCAAATTGAATCGATTTTGCGATGACATTCAAAGCAAATTTCATCATTTGAAGCAAATCGATGCGATTTGCTTCTGATATTTGACAGTCAACGCAAATTGAATCGATTTTTGCGATGACATTCAAAGCGAATTTTATCATTTGAAGCAAATCGATGCGATTTGCTTCTGATATTTGACAGTCAACGCAAATTGAATCGATTTTGCGATGACTGTCAACGCAAATTGAATCGATTTTGCGATGACTGTCAAAGCAAATTGAATCGATTTTGCGATGACTGTCAAAGCAAATTGAATCAATTTTGCGATGATTATCAAAGCAAATTGAATCGATTTTGCCATGACATTCAAAGCAAATTTCATCATTTGAAGCAAATCGATGCGATTTGCTTCTGATATTTGACAGTCAACGCAAAAATCGACGGGATTTATTCAGATATTTGAAAATTATCTTAAAAAACAAAATAATTTGCTTTGGCAGTCATCGGAAAAACGAAGTGATTTAGAGTCATCACGACTGATAAGAAACATTATTTTAACCCAAATTACTTAACCATGAAAATATTTGTCTTATGATCTTAAGAAAACACTGACTTTACGAAGTTTATTTGAATGATGATAATTATATTCAGTTGTTTAAGTGCAAAAATGAATACATATGTTTCGGAGTTATAATATCATATAATGCTTGGCTGTTAACCACTTACATAAAAGACTCGCATTTTTTTTTAATAACTACTTATTTGACACATATATTTGATACATTGTCAAAACGAGTTTGTATTTCTTTACAAACCATTTCAGCTTTCATACTGATAAAAACCACCATTTTCCTCAATTATAAAATACTATTATAAACTATTTATTCTGAAGTTAATCTCAAAAACCTAAACCACTTCGAGAAAATTAGGTTTTCTTATATAAAAAAAATAAGGAAGATATGACCCCTTTCTTGAATGCGAGCCAAACCTAAGTAATTATAGATTGCCTCCTTAGTTAACAACTTAACCGACTTTTTCCTGAAAACCTTTTTGCTAGCTTACAAAATAATTGAATGGTAAACCGAGTAGATAGGTATGTACCTGTGAAAAGTTTAATTAGAATTGAAATTGGGTAAACTCATTTTATCAGTTATAACTTCGACTCATCTCTCATTGTAGTAAATGGTTCGATTTACGTTCCTCTTACTTTGTAAGACCTCTCGAATAATCCGTGTCAGCTTGAAAGTATACTTTCTGAACTAAATCTTTAGATGCAGTACCCAAGTTTTCCGTTTTGTTGCGTACTGTGGTTGAAATACTCAGTCTTGAACGAAAAATTGGGTCCTCTCTAACTTTTCGTGGCTTGGTAGATTCGTTGTGAGGTTGGCGAGACATATATTTTTGAAAGTTCTATTTTAGTGAACGGAAAGGGGTGACTCAGATCCCGGTTTCTAAGTTTCTGCAAACCAGCGTATGTTTTTTGAACGATGCCTTTTGGAACATCAGCAAATGTTTTAATCTCGGAAATTGCATTGTTCCGCCTCGGAAATATTTGTTGACGTCAGTGGTTATTTTTGACTATGGTTCCATTTAAATGGTGTTTAAATTAAAATGATTGATCAAATTTAACTTTAAACATTTTCAAAATTATGGGAGTTAAATACTTTTAAAGGATAAATGAAAACTTAAGAAACACATTCTTGATTTGCGTCTACAGATTTTGAGTGTACATTATCGAAAACCTTAGAAAAATACCCTTTATTTTTTAGCTTTCCCAAATATGATAAAAATGATGTTAAGTATTTGTCGTCCGTTCTGAAAGCGAATAAATTCAGATTTTATTTTCTAAAAATTATTTTGACAGTGTTTAATTTATAATGGGTTAGAACACTATATAGTTCGTTATAACGAACATTTAAAAAATTTGAAAAATCCCGAACGGTCTCTCTCGGGGTCACATGCTCTAAACCGCGTATATTCACTGCTTACCATGATAAGGGAAATTCAAATTTTCTGTCTGGCGCGCTTGATGTTCCAAATATTGAAACCTTTTTTATGAGATGCTTAAAAATAAGAATTGATATTTTTCTCAGGTTTACGATATGCTAAATTCTGAGGAACGGTAAATCAATAAAGTAATTCATTAGTTTTCATTAAAGGTAAACGAACTTGTAATATTAATTTGGCCAAACTTGTAATTTTGCGAATTGCTTCGGTATTTTCTTTGGTCAGGGCACCCCTTATTTGACAACTCATGCTAATTTAACTGCATTTTGCAAAAAATCTGCAAAAAAGGTAGTGGGTGAGCCTCTCGATGTCCCTTTCTTTGGCTTCGACCCTGGTCGATAGTTAATAGTGCCCCCTTCCTGTCCACGAGGCTATATTATAGGTTTGGACGTAATTGAGCACTTTTCAAAACAGCGTTACTTCGAAAAATAATGATCGATCCAAACATTTTAAGCAGTTATGGATGTTTGAAGCTCAAGAAAATATTAGCTTAAACCTTTCCTTTAAGCAAGAAAAATAACGCCTGCCGTTTGAAATTTTAAGTAGGCTACCAGCGATAGAGAATTCTTACTTGCAGGCGGAATAATGCTAAGGAAGTTAAATTTAGTTATGATTATCGATTAAACACTGAATAGTTTAAACGCTTTATTTTATTTTAATTATTAAAATTTAATTATAATCACGAATAAAACTAATATTTGAAGTTAATCGTTATCTTAGTTAAATTTATTTTAATCACAATTTTAGTAATAAAACCGTGATTAAATTTAAAGGTTTATATGACTGATTTTAATTTATTGATGCTAGAATCAAATTCACTATGATTAGACAAATTATAGTTAAAATGCATTTTAACAAGGATTATTACTACTAAATCATAATTGAATTAGATTATTTTTTCGTTAATAATTAGTATTTATAGTATTTACTAATTCATAATTAGTATTTATAGTATCAAGGATACTATATGTTAAACAGGATGAGAAGCGCCCCACACAGCTTGTATTATAAAAGGTTCGGCAACGGCGGTGATTTTTAGAAAGAAGGGGAGGGGATGCCCAACTTGTTTTGATATCGTCAAGGACAAATTCATTTCTTTAAAATGGCGCCCCACTTGGAACTTGTTTTGATGAGGTCGGATGAGTTTACGTTCGTTTTCGTTAAGTAAATGCGCGTATTTATATAATTTCATATTTTTAGTTTGGATAATGAGTAAATATAAACGTTGCGCGTATTCTTTATGCCAAAATAATGGCCAGAATACCGGGGATGATGTTTTCTTCGTTGCCTTTCCAAGGCCTATGGTTTAATACTTTACAAAATTTCGACGGACGATTCTACGAGTAAGCAGAAGACAAATGACGTATTTGGCCTTGACGATATTAATCTAGATATAGTTCACTGCACATGCGCGGCCGCTATCTCAGGCGCGTTTTTTCTCTCGCTTCTCATCCTGTTTAACATATAGTATCCTTGATAGTATTTACTAATTCATAATTAGCATTTATAGTATTTACTAATTCATAATTAGCATTTATAGTATTTACTAATTCATAATTAGCATTTATAGTATTTACTAATTCATAATTAGTATTTATAGTATTTACTAATTCATAATTAGCATTTATATTATTTACTAATTCATAATTAGCATTTATAGTATTTACTAATTCATAATTAGTATTTATAGTATTTACTAATTCATAATTAGTATTTATAGTATTTACTAATTCATAATTAGTATTTATAGTATTTACTAATTCATAATTGGTATTTATAGTATTTACTAATTAATAATTAGTATTTATAGTATTTACTAATTCATAATTAGTATTTATAGTATTTACTAATTCATAATTAGTATTTATAGTATTTACTAATTCATAATTAGTATTTATAGTATTTACTAATTCATAAGTAGTATTTATAGTATTTACTAATTCATAAGTAGTATTTATAGTATTTACTAATTCATAAGAAGTATTTATAGTATTTACTAATTCATAAGAAGTATTTATAGTATTTACTAATTCATAATTAGTATTTATAGTATTTACTAATTCATAATTAGTATTTATAGTATTTACTAATTCATAAGTAGTATTTATAGTATTTACTAATTCATAAGTAGTATTTATAGTATTTACTAATTCATAATTAGCATTTATATTATTTACTAATTCATAATTAGCATTTATAGTATTTACTAATTCATAATTAGTATTTAAAGTATTTACTAATTCATAATTAGTATTTATAGTATTTACTAATTCATAATTAGTATTTATAGTATTTACTAATTCATAATTAGTATTTATAGTATTTACTAATTCATAATTAGTATTTATAGTATTTACTAATTCATAATTAGTATTTATAGTATTTACTAATTCATAAGTAGTATTTATAGTATTTACTAATTCATAAGTAGTATTTATAGTATTTACTAATTCATAAGAAGTATTTATAGTATTTACTAATTCATAATTAGTATTTATAGTATTTACTAATTCATAATTAGTATTTATAGTATTTACTAATTCATAATTAGTATTTATAGTATTTACTAATTCATAATTAGTATTTATAGTATTTACTAATTCATAAGTAGTATTTATAGTATTTACTAATTCATAAGAAGTATTTATAGTATTTACTAATTCATAAGAAGTATTTATAGTATTTACTAATTCATAAGAAGTATTTATAGTATTTACTAATGCATAAGTAGTATTTATAATATTTAATAATCTGTAAATAATTCATAAGTATTTATAATATGTACTAATTGTTATTCATAATATTTAGTAATTTATATTTATAATATTTAATCCCTATTGTTATATTTTAGGTAAATTAAGGTTAATTAATTACTCGACGTAGCCAATCCATGTTAAGTTAGATAATCCCGGGAACTAGCCCAACCCCTATCTAATTAATCCCTATGGCTGTATCGCTCTTGTTAAATTTTAGGTTAGGTTAGTTTAGTTAATCACTCAAACTATCTCATCCAATTTGTAATAATTTGGTAAGGTTAGGTTAGTTAATCTCTGTCTTCAGATATTACGACTTTCAAGATTTTGTACGAGACTCTTAATTACGTATAATTGGAAGCCTAAATTTAACACTATATTCGTTATTTCACATTAGTTAGTAATAATTAAGGTACAAAAGACCCTCGAGGCAGTTTAGGTACTTGTGAAATGTAGAAAAGGTGTAGGGTAGGGTCGCCTAACTCTCAACGCTTTTTAAAAAATCTGAGATCTCGATTCCTTTGGAATATTTAGCGACGAAGTTAAGTATTTAATATCAAGTTTGAATAGTTGCGGACCCCTTGCTCTAGTTTTCATGATTCCATGACGCGTACTTTTGACACGGACGATGTTTTGAAGTTGGTAGTAGCGGTTTCTAATTCTGAACGAACGATTCTAATTCTGAACATCCTAATTCCAAATCTGAACACCCCTGCTTCTATATCCGAACTATCTTTTAATATATATATATATAAAAAATTGCAAAAGGAACCACTCGCGCACCTCCAGTCGAGAAATGAATGTCACCAATCGAATCATTGGCCCAATTTAAAAGGGGTAAGGTGGAATTAGCGAGATCGAGCGAATATTTGCAAAGATATTGACAATTTAAAATGTTTGTATTGCTTTAATTGGCATAGAACCCGTAAAGGAATCCTCATTTCAAAGGAAATCATCGATAACTTCGCAAATACTGGCTCGAGCTCGCTAATTCCGCCTTTCCCTCGGTAAATTTGGCCAAGAAATCCATTGGTGACACTCTTTTTTTCGGTTCGGGTGCGGAAGTGGTTCGTTTTGCATATTTTGGAGTTTTTCATATATTTTAACATTTTCGTGAAGAGTTTGTGGCCAAATTCTGGGTTTTGAGAAATTTATTTGGTTGCGGGAGATTCCAACTTTATGACGACATCGAGCGCATAAGCCCGCGAATTTTTCGAAGCTCGTAAAACCTAATTTTCCGGACCGTAAAGGGAAACATTCCCTTAAAAACGGTCTAATTAATTAGGCTAATTATCGCGGTTGGCTAATTAGTCGTACCTTCTCCGGGTTTTTTCTTGAGTGTTGAAGATGCGTTAAGCGAATAGCCCCATTCTTAAGTCTACCAAATGACCCTTCCATCTCTAAATAGACCAAACCAAAATTAAGTTATACATTTTTAAATGAAAGTGTTCAAATTTAGGAGGACTGAACGTATATTTTTCTGAAAAAGGGACAAATTAAACAAAAAAGAGGCTTCTTCGCACCTTTCATTACCTTTTATTTGCAGTAAAATATAAAAATTGCACATTAATAACATAAAACTTAATAAACAACCAATATTTACATGGAAACATAAAATGAAAAATACAATATGAAAGAATACTATATAAAAAGAAGAAAAAGGAACCAAAATAGTTGGATCGCTTTGTTCCAATACATTTATTGTTAAAATTCTTAATTGAAATAAGTAATATTAATAAAATGTACAGTAGTTTTAATTGGTATTATATAAGATTAAGCTGTTCCTGCTTCTATGATTATTTTAGATTTGTATGTCCAAGGCTAGTGCTCTTGAATATATGTTTAGGTATATTTAAAAGATTACGTTACCGTATAGCGTAAAATAGTCTATTTAATTTTCCCATCTAATTTACCTTTTCACGGCGGCATGTATTTGAAAGTCACTGAAATTTAAAAATCTTTAAAACATAACTTTGTGTATAACTATTTGTAAATAGGCGTAGATTAAAGGAATTCTTATCTTTAGCTATTTTCGTTCGTAATACTGGAAGAATTTAAAAATAGAAAAGAGAGAGCGGTTCCCTAGGTCGTCTTTATCCGTTTTCCGGAAAATATTTAATCATAATAAAATCATTAGAGTAGTAAACTAAAACCACTAACTATGATTTTAAGGATATTAAATTGCTCTTTCTCTAACAATTAATTTGTGTCCCTACACGGGTTTTACCCGAAACAGATAAAAGCCCTTTTTAAGTAGACATGCAACCCGACTGTATTCGCGAATTTATTCTTTAGAAATTGAAAAAATTCGCGAAGCTGTTTTTACCAATATGACGTCGACCCAATAAGAAAAATTAGAATATTCCTTCCGAATATTCCTTCTTTCAGCAACTTGGTAATAAAGACATTTTCCATTTTGGTTCACTTTTGTGGAATTCAGGTTTTATCATTTGGTCTATTTGGATGAATTCGGAAGGAATTTTCCAATTTTGGCCGTTTTCGACCAAACTATAAGATTTTTTTCCAATAGGGTTAGCCTATTTCTCTCATTATTCTATGCTATCATATTCAAATTATTAATATAACCGACATCTCGCGTATGTAAAAATAGCCTAACAATTGTTTTTCAATTTATAAAGGTTTATCTGGGCCGAACTAAGTCAGGTTACATGTTTACTTTAACTAGACTAACCGGTTTCGTCCCTCTTCTCGTCCATGTGGTGGGATTCGTGCTTAATTCCGGGCCAATTGGCTGATTCTTATCCCGTATTTTTGACTCGCATGAGCGTAGAAACGATAGAAAACTGGTAGCCTCAATAGGAACAAACATTAGTCATTTATTATCTGTGTATAAATTGTCCATACGGGTAAATAACATATTAAGTATTTGCGAATCCCTATAAAACTTGAAACTTCATCCTCAGTAGCGGTACGCGTCTAATCAAACCATCAAAGTATCGTCACTATGTTTTTTCAATACGCCTTGGGCTTGTGTCAACAAATCACGATGAAAACTAATTGGTTTCATTTTATTTATTTTTTATTTTTTTACTCTCTTATATAACGCCTTTTCGCTAGTTTGCGGGCTGAAAACTATATTTTTCCGCCATATGTAGCGTTCCATTCAGCGCCAGGTTGGCTCGAAGAGGGGATCAGATCTATTTTTGAATTTTTTGGAGAGGATATAGGAGAAAACTAAATATAGGTCAAAAATATTCGAAAAATTCCCTAGATAACACAACACCCCCTCAATCAAGGCATTTATCCGTGACAGTCTAATCCATATCGGAAAAGACAATAGGAAGACAATTGCGGACGAAAATGACATGGTGTGCTAGTATCCCTATTATTCGTAAAAACAAATGCGTGATACATTAGTTAAATATATTCAAATTAGCTTTGTGACCAACTTTTAAACAACGTGGCAATAACATCCCGCTCTATAATGGCTTCCCACATTACAGGTAACTGTCCTTAACAAATAAGATTTGCTCCAGAATAATTGTCCACCGACTTTAAGATTCGTTTCACAATAATTAATCATCGAAGTTAAGAAATGTTACACAATGTGTTCATCGTACATAGTTAAGATAGATTACACAGTAATTGCCCATCGTAGTAAAGATATACCCACAATAATTGCTCATTTAAGATATGTCCCA
The DNA here is from genome assembly GCA_963920705.1 of Odiellus spinosus. Lineage (NCBI taxonomy): Eukaryota > Metazoa > Arthropoda > Arachnida > Opiliones > Phalangiidae > Odiellus > Odiellus spinosus. The sequence continues at coordinate 4,824,013 of OY987230.1, forward strand.
CAGTTATTGTCCACTATAGTTATGTCCCACAGCAGTTGTCTACAGTAATATATTGTGTTAAGATATGTATTAATATTTATCCCATTAATGCAGGAGTAAGAAACATTTTATTTTCTAATTATACCCTAAATTTAAAATTACAGTGCTTTGGAAAGTAATTTTCCAAAATGTCTTTTGTACTTTGTAAAAAATATTTTCAGTGTCACTCTAGTGACAGAAGGCACCTACAAAATAACGTCCCCATACCTTATTTAAAATTATCACATGGTAAATCATCGTAAGATTTTTATCATCTTTACAATATTAAAATATATATTACTATCCAAATTCTAGACAAGGCACGAGTGCACACCTTGAAATTCTAGCACGTTATATTTTTTGAAACTCAATAAAAAATTATTTTCAACGCTTAATAATTATGTTAGTCTTTCTCTCGAAAGAGAGAGATGGAATCCTATTGGCTGAATGCCCGTTTGGAGAAATAGCCATGAAAGCGAGGTGGGGGCTCGTGTCTTGTGTTTTGTTTATACGTCAATCCTGAAGTCTCTTCCTCCAGAACCTTTTGCCTATGAGATTTTCAGTTTTACTTGGCTCCGAATCCAATATAAAGTTACACAAGTGCGGAAGGTGGAACAGAAATAACATCCAGCTTTTCCCTCTTTCTTATCCTCTGCCAGAATTTTTTTTTCCTTTTTTTTTTTTTTTTCAATGTATATTTTTAAAAATCCCTCTTAATGCCAAACATAATTTTCAAATGATTCAACAAAATGGTTTTTGTAGCGAAATTTATGGGTTTTTGTATTTTTTGAGGCAGCCGCTTTTAAATAATCACACGTCGTACGTTTAACGCTACTATCCTCGGTTTTGATTAGACAAGTAGATTTTTATCCAAAGATACAAATATTTAGCGACCAGATGCAAACTTGTTATTTTATTTTTTTTTATAGTGTTTTCAGCTCTGTCAATCTATTTTCGAGTTATTTTATGTTTCCTTGAAATTTTGTAACCGGAAATTTCTAGATCTTATTTTAGTATCTGCCAAAGTAAAATTCTGGAAGTTACACGTCAATCCGTTCCCCAGTCTTTGGCCCTGCGCCACAGTAAATGTAAGGACCAAACAAGCTAGAGTTCAGAAATTATTGTTTAGTAGCTATTATCTTTTAAAAAACGATAACAAATGACAGTTTTTAATATTACTTAGTTATTGCTTGTATGGCGTTATCATATACTTAAATTTCTCTAAGTTATCGCAAAAAAATTATCTCCAAAACATGTAATAATTAGGCCTTGCGTTAGGCTGAATGGACTCCTGAAATAAAGCCCGTGAGTTAAATCTCGCTATAATACGCTTAACCGCGCAAAAAAATACATATTCGTCCGGAGTTTGCTACATTCAACCAGAGTTTGCAGCGAAGTTAAACCTAGCTTTGCCTGTGTATTTTAGCGTTGCCCATAAATGAACAAACGTACCTAAAAAATTATACATTTTAGAATTATTGAAATGAAATTAAGCCTAAAATGTTCCAAATGATCCATTGCGCTTTGAAGAAGGTATTTAAATACAGTTATAGAATAATACACTAGGCAAATATAGCATATTAAAAGTTTCATTGCATAAACTCAGCTTAATACATATATAATCGTTCTAAACTAACATTATTTCATTTTCCAACTTTTTATTTTAGGATTAATATTTGTGTTGATATAAAACGATTTAGGTCGAAATGATCGAGTCTCAAAAGATCGATTCGGTTAAAAAATAACCTAAACTAACCTTTTGATCATTTAAGTGATAAAAAACCGGATCACTTCAAATTCGATCATTTGGGAATATATAACTTATGGGATTTATGATAAACTATTCTTAGGCAACTATTTATGCATAACTTTATTAGTTTCCCAGTGTATTTTCGATTCCAGTGGCGTACTTGAGTGGTGGAAGGAGGGGGATGTTCGTAATAGGGTACTCCACCATTGAACAAAGTTAAACTAAATGTGAAATGTATTATCATTTACTTCAAAAGTATATTTCTTTTAAAGGAAACAAAACTGTTCCATAAAGTTAGGGGCATTCACGCATGCAAAACATGAAGCAGTGGTGCAGTTAGTTTCCAGAGTGCTTTGGAGCCCCCTAACTTACCTACATACCATGATGGCTAAATATCATTAACGAGTATTGTTTGATAGTGTCAAGTGAACTAAACTTCAAAAACTAAGATCTTATTGATCACACCATTCCAAATGTTTTGTGACCGTCGCAGAGGGGTGACACCTTAGTGTTGGATGTAATAGTATCAAACTTGACTCACTCAAGATTGAATAACGAACCACGGTTTGAAACTGTCTCTCAGTCAATTTTATAAATAAAATCAGTTTTTATTTTACCTAATCACGTGTTATCTTCGTACATAAATTAATTTTTAACCTTTTAATAATATTTTCCGTGATAATAATAATGAAAATAAATTTAGTTGACTCACTTAAATTACCTTCTACATATTATCGTTGATAAAGGTAATTAATCACGAGGCCTTACGTTCACTAGACGAAAATTTTCCGACGGCTTTACAGTCACGTGATCAAAATTGTCCCAAAGCCATACTTTCACATGACTCAACTGTCCCAGCGCCTTACAGTCGCTTGACAAAATTGTCCCAATACCATTTCGGTCAGATAAACATGTCACGGACCGGTAACTGTTCACCTTTTCCAAAAAATTGGTGATTTTATTCAAAAATTTACTTTGTTAATTTATTCATGATCCCCTAATTTCGGATTTTCCTTGCGCGTGGAATTCAAATTTGTTATTCTTTGATTTTACTCGTTAAAAGTTTGCATTCTAGAAGTTATTCATAACAAAAGTAAATTAGGCCTAAAACCTAAATCGTCACGAAACGTTAACAACCTCTGACAACGGGATTTCGATTACTCGAATGCTATTGGAAGTCTTACGGAGTCCTCGTCTTATTGACGAGTTTTTGCTCATTGGCCGATACGTTGCTCACTTGACAAAGTGGCGCGCTAAACCACGAACTACTTGTCTTGCTCGTACATGATCATCAAATGTTGTATAGTCATTGTGAAACTAGGATTTCCGTGGAAATTTACTTAAAGACAATGAGAAGTGGCATGGGAATTTCTTACTTATAGTCAAAACATGAGCTTGAAAAGAAATTAATGTATCTTACCTTAAAACTGCACCTGTAAAATTGTTTCATAATGAACATCGCTTAAAAATATAAATAAAATCAGCAAAAGGTTTTGTGAAGTTCCATTTGGGTAATTCAAAAATAGGTTATTCTAAGCATTTTAGATAATATTTTACAAAATGTTTGGATCTAGTTGTCATTTTACATAACCATTATATTGCTATAAGTCAATCACATCTTTGTTCACAAAGATGGAACGATATCATTGAGTCCCGGGATTTTTTTTAAGTCCATCTGGGATATTTAAGCAAAGTTTCAAGTCCCACGGACCGAGTCTTAAACACGAAAATGTGCGGGCTTTTAGGTCCCGTTGGACCGAGTCCTAAATCCGCCAAAGTGCGGGTTTTTCGGTCGAATGTGATTGTCCCAATAGACTAAATCCGCAAAGTGTTTCTTGGTTGGGTTCGGTCTAATTTGAATCGAAGTATGCAAACATGTTTCGACCCTAATCCAACCATGCTTCGACACTAATCCAACATATTTCGACGCTATTGTTACAGCAGTGCGACTATAGTACGTGCGTTACTATTTTTTTCGATGCTAAAACTTTCGATTCAATTTGTTTCGGCTCTATTTAAGGAACGAAAAAATTTTTTGACCCTAATCCGATTCGTCATTTTTCCATTCGACGCTATTACTACACCCCGTCACAGATATACATTAAACTATTTAACATATTAAAAGTTAATGATATGAAGATGTTTTCTGGCTCAAAGCAATTTGCATTTAATTTGTCTTTTATTAGATCGATTTCGAGCCGCAGGCCTCCAAATGCGTCTCCGCCAGTCTTCGAGAAGCCACCCATGGGGGGTCGCTTTGTCGAAGGCGGTGACGCGCATTTTGAGTGTCAATTGCGGGGTAATCCACCACCTGAGGTCGTTTGGTCTCGTCGGGGGATGCCAATAAGAAATGATCACAGGTACGTGATCATAAACATTGTTACACCTTTTTTTAGTTTGCATACTAAAGATTTTAACTATCTTGCAGACGTCAAGTAACTTATAACCCCCAGAACGGAATTTGTACATTACATATAAAGAATCTAACAGCGGACGACGATGGAGATTATACTTGTACCGCGGTCAATTGTGCAGGAGAGGCCTCTCTCATTGCCACTATTCAAAGAGGACAAACTGGTAATTTGTACTTTATTAAAGAAATCTAAATGTTTAATTTTAATTTGGAACTAGTAAGAGTGACGTACTTTACAATTGAAACATGAAAGATAATAGAGTTTAAGCAGTGTAACCATATTTGGACCACTTTTGTGGAGGGAAATAGTAATACCGGTCTGTAACTGGACTTTAAATTTATTGTTACTACCCTACTTTTTTAACAAGGCTCTTATCAACATTTTAAGTTACCGATGTAGTTGTAATTCTGATTTTCTTTAATATAAGATTGAACTTTATTTAAAAGGTTTCGAAAAGAGTAACTTTTTTAATGATTTTTATCAAACTAGATCGAGCGCTTACTCAAACGAGGGAAGCCTACAGCACCCACACAACTCAGATGTGGGAATCTCAGAACATTAATCAACAGAGTACGTTTTCTCAGCAACATTACGAACGCAGGATGGACACGAGCCTTCACAGGGCCCATTCTAACGAATACAACGGCGAGGCTGGTAGCCCCATGTATTACAGCGGCGTGGAAGAAGGGTTCCGTGTGGACACCTTCGAGTACCGCCTACTCCGGGAAATCGAGTTCAGAGAATCGATTACCCGCCGACAACTGGGCGAACCGGAACCGGCCCCTGAGGCCCCGTTGATTCAATCGGCCCCGCACGTCGCACCACAGATTTTGCAGAGGCCACGAAACAGCAAGTTGCTGGAAGGCTCTGACGCCACATTCCAAGCTCGCATTCATGGAAATCCTCAACCAAAGGTATGCGATTACTTTCTAGGGAAGCCTCCTTCACAGCAGATCCCTAAACAGCGTATCTTCAAAAAACAGTTTCTCTAAAATACAATTTAAGTAAAACTCGGTTCCCTAAACAGCAGTGTGCCTGAACATAGTGGCCAAATTAGTGAGCGATTCTATATACAGACGTACTGTGAAAAACGGTTGTTCTATCTGAAGTCAGGTGTCCCAGAGAAGAAGAAAATATAGAAAATAAGTGACAAAACGTCACCAAGAGCAAAAAACATAAGAGGAAAAATACCGTAACTTGCGTTAAAACATAGAGCAAAACTAAAATTCTGTGGAATTTGAATAGGCATAGTGTCCACGGAATTTATAACAAGTTTTAAAATAAATCGAATTAACCGTTTCAATTTATTTTAAAAACTCAAATAATTCGCAGAAAAACATAAGTCACCACTCGTGTGGCAGTAGTCACTATTAACTTTAGAATTTAATAGCCACAAGAGGTTTGTATATTACTATAAGTTAAAGGGTGGTTGTATAAAGTGGTGATATTTACATTTTAGGAACAGACCTTTGAATCACAGCCTTTGTGCCACTATATCTTTTTCCAAACCAAAAGTATTTCGGACAAATACTTGTAATTACAAACTTATTAGGTTAGGTTAGATCACAATTTATCAACTACTTGGAAAATAACTCTTCTAACTTTTCAAATATTACAAATAAACAACGATTTCCTTAAGGAGGTAGTAAAGGGTTATAAGTACAATGAAAAACCACGATTTTCGTATTAGGTATCCGTTTTTCTGGGGGTAAGGATTGTTTGGGAAATGTATATTTCTCGGTATCCTGCTTCTCGCAGTGGGTAGGCCAGGCGGTGACAGGTCTCGGATAATAGACTCTATCGTGACGTCATAGAACGAGTTTATGCGTAAAACATGTTACAATATACATTTCTTATCATAATTAAAGAAAAATTACACTTAAAATTGCTGAATTATGCCATTATCTACGTCTAGCTTTTATGGTTCGTCAGAAGTAATATTGAATAATTTAGCGATATAAGATAATTGGTACAGAAATTATAAAATTTCCGTAAGTAATTTATAAGAGGATTCGCTAATCTCTTATGTTATAACTATCAAGTGAACTGATAGCATTTGTGGTTCGCTTCATAATAGGTACGGCAAATGACCCTTTCTGGTAAGTTGAATACGGCCTTCAATATTAGCCGCTATTTCTTAAATAAGTTCTTTTATCAAATGTGCATTACATTCTCACTATAGTATTTTTTAATAAGAGCAGCAATTGTTTTGGGGATCTAATGTTTTAGGGTACCCATTCTTCCTCTTCACCTCGCTACTGAACTGAAATATTAAAATAATAATTTCAACAGATTACATGGTTCAAAAATGGCCAAAGGCTTTTAGAATCTCAGAGAATCAAAATGTCCTATACTGAAGGCTTGGCCACTCTCCATATACACATGGCTCTTCCCGAAGACGCGGGCTACTACACTCTACTGTCCGAAAATAACAATGGACGCGTAGCATGCTCGGCGCATCTGGTTATCGAAGCCCTGGGTTCTACCAGCGATAACAGATTTACAAGTCTGCACAGAATGGACAGTACAGGATCTCAAAGAATGTAAGTTAAACTTTCAGCCATAAAATACTTAGAAAATTGAACAATATCGTTATTATTGGTTTCAACTTTTTAGTGACATGTCTGCAGCGACCAAAATGACACAGGTGGTAGAAAACGAAACGGACTCCGCCGCTAGCCGGAGCCTAAAACCGAACTTTGTAAAAGTACCGAGCGACAAAGAAGTAACTGAAGGGAAGCTTATTCGCTTTGACTGCCGAGTAACCGGACGTCCTTTCCCGGACGTGCTTTGGTATCAAGACAATAAACCGGTCGTTGACGACGCCACGCACAAGATTCTAGTCAATGAAGGAGGAGTTCACTCATTGATGATAACAGTTGCCAAAGTCAGTGACCACGGTCGATACACTTGCGTTGCGCGAAACAAGAGCGGTGAAGTCTCCTTCAGCGTTAACTTGACTGTGATAGAAAAGGAACAAGTGGTTGCACCCAAATTCGTTGAGCGCTTCCAAGTTACGCACGCCCGGGAATGGGAACCCGTTACCTTGCATTGCCGCGCCGTAGGAACACCAATTCCTAAAATGACTTGGCAAAAGGATGGAATTCAGATTCATTCGATTCCCCCAAATATGATAATTGGTAAGGTTCTAATCATTTCTTAATTACAACTTAGCTAGCTGATACGCTTTTCAAGCTTTTGCCTTCTCTTTTCCAATAGAAGCTTATATCAAATTCATTTATATCGTCTTCTCTGACACTCGAATATACTACTTTGTTTTAAAGCAAAAGCTCTATTCTTGGAAAAAAAATCTTAATTGAAAACGCGTCTTAATAAAATTAAATATCTATTCGTAGAAACTCAAGATGGAAGTTCGACAATATATTTTAATAACATCAGCATTCACGACGCGGCGTGGTACCAATGTACCGCCCAAAACTCGGCAGGAAGCACCGCTACAAGAGCGCGACTCTACGTAGATTGTAAGTCGAAATGTCATTATATTTATATAAATAGGTAGATAAAATTATTGGTAACCATATTTCTTATGAATTATACTTTATTTATAAATGAAAATTTAAAACGTACAACTTTAATTACCCAATACGAAGATAAAAATATACACGACTGTTAAAATCGCGATATAATGTCTTTTTACTTTGTATTGCGTAATTAAAGTTGTCCTTTTTAAATTTTCGTTCATTTACTATACGCAAGTAGTCATTTTAAATTTTAATACTTAATTAACTTCATTAAAAAACTGTTAAACTTTTAACAGCCGATAAGAAGCCGCTTCCAGAACCCTGGAGGTTATACTTGCCAAAACCCCACAAAGTTATCGAACCAACGTAAGAAACGATTGAATTTATGTATATGGAGTTTATTAAATTTTATTGATTTTGCAGGAGATCACCTCCTCGGGAAACTATTTGGCTAAGACACGTGGAGCGTTCGGCTCCACATGTCCCCTTACAAGAGGAACAAGCGCCACCACAGAAGCCAGCTTTCACGACGCATTTGCAAGATTTGCAAGTGCACGAAGGCGAAAGGGCCAACTTCGATGCTAGGCTGGTCCCCATCGGAGACGCCACTATGACCGTCGAATGGTTCGTCAATGGAAAACCCCTTGTTGCTGGTAATTTTGTATTATAGAGATAAAATGGTTAATATGATAATAATTACTGAATTCAAATCCTAAAGGCTCGAGGGTAATGACTACTTACCGATTTGGTTACGTCGCCCTGACACTTTTGCACGTGTACTCTGAGGATTCCGGGGTGTACACCTGCAGAGCAGTGAATGAAGCGGGTGAAGCCGTAACCACTGCCACCTTAAAATGCACAGGTAAATGTTAAAGTCACGAATCGTTACAAAAAGATAAAAAGTCGAAACACAATCGTAATTCTGATTTAAATTTCAGCTCGTCCAACCATTGATAAAGCTCCCCAGCATCCCGAAAGTATGCAAGCTATTCAGCACTTGGAAGACTGGGAGAAATATAAGAGACAAGAGTCAGTGGACGAAAGTGTCTCCCTAACAAAACCAAATTTCATTCGTCCATTAAATAATCTGGAAAATATGCAAGAAGGCGGTTTCGCCCACTTCGAGGCTCAAATTACTCCAGTTAACGATTCGACCATGAAAATAGAATGGTTCTTCAACGGACATGTTTTGACTGCCGGGTCCAGGATTAGCACCACATTCAGCTTCGGATACGTCGCTTTGAACATTTCGGCATTACGATCCGAAGATTCGGGTGTTTACATGTGCAAAGCGACAAACGCTAAAGGTGAAGCCTTCTCAACGGCAACACTTAAAATAAGAGGTAAGGTATTCTCTTAAAGAAAAGCTGTCACCGGTTTTTTCATAAGCTCAAAAGAAATGAAATGAGTAGCTTATTCTATACAAACGTGATAGAAAAAATTACCTGAACATTAATAATAAAGGTTTTATGATACCCACTCCGAAATTTTTAAAACAAAAATTCCACGCTATACTAGGTCATCACAATTATCTCATGGTTATTATAGAGACTACAGTTGATTTACTGTTATGGTCGCATTCGCGCGGTCTTTTTTGTGAAGTGGTTAATACAGAAAGTACTACTTTTCGTTAAGTTTCCAGATAAAACCACATCATGAAATTTTTAATTTATTTTAATTTTGAATTTTTTTAAAAACGCGTCCACGCAAAACGTGTAAAATTTTTAATATGGCTTTCTTATGGTATGAAAAAAAATATTTAATTCATATGCATTCGAAAAAAAATTGTGAGAGCCCCACTTTAAGTTATCATCTTGTGATTAGACATTTATGGATTAACCATATAATTTTCAGTAACTAGTCAAGTTATCACCGATTTGGGATACCCCGAGCAACAGCAGCATATCGATAAGATTAATGAATTGGAAGCTTATCAGCTACAACAAAGCCGCAAGGTTACCGAAACTGAAGTTGTTATTACTGAAAAACCGACTTTCAGGAGCCAATTGCACGATTTGGTCAGCTTGCAAGAGGGTCGTACCGCGCATTTCGAAGCTAGACTCGAGCCTACTGGTGATTCAACCATGAGAATAGAATGGTACAAAGATGGAAGAACACTCGAAGCTAGTAAGTTTCAAAGCTTCAATTTGATCAAAAGACCTTAAGAATAAATAAATTTAATTTAAAAATATAGGTTCAAGGACGACAACGTTTTTCAATTTTGGTTACGTCTCGCTTACCATTAGAGGAGTCGATACCCGAGATCAAGGAGTTTATACTTGCGTCGCTATTAACGCAGTTGGAAAGGCGCAATCTTCGGCTAAGTTAACGGTACTGACGCGTAAGGAAGTAGATCTTACCAGTCAATATGAGGGATTGGAAAAGATTCAGCACCTCGAAGATTCCTCTCGCTACAAGAGAGATGTCACCGAAGAAACGTCTATTCGTGAAATTCCTAAATTTACGCAACCACTTATTGGGCAAGAAGATTTGGCCGAAGGTCGTAGTGTTCATTTCGAGACTCGGCTGGAGCCCATGGGTGACGCGGATATGCGCGTTGACTGGTTCTTTAACGGTCGTCCACTGACTACTGGACATAGATTCAAGACTTACTTCGATTTTGGTTACGTAGCGTTGGATATTTTATATCTTTTTCCTGAGGATACTGGTAATTACACGGTAAGAGCCAAGAACAAATTAGGTGAAGCCGTTTTGTCCAAGAACATTCGTGTCACCGCCAAGAGTAGCGTCGATTTCTCGGCCATTCACGACATTTCAATCCAAGAAATGAACCGCCTGGAACACCACCATACTGATACGCATTATTTCGTTGAAGAAGTTACAAAATGCAAACCTAACTTTACAGTTCCTCTCAGAAACCCACGACCTCTCCGCGAAATGGAGAGCGTCCATTTGGAATGTCGTGTTGAGCCTTTGAGTGACCCAACCATGAAGATTGAATGGTTTTTTAATGGAAAACCGTTAACCACGGGTCACCGATACCGTACCTACTTTGAGTTTGGATACGTCGCCTTGGACTTACTATCAGCTCTCCCCGAAGACTCTGGCGAGTATACAGTCAGGGCCACAAACCATCTCGGATCATCTCACACTAGTGCTTGCGTTAAAGTCTACGGTAAGTTGATTATCACGATAAGTGCTGAAAATTTCAGACATGTAATGGGGTTTAATTGTCTTACAGAAAAAAGTGCCATTATCACAGAATCTCTTCATCACGAAGGTTTGGAGCAGATCCGACATTTGGAAGACTCCAGCCGATTCAAACGAGAAACTTACGTAGACACCATTATCACTGAAGTTCCCGCTTTCACAAAACCTCTTCACAATATCGAAACCATCGAAGGAAGCAACATTCACATGGAGTGCCGCCTAGTTCCAGTTGGTGACGATTCCATGAAAGTTGAGTGGTTCCACAACGGTCAAGCTATCAGAGTCGGACACAAATTCCGACCAGCCCACGAATTTGACTACGTAGCGCTGGACATTCTAAGCATTTACCCCGAAGACAGTGGAGTTTACACTTGTATCGCTAAAAGTAGAAATGGCGAAGCCGTTTCATCTTGTTCGGTCAAATGTATGGCCAAAAGTCAAATCATATTGGAATCCCAACACCCTGAAGGACTGGAAAAAATTCAGTACTTGGAAGATCACAGCCGCTACAAGAAAGAAACCATTATTGACGAGAGCGTGAAAATTCGTCCCCGTTTCTTGAGCACTTTTAAAAAATTGGTCCTGAAGGAAGGTCAAACAGCGCACTTCGAAAGTAGATTGGAGCCCATCAGCGATTCTACGCTACGTGTCGAATGGTTCCGAAATGGTAAACAGATTCCCGTAGGTCATCGATTCCGACCATTCCACGACTTTGGTTACGTTGCGCTGAATATTATTTCGGCAGTACCAGAAGATAATGGTACATATACTTGTCGTGCTACTAACGTTTTGGGCAGCCACGAAATAAGCGCGACCCTCGAGGTGCAAGGAAAGTCTTCTGTTATTTACGAAACGCAGCACCCGGAGGGAATGCAAAAGATTCAACGTCTCGAACAACACAAGCAATCCAGAGAATTGTACGAAGAAGAAGTCATAACACAAGCACCCGTTTTTACCAGTGCTCCCAAAAATGTAGAGGTCAAAGAAGGTGAATCGGTACACTTCGAATGTCGTTTGATCCCGGTTGGAGATAATAAATTAAAAGTGGAATGGTTCCACAACGAGAAACCAATAAAAACCGGAAGCCGCTTTATGGAAACCAACTCTTTCGGATTTGTTGCGTTAGATATCAAATACGCCATGCCAGAAGATGCTGGAATTTACACTTGTAAAGCTACCAACGCTTTGGGTGAAGCTGTCACTTCTAGCACTTTGAGATGCACCAGTAAGTTTATTAAACTTGTCATGAAATATTTTGATTTATAGTTTCATTTTATTTTAGGCAAAAAAGATATCATTCTTGATTCTGTGCAGCCCGATAGTTTGCCTAAAATTTATCAGCTGGAAAATCGCCAACAGCGTCGTCCATCAATCGAGGACAAAACTTCTCAGGCGCCAGTATTCACGACCGCCATGAAAAATCTCAATCTTATTGAGAATTCAGTCGCCCATTTCGAATGCCGATTGATTCCAACTAGTGACCCCAAACTTAAAGTTGAATGGTTCCATAATGGACTACCATTACAAAGCGGTAATTAAAATATTTTTTAATTAAATAAGCCTTTCCTTAAAAATGTATTTTATTATTTTCTAATTAGCTTCTCGAGTGACAACTGTCCACGACTTTGGCTACGTAGCTTTAGACTTGAAATACGTTAAACCAGAAGACAGCGGTACTTACTCTTGCAAAGCCGTCAACGAATTGGGACAAGCCTTATGTTCGGCCACTCTGAATGTTAGGGGTACCAGTTCCTTGCTATTGGACTCCCAAAACCAAGAAGCCTTACAGAAGATTCAATACTTAGAAGAAACTGGTCGATATAAGAGGGAAGAAATATGCGAGTTTAACTCAACTGAGAAACCAGCCTTCATCACGCCACTTCAAGGGCAAACCCAACTGAACGAAGGACAGAGCTGTCACATGGAATGTCGCATCGCCCCGTATCCGGACTCTACCATGAAGGTTGAGTGGTTCAGAAACGGTGTAGCCATACAAACAGGTCATCGGTTCAGAAACATGTACGATTTCGGAATTGCCGCACTTGATATTTTGCATATGTACGGTGAAGACTCCGGTGAGTACGTAGTCAAAGCGACAAACCATCTTGGAATGGCCACGTCTTCGTTGAAGGTTAACTGCAAGAGCAAGAGTAACTTGATTCTGGAGCCCCAGCAACCAGATAGTATTCCTAAAATTCGTGAATTGGAGGACCTTGATCGCCACAGGCGTAGAGAAGATCCGGAACCAGTCTTTAACCAAAAGCCCAATTTTGTTCGCCCTCTGTACAATTTGGAAAATTTGATCGAGGGACAGAAGGCTCATTTAGAAGCTACCATGACTCCCGTTAACGATCCTAACATGAAAGTCGAGTGGTTCCTAAATGGAAGACCAATTGGCCAAGGCAGTAGATACAAAGTTACCAACGATTTCGGATACGTCGCGTTAGATATTACTTTTGTCAAAGCGGAAGACTCTGGCACGTACATGTGTAAGGCAACTAACAAAGTAGGGGAAGCTGTGACGACCAGCTCGGTTCGCGTGGAGGCTCGCAGTAGCGTCCAATATGATACCTTACAAGAAGGAAGTTTGCAGAAGATAAGAGAATTGGAATCATACCAGCTACCTGCCCGGGAAGAAAAACCCATTCACGTTTCTCGACCGGTTTTCCTTCGACCTTTGGTAAGTCAGGATAACATTCACGAGGGACTACCGGTTCATTTGGAAACCAGATTGGAACCACTTAACGATCCGAAATTGAGAGTAGAGTGGTACGTTAATGGAATAGAAATCAAAACTGGTCACAGATTCAGAACAACCCACGATTTTGGCTACGTAGCCCTGGATATTTTGTACAGCTACGATGAGGACAGTGGTACCTATATGTGCAAGGCTATTAACGAGATGGGTGAGGCAGTCACGACATGTTCGGTAAAAGTTTTGGCCAAAAAGAACATTTATTACGATACCCAACATCCGGAAGGTTTGGAGAAGATTCGCGACTTGGAGAGTCAATCCAAATTTACGTCGTATGAGATCGAGGAAAAACCCATTTCTCGTCCCGTTTTCATTTCGGAACTTCGAGGAAAACAAGACCTGGACGAAGGTCAAAAGGCGCATTTTGAAGCTCGAGTTGAACCTTCCCACGATCCTAATTTAAAGATTGAGTTTTTCCACAACGGCAAACCCATTTCCGCTGGATCTAGAATTCATATTACTTTCGACTTCGGATACGTTGCGTTGGATTTTGCTCATATCTACCCCGAAGATAGTGGAGTTTATACTGCCAAAGCTTCCAACCGATTAGGCGAATGCACTTCGTCTATTACCCTTCAAGTACATGGAAAGACTAACATTATTTTGGACAGTCAGAACCCTGACGCTTTGCCTAAAATCGAAGCTTTCGAGGACGATAGCCGTTACAAAAGGGCAGAATTTATCGAGCCCCGTACTTTCCAGAGGCCAGTTTTCACCGTACCATTGGCTAATTTGGATTCGTTAGTCGAGGGACAAAGCGCTCACATGGAATGCCGCCTTATTCCTGTTGGCGACCCAACACTTAAAGTGGAATGGTATTTCAACGACCATCCCTTGCAAACTGCTTCTCGTTTCAAGCTTACTCACGATTTTGGATATGTTGCTATGGACATTCAATACGTTCGACCTGATGACGCGGGTGTTTACATGTGCCGCGCATCCAACGAATTAGGTGAAGCCGTAACTACAGCCTCAATTAAAGTCAAATGTAAGTGACCCTCCAAAGCTATTGTTACTCATTTTATAATTGTTTTTTGTTTCAAATTCCCTATTATTCCCTAATATATCTAGCTCATGCTGTATTGCAATTGGAGTCGCAACATCCAGAGGGTCTCGAAAAAATCAGAGAATTAGAGGATTCGAAAGGCAGAAGACGCCCCGAAGAGCCGGATAAGGTTTTCGAGCGTCCCGTTTTTACTATGCCTCTTACCGGACCCCGAGAACTGGTGGAAGGACAAGCCGCTCATTTCGAATGCCGAGCTATTCCTGTTGGTGATCCTAACTTGAGGTTTGAGTGGTACGTCAATGGAGTCGAATTGCAAACAGGTAATTATATTTTTTTAATAAAGTAATGCTTGAAAAGGATTCACTTTTGGCATCTCTTAAAGGTTCACGTTTCCGTGTGACTCACGATTTTGGATTTGTCAGCATCGATATTGCTTCCACTATCCCCGATGATTCAGGTTTATATATGTGCAAAGCGGTAAATTTGCACGGAGAAGCCGTCACCACAGCAGTTTTGAAAGTACTGAGCCGAAGTGGTGTACTTTCTGAGAGTCAGCATCCAGAAACGCACTTGAAAACTCAAAAGTTCGAGTACGACGCCAGTCGAATTCCAGAATATATCGTAGACACCACACCTGGTCAACCACCAGTCTTTGTTCAAAATCTAGTTAGTCAGGACAGACTGGTCGAAGGTCAGCCTATTCATCTTGAAGCGAGAGTAGAACCAGCCAACGACGAAAAATTGAAAGTTGAATGGTTTAAAAATGGCAAAACGTTGGTCATGGGTTCCAGGGTCCGAACCACATTGGATTTTGGTTTGGTCAATTTGGATATTGCTGGCGTCCGTCCCGACGATTCTGGTATATATACATGCAGAGCTTTCAACCAACTTGGAGAAGCAATTTCTACTTGCACCCTAAAAGTGCAAGGAGTTGAAAATATCGCTTTCGGCGCGATTCACCCCGGAAGTTTACCAAAGATTCAACAGCTTGAGTCTCAACAGTATCCTCAACCAGTATATGGTGATGACGAATTCCCGGCACCTATTTTCATTTCTCATTTGAACAATTTGGAGCTATACGAAGATGACGTCGCTCGTCTTCAGTGTAAGGTCGAACCAGCTAAGGACCCGTCGTTGACTATAGAATTTCTGCAAAACGGAAAGCCAGTCACACCCGGTACTAGAACTACCATCAACAATGACTTTGGATTCGTATATTTGGACATTTCACACGTCATACTTCAAGATAATGGTATTTACTCTTGTACGGCTCGCAACAAGTCTGGCGAAGCTAAAACCACGGGATCCATTAAGGTTTTGGGTAAGTTATATAAAGTAACTCTTGTGATCTCGAAAAATTAATTATATATGCGATTCATTATTTTTAGAAAAAGCAGAGAAGATGGTTCCAACTCTTCACCCAAGAGGCTTGGAAGGCTTAGAAAGATTAAAGCAAACCGAACAAGCTATTTTGTCGAGATCCATGGTAATTTTCTTCCCAAAACTTTTATTTCTAATAGTTTAGCATTCATTTTTATAAATTTGTTAAATGTTCATTCAGCCGACTGCGGATGATGCAGAGCCAGTATATCCAAAACCTGTATTTATTGTACCTTTGCAACCGAAGTTCATTGTTAATGAAGGCTATGGTACCAAATTAGAATGTCAAGTTGAGCCAGCTGCAGATCCTAAATTAACCATAGAATGGTTCATTAATGGAAAGCCATTATTCCCAGGTATAACTATATTTATATACACAAGTTCATTTAGAAATACATATTTTATAAAAATGTAATAAACAATATTATTCCAGGAACACGATACAAAATTGAAAACGATTTTGGTAACGTCCTACTGGAAGTAACTGATCTCTGGCCGAGGGATAACGGTGTTTACACATGCAGAGCTCGCAATGACTACGGCGAAGCTTTTACTACAACTACAATTGAAATTATTAGTAGGTTTTGTGCTTGATAAGCCGTTTTTGGTAATTTAGTTTAACTTTTATATTGACTAAATAGGCAAGAGTACAATTTTCGAGGGAACTCTTCACCCAGAAGGGGCGCGAGGCTTGGAAAGTATCCAAGTACTTGAAGACTCCTTGATCAAACCGCCCGGTGAAGGTCCAGCAGACTTTCAAGGTCATCCACCGATTTTCACTTCGCAATTTGAGAACCTTACAAACTTGAACCCAGACGATATCGCCCATTTCGAGGCAACTCTGACACCAGTCGGTGATCAGACTATGGTCGTTGAATGGTTCTTCAACAATAAACCAATTCCAACTCGTAAGTAGTAATTTCATTTGTTTTTTTAGCGCCCAACTAAATATGTGATTCTATATCAGGCCATAATATTCGAACGGTCCACGCGTTCGGTATGGTTGTCCTGGAGATTCTCGGTGTTTCCCCCGGAGACTCTGGACAATATACGTGCCGCGCCACAAACAAATGGGGTCGTGCCGAAATAACAGTAACCTTAGAGTGCGTGGAAAGGGATATGGGACAGAAACCTCGTTTCACCACTCAGTTGAAGAGTTTAGTTGGATTGAAAGAGGGCACCAGTGCCCATTTCGAATGCCACCTTATCCCAGTGGGTGATCCTAAGATGAGAGTAGAATGGTTCCATAATGGCGTACCAATGAGAGATAGTAAGTAGCTACTTAATATAAGTATTTAATTTTATTAGAATGGAAATATAAACTCTGTTATGTTTTTTAAAGGTTCCAGAATTAAGACATTAAGCGACTTCGGTTTTGTGGTCATGGACATCTCCTTCGTACACGAAGAAGATTCCGGGGAATACGTTTGCGTTGCCACGAACAACTACGGCTCCGATACTACTCGTTGCACCATCGAATGCACTGGCCACGGCAAGATCTTTAGAGATTCGTTGCAACCTCAAAGCTTGGATAAAATTGCGGAACTTGAGGGATCCAACGTTGTGTACCGCACCCAGTACACTACGGATTACGTAGCTCAAGCTCCTAAATTCGAAACCCAAATTCAGTCCTTGACTAGTTTGGTTGAAACTCAAAGCGCCCATTTCGAGGCAAGATTGACTCCGGTGAACGACCCTACATTGGTCGTTGAGTGGTACTTCAATGGCACGCCATTGAGAACCGGTCACAGATTCCGTACTTTCCACGATTTCGGTATCGTTATTTTGGATATTTTGTACTGTTATGGTGAAGATACAGGAGAATACGTTTGCAAAGCCACTAACCGATTGGGTACTGACGTCACACGAGCAAAACTCGTGTGCAGATCCAAAGCGTCTATTATTCTGGATCCCCAACTTCCTGCTGAAATGGCTGGTGGAAACGAACGTATCATGCAATTGGAAGACGCTTTGCATCGCTCAAGATCTGATATTTCAATAGCGCCTAGAAAAGAGGCTCCTAGATTTACAGTACCATTGGAAAATTTGCCCAGCTTGCGAGAAGGAGAGAACGCTCATCTTGAAGCTAAATTAACTCCAACCGACGATCCCGATTTAGTCGTGGAATGGTACAAAAATGGAAAACCGATGAGAGCCGGCACCAGGATTAGAACCATCCACGACTTTGGTTTTGTGGTACTGGAAATTAGTCCTGTGTATCCGGAAGATAGTGGAGTATATTCTTGCCGCGCAACAAACCGGGTAGGCGAGGCTGTTACAAGCTGCTCCGTGAAATGCGAAAGTACGTGGGATTTATTATTTATCCTATAAGTAAGTTGTTCTAAATTTTGTTTATAATATTTATAGGCCGAAGAAGCATTATCCTGGACAGTCAATTACCAAAGGGTATGGAGGCTGGAATTGAAAAGATTGCGAAATTCGAAGAAATATCCGATGTGAGGATCTCAGAAGAATGGGCTGATATTGATACTTCTCAACCACCCGTCTTCCTAACTCAACCCAAAGACTTAGTACTTCAAGAAAATGCCCTAGCTCACTGGGAATGCCGTTTGGCACCAATTGGTGACCCTTCAATGAAAGTTGAATGGTTCTTTAATGGAAAATCGCTTGTTACTGGTTCTCGAGTCAAGACCATCAGCGACTTTGGATTCGTCATTCTAGAAGTGGCCGGAGTCTATCCTCGTGATAATGGTGTTTACAGTTGCAAGGCAACCAATAAGAACGGCGAAGCTACGGTATCAACTCGCCTTACAGTTAAAGGTAGGCCAAAATAATAGTTAGCAAATTACGATTTTTAAACCTAATACTTTTACAGGCAGACAATCCGTCGTTCTGGAGCCCCAGCTCCCAAAAGAATGGCAAACAGGAACTCAGTCCCTTCAAAAA
This sequence comes from Odiellus spinosus, assembly GCA_963920705.1. NCBI lineage: Eukaryota > Metazoa > Arthropoda > Arachnida > Opiliones > Phalangiidae > Odiellus > Odiellus spinosus. Next base: position 4,842,896 of record OY987230.1, read on the forward strand.
CTCGAAGAAACTCTCTACCACGTAGAAGAACTCATCATGGACGAGGACAAGAAACAACCGCCAAAGTTTATCACACAAATCGAAGACCTGCCTAACAAGGTTGAAGGTGATAATGCCCATTTCGAATGCAGATTGACTCCTGTTGGCGACCCTGCTATGAAAGTTGAATGGTTCCACAACGGAAAACCCTTGGTTACTGGAAGCCGCGTTCACACTGTCGACGACTTTGGTTTTGTAGTCTTGGAGGTAGACTGGCTCTTCCCCCGAGATGGTGGAGAATATTTGTGCCGCGCTACTAATAAATATGGTAGTGACACTACTAAAGCCATCCTTAAAGTCAAACCCAAGAAGGATATAATCATGGACAGTCAGTTACCAAAAGGAATGTCCGCTGAGAGTTTAAAGAACTTAGAACACGCTCCAGTACACGAGACTCCATCGGAAGAGGCACCTCCACAGCCTCCCAAATTCATTACCCAAATTCAACCTTTGGACAACATGAACGAAGGTGATAGCGCCCATTTCGAGTGCCGTTTGGAGCCAGTCAATGATCCACATTTACGAGTCGAATGGTATCACAATGGAAAACCTCTTCGCTCAGGCCACCGATACAAGACGACCCACGATTTTGGTTTCGTGGCTTTGGACATTTTGTACGTTTACCCAGAAGACTCTGGCGAATACGTCGCTAGAGCTTTTAACAAACTTGGGGAAGACGTAACCAAAGCTACCGTCAAGTGCAGGGGTAAACCGTCTCTTGAGTACAGGACACAATTACCAACTTTATATAAGGACGGTGTTCAGAAGATCGCTCAAATGGAAGCTTCGCACCAAAGGGTGAACGATGAGGAAGAACCCGAACAAGAACGAACACCACCAATGTTCATTATGAAACCAGAACCCCAAGTTGTTGTCGAAGGAGAATGGGCGAAATTCTGGGCC